>OX411884.1:52091180-53291180 GCA_948293265.1 Cheilosia impressa | reverse complement strand
TTGGCATTTGAGTTGAAAAATAAAAATAAATCGCTTTAAATTTAGTTTCGTGCTATGCAAATTTTTGTTTGTCGTTGTGCGTTGTTTGCGGAATTACTTTTGAGAAAACGCAGGCAGTGTTGCCAGCTCTCATTCATGTCTGCGCTGTAAATGCAACAAGGTTGATAAAAAGTTAAGAGGCTCTGTTAACGCTCTTAACGATTTTATGAAAAGAAAAAAAAATACTTTACCGAAGGAATTTATGCGGAATAAAGGATGCACTTTATTTTTAACTGAACTCCTCTTCCGTTGCGCTCCATCAGCGAAAATGTCCCACAGTCGGGGGTGCCTTAAATCAATTCGAATGGAAGTGGAAGTGTTCCCCTTGTCAGCAATGAGAAGCAGACTGCTGAGTTTGTTGATTGGATGAAATTAATTTTATTTAATCGTGTTACTGCAAATTTTG
The DNA here is from genome assembly GCA_948293265.1 of Cheilosia impressa. NCBI lineage: Eukaryota > Metazoa > Arthropoda > Insecta > Diptera > Syrphidae > Cheilosia > Cheilosia impressa. The sequence continues at coordinate 53,290,735 of OX411884.1, read as the reverse complement.
GCTAGTGCAAACAAAAATAAGGAAATCCATGGCTCACAGAATGACTTCCAGCAGAAAGTTCAGAAAGGCATCGTAAGTTTGCTCTTATGGTTTTCAGCTAATTATAAAATACCTAAGTGTGTACGTAGGAAATTCCTGCGGTATTATTCTTTTGCAAAAAATATATCTTTCCGGACTCCCCTCTATATTTCAAATCCTTCTGTCCTTATGCCTATTGTAGCATTAAGAGATTGTGACCTTTCTTATTCCAAATCAGTCCGTTTCATTCGAAAAATTAACCTCTAAAGCCTAGTAAGCTTAAATTAAGCCCCCATACAAAAATGTCTCCAAAGATAAAATTAAGCAAAGCGGTTAAGCCAAGCAGTACGCAGTTCAAGCTAAATTTGTTGGCCACTGTACGAAAAATCTCTACAGAATTCAAGTAAGCGTAAAATACATTTTTCCACAGCTAAATTTTGACAGATCAGAGAAAATATCAGTATTAGCAACAAAATTTCAAACGAAAGCAAATTAACAGTAGCAGGGCAATCAGTTCTTTTTCTTTACTGTCAAAATTAAGCGAACATTAAGCGAAGTGGTGGAGAGAAACATTGGGGAGGCGCTTAATTTTAGCTTTCCTGGAACAGCATACTAGGCTTAACACATGCATCAGTTTGAAAAAGTAGGGCTCGTTTTAAAATTCATGTTTTTCAGTAATTTTTTCTAAACTGTCACTTGGCTGAAAGTAAATTAAATTAGTACTCAGCTAGTCCGCAACGATAAACAATATTTGCACATAATGGTAAGAACCCTCGTTAAAAAATAAGTAAAACATTTACCTCCTTGTTAATAAACGCTGCGTAAAAGTTATCAACTCGTTATTCAGAAGTTACGTCAAATTTTTGCATCCTATCTGATGTCCACTAGCTAACTAACTTGTGCACAATTGTTTATTAATACGGTGGTTAATTTCTAGCCCAAATTGCTGCGTAAGTAATGAACAAAGTCTTACACTTTTCTAACCTTCAATATTTTTGTAGAACTATCACTGAAATGGTTTCGAAAACATTCGACTTTAATACTTGATTAGCACAATTGCCTTGTAAAAAACGCATTAACTGTAATACACTAAACAAATTAGAACGTAAAAATGAAATCCATTTCACGTGATACTGTCCGTGCCGTCCGCTCAAAAGAAGTACACTTCTATTCCGCATGCTTTTTGTTCTAAAAATCATTCAGTCACTTGTCGAAAAGTCTAATGTATCATTATTCTCATCCCCAAATACAAAAAAATACTGTAAACAGTTCCACCAAGATGGATTTTGGAACCAACCGATAAAGCTTTCGCCCAGGGATCTGACGCTAAAGTCGAATGCAAAGCCGATGGATTCCCCAAGCCATCTGTCACATGGAAGAAGGCTGTTGGTAAGTAGTAGATTCAGGACTACAATAAGGAAGAAGAAATTTAATTTTTATTGATATTTCTAGGCGACACACCTGGAGAATACAAGGACCTCAAGAAGAACGATAACATTCGCGTGGAAGAAGGCACACTCCTCATTGACAACATCCAGAAGAACAACGAAGGCTATTATCTGTGTGAGGCGATCAATGGAATTGGTTCAGGACTTTCCGCTGTTATCATGATCAGCGTTCAGGCTCCACCCGAATTCACCGAGAAACTCCGCAATCAAACTGCCCGACGAGGTGAGCCAGCCGTGTTGCAATGCGAAGCCAAGGGAGAGAAGCCCATTGGAATCTTGTGGAACATGAATAACATGCGATTGGACCCCAAGACCGACAACCGATACACCATTCGCGAAGAGATCCTGTCCACCGGTGTTATGTCCAGTCTTTCGATTAAACGTACTGAACGCTCCGACTCGGCTCTGTTCACTTGTGTGGCAACAAACGCCTTTGGAAGTGACGACGCCAGTATCAATATGATTATTCAGGAAGTCCCCGAGATGCCATATGCCCTGAAGGTGCTCGACAAATCCGGACGATCAGTACAACTTAGTTGGGCGCAACCCTACGACGGCAACTCTCCCCTCAATCGGTACATCATTGAATTCAAGAGATCACGTGCGTCATGGGATGAAATCGACAGAGTCATGGTGCCTGGACACACCACCGAAGCACAAGTACAGAAACTCAGCCCAGCTACAACGTACAACATCCGCATTGTTGCCGAGAACGCCATTGGAACGTCACAGTCTAGCGAAGCTGTCACCATTATCACCGCCGAAGAGGCCCCATCTGGCAAGCCGCAGAACATTAAAGTCGAACCAGTTAACCAGACAACACTGCGAGTGACATGGAAGCCACCAGCACGCACCGAATGGAATGGCGAGATCTTGGGCTACTATGTCGGCTACAAACTATCGAACACCAACAGCTCGTACGTTTTCGAGACTGTGAACTTCTTAACTGAAGAGGGCAAGGAACACAGCTTGGAATTGAATAACCTGCGAGTGTACACCCAGTACTCGGTTGTCATTCAGGCTTTCAATAAAATCGGCGCCGGACCAATGAGCGACGAAGAGAAACAATTCACTGCCGAGGGCACTCCAAGCCAACCACCCAGTGACACTGCCTGCACCACATTAACTTCGCAAACAATTCGCGTTTCATGGGTCAGCCCACCACTCGAATCCGCAAACGGAGTCATTAAGACTTACAAGGTTGTGTACTCACCCAGCGACTTGTGGTATGGTGAGTATTTTTGGTCCTGCATATCCTTTCAGAGTTCGTTAGACTACGACCCTAACTGCATTCCATTTAGATGAGACCAAACGGCACTACAAGAAGACTGCATCCTCGGACACCGTTCTCCATGGCTTGAAGAAGTACACCAACTATACCATGCAAGTTTTGGCCACCACCGCCGGAGGTGATGGGGTCCGAAGCGCTCCCATCCATTGTCAAACCGAACCAGATGGTAAGTTTGAGCTCTATCGACACTTTCCAACTACATACGACAATATTTTTTTCTTGGGAACAGTTCCTGAAGCACCCACCGATGTAAAAGCTCTAGTCATGGGACACGAAGCCATTCTCGTGTCTTGGCGTCCACCAGCACAACCCAACGGTGTCATCCAACAGTACACAGTCTACTCGAAAGTTGAAGGAGCCGAAGGAGAACCAAAGAGCAAGAAAATCCCCCACTATCAGATGAGCCTGGAGGCCACCGAACTCGAAAAGAACAAGCCATACGAATTCTGGGTCACAGCCAGCACCAACATTGGCGAGGGACAACCCTCAAAGAGTATCATAGCCATGCCAAGTGATCAGGTTCCTGCTAAGATTGCCTCATTCGACGACACCTTCACTGCCACATTCAAGGAAGACGCTAAGATGCCTTGCCTCGCTGTTGGATCACCTACTCCCGATATTACCTGGAAGATCAAGGGCGTTGAGTTCACTCCAAATGACCGCATGCGCCTGTTGCCCGACGGATCGTTGTTGATAAAGTCTGCCACTCGTCAGGATGCCGGAGAGTATTCCTGTCATGCTGAGAACTCCATCGCTAAGGACTCGATTACACACAAGCTTATTGTCTTGGCTCCACCCCAATCACCACAGGTTACACTGTCAGCCACTACCACCGATGCGTTGACTGTTAAATTGAAGCCCCATGAAGGCGACTCTGCTCCTCTCCACGGATATACACTCCACTACAAACCAGGTTAGTAGAAGGGTCCAGCTCATTTGTTTCGCAGTCGTAAAACCGCTGTTCCTCTTCCAGAATTCGGCGAATGGGAAACAGCTGAAGTGTCTGTCGAAGCTCAAAAGTCCACAATTGAAAATCTCTTCTGCGGATCAAGATACCAAGTCTATGCCACCGGATTCAACAAGTAAGTGGTTACAATGCAAACAAAATTCTTCCAGAAAACACAACTGACTGGTGTCTGCCCCACAGTATTGGCGCTGGAGAAGCCTCCGACATTCTGAACACACGCACCAAGGGTTACAAGCCAAAGCTGCCAGAGAAGTCACGATTCATTGAAGTCTCCTCCAACTCGGTTAGTCTGCACTTCAAGGCGTGGAAAGATGGCGGCTGCCCAATGTCACATTTCGTCGTTGAAAACAAGAAGAGGTAAGTGCCATCAACTTTGATCATACACTCTGCTCATCCACTTGTTGTGTAATAGGGACCAGACCGAGTGGAATCAAATCTCGAACAATGTCAAGCCAGACAACAACTACGTCGTGCTAGATCTTGAGCCAGCTACTTGGTACAACCTGCGTATAACTGCACACAATTCAGCTGGCTTTACAGTTGCTGAATACGATTTTGCCACACTGACTGTTACTGGAGGTAAGTGGTCGTGTAAATGCTTTCTGTAAATAACATTGAAAATAGATTTGAAATTGCTTTTGTATATACGTACTATATTGATGATGGAAAAGGATTCATATGACTCTCTGTTTAAAATATTGTTTTCTATTTATTCTTGTAAGCACTGTCACTGCCATGCTCACCCGGTGTCAAGCTTTACGTATTTGTTTTAACATTTTTTTTTAAAATTACCATAATATGGCTCGAAGGACCAAGTTCACCAAGTTTGTGTAGCTCTCATGTCCTCATTACCATGTATGCGGCTTGGGAGGTTTGCCTTGCTATCAAGGCAGTCGGGGGGAGACATGTATGCTTTCAAAAAGACGTCATAAATCGCAAAAACCTTTTCTGGGTGAAATTTTAGTACATCGAAACTTGCACGCTAAATTGTACTAAGTATGCTGACGAACTGTAATGCGTGACGTATCTATGCTGATTTTTTTCTTAGCTATGGAAAGGAACTTATTCACCCCTATCGGGTATAAAATCTCCCTGGAAATGTTTCCCATTCAGCAATCTGATTTACATTGCTGACAAGGGAAACATTTCCATCGGAATTTATTCGCGGTAACCCTGATTAGCAACTGGCTTACAATGCGTAAGCTTAAGAACTTTGCGCCACTGTGAATACTTGTGTGGAACTTGTTTAACTTAGCTGTGCGTCGCGTTAAGCCTTGCTGCTGCTGTTGTCTTTGTAGTTACTACAGAGCGCTCTTAGGAGCCTTAGAAAATGGTAAAAGAAACACCAAAAAAATGCTTCAAACATTGCACAGGAAACGCCACCAAAACTCTTTGAAAAGTGCTTCAAACATCGCACCAGAAACGCCCCAAAAACTCTTTGAAAAAATGCTTCAAACATCGCACCAGAAACACCCCAAAAACTCTTTGAAAAGTGCTTCAAACATCGCACCAGAAACGCCCCAAAAACTCTTTGAAAAAATGCTTCAAACATCGCACCAGAAACGCCCCCAAAACTCTTTGAAAAATGCTTGAAACATCGCACCAGAAACACCCTCAAAAACTCTTTGAAAAATGCTTCAAACATCGCACCAGAAACACCCCCAAAACTCTTTGAAAAATGCTTCAAACATTGCACCAGAAACGCCTCCAAAACTCTTTGAAAAAATGCTTCAAACATCGCACCAGAAACGCCCCAAAAACTTTTTAAAAAACGCTTCGAAAATCGCTCTCAAAAAACCCACTGTAAGCGCTAAAAAAACGCCTCGATGCCCATGTCTCTACGACCGATAATTTCCATCTCTCGCTCTCTCTCTCTCGCATAGCTGTTACATTTCACCTCTTTAACTTAACTTTCGGTCTCCCAAATACTGACGTACTGCATTCCAGGGCACTCACTCCGTAATTTTTCAGACGATTATCGTCGAAACGATAGACCTCCAAAAGTAGCAACTTAGTGCCAAAATTACGAGTTTGAGACCTAACTCAGTTGATTTTCTACAAATGTAATAAAAGTTGACGATTTTGAGGCAAATTCGGTCAGAATTTAACTTCTCGTGCTCATCAAAGTTTCAAAAACGATATCGTCCCGACGATTATTGTTATATCTGCTCCCAGGACGTTTTGCAACATTTTGTTTTAAGGCAAACTTTCTAAATAGAATCAGCCTTACATGAAAGAAAAAGCTCCAAGCTCATAAACTGCCCTCCACACGGAGAACCATCACAAAATTTTAGCTCTCTAAATTTGAAGGACACCATTGCACAGCTTGTTCACCTTTTAAATATTTCCACTCTCATTGTATAATATCCTTTACTTATATGAATCCCTTTCCATCAGTATACAAATAACAACAATACATATTTTTTGGATACATTTGTTTTAAAAATAATTTTCGTTCGACCTGCTTTTAAGTAGAAATCATTGCTTTTTCATATTAGTTATTATTTCTCCACTGTTCTAAGTTGACTTGCTTATTTTTGTTCTCATTTCAATTCGATTACAAACAATTTTTGCTTTAAAACACAACAAATTAGCTTTTTTTCGAATTACAAATTTAATTTCTGTTTATTTTTTTTTTTTAATAAATGTTGTTTTTCCCGTTTTGGACCAAAATTTTGTATAGAAAACAAAAGACGAAATTGTTTTGTAAATATGATGAAACATGAAATTGGCAAAGATTTATGTTTTTTTTATAAAAAAAAAAAAAAAACAAAATGACGAATTTTTATTTTTGAAATATATTTTGATTGCGTAAATGCAATTTGTTTTTCCCACCACATTAAATGTAAAGAAATGTGAAAACTTGAAACTGAAATAGTTAAATGTGAACGAAAGCATACAATAGATGTTTATTTTTTATTTATTAGTTTTACATATGATTTATTATTTGTTTTTAATTTAAAAGAAACCAAAACGAAGAGTACATAGAAATGCTCGATATTTTTTTTGATTGACCCCACTTTTGTATTAGCTAGTGTTGTAAAAGTAAAACTCAATATTTCGTTTTTTATTATTTTTGTGAAATGCACATGAACTGACATAGAAAATGTAACGTGCCTATTAGAGTCGTGTTTGGTTTGCCCCACTGTAAAATAAAAGAATTGTGCGCAACTTGCAAGTACCACTGTGTACAAAATATTGTTTTGTAAAGGGAATGATTGATAATTTGGAACACTCCGAAAAGATGGTGTCAATATGAACAGAGAGCGTTTGTAGGTGGAACTCTGAATTGAGACTTGAAGATGGTTTGTAATTTGTGTGAAATGGGGCACGATTAACTGAGCGGACAATATCTTAGGCTGACCTAAAATTTTATTTGAGCATGGAGTGCTGTAGGAACACGATTTTTTCATGATCTCGAGACACTACTTCACAAAGGACACGATCTTGTATTTCTTAACCCTTGAACAAGAATAGTAAGCGCCTGCTCTTATTTGAGTTGTAAAGGCAGAGTATTATTATCAGAAGAACTAATTGGTCGCAGCCTAGCTGAAGACAGCGGGCCGATAGCAAAACAGTATTTTTATTAATAAACTCCCCGTTGGGCACTCTTCCCTCGACATACTGAGGAAGCACGGTAATCCAAACGTATGGTGCGATAGAGTGTTACCCATGGCAAGTTTGAGTCGGTGATGAAAGGATGAAAGTTTAAAAAGTCCTGGGGGCCTACTCTGTATCTCGTTCCGAAAGTAACATTTTTCGAAAACAAACCTTTCCAACTCTGTGTTTCTAAAGTGGAACGAAATGTGCTTATGTCGCATTTAGAATTTATTACAGAGTACCCACTTAAAAGCGGAAGGGGAATTCTATTTCGAATTGAACGAAATAGAAAGTAGGGCCCCTGCTTATTCTTCCTTTTCCTGGGACATAAAAAAATTGGCAATAATTTGCTGCATTTAGCAAAACTATCATCTGTAGATCTAGAGGTTGAACATTTCGTCATTGATGTTGAAAAGAACAGTACTATGTCCAACATATTCGCACGATGCGGTGAAAATAAAGAATTAAAGAAAAGGAAAAGCAAATCCTTAGCAATATTGGCAGCGATTTTCTAGGGCCTGTTCCTACTAACATAACAGCACCATTTTGGCATTGGAGCAGGTTTTTAAGTGATTTGGACTGCTTCTTCCAATAAGAGGTGTTATTTTTTTATCCAAAGAAAAATTCCATTTTTTGAGACAAATGATCGGATGTGTATTTCATAATAAAGAGGAAGGCATGCCGTTAATAATGAAAAACAACATCACCCAATTGGCCACCACGAGCACGCATACAGGACCATATCCTTTTCATGAAATTTTCCATAACCAAATCGCAAAGTGGCTGCCCTATGTCCTTGATAGCCTCACGAATTTTATCTTTGAGGTCTTGAATCGACGCTGGGCTGTTGGCGTAGACCTTATCTTCCACGTGCCCCCAAAGGAAGAAGTCGCAAGATGTTAAATCACAAGATCTCGGTGGCCAATTGTGATCACCTCTTCGAGAGATAACACGGTCCGGAAACGTTTCCCGTAAAAGATCAATGGTTTCGTTGCTTGTGCGGCACGTAGCGCCGTATTGTTGAAAGTAAACGTTGTCCAGATCAATACCATCCAACTCCGACCATAAATACGGTGTAATGACGTTTGTGGAATGCCCAATTGCAAAGAACGACGAGGAATGGACAAACCTGAGTTTTCTTCAACACTTTGGGCTACAGCAGCACTATTCTCAGTTGTTCTTGAGCGACGTGCACGGGTTTTATTCTTCACATCACTAACTTGTCCCAACAGCTCGAATTTTTCCACCAATTTCTGTATTGCGGTCCGACAAGGTGCTTCACGACGACCACAAAGTGCTTTAGTTTTGCGAACTGTGACTGCAAGATTTTCACCATTTTTGTAGTGAATTTTAATAACTTCAGTGCGTTGTTGAAGCGTATATCGTTCCATTTTTAGTAATGGCGTAGTTTCTACTTGTAAAATGAAAAAGAATAAAAGCTTCAAAAGTGACAGCTACTGAAATAGCGGGTCATTCACAATAACACCTATCATTGGAAAACCCTTTATTACTATAAACAGCCTTTTCGTTTCTTTTTCGGTGTAGGTACTTATGTACCACCTTTCTCTAGCCTTTCACTGTTTTGTGAAGACATCTTTTTAAACTTTGATTGGTCGTCTGTCGCCTGTCAAATTTAAATAGGTTTCGTCGTCTATGTATCAAGTGACCTCTCGTTCCACTGATGGACTTAAATCATTTTCTGATCAAGCAATTTGCCGAGTCAATTACTATTACCCAGGATGCTGTCCTGCTGTACAAATTGGTAGGTCTGTATTACTGGCACAATAGATCTTCTAGGTCGATGTGCCTATTCTTCGCTTTTCGAGTCTGAAGTTTCGATTTCGTTTTGCTGGGGATAGATTCCGTATATCAACGATCGTCTAAACCAGACATGTCAAAGATACGGCCCGCGGGCCATAACCGGCCCTCGAGACAATTACCTACGGTCCGCGACATCAATTTAATAATCTTCTAATTGTATGTGCATTTCAATGGCAGTCGCAATGAACCTACTGTTGCTATGTCAAGTTTCTGGATATTTAAATAATATTTCAGTTTACAACGTCTCTGTCACTTTTGGAGTTTGAGTTTGACACCACTGGCTAAACGATATCGTTTTTGCAACTTTAATTACAAAAATAAGCCATATTGCGGTCGCACTTTTTTGACAAACGTCAGCTTTCATTATATTTGTGGAAAATAACCTCGATTAGGCTTTCATACTTATAATTTTAGCAATTAGTTGCTAGTTTTGGCGGTTTATCGTTTCGACGATAACCGATTGAATGAGTGTACACAAAAAGAGTTTTATAGCATTAAATCCTCTTCCGATTTGACAATAGTGCGAACGAATATTTTCGTAAGATTCGCTGACAAAAATCATTCATTCGGCACTCAAAAACTGTGTCCTTAAAAATAATCGTGTTCATTTTGGAAACCGTAGTAAAATCAGCCCAACAATTCAGGGATATGCATGTGTCAATTATTGCAAAAACCCTCAAACGTATTCAGCTATCACAAACAGTTCAGAACTTTAAGAACCATTGTTAAAAAAAACTCTTTCAAATAGTGAGGCAAATCCCCTTGACATGGAAATGTTCAACAGTATTTGACAGCTGAGAAAAGTTAAAGAACATTTGTCAAAGTGGCCTCGTGTGTAAAATTCACAGTTTAAAAGTTTTAGGGCCGTTTGCTGATACGACTCATAGCGAATTAAGTTCCACATAAACTCTTATGTGACAGTTTATGCCCTGAAAATAGTACTTACTTACTTACTTAAGGTGGCGCTACAGTCCGGGGTGGACCTGGGCCTCAACCAACAAGCGTCTCCAGCCAGCACGATCTTTGGCCAGCTGTCTCCAGTTTCGCACGCTAAGTTGGTTAAGGTCCCCTTCCACTTGCGCGCGCCACCTGAGTCGCGGTCTTCCTCTACTGCGCCGTCCCTCGGGTGTGGACTCGAAGATCTTCCGGGCCGGAGCATTGACGTCCATTCGCTCTACATGACCCAGCCACCTCAGTCGTTGGACCTTCACTCTTCTGGCCAGGTCGATGTCGCTGTACAGCCCGTACAGTTCGTCGTTGTATCTCCCCCTCCATTCACCGTCTATGCAGACGGGACCGAAAATTACTCGAAGAATTTTCCTCTCGAAGTAACCAAGTGTAGCTTCATCCGATTTTGATAGAGTCCATGCCTCTGCACCATAAAGTAGGACTGGGATGATCAAGGTCTTATAAAGGGTCACTTTAGTTGTTCGAGAGAGGGCTTTGCTACTCAATTGCTTTCTTAGCCCAAAGAAACAGCGATTGGCAAGAGTTATTCTTCGTTTTATCTCAGCGCTGGTGTCATTGTCTGAAGTCATAGCGGATCCTAGGTAGACAAAGTCCTTTACCACCTCAAAGTTATATCTGTCCTGAAAATAGTAGCCCATAAGTATTTAAGAAGGACTTAAATCGTTAAGAGTCGTATGAGCAAACGGCTCTTAATGCTCGGTATAAAACAATAGATCCATCCCCCCGCCACACAAAAGTTTAAACTTCGGTATCGTTAAATATAATTTCAGAACGATCGCCCTCTACTTATCAATTAGCAGCACTTTTATTAAAAAAATAAACTCTCTTCACAAATGCACAAATCATCTTCAAAGCATAGAAATACGTTTTCTCTTCTTTTTTAAGTCAAAAACAAATAAATATATAATTTCTCTATACCATTGTTTTTTTTTTACTGATTTTAATTAGAAAGCATTATTTATTATTTCGAAAACCTAAAACACTTAATTTACTTGAGTTTATTTCTATTGAATTGCCATTAAAAGTACTAAAGCATATTGATTTTTATTTATTTTCTTTAAATTATAATGGGGAATTTTAACAATTAGAAAACATTTGTTCCTGAAACAACCAAAGTTATTTAAAAAAAAAAAAAACAAGTAAACAAAAAAGTACAAAACAAACTCTGCTAAATAATAAAATCTCTATTGAATTAGCATTTATTTAAATTCTTTAAATTTAGTTACGTTTAATATTAAAAATTTACGTTTAAAGTATTGATTTCGTTATGAAATGTTATGTTATTCAAATACGATTAGGGCCAACCCTATGCAGTATATTTTCATTTTAATTTGTTTCAAATAAACCATTGTTAACGCTGTTCTCATTAGCAGTATATTAATTTTTCGTTAAACAGTAGTTGAATTGTCTTGAAGTTTAAAATTAAAAAAAAAAAAGCAAATTTTACTTGGAAGAAAAACAAATTGCATTAAGTAACAAACAAGAAAAATATATTTTACATATACAATCTTTGTTTTCTATAACAATATTACAAACTTTAGTGCCTGAGAGTTCAAAGTACGTTACCGTTACATCCATTTTATCATTACTCGTTACTCATAGCAATTTATGTTCCTAAACAAACAAAATCGTTCACGTTTTTTAAAGTTTTCAATTAAAAAAAAATAAAAATGTTTATTATTGTTATTATGTATGTATAAAAAAAAAAAAAAAACAAATGGTACATAAAAATAGACCAACAAAACAAACAAAATTACCTTTGGTTGTTACAGGGACAATCGCCCCCTCGCGTGATTTACCCGAATTAACCGCCGAGGATACTATTCGCATCATCTTGTCGAATTTAAATTTAATTGTACCGGTGGTAGCTGCCCTACTTGTTATTATCATTGCCATTATTGTTATTTGTATCCTACGTAGCAAAGGCAATCATCACAAAGGTATTACAAAAACAACAATAATTAATTCGATATTTTTTCTTCTCTTTCTCGTTTTGTTTATTTCTTTCTTCTTCAACTGTGTTCAATGGTTTATGTTAAAATACAAAATTTTATATATATATAAAAACACAATACAAAACAACTACAAATATTTAAAAAAACAAAAAAAAAACTTACCAATGCATCGTGGTAAAATAAAATAAAATTGAATGTGTGCCTGTTGTACGATATAAAACCGATAAAACACAATCTCTGGCAATTTATGGTACGTATCTAGGCACTGTTGCCCCCTTGGACGATGGCATTGGTTCGGGTAACATGAATACCAGGATCAGGATGCCCGCATGGATGCCAGAATGGTTAGATTTGAATTTTATGGTGCCATTGATTGCGACATGCATTGTTGTTGCGGTGGGTATACTAGTTGTGTGTGTAGCGCTATCAAGACGAAGAGCTGACGACTTACGTGGCGGACAAAAGGATGTTTACTGTAGGTGTTATGCATTGCAGCTTTACATATATTTTTCATTTCTATATTGACTTTTTTATTTTACTCAATCTTTAACAGAAATTTAACTTGAACATTTTATTCTTCTGTTTTTGTTGAGTTTATTTTTTTCTTTTGTTTTTCGTGTACACTTTTCAGCGGTGGTGTCAGATTTTTTTTTTTAATTTGTACGGTAGTTATACCATTTGTCTGTGATTTGCTGCTGATTGGAAATGATTGCATTCTTATGAAATACAATCATTTGAAAGAAATAGTTGCAAAGGACGACGAACCCAAATTTCCTGCGGCGACTTTACTTTGTTCAAAGACGCGATATTAAGACCCTTCTATGGTAGCTTTGGTAGTATTCGTTCGTAGAGAAGTCTCTCTTGACATTGTTAAAAGTCTTCTCAAAATCTTCGAAGTGGCATTCTTATTTCGGCACATTGTTTAATGTTAACCTGAGGATTGTTATTAAAATAAATAAATGCAAAAAAAAACACTTTCTACTCGGCATCAAGTGCGGCTTGAATGTGTCTCTAGTTTTCAAATGGTGCGTCAATTGTTGGCGGCTTCTTATCGATTTTATATTGAAGAGGCAGCGTCTTTCATGCACATGAAACCTAGTCCGGAGACAACTGCTAAAAGCCGTCTTGGAGTACGACTTTCAATTTGTTCTCCACTAAGGGTTTTGTTCGAGTGAAATCCCATCACTAAGAAACCAATTTAAATTATTGTACTAGAATATACTATACCCATAATTTTATGTAAGCTGTCGCTTTATGACTTCCATCATACGCCCTAATTTCTCAACTACTAACCTAACATCGGTCCTCTTGCAACAACTCTCAACGAGGTAAGACCTTTCAATAAGCACTTGAATAAAGTAAAAGGAACCCTAACTCTGGATTTTCTCTTTTCTTTTATTTCTCGTCCGAAATACCCCTCACGAGTATACAACCAGCGATAAGGATCATTCTCGCCGCATCCTAACAGGTTTATTTCTCTCATTTTTCCCACAATTAAGGAATGTGGTCAGCATTTGAAGTGCGAGATTTTCAACTGTGCTGATATTGCATGGGAAATATCACTCATACGCCTCCGGTTCCATATCCATTTCCGCATTCAAGCCTTATAAATAGTTTATAACGAATGCCTGCAGATCTTTAAACAATAGTCGTTTATTATTCGAAACAGTTTTGGGTTAGCTAGTCCTTAAATTTTTGTGTGAAGGATTTTTCCAGGCGATTCTAAGAATACCCAATTTCCATATTATACTGCATTTACACCATCATGCACGCGCGTTTGTGCACGAGGCGAGACAGAGAAATCCGTTTGTCCGCAGTCGATGCGTAAGAAATTGATCTCAAATCAGACGCCTAAAGTGTCATGGATGTGGTACTCATAATTATAGATACGTAAAACGGAAACTAACACAAGTTCCGGCGACCAACATTTCTGTAATCACTTGAAAACATTTCTATTTCTGATTCAAAATATGTGCAATGAGAGCGGTATTTCTTTTTATTAAATTAAACCAACAATTTATTAAATAAATAACTAAATGTCCGTTCATCAATTCCGGAAGCCATTTTGTTTAATAGGAAAGCGAAATTTCGTAAACCATCGCTGTAAAAATATCGACAAGCATAACTTTCCCATAATTCTTACCACGTAAACAAAATGGCCGACGTGTCACGTTTTTTAGCGTGTTAAATAATGCAGACCGTTGCAGTCACACAGCTATTTTGTATTTAGCACCCCTTTAATCTTGTTTTATATGTTTAATGCGGCATTATACCCATTATTCAAAACTCAGTGATAGTTCAGTATAACAGTTCAATTTTCTCTGACACCATCGCTTATATAAACAATCAACTTTTAATTTAATTAAACAACAAAAAAAAAAAAACCAGTCGATTGGCATAATACAACTTGAAAAATAAAATCCAAAGAAACAAATAAGTATCACAAGATCTTTTTTACAAATGATTTACTTTTGGTGTTCGTTCTATTACTTAAAAAAAAAATATATTGAAATAGCTTTATGGCTTCGATAATATTAAACGTTTTGTTTTTGCATCAAACATAATAATAATCAAAAGTTAGATGTTCAATGTTACTGTAAATATATTTAAACAAAATAATAATAATAATTAGAGCATGTTTGTTAAGCGTGAAATATCTGATTATCTATTTTAATCTAAACTTCTGACACATACACATTACACACTGAACAACATGAAACATTATCTTCTATTACATTTTTGTTTTTCTTTTCGAAATTTGGTTGGTTAATTCAATGTTCTTGGTGTCCGTAAGCGTATTGTGTTTATTGCTTTAATGTGCTTTTACCTTATTTAGCTTAAATTTTTAACAAATAAAACTTGCGTAAGTATTTTGAGTGTGAAACGTGAAATGGACATAATTTTTGGTCAAAATGGATGAAGTATGACAACTGGTTACAAACTTGGATGTTAAAATCGATAGAAATAAATTCGCCCAACGTTTTAGTTGTAATTGGAGCTGCATTTTGATGTGAATAGCTGTATTTACTTGCTGTTGTTCTTTAGTTTGATTCAAGGTTGTAATTTTTCTCGGTGATTGGCGTTGGCGCTGAGAGCAGTGCTCCGAAGTTGGCTGCGATGATCGCTCCCCTCCTGTTGTGTGGGAAACACAATGACAAAAACAAATTCAACCTTATTTAATATTTACAACTCGTAGAAAATCCAGGTGGGGTTTTGGTTTAAGGGGTAGGAAACTCTTAACCTTTTAAACAATTACCAGAGTCGAAAAAACAATCAATGTCTAACCAAAACTTACGTCTATTTCACGTGTAAAATCATCTAATTAACTACCTCATCCTCATCAAACAATTGGCAAATCTCGAATTGCTTGAACAACATTTTGCGATAATAAATAGAAAAAAGAAAAAAAAATTAACCAACCAAACAACAAAAGATCCCCCTCTCCCTACACAATAATCGGATAAAGTGTGTTTAGTAAAACCCTAGTTTCATGTGTGTCAACTGTCATTCTACTCTCTTTCATCTATCTTCTATTCATTTTCGAAAAAAAAAAACAAAACCAATCTTTCTTTCTTTCTTTATTAATCCAATTTATTTATTTTAGAAGATTTTTCCCCATTCCCATGGGGAAGATATAACCTCTTCTAACACAGCAAAGATGCTTTCATTATCGCAAAAACAAACAAAACAAAAAATATATTGATGAAGAAATCAAAAAGTAAATCATAGCACCATCATCAATTGTTCATAAATTAAGTAATTAACAAGGAAATTTCCAATGCACCAAAGTAAAACCAGTTTGCAAAAGATTTAAGTGACAAAGCAAATGTCAAAAAATTTATATTTAGTCTGTTCTATTGAATGTAAGTGCACCGAAAATCTTGATTCCAAAATATATTTGCACAATTATATTTTTTTTCCTATTGTTCTGAATCTAAATTTCGTGATTAAAAATGAAACGATATAAGACAAAAACAGAAAAGTAAAAGAATTTGAGTAAAAACAGTAACAAAATGGTAACAAAAGCATCTTCAGCCACATATTGAGAATTCGATATCATATATTAATTCTAGACGATGTAGTTTACAATCAGACAATGGGACCCGGCGCTACCTTGGACAAGAGGCGACCAGACCTGCGTGACGAGCTGGGATATATTGCACCACCGAACAGGAAGTTGCCACCCGTGCCAGGCTCGAACTACAACACCTGCGACCGGATTAAGCGAGGTACAGTCATAAGTAAGCATCTAATCGCCAAATTTAATCAAATCTGAAGGACAATATCTACAAATTGTTTTTGTTTTATTATTATTGCATTTGTTTTAACACGGGAAATAACAAATAACATCCACTTGGGGAGTTGCCTAATGGAATTTTGTATTTTCCGATTTTTAATGTCTAGATTTTTATTTTTTCACTTTCGACTTGTATAAACTAGAGGGTTTCTTTTAATATTTTTCTAGATGTGACATCTGAGATAAATCTTTATTTATATTCCATTTTAGTACATTCAATATTTTAATAGATGTGTGTCCTTTCGATATAAATGTGCTTGCTTTTTATGTGATGTAGTGGTATAGAGTAGACGCCTTGAAGAAGTGCTAAGTGTCTTGATTAACTCAAGTGACGGCCAAAATTGGTTTCAAACCCCTCACTCGAAGTGATGCAAATTCATGATTAAGACAGCAAAAATGCGCCTTGTCACTGCGGGGAATGTGTTGCTCTGCAAGTTTTTTTTTAACTAAGCTCTGATTTTGTAAATAAAACTCTAAAAAATGCAAAATACAGAATAAACTGAATGGAGTCGTAGGTTTGAGTGCGGCTAACTCATTTAAACGATTTAAGAGTCTAAACAAAACCTATACCTATTTTAATCAGACCAAGACTGAGTTGCTTTCAAAATTCCCCGCCTTTCACTGCAAACTACAAGGTGGGCCAAAAGAGATCACCCTATTGGAAGATGCTCTTATTTTTGCAAATGGCCGCCAATGTCAAATCTGTTTTGACATTTGTGGACTAGACAGATGTAGAATACAAGTGAACAAGCCATGGAGCGATACACTCCCCAAGAACGCGGAATAATCGTGTTTTTTTTTTGCGTAACAATTCGTCTGTAGTCTTGGCGCAGCGCGAATTCCGTCGCCGTCCGACACCGACTGCGCAAGCAAACACTGCGCCTTGAAGAGTATGGGACCACACGAGACGTTGCCAAGAGTGGCCGGCCCCGGAGCGCCCGTTGTGCCGAGAACATCGCCGCTGTTGACGAAGAAGTCGAGCTGCCGCCGGAAACATCGACCAGACGCCGTGCCTCGCAATTAGCCATCGTCTTTGGTCAAAGACTTGCGCATGTTCCCGTACAAAGTCCAGTCCGTGCATCAGCTGCTGCCTGTCGACCGCCAAACGCGTGTAACCTACGCCCAAGCCATCCTCAGTCTCGAGGACGATTTTTCGACCAAAGTCATAATGAGCGATGAGGCTCATTGCCACCTCAGCGGGTACGTGAACAAGCAAAACTATCGCTTCTGGGGCACCGAAAATCCACGAGTAATGCACGAGGAGCCATTACACCTGCTCAAAGTTACTGCATGGTGCGCTGTTCACGCTGGAGGAGTCATCGGGCGAGAACGCCGCTGGTCAAACAACAACAGTGGACGGTGCGCAATATAGGGCCATGTTAACCTAGTTTTCTCTGCCGCAATTGGACGAACTAGGACTGGAGGACATGTGGTTCCAACAGGACGGAGATACGGCACACACTGCGCGAGCCACAACCGATATTCTGAAGGCGGCGTTCCCGGGTAGCCTCATCTCTCGTTTTGGCGATTTGCACTGGCCCGCAAGATCGCCCGATTTAACCGTTCCAGACTTTTTTTTCAAGTGCCGTGTTTACGTGAACAAGCCCGAGACCCTAGAAGCCCTCAAGGACAACTTTCGACAAGAGTATGCGAGAATCTGTCGCCCGTAGTTCTCGCCGAAGTGATCAAAAATGCCATAAAACGAGCCCGTATGGCAATCAATTGTGACGGCGCCCATTTGGCCGATATCATCTTCTCGACTTGGCCAATAAAATTTTAAAGGTCCAAGTAAACATAATCAAAAAACAGAATCGAAGTTTTTCATTTAGTAAAAAAGTGAGATCCAAACAACATCGGGAGACTTCTTTTGGCCCACCTTGTATAAGAGGATCAGCTCCAAAAGATGGACCGAAAAACTTAACATTGAGCACACAAAAAAACACATAAAAGTCGATTCCTTCGTCTTCTGCGTTTCACATTCCAAGTAACAGATGAAAGAGCTTATAAGTAAGTCTCCAAAATCGGGCGACATTTTTCGGAGTCCGTTGCAAACCGGACAAACAAAAATACAGTCTTTGACTTGATACACATCCCTTCTGCACTAACTGGCCGCTGCCAGCTTCATTCATGGCCACAACTATTTTTGGTGGCAGAAAAAGCACACCTCCAGTTCGGACAGACCTTAGCACTTCTATGAAAGGTTTAGATCGTAGCAATAAATCGTAAAATATTTTACTGATCTCCAAAAATTCGTTCCTTCCACAAGTCGCTTTATTTTAATTTTTCGCTTTTGCCATTTTTATTTTTTCAAATTTGCAACACGTCCCTCTTTGAATCCATCGAAAAACTAAATTTTTATAAATGTTACGTGTAAAAATAAATAAGTAGGCCGTGGCATGCGTTCAAACCACTCCACATGGGATCCTCGTCGTCCAATCTACGAGGAATTGAAGCCACCACCAGTGCCCAGGCATTATGGCCACAGTCATGGTGCTGAAGAATGTTATCACAGGCATCCAGGTAGGATTGAGTTTAAACTTTTTTGTTCCTTATTTTTTGGTTAAAAATTTAATTTAATAATTTGTTTACGCGCTACTAATGGCCTTTTTTGTTGTACTACTAACTGCCCATTAAGTTTGTCCCAGTTTACTGATTTTTTTGTTTGAAATTTTAAATTGGTTTTATTGAAATGATTTTAAACGTAGTCTATCTCTTGGTCTGTCTATAACTTTTGGGACTTTGCGTGATCAATACTAACCTTCTGTAACAAAGGTAACCGATGTGTGTGTAGAAAGTGTTTGTAGTCGCACGTTTGCTCTCTAATTTGCATAAAACGCTGAAAGATAAACAAGCGCCAGTTGGTGACGTCCTGTTAATGCAATTCTTCTTGTGTAAATTCAAAATGATCCCCCCACGAAGGTATGGAAGACGAGATCTGTCCCTATGCCACTTTCCACTTGCTCGGCTTCCGCGAGGAAATGGACCCCACCAAGGCAATGAACTTCCAGACTTTCCCCCACCAGAATGGCCACGGAGCACCCGGACATGCCGGCACCATGGGACCCCCAGGACATCCAGGCCATGTGCACTCACGATCTGGCTCGCAGTCTATGCCGCGTGCTAACCGATACGCTCGCAAGAACAGCCAAGGCGGACAAAGCTCCATCTACACTCCAGCTCCCGAATATGACGACCCTGCCAACTGCGCCGAAGAGGATCAATATGTAGGTGGGCTGTCTTAACTGAAGGGACACGTTGATAAATGTTTGTTTTGTTTTGCAGCGCCGTTACACCCGTGTCAACTCGCAAGGCGGAAGCTTGTACAGTGGCCCCGGACCCGAATACGACGACCCAGCCAATTGCGCACCCGAAGAAGACCAATACGGCTCACAATACGGCGGACCATACGGCACACCATACGATCACTACGGCTCACGCGGATCTGTGGGTCGTCGCAGCGTCGGTAAGTGACTCAGAAGCAAACAGCCCCCGGTCCCACTTTTCATTTTTATTTGCACCACTGAAACTTTTACAATTAAAAGGATCATCTCGTAATATGCCAGGTAATGGATCCCCTGAACCACCACCACCACCACCACGCAACCACGACATGAGCAACTCCTCCTTCAATGACTCCAAGGAGAGCAATGAGATCTCAGAGGCTGAATGCGACCGCGATCATGGACCACGAGGCAACTATGGCGGTAAGCGACAAAAATCACTCTCGAACGGGAAAATCTTTCGTGTAAATAATCGTTTGTCAGAATAGGGCTGTTTTCATTTCCATTTTTTGTTTATGTTCCCCCAAAACAATTTTACATGTGTAACAGCAACCTTAACAAAATTAATATTTCCTTTTGTCTTCTCATCGAACTTGCATAGAAGACTCCAAGGAGGGTGAGTGATTGACTAAGCATCTCTTTTCGAACATCACTTTTATTTCTGTTCGTAGAATAAAGTGGCATTTGTGTTTCGTTTTCGAAATGAACACTGCGTTTTATTATTTGAAATTTAATGAAATACTCGTATCCACTCAACTTCATCAATCATCATTCTCACTCATTTGACATGAATGCAATCATTCCCTCTGGTTGAATCGAAGGTCGAAACTTGGAAGTTCGAAAATATTTTATTTGTTTGGAATGCTCGAATCATTCTCATGGGTCATACATAAGTCTTGTTGTTAGGGTTTTTCATGGGAAATTTAAATTTTTATTTTCAATTTGTTGTAAGGAATATCAGTAAATTTATTGTGACAATTGATTGGGTTTGATTTGGGTGGGAAATTTAAAAATGCATCCCTTTGGCGGGGTCTCTTTGCGGATTTGTCTGACAATAGGTTCGTCCGCAATCGCACAAAGTTTATACAAGACCTCATAAAAAATGACAGAAAAAAAGCTCTCTGAGAGAGTTTCGCAGCATTTTTTGAGTTTGACAGGTTTTAAGTGCTTAGCTCGGGAAAGTACGCGAATATATCTACTAGAAACTAGATGATCCGTCATAGCCTAGAATGGAATGACTATCCCGCCGCAATCTATATGAAGAGAGGCTTGTCATAGGAACTAAATGAAATTGGAATTATATTTCCTGTAAAATGAGATGACAGAGCCGCAATGCTTATTCGGGGCTACAGGTTTTTTTGCCGGTCCGGGCGCTTGGTTTCTTTTGGTTTTTGCCATACAAACCGCGTACATTTCATCGCGATTAAACAAAAATTGCTAAAAATACAATGAAACCGTGTCGTTTCTAGAAACAAAAGAAGGAAAAGGTTAAAAACGCATTTCGAAAAATGAAATACACTACCTCCGCTTTTTTAACTCTTGCCTGAAGGTTATAGCTTAACAAATATTGAATCATGAAACCAGTTCCACTGCTTGGAAGCTCCATGAGGGGCAGGGTTGCCAGAATTTATTTTGCTTCATGCGCCCAAATCTTAAAGAAATGAAGCCCAAAATTGTTTCCTAGAAAGAATCTAAAAAACTGTTAAAAATTTTCCCAATTTCTCAAGTACTCGTGCTTTTTCCACTTGCTCATCTCACTTATGCGCGCCGCGAATTTCATTTCACTTCCATCTTCTGCAATTGGCTTTTGTGGTTTGTGTCAAATCAAAAGGCCGGCAAAATCAATTGGTGTGCCTGCAAGTGGACTGCGAGAGTGCTGCCAAGTTTTAAAAGTGCGGGTTTGTTCGAAAATACTTATTTTTTGTAGTTTTGTGGCGGAATAAAACAAACAAAATTTGCACAAAATTTGTAAAACGATGTAAAGCCCAAAATGGTGTTTGGCACTCATGGAAAAAATTTCTATCGTTTTTTAAGAAAAATTATAGCCCGCCATCTGATGAGGAGTACCTACATCATTCGATTGCGTTTCACTTTTCGTTACGCTCCGAATTGCCAATGCAAAAAGTTGCCCTATCTATGGGACACTTTTCATTCCTGAATTCCTGTTAATCTTCAGCAAAAAGTCTCCGTGCCTCACCAACTCATTCGAATCGCGGCTCCTTTTCAAATCCAATCGATGTCAACTTTACAAGTCTCGTTATATCCTTATAAAAGTTTTTTTTTTTCATATTTAATAATCATCACTGTGTTTTGCTAAAAATTCATTCAAAGCCCTACACAAAATTTTGTAAAAAAAAGAAATATTTACTTTCGTTTTTGTTTAAGTTCTCTGTCACTTTTTCACTTTGTTTGCGTGTGTGAATTTTAAATTTCTGTTTGTCAAAATTACGGTCATTTGGGTACACTCATTGTAAATTGTATTACAGACTTTATGTAACTAACTTAATGTTTATATTCATTAATTTTCATGTGGATTGCATGGGACTTCTTTTTTTTAGGCAAATTTTATTAGAAAGTGTTTATTTTTTTTTTTAATTAGAAATACAAATCATTTTTTTTTAAACTTAATTTAGGTGTTAATAAAATGCTTGTCAATTTATTTATTGGTTCCTAAGTTACATATTCTTTATGCACTTTTGAATCATGTACAAAACTATAAAACTAGTCTCCAAACGATATCTACAGAAACAAATAGAGATTTTTCATATTCATTTTCACTTATATACTAGGAGAACGAATTATGATTTTTTTTTTTTTAATTTTTAACATTTTTTATTGACTGTTTTTTTTGTTTTTCTTTTATAATTTCACATTTAACTCTGGAAATATCTCTTAAAAACTTAACATAAAAAAAAATATTTACGCAAAAAATACTTTGAAATGAACCAAAAAAAAAAAAACAAACAAACAAAAAAATGCAGCTAAACGATCCCCGCATCAAAAGGATCAACGTACCACTGAAGAAATGCGAAAATTAATCGAAAGGTAATGTATCTTTGTTGGTTAGGTTATAGGTTAGGTTATAATGTAAAAAAAAATTGACACAAAGAATGATTAATCAAAAAGAAAGTTAACAGTTCCGTACTAATCTCGAAGTAAAGTCTTCAAATTTGATTGAAACTATTAATAACAATTATTCGAATGCGTAAGGTTTAAATAGAAATTCTAGTTTTATTGGCGGAATTTAGTAAACTACCAGATTGGTTAGGTATTGGAAGAGATGGATACACACGATTGTGCTTTATTGAGGATGTAAACATGTTTGAAAGTGTCGTTGAAACAAAGGTCTATCATCACAATGTTGGCTGTTAAAAATGTGCTTTGAGTTTTGTCGATCCTCTACCTCTTTCTAGATTGCTCTCATCAACATAACAGCTTTTATTTCATAATCCAAATATGTCAGAACTCAGCTGGTTCGGTCGGCTACAGGGAAAAGACAGGCATACGAAACCATGAGTTGGTTATCGCTTTCCAATTCGATGGTAGCTTATCCGATCTTTGTCTAGCATTATAAAGAAAGGCGCAGTCTCTTTTTACCCGACTGTACACAGGGAGGGTTACTATAGGAATTGCGTTCAATTATTCAGTGAGTAACTCATAAAAGTAACATAAATCAAAATGGCCGCCGAAATTAATCGCTAATTCGGCGACACAATCCAGACACTGTCCCACCCATTGCTTCATGTATTTCTCTTCGTTTCTAGCTCGTATCTTAACATTGGGCATGCTCCAGGTCAATAAAAGCTGTGAGGAGGCTCTACCTTTCGCAAGGCTTATTCCCAATTCACAATGTCGCATTGACGCGCGCGTCCGTTGACAGATTCTCTAGAAACAAAGCGTTCATGGTTCATATGCTGCGACACAAAATACAACTTCAGGCGTTGGATCGACTTTAGATCGTAAATATCGTAAAGTTCAACGCGACGTCTGGGTAGACCTACTCTCTACTCTCACTCGCGTTTGACAACTTTAGAATTTGGAATTGTTCGATATGATATCATGGGGTGTGCTTTCTTAGTTGAAGTGGCACAGAACTACTATTGTTCACACAAAAGTTTTAAAAAGCAATATGATGTTTTTTTAATGCAAATTAATTAATTTAGTGAGTAAAAATGACGAATTTTTGTGGAGCTAATACTCATTTCCTTAGATTTTCTTGGATAAAAATAAATTGTAGTCATTGGTTTTGTATCTCTGTTAAGAATGATCTATTTTGGAGAATCCTTTCTTAATTCTTGCACAAAAATTACAGCTACAAGGAAAAAGAGAGTAGACTTGAAATTTAAATTCTGCTCTCTATTTGTGTATGTGGCGATCCAAAATTAAGCATTCTCAGCGAACAGAGCCACAACAACACAAAGTTCTCCACTTCGCCAACTATCGCTTTCCAGCTGTCACTTTGGCTTTTTCCGGTCTCTTGCGTTTGAATAGGACAGCGACGGCGAACAGAAGTTTACACACACGTGTCTCAAATCAATGGCCGCATTCAAGAATCTAGTCATCTTAAGTCGACTAGATTGGTCTGGATGAGATGCAACCTGAACGCAAAAACTAGAATGGTCGGGAACGTCACGTTTTCTACGTCAGCCACATATGAGAACTGTCAACTTAGTACTCAGTCACGAATTTCTTAACTAGATTCGTCGGCTACCCCTCCATAAACGTCAACTGAAACAACTGCTCTCACGACCGATTTCGACCAATCAAAATCGAGATTCACTTAGTGAGAGAGCTGTCAGACTTACTAAACTAGATACTTGAACGTCCCCAATATTAGAATAAATTTAATATTTAATTTTACATTTTCATTACAGTGTACATTAGGTTAAACCGAACCGAACTTTTAATCTGTCATCTGTCTGTCTACTCTCTCAACGCGCATTCGCTTCAAAGCAGCATATTTCGTTTTACGAAAGTTGTTGCTCGTGCGCTTTGGCATTTAAAGTCGGAAAGTTTCGATAAAGCGTGTCAAAGCGGCGCCGACGCACGTACGGGTTCAACGCGGCATTATGTCGCATCTAGTGTAGATTTTTCGTTAACAAAACACTGATTTAAGCCTTTCGTAGACCGATCATTGCAATAATGCCCTCCCAGAGCCTCATATCGTAAGTCACAAGCTTGCTTTCTTTACGATTTAATGTCACTTGCGATTTTGACATGAATAAATGTCACATCACTTGCAATTTTGACATGAATGAATGTCACATTTTTCTTTGCGCAGTCAAGCAGCTTGACTCTCCTTTCTTAAAGCATTTGTCCTGACTTAAGGCTTTCGTAGAAGAGTTTCGTAAGCCATTAGGCATGGGCGTTTTTTTATTTTATTTACAACAATAATACGAGATCCAACTGTTGTTGTAAACCATGCAAATCAATGATCTATCGACATCATGTGGGTAGAGTAAAAAACGGCTAAAGGCGTTAAATAATCATCCTCAGGGTAAAGCTTTCTTAAGCAGTTTTATTAGTGATTTGTTGACAAGATTTCAGTAAAAGAGATCTTGCATTTCTTGTAGATTTCAGTAAAAGAAATCTTGAATGTTGGAAAAATTAACCCTATACCTGCAAACTATTATATAAAGGACCTTTGCATCACGGCATATTCAAGCACTTTGCAAACCGATTATATTCTCCTAACTGTAACAATAGCATTTCTAGTAAAATGAAAGTCTTAAGCGTTTTTTTCCAAAAATAAAATCAATACATATTTTGTAAATAAATTGTATGTATTTTGTAATAATTTTTGTTTTTATCAAACTACTGTCTGCTCTATTAACAAAATGGTATTTTCTTACCGCTAGCCGAAAACAGTAAGTTTCGCATGCACATTGTTGTACTAACATTATTGTAAATAAATACTAAAATATGTATCTAATCGATTATGTTGCTATTTCTATTTTTTATTTTTTGTGCGCATGGTTATGTTGAGATTTATTTATTTTTACTTATTTTTTATTATTTTCAAACTAACTTTCGAAAATGCTAACAACAATAATTTATTTTTGATAGCAAAACAACAGTATTCTATTTCTATAGTCTGTGGCCGACATTATATTGTTTAATTATTTTGTTTGTCCCCCAAATATACATATTAACATTTATTTTGCTGTCATCAAAAAATAATTACACTACATAGGAACATAATGTGGTTAAGCACATTTGCAAAGAATTATTATTAACAAATTTTTTAATGTAAAATCTGTCAATACGTTCGTACAATCCCAAATATAAATTTAAATAATCTGCTTGGATATTGTATCCTTGGTTGGTTCCATTACAGTTGCAAAATAAAATAAAAACAAAATAAATTTAATTGGTTAAAATAAAATATATTATACACTACATGAACATTTTTTAGCAAGCTTATATTTCTGTCATTGTAATGGAAAGTGAAGGAGTCTAAAGTGTGGGTGCGGTTTATTTTTGTTCATTCGGCGACGCAGAGTTTCGCAGTTGTAGTTATTTTCAGGAGGCAGTGAAATAAGTTACTTAGCATTAAAGACTGTTTTTGAAAGAAAGGATTTAGCGAGAAATGCATAAGGACATCGACAGTATCGACATAAAAAGCCACATCTCACTTTTTTAAGCACCAATGGTTTTTGTTGACATGAAGCTGGAAAAGCGAGCGGATACCTTTGCCACCGAGTGTGGTCCCCTTGGAAAAGCTACGTAGATTCATGTGGTATCACAAGGAACTTTTGATGGTCTAAGTGTGTCGGCTAGCGACAGCCACTTCAACCTAACCTAACATTGGTCCGCTTAATATCATATTTCCTGCCTCCCTAAATATTGACCTAACCTAGCCAATCTTAAAGGAAAACTCAGCATAATAGCTCCTTTCAAAACTTTTAAGTCTTGGACCTCTTTTAATGGAACTCGATGTCTTCACGTTTATTTTAATACAAAGCTCCTTTCAAAACTTTTCAGGCTTGGACCTCTTTTAATGGAACTCGACACTTTAACACAAAGGGCTATAAAGCTCTTGCAAATAGAGTCGCCATAGACGCAATGCGCAAATACAGGACCCTGTACGGTGGGACTTCTTGATTTTTGTCAAGATGTGAAATCCTTTTTTCGGGCACTTGCTGCAAAACGATAGGAGGGTCTTTCTTGTAATCATTTTGAACCTTTACCTTAAATTTATTGTAGGTCACAATAGCTTATGAAATATATAAAATGGGAGTCTTTAAAATTTAGCCTGTAAATGGTCACTGAATGGCTTATCTTTGATGTAGCTAGACACAGTTTTGTATATCCACAAAAATCATTTATTGCAAAGTCGGTGAACCTCTTCTTCACTTAATTTTAAAGCACTTAAGCTTATCGATGGACGTATAACGTCTCCCATTTAAGACTTATACGCTCGATGAGTATAAAAATAATCGGCCTTAAAAGCAACCTTTCTTTTACTTTAACTTTTGGTGGCGCTTACAGTCCGGGGTGGACCACGTCCTCAACCAACAAGCCCCTCCAGCCAGCTCGGTCCCTCGCTAGCTGCCTCCAGTTACGCACACCTATAGTTGGTTGAGGTCGTTCTCCAATTGTGTGCGCCGCCTAAGGTGGGTTCATCCTCTGCTGCGTTGTCCCTCAGGGGTGGATTCGAAGACTCGTCGGGCTGGTGCGTTGTTGTCCATACGCTCCACGTGTCCCGGCCATCTCAGCCGTTGTATTTTTAGCTTTTTGACCAGATCAACGTCGCTGTATAGCCCGTATAGTTCGTCGTTAAGTCTTCTTCTCCACACTCCATCGTCACCAAGCAACCATCCACTCAAATATTTTGTAGACAATTTCCTGCTACGCAACTGTGATTGTGATTAAGAAAAATTCCAAAAACTAATCCGATTAAATGCCACACGCTTTAGACTCTGCTTTCTAACACTTCCATCAAAACAACAAAACATACTTTCGAGAACGCTGCTTCTTGTTTCAGTATACTATGCTCCCCTAAAAATTCATCCAGTTAAGCTTGCTTTTAATTCTTCCATAAATGTTCTACACAAAAATAAAATCCATCCACCTATTTATATTACATTTCTTGTTTTATTTTTTTAATAAAATTTTTAATAGAAACGAAGCCGGCGCAAAACAATTCCAACAACAAAGCGGCGCAGGATTCACAGCCTACGATACTATGGCAGTGTAATTTGTAAACTCGCATAAGGAATACAACATTACAGCAGCAACCGTAAAGAAAACATAAAATCGACTAAAATTAAAAGGAAATCATTTTTAATTGTCATTATTATTATGATATTATGCATAAAACAAACAAAAAAAAAATATATAATATTTGCTAAGCTATACATACACACAATATATATACAGACAATTTCGTAACCCAAATATTATTAACAACAACTATAGTAAATTGTTTTCTAAAAAAAAAAAGAAAATAATTAAAATTATAATTTAACACTTTTAATTCTTAGTCTGTGTGTTTTTGGAAACCTTATTAGACTAGATGCATAATATTAATTTGCCATTTCTTTTAATGTGTATTTTGCTTATTTTTTTCGTAATCTTTGTTTAAACAAAAAGAAAATACGAAAGAAACAGAAATAATCTTGAGGTTCTTACGTTTCTTTTTCCGTTGTGATTTGTATTAGTTTTATTTAAGGGGAAGAAGTGATAAAACAAAGAAGAAAAAAATTGACAAGAAGGTACTAAGAGATAAAAAATTAAGAAACAATATCTTCGTAATTATAGTTTTTTTTTATGTATGTATTACGAAAAAGAAAATATACAACTTTTTAGTCATTTGTATTTTGTAGTCGTTTTAGTCATGTAAGTTTTAAAGGAAACAAAAACGAAACAGAAATCTGCACAATTATTGTTTAGGTGTGTTTATGTTTATTTAATTTTCTGTAACAAACAACAGCATGTTTTAATTTCGTACATTTTCTATTTTAATATTTATAAAGAAGAACAATATTTATATACCTATTCGTGTTTTGTGTCAAATTTGTGTGTTCTATTCGAAAAGAAAATTTTAATTACTGCAAAGAATATTATATATTTATTAACTGATCTTCCATACACACTTTACACACACACAAATATTTTCACTGAGATTATTCTTGAATTTTATACATATGAGTGATAGCTTTAGTTTGCTTTACATATTTGTTTATTTTTTTTTTTACAAAATGGAAGAGATACACACGAAAACTCTGTATTATACAAGAATACAATTTATTTGTAAATTTTAATGAGAAATCTTACTTGAAAATGTTTTCATTTGCATTTAGCTTTAATTTGTAATTTTTAAGTTTGACTTTGAAGCAAAAGTGGCATCACTGCTTTGATAATATTCTGTATGAGTGATTTTATTCGTTTTTCTTTTATTTTTTTTTTTAATTTTGTGCATACATTTTAACTACCAAATAAACGTACCTATGATTTTTAAATGCAAATTGTTTTCCTTTGGTTTTGGTTTTTATTTTGGTTTTAAATTTTTGTTAAATTTTTCAGAAGGGAACAATATTCACTACAATCGTAAATAAAATTTCCCTGGGAATGTTTCCTATTCAGCAATCTGGGGTCAAATCGCCACTTCCGTGAACGAGCTATACGTTCACGGAATTAAGTT
Organism: Cheilosia impressa; assembly: GCA_948293265.1. Lineage (NCBI taxonomy): Eukaryota > Metazoa > Arthropoda > Insecta > Diptera > Syrphidae > Cheilosia > Cheilosia impressa. The sequence continues at coordinate 53,261,442 of OX411884.1, read as the reverse complement.
GATTTTACATGTGAAACAGAAACAAATTCCGTCACGTAATGCTCGTTAACGGATGACGCGATTCGACCCCTGATTTTCATTGCTGACAAGGGACACATTTCCATCGGAATTTATTTACGATGACAATGAAATATAAGATTGTGAGCATAATAGTCTGGATCAACATTTGTATCCCTAAAGCGCGGAAATACACTGTCGATGGTGCCAGCGTTAATGATTAATAATGAAAGGATTCTAGGCTGACGTCTGTTTGACAGTCATTATTGGACCTTGCCAATTATCAGTTCGAAGGTTGATCTTAAATATTTGTCAGGTTACAGTGCATCTTTTTCTGTGAGAAGTTTTGTGAGTTTTCAAAATAACGTAAACAGTGATTTACAAAATGAACAGTCATTGACGCGCATTGTTTTTGACATATAAACTCGTTGCCGATGAGAAGTATGAATTTGGTAGTGCGTTTCGCCATTAGTCGTTGTTGCTTAATAATTTATTGGATTATGCGGCAATTTTAGCGAGCAAAATTCGCACTTTATTTAGCCATCAGTCTTCTCTGAACGTCATTTGCTGTACTGTGGTAATTTTCAAAAATTGGTTAAGACGTCTACTTCGAAGTGACTTCTTTGAAAATTCGACTTCCCCTTTTTTACTTCGCAATTCAGTTTCAGCGCGCAACAATCCACTGGAGCACCGAAATGTCAATTTCACAGACCCGCGGATAATTCTAGTTATATTTATGGAACGACCTGTTTTATTTTTTGTTATATTTTACTTTCTAATTCTTTAAGTTAATTTCAACAAGTTATCTTTATAAGACTGATAAACGCAAAGTAAATAAAATGATTGCTCATTTTAGCATGTGATTATGTTTATGTTTCTTTTTATTCTTTAAATTGTATTTACAAATTTATTATTGTGTTTCGCTTTGAATTGTTCACTTAATCTCTTTCCAAAAGGCACACTTAATTAATTTTTTTGTTAAATCACACACACAATAGCGAGAAGTAATATCTTACCTATAACAAAATCAATCCTAAACTTTATATATAAACAAAAGAAATCAACGTGAAAAATATGTTTTTCTTTTATAAACAAATTTAACCACCTACTACCAACAACAATTTAAATTCGAAGTAAAAATTGTAACAAAATTATCTGTAACGTTATAATTATTACAAGAAAAAGAAAATTTAAATAAAACATCTTAATGGAATCTCTATTATATATTATATTATGTACTTATAATATTATAAAAAAAAAAATATCATTCAAAAGTGGATAAAATTCAAACTCAGTGCTGAACAAAATGAGTGGGTGAATGCACTCATCGAGTTGACAGAAGTTGAACTTAAAAGAACATTTTGAATCAGTTTTGCCATAAGTAACAGTAACAAGTAACAGTAACAGAGGGACATCTTGAGTAGAAGAAAGAAAATGATAAATCTGTTGAAAATTAAGAAAAGTCTACCCAAAGAATTGACTACCATTAAGTGGATTCTAGATTTTCCCATTGACAAAAATTAACTGGCGGAAGTGGGTTTGTTTTAACTGTCATACACACAAACCCCGCCGTGAAATTCTGTCGCTTTGCTCACCTAACCTCACATAACCTACAAACCAACTTTTGCAGGATAGCATCTGCCAGAAAATTGCACAAAAAAAATATCCCTCGCATTGATGTAACGACAAACGACATCACTAGTTCAAGTTGTGAGGGGGATTTTTGTTTACGACTCAGCTTTGCTCTCAATAGGTAGGTTAAGTGAGGTTATCTGTTTTCTCAGTACGAATTATCGAGGCGTGGAACATTTTTCGAAAACTCTCTTGGTTCCTAATGTCTGTGGGGAGTTGTGCCCTCCGCCAAACAGAGTTGATATTCGGTTTCTAAGGTTAAATTCCAGCCCCCTTATTAGTAAACGCTGCGTAAAAGTTATCAACTCGCTATTCAGAAGTTGCGTCAAATTTTTGTATGCTATCCGATGTCTACTAGCTAACTAGCTTGTGCACATTTGTTTATTAATACGGGGGTAGTTGTTCAGAATCTATTTAAAGGTGGCAGTGATCGGAGAGCAATAGTTCTAAAAAATTGGGCCGCATTTAAACTACGTAGTGAATGGTTTGGGGTTTCTTTCACTCCTTGGGGTGATATTACTCACTCTCGACTTTGGAAACTGATTTAACTACATATTTCCTTGAGAGTCTCTTAAACCCCTGTGAGTTTGGAGTAGACAGTCACACTGAACCGTGTAGACCCTTTAGCTTTGTGATTGAATATGAAGATGTTTGGGCAACCTGAGCCCACCTTACATCAGGCTTTAATAGCTCATTTGAAGGCCGTTTTCTCAATCGGGACTAGGCTTACAAAGTCAACGCTCAAATTAAATGGCTACAGCGTCCATTTCCAAGTGATTTGTCCGTTGGTCTGTTGGTCGTACAGAGGACTTCTCACTTAACAGAAGTACACAAACGAACTCTAAAGTTTAGGGGGCAATCGACGACAATAGGTTTGGTTAGGTTTATGGGTGGATGCGGCAGAGCAAGTCCTGCAGCACCCCACTTAGGTCCATGTGGACCCATTGTGATGCCCCTGTTGAGGGTTAGCCGATGTCGTTGGCCATGAAGTTCACTTCCTTACATTTACTCGACCTTGTCCAGCCATCCTGATATGTAAATGAACCTGAAAAGATCAGATAAAGAGACAAGTCGACGACAATGCTCGACATATTCCTTTCAAGCACGTTGCTTATTCATTTACTCGCTTCGACGCGACTTTAAGATGGTTACAAAAGGAATTAAGGTAACCATCTTAAGGATATTGAAATAGAGCTTTCATTTTAGAATTTAGGGCAGTCCGAACTCTCCCTCCCGCACCATTCTGTTCGGCACTTGAGATCTAAATATTTCATTCATTCCCAGTTTCCACTTTGCATGTCATATACATATATCACACCAAATTACCTACCTATTAAAATTTTTAAGCGTAGTTGAACAAAATTTAAATTTAAACAAAAAAAAAAAAACTTATTCATAAATTTTACAAACAAACAAAAAATATATATATTATTATACATAAACTTGAATGTAGTGTTGTGATTTGATTGCTTAATTTAAATAGAATATAGCTTCTAACTAAATACGAAATTATGCTGTACTTATTATAACGTAATACAAAACAAAAAAAGTACATAAAACAAAATCAAAAATCAAAAATTTGGAAAATATCTTTCGACAAAAATTAAAATAAAAGAAAATGCTTAATTAAATTTAAAAAGGAATATACTATAAGAAATGAAAAATACCATTCGCTTTTTGTGTTTTTTTTACGTATATTTTCCAACTGCGCACACACATCTGCTATCACTAATGAAATAAAATTGAACGGAAATAAAAAAACCGGCAACATTTTATTAGAAAATATTTTTTACAAATAAAATATATTTAGTAATTTTACTTACGATGTATGTGAATGTATAAAAAAAAAGGAAAACACTTTTGTACACAATATCAAACAAAATTATTTAAATTAATAATACTTACTATTATTACGGTATAAGATGAAATGATTTTCAGGATCCCATTTATAGATTTGTCGATTGTTTTCGTTTCGTTTTCACAACTAACTTAAGATTTACACTTAGCAAACTGATAAGAAAACAGAAAAAGAAAGAAAGAAAAGAAACAGCAATAAGGATGGAGTATGAATTAACAATTTTCTATACAGAACTCTCGAGTAAAATAAAATACACCATCATTACAACCAAATAATAGACGGAAATAGTGATTTAGTTTGTAACACTTGAACCATTTTTAATGTCAGGAAATCGAATGGGAAATTCATTAAATAAAAGGAAAAAAAATATGGAAAATCACCAATTTATTGGAAGGAATTGTGTTTTAATGCGAGGAGTCGTTTCAAACATTCGCAGGAGATATTGGGGTGTAAGCTGGGATATTCAGCAGTTCGCTCCTTGACATACTTACTGCAGGCGTAGGCGCGAACTTGCGATTCTCTGTTGGTTCAAAAAATCGTAGTCACTCTCACTATAGGAAATGGGGGTGTAGCCGCACATGCGGTAGTAACAGCGAGGTTTTTTTGATGTGTAAACATCTTTGGTGGAGTAATTCCACACATTTAACTTGCGGGGACGGAAATTGCAAACGGATGCGCACTGCACATCACTGACTGCGTTTTAGCATTGCATACATTTATGAGCTGGATTGGATGACAGTTGAGGTTAAGGAGTCACAAGTGGCAAATCTTTCGTGAATTACCAGGCACGCAGAAATCACAGCTAGACAACAACTAACAAAAATGTCGTAGACCAGCAGCCCTACAATATGCAATGCAAGCCGAATGAAATTGCAATGGCATTTTCATTTCCTATATAACAGTTGATCAGTGACCCGCTGGGTATGCAACACAAATACTATTGCTTATAATTAGGATCGATCGCAATCAAAATCTAGTACAAAATGAATTTGCTTGGACTGCGTAGGGTGTTACCATCCAAGTGGAATAGATACCTACTTTTATTTCTGCGCGAGTAGTAATTCTCCACAGATTTCGGTACAGTTTTTCTGCTTTTTCGTTGGCTTTGCGTGGTTATAGGTTTCGACCAATGCTAGGCGAAGATGAGGTTAGATTGTAGGTATTTGTCAGCTATCCTCGTAGCGTAGTTGATCTAGAAAAAGGTTTTTGATGAGTAAACATCTAAGTGAGCGTTGTTGGAATCTCTGGTGGAGTATCAACTGTCATCCAACTCGCATTTGTACATGCGTTCCAATACGCAAAAAACGCAGATTGTAGAGCATAGCTCATTTTAAGCACTTATTTCAAAATAATTAGCACTCCCTTGAAATGCAATGCAAGTTGCAGTAATTTTGTAGGTTATGTTGCACCTGGATTGGCCACTAGTTTGAGTAAAAATAAAACCATCACGACCTAGATACAAAAGCCTAGAAATACTCATAGTTTATTCAGTTTACAGTATACCTCAGAAATTTACAAAGTTTTTTAGAAAAATAACGTCACCAGCCGTTCGTGCCGTTTTTACCATCGATCTCTGGGCATATGGAGCTCAGGTTGAAGTTCGTGAGGTTGCCTGAGACGTTTGCGTTTTGCTGGCAAGCCGGCTCCGCTGCACCGTACAACTGACCTTGATTGTAGCTATTCAGAGGCGGACCCTTCCAGTTGGCTGTCGGATGGCTGTAGTTGCTGCTGGGGAAGTACGTCGGATCATACGGATCGTTGGTGTTCGACGAGATCGTGTGCGCAAAGTAGTTGCCCGACGATGAAGCTGCGGTCGCATCAAAAGCTGGTATCACAGCAGCCGTTGACGGAAGCATTGAGGTAGTTTTCACAGTGGAAACGGACGACGAGTAACCGCTCGCACTCAGGTAGTCATTGTCCAAGCAGTTCTGAGTGTTGGCGTAGTTGTAGAAGTAGTTGGTCGTGTTGTGGAAGTCCGACTGGGTATTTGTGGCATCTGTATTGCAGTAGCTGTTGGCATTGGTCATGTGGTGGGTGTCCTTCTTCGCTATCAGCGACTCAGCGGAGTAGATGTTGGAAAAGGTTTGCTTCACTGGAGCGGACTTTTGTGCAGCAGGCTTGGACTTCTTCATGGGAGCGGTGTCCTGATCAACAAGCTGACTGACGGAGAAGATTTGTTTGACGGTTTTGTTGGGAGGTGCTTCATTGGAGCCAAAGTTCTCGTAGCTGTAGGCGTTGGAGAAGTCCGCGCTAAGAGGCTTTGTCGGTGACCAATTGATGAACTGGTTGTCATCGTCGTAGGAGTCCTTTCGGCAGCTGAAGTTGTAGTCAAAGCTCGCTGAGGCGGGAAACTGGTTGCCAAAGTCGATCGGAGGCAGCGGTACAGCGGCCGGAGCTGGGGTATAGTCGGTGGTTGGCGATGTCATCCAGTTGACATGCGACTTTTGCTGCGGTCTGCTCTGTTCACAGTCGTAGAAGATTTGATCGGAAATGTCTTTGGCCTTGGCGCTTGGGTAGACCTGGTTATCGGTCGGCTTCATGTACTGCGTCTCCTCGTAGGGCAGGAACAGACTCATTTGATTGCATTTGTTGGACGAGCTCTGTTTGTTTCCAGCTTCAACTACAACTGGTTCGGAGGACTTTGCAGTGGCCGGGGAAAATGTGAAACTCGTCGAAGTAAGCGACTCGCAGACAATGGACGCCAGGTCAAATGGAGTGAAGCTCGTGTTTAGGCTGCAGGCAGTTGCCGTTGTGGTTATTGTTGTCGGTGTGGAGGGCGCAGTGAACGAGTTTGTGTTTGGCACAAGCCACGGGAATTCCGTCTTAATCGAGGGGAAGGCGAGGGGCTTTGCTGCTGTTGCCGACGAAATCAAAGGATCGGCGGCGGAACTCTGTGTCGAAAATTCATGAAAGAAACTCTTTGTGGGAGAATAGAACAAGTTGGGGGATGGTTTGGCTTTAGTTGTTGACGCAGAAGGTATACACTTCGAGGACATCTTGCAGTTGGCAGTCGACAACACATTTTTGGGTAATAGACCTTCTTGACTTGGGATCGGTGCGCAGCTGGATGTTGTGATCGTTGTTGCTAAAGGCGGATCAGCAAGAATTGATGATTTCTGCACCGCAAAGGAGTTTATCGCCACATTCGGTGCCTTTGGTGTGGATTCCGTTATATTAGGAGTTGGCATCGTACTGGAGTGGTTGTAGCGTGGGAAGAATTGACCCGTTGAATTGGGTTTACTCGAACCGGGTGCACAATTCAATGGCTCTAGTTTGACTGATGCTACCTGTTTGGCAGTTGGTGCTGAAAATCGGGCGACGGGGCACTTGTTTGCTGATGTTTGCTGCGGCGGTGGGATCTGAAAAGAGAAGTGGAAGTAGCGACCTCCATGCAACGTACGACTGTCCATACCTGTTGAATCGTGGGACTCATCATCGTGTTCACATTTGTAAAACTGTTGCATGTTTCGAAGAAAGGAGCAGGCGTGCTCCGTATGAAATTGTTCCCCACTATCCACGGATCATTGTTGACTCGTTTGCTCGGGTCTTCGTCGCACTGTGCCATTGGTTTCTTTGGCGAACTCGGTCGTGTTATTGCGGAAACAGTAAAGGCCGTCATTGGTTTGCCCCTGCTCGTCGGCTTAGCCGCACCCTCTATAGGAATCGGCGCTGTGTTCTGATCACAAAATTTGCTGTACTCGTCGGTGGTAAAGAAGTTGTTGAGGTTCTCCAAACTGACTGCGCTTTCGGCGTTTTCGACGTTCTTGCCGCCCAGCATCGATGTCGTGACCACGGGGAATGAGAGGAGAAACGCTGCAGTAGGAGAAACCGACTGCTCTCGAATGGGCTGCACTTTGAGGCGCGCTGTTGGCTTAATTTTGCGCAAATGCTTCCTCTTAGGTCGGCGCCGTCGTTTCGGGGGACAATTGAGAAGCGATGGTGCATCCATAGCCCATCGGATCATCCTATCTGGATGAGGGTAGCACTTTCGAAAGGTCGGTTTGGGGATCATTTTCAGTCTGCGATGGGAAGGCTTTCGTAGAAGTATGAACGGTTTGGCGGGTACAAGAGGAGTTGGTGGAGGCTGTGTAGTAATCGGATCTTCGCGAGTCAGTGCTGTGATGAATGCAGTAGGTTTTGCTGCCACCTCCGCGGGAGCCAAAAGCGAGTTGGGTACACCTGAAATCGGAAGAACATAAGTGGTGGCAACATCTGTAAGAGAAAGGACATACTCTCATTTAGAGCTTTCTTAGGAGTACTCTCCTCTTCCTTCGTTGTCGCGCTTTCGGCCGTGCTTTTAACATCTGGAGCAGTTTTCTTCGGCCTATTTCGCTTTCTCTTTGGCTTTGGTGGCACAACAGCACTCGCATTCTCCTCTTTTGGCAGAAGGTCTGGCTTATCGACAAGCAACTGCGGCAGCACCACAGGTGGCAGAGCTACCTTTGCCTTCTTCAGCAACTCAGTCAGCTGTGCATTGCGTTCCTGGTAGAACTTGAGACAGTCCACAAACTCCTCATAGGCCTCTGTAAGCATTAAGATAAGCATTCAAAGAACCAATTTCATGCATCCATTCATCCATCGAACCACAACTCACTGAATAGCTGCGGATCCTTGGACTTTAGGTAGTCGTCCTGTTTCTTTTGCAGCTCCGCAATTAGGGCAATGGCTTTTTGGATAATCTCAATCTTACTCCACACCACAGATGGGTCGTATTTGGGCAGAAGCTTTGCTAGCTCATCGAAGGTTTTGTTAAGACGATCACGTCGTTCTTTTTCCCAGGCTTTATTTTTCCTGCAAGAAATTTGAAACATTACTTTGGTTCTTTGCCCTGCTGAGGGGTTGCCTTACTCAGATGGCTTTTTAGTCATAGCTTTGTGCGTCGCATTTTATGTTAATCTTTCTATTAGTTAGTTAAGTTAGTCGTTTTGTAAACTGAGAATGCAGAAAAAAATAATAATTAATTGTTTACAAGTGCAGAATGTCAAGTGAACTGACGTCGTGTGTCAGAAAGGAAAAATCATATGGCGTCGGTAGTGTAGTTCGGCGGAATGTGGTTGTGTTGAAAGAGAGATGGCGCTGAGGCAATGGCAAATAATTGACCGTTACTGGTTTGAATTACGAGTGTGGTTTTCATCAAATTGGTGCGTTAATTCTGTGGCCACAAGCAATAACCGCGTCAAAAAGAGTGTCAAAAACTTTAAGCTGCTCTCCTGAAAAATGAGTAAATCAGACTTAAGCTGTTTTTGCTTGTGGCCACAGAATTATCGTCGACTGGAAATGGAAACTAAGCCTGAATGAGTCTCTAAACGACTGCTTTCTCTTAGCCTGTCAGAAAGACAACATGCGGAGGCTGATTTACGATATTCTTTGAATATTGCTGAGCTTGCAAACCGCTGTAGTAGCAACTGCATAAGAGCTCTCCATTTATTTTTCGAGTTTAAAACTATGAATGATCGCGAAATTACATATTTGGGTTGAACGCCATTTTGACGGCTTCACATTTTCCATTACTGACTTCCATTTCCTGAGTTCGGATGAATTTGTAGCTTCCAGACGAAGAAACTGTCGTTCGTTTGCTTTTGTGGCAATATCCACCTACGTCCTAAAAAGGATTACAATGCGGATTTTGTATTCAAACGCCGACAGAGTATAAGGCTATAAAACCAACGCCCAAACCTGTCCACCTCTTACCTCACCCATTTGCAATGTTTACTCCCCGAACATATACATTCTTAGAATGTAAAATCAGATACGAAAACCACCAGTTCAACTTAGTAACCCTAATCATGTACGTAAGCTCGTAAAGTCAGGTACCTCCATGTATTTACGATGCAGTGCGCACATTCAGATGATCACCTCTCCGCACTGGGGAAGCTTCATCAGTTAAATCGGAATCTGAATGTATTATGATGGGCTCAAATGACAACATCTTGACTCTATGCACTGTGCCCCTCCCGTAATGATACATGCAACCACATTGAACCCTCTACAGCGCCGCTGCAGTGTTGCTAAAGTACGTTAATTTATTTGCTCCCCTCATTAACCATAATTACACACTCTCAGGGGAATTAATGTACACAGCACATATATACGAGTTCGAGTAGGTTTCCCCATTAAGGCGGCTCAAATATTTATCCAAGCTCTATTTGTATGACAAACGACTGACGGAGCGACGATCACGAAAGTAAGACAGACAGAGAAACCGAAAATAAACCAGGTGAAGAGGTCGCTTTGTTGAATGTCAACCTACTCCAGAGTAGATGTATGCGTGAGTGCGATCTCTGGCACCTTTGATCCCTGAGCATCGCTGGTATCCGATTGGGAAACAGGATGTAGTCCCCGGCGAATATTGTGAACGTATTTAGCAGCCAATTGCTTGACCGCATATTCTGATTTTCGAAAATTGTCATTCGTCAACGGGCTGCACGGCCGGCCCATAAATATTCAATGAGTGGGTTAACCAAGGCAGTCCCCGAGTGCTGAGTAAATGTAAGCATGCCGTCAGCGTGGCGTACCCCTATACAATTGTAATTCGAAAAATGCATAATGAATCGATCGCGTAACGATCTACGGTCAACGTGTCTATGGTGTGGATGGATGGATGAACGGACGGCCGGCACTTCAGGGAAGGGAATGCATAACAATATTAGGCAGGGAGGGTTGTACGGCTGGGTTAGGAGTCAAATATGTAAATGGCACTGCCGGTTAGTTATTCCGAAAGGTGCTATAGTTTCGAATAATCCATTTTCGATTTTCTGTTTTCGGGGAGCCTAAATTGCTCGAAAAAAAAATGGAGGCTTGCGGTGCTGGTGAATAATTGAATAGGAATGGCATCGCTTAGTTTGGATTTTAAAAAACAAGGTTGCACGACATCAGACATGTAAAAATGGGAAACGTATGCGCGCACGTTGCTCGAGAGACATTTGCAGAGCTTTTGGGAGTCTTTTTAAATTGCATTCGGGCCTGGACTTTGGATCTTTCACATGTTTGAAGGTTCCTCGTGCCGATCTTACTCTGATTCAAGTTAAAATCGTCCATTTATCTGATTTCTTTGGACATAGAACTGCACTGACACCGTAAGAACATTGGAAGTCAAATGTGCGTTCAACTTCACTGACTGGGGACTGACAGTCCACTCTCTTTTCTGCCCCTCCCCTAGTGGGCTAGAGAGATGCACAATCTCAGCTGCGACGTGCTTAATCGCTTTCAAACACTGTCCGAGGGTGAGGAAGCGCCACCGCACTACAATGCAGACTTCAGCACATCTTAATCATCCCAGTATCTTGCGGCCAGCCTAGCAACACAGCGCAAAAATAAAAATTACATTCCTATCTCTCCCTGGACTAATTATTCCTTTATTCACCCTCAATCATCTCAAGTTGAATCCATAAGACTCCCATTCGTTCGGAATTTTATATGAATCTCAGTGCCCTGCACATGATTGGCTTCACACTCCATCTCCGCGATGGCCTACATCCACACACTCCCCGACAGAATGATAACCTCTAACACGATGTGGAAATCAAATTTATAAATAAATTGCTTCCACAAGCAGTAACAGCGCCGAGCCAGAGTCAGAGGCTCATCATTAGCTTCGAAACGCTTATCAATAACAGTACAGAGTATACATCTATACAGCGTGTTGCCTCCGGAGCGTACGAGTATATATACTCCGGTGTTGGGTCATCTGTCATCACCAGCGACTTGAGACGTTCATATAAAAGATTAACTTTATTTTCGTGCCGTTACAGTGTTGTTGAAATTGTTAGCATTATGCAAGCGGAGCAGAGTTTATCAAGGAGAAAAATGTTTTCCAATTCGAAAGCTTGTATGGGTTAGCCATTTGTGGGACAAGCTCGGTGGGGACCTATTGACCAAAGCTGCGCCAAAGTAGAACTGATGGCAACATGATTTCTTTTTGTCTCGTGTTACCTTTTCTAGAATATTCCGATTTTATGTTAATGTATTCTTTTGTCTATATAATTACGAGAGTAGCGGTCTTGGAATGTGAATGCATAAATAATAATCAAGTCGATAGCTTAAGGCGAGTGATTTTCGAATTCTTTTGTTAAGACACGGAGTGGATGGATTTTGGGGCAGCTCCGAGATCATTGGACATTGTTTACTGGGGCCACTTCCTTCGATAGAAGATTGCCGGTCTTGTGTAAGAATTTGTGTAACAATATAATTCGACATCTAACCTCACTTTCGCTCATAAATAAAGCGCCACAAAAATGCTCCGCAAAACAACTGAAAAATGTTTGAACTACTGAAAATTAGGAAAAAAACCTTCGAAAGTCTCCCCGAAAAGCGTTCGGAAAACCAGTCTTAAAAAATGTCCGAAAATGTCCCAAAAATCAACACGAATAGTGTCCCAAAAAAGCTTTTCAAGAATTTAGTCGACTAGATTTGTCTGGAATGCAAGATTTGTGTGTAACGTCACTTTTTCTACGTCAGAATTTCAAGACTAGATTCGTCGACTACCGCTCGATAAACGTCAACTGGAACAGCTGCTCATATAGCAGACTTCAGCCAATCAAAACCGAGATACATCCAGTCAGACAGCTGTCAGACTTACTAAACTAGGTACTTGAACGTCGCCACAGTCTCCCAAACAGCTTTTGATTCCAGAAAGGGGGTTTAGACTAGATTATGCGCTGTCATTTCAATGCGCCAGTGACAGCTGAATCAGTTCTGTTGCTAATTTCATCCGCGGAAGCGAGTTTGCATCGACTTGTGATAAATTTTGCCCCTAGCGTTGGCTTGAGAGTTTCGCACAAGTGTTCACAAGTCTGTGTAGACATACGCGGATGTCATTCTTTTATAAGAATTCAACCAACTGTCAGCTGTCACTGCCGCATATGGAAATAGATAGAATAGGAATAGGAAAATTGGACAGAAGCTGCTACGAAAATGCGTATAGTCGTGAATGGGATATAAACCGAGTATGCGCTGTTGAAAAATAGGGAGCGCTCTACGTTGGTGAGTGACTCCAACGAAACGTCATAATGAACAGCTATCATTCATTCAAAATATGAAGTAATTTCGAGGTAGCAAAAAGATTCGGGTCTAACTAATTTAACCATTGCTTTAAATATTTTGTAGGTGGGTAATTTTATATGGAAAATTTTGCGAGTTTGAAAAATCTATGCTGGACACTAAAACCGCGCTTTGTCTACCTCGGCTACGCTATAAGCCTAGTATGCTGCTCGCGCTTAAATTAAGCCCCCATACAAAAATGTCTCCAAAGATAAAATTAAGCAAAGCGGTTAAGCCAAACAGTACGCAGTTCAAGCTAAATTTGCTGGCCACTGTACGAAAAATCTCTACAGAATTTAAGTAAGCGTATTAATGCAAAATACATTTTTCCACAGCTAAATTTTGACAGATCGGAGGAAATATCGCAACAAAGTTTCAAAGGAAAGCAAATTCAAGTCGATCAACTTTACAAACACAGTTTTTTTTTTGACGGACCTTACACTGTCAAAATTAAGCGAACATTGAGCGAAGTGGTGGAGAGAAACTTTGGAGAGGCGCTTAATTTTAGCTTTTACTGGAACAGCATACTAGGCTTTGTGATAATGACATCACATAAGAATTGAAGCGAAAAATCACGCTTGCTGTTTCCGTAAACTATATTGGCTACGAAAGACCTTGTCAAGACTAAGAACACACTTTGAAAGAAGCAGTCTTGCTATATATTCCTGATGCATGGACTTTAGCGCAAAAATTAGGCAGTTAAACTCATATTTGGTCGCTCCGAATGCCACATTCTTGCAGTGATTTCCGGTCTGCTTTCGGGCTTAGAGTGGGAGGTCCAATAGGTCGTCTAAGATGGTTATGACTTGACATTTTGTCCCAACTCCAGAGACAATGCAGTGCAATAAATATATTTCGAGTATTCATGAACGCAACCAACTTGACTACTCGCTTACATAACCTTCTCCCTAAAAAATTCGAACAATGCTCCACCTGCCGCTTCAATATTCGTGTGGAAAGCATTTATGCAAATCCGATGCACTCTGTCCCATTGGAGTCGATTAATAAATACTTGATCGAATCAAAACTCGATATTTTATTTGTGTTGAGCTTTAAAAGAGAAATACAGTCCCATTTGCATAATTAAGGAATCCATCCACAACATCACAAGGGTAACCCCATACTAAACCGAACCGAACCGAACATTATTTTGTTTCCCCATATTTTACGACCGCCATCGAGGGGCTCATTATCAATATATTTGATTAAAATTTTATTTCGTCGTGATTTTAATTATCTTGCATTTTTATGACCAACAAAATGTATAAACACCGAAAATTCACTAAACAGATAAACCTACATAAATATTGGTTAATGTGTTCTCTGTGTGGCTGCGCGGGGTTAATTGTTTCGTTCTTCGAATAGGCACGAGTTCAGTTCACATTAAAATGGCCAAATGGGAAATTTATTTAAATGCCTGACTGGCGGTAGAGGTGCCTACCAACTTTAACGAAATGCAATGACCCCGGTAATAGTGCGAGTATATATCTGAGAGTAATGGGCTGCGTTAGGCAATGAACTTAAAAAGTTGACAGCGATTGCCTGGAGGTGCGAGGCGTGCAATGTCATTTCGTGTGTTCATGAGTTGGAGATACTATATGCTACGCAGGGAGGGTTGATGTGTCGATGGTGGCTGAGCTTACACCTCTAGCTAGTAGCAGTCTTTTGATGCACGCACATTTGGCAGCATTCTCAAAGGCGCATGGCTTAGAGAGATTCTGTTCAATACTGAACGAAAGTTTGCTTTGTTTCTAAAGAGTCTGTCAGATGAAACCTTTTTGTCACCTGCAGGGCTGTGTACCCAACTCTATCTAGACCTGGAACTTTTTCGTCACCTCTTTTTGTCAAAGTAGAGTATTTGGGCATTCGGTATCGATGATCCTTGACAACTTTTGTGTTCGTCAAATAACTTATTTCCAGGGAATAGCGATGCAACACGCTTTTACAAGGTGGGCCAAAAGAAGTCATCCGATGTTGTTTGGCTCTCATTTTTTTTCTAAATGGAAACCTTCGATTCTGTTTTTTGATTATGTTTATTTGAACCCTAAAAATTTTATTGGGCAAGTCGAGAAGATGATATCGGTCAAATGGGCGCCGTCACAATTGATTGCCATACGGGCTCGTTTTATGGCATTTTTCATCACTTCGTCGAGAACTTCGGGCGGCAGATTCTCGCATACTCTTGTCGAATGTTGTCCTTGCGGGCTTCTAGGGTTTCGGGCTTGTTCACGTAAACACGGCACTTCAAAAAAAAGTCTTGAACGGTTAAATCGGGCGATCTTGCGGGCCAGTGCGAATCGCCAAAACGAGAGATGAGGCGACCCGGGAACGCCGCCTTCAGAATATCGGTTGTGGCTTGCGCAGTGTGTGCCGTAGCTTCGTCCTGTTGCAACCACATGTCCTCCAGTCCTAATTCGTCCAATTGCGGCAGAAAAAACTCGGTTAACATGGCCCTATAGCGCGCACCGTCCACTGTTGTGGCGGCGTTCTCGCCCGATGACTCCTCCAGCGTGAACAGCGCACCATGCAGTAACTTTGAGTGGGTGTAATGACTCCTCGTGCATTACTCGTTCGGTGCCCCAGGAGCGATAGTTTTGCTTGTTCACGTACCCGCTGAGGTGGCAATGAGCCTCATCGCTCATTATGACTTTGGTCGAAAAATCGTCCTCGAGATTGAGGATGGCTTGGGCGCAGGTTACACGCGTTTGGCGGTCGACAGGCAGCAGCTGATGCAAGGACTGCACTTTGTACGGGAACATGCCCAAGTCTTTGACCAAAATTCGCCTTAGGGACGACCGGCTGATGGCTAATTGCGAGGCACGGCGACTGGTCGATGTTTCCGGCGGCAGCTCGACTTCCTCGTCAATACCGGCGATGTTCTCGGCACAACGGGCGCTCCGGGGCCGGTCACTCTTGGCAACGTCTCGTGTGGTCCTATACTCTTCAAGGCGCAGTGTTTGCTTGCGCAGTCGGTGTCGGACGGCGACGGAATTTGCGCTGCGCCAACACTACAGACGAATTGTTACGCAAAAAAATAGACACGATTATTCCGCGTTCTTGGGGAGTGTATCGCTCCATGGCCTGTTCACTTGTATTCTACATCTGTCTAGTCCACAAATGTCGAAACAGATTTGACATTCGCTGCCATTTGAAAAAATAAGAGCATCTTCCAATAGGGTGACCTCTTTTGGCCCACCTTGTGTAAGCTATAATTTGTCCCGAATATTTCCATTTTACCAATCTTCTACCACAACAAAATATAAGACTCAAGCTTGAAATAGGCCTTCGCCTGCACGTAAATCAAATTATTTAATGAAAATTAGTTTTGCCGTTCGACATGAGGCAACACTTTTAAAAATAGACTGCTTTTGGGAGGGCCCGGCTTACAAAAAACAGACCACCATCGACATGTCGATGTGGAAACACCTACCATTTGGACGGTACTCCGAAAAGTGTTAGCGTTTTGTCATTTCCATCATTCACGACATCCGACATCGCTAATCGTCATGATTATTTCGAAACAAAAAATAAATGTCCTTCCAACATAGATTTCAACATTCTTTTTTATTTCTTCTTTTTTTTTAAACAAATGAGAAACATTTTTAAAATATTTCAGCTCCGAAAATACCTTTGTTATTTATTATTTTCCACACAAACTTTCCGAGCATAAAAAATCCGCCAGACATCATCGGATCGAATGCAAAGACACTGCAGCTGTTCACAATAGATTTCCAATGTCAAAAAAGATTGTCTCCTTCCGCTAAAAATAAAATAAAATTGAGTACTCGAAAAAGTCCTAAGGCTTACAAAATAAAAAGCGAATTACATTTTTATATGTACAGTTTGTTTTTTGAATAAAGAAATGTTTACGACAAATATTTGTAAGAAAACAAAATTTATTTGTCACCCGTCAGTCAACATTATTTGACCCAACACAAATTCAGTCTCGAGAACATTACAACCCACGTCGAAAAAAAAAAATAGCCCAACGTACTTGCTGCTGGCGCTTGTGTTTGAAATTTTTTTTAAAAAGTTGAGAAGATTTTTCTCTTTTTTTCGTAAATTAATTGCTCTGTGAAAATTCTGTCAATTTGAAGGTCCACTGAGTGACCGCTCATTCACGTAAATGTGAAACAGTCAACCAGAGTTTTGTAGTCACCACACGCAAATTAATGGCCGATCTCTTTGGATTTTTATGGCTTTTTTGTGTTGGCTTTTTGTAAAGTTTTCTATCTCTGAGTTTCTAAATTTAGAATAGCCAACCAGAGGCACACGTGAAAGATGGTTCTCCAAGTTGTTCGGTTTTTTTTTTTTATTTTTTTATTTGCTGTGGATGCTTCTATACCGTTCCATGACGATACTTTGGGGAAATGTCGTTTCTTTTTTTTGGTACGACAGAGGTGGGATGAGCCGAAATAAAGGAGAAATATTTTAAAATACTTTTTCGTTTCTTTCAACATGGACAACAATAAAGTGGTGACACTTTTATTTTGTATAAGCGAAGAAGAAGGTGGGAAGGATGGTGTTGGTTGGCTGTTTCAGAGAGAGGAAGGTGATTATCGCAGTCCGCTGGGAATGTTAAATATAAAACAATAAATTATATTAATTTATAACAAAGTCGGTTCTTTAATTAATCCATACGAAAACGAGTCTTCTGTTGTTGCTGTTGGTGGGATACAGTGTCATTCTATTTGGATTACATCCAAGAGGAATTAAAACGAGCGGTTGGGGAGTTTACATTTTACAGGGTTAACGCAGGAGGTCCGTTTGTGGCTTTTAGTCAGCAGCAGAATATGTCGAGCTCTGTCATTGAGGGCAACTAGTTTCCGAGATCACCATCTCGCCGATCGACACTATTTAGTATCCTTAGGGTTCCTCTTTTGCAAAGATGCTTCAAAACTAATGTAGGTACGAAAGGGAAAGGCAAATGCCTACATTCCTTCTTTTGTCGAGTTTCAGAATCAGCAAGTAATACCCTCTGCAGATAAACAATACTTTACTAAGAAAAACAGTTGAGATTGTTGTGCTAAAAATGAAACCATAAACCTTATCGCTAACATTCGTATATGTCAATCCTTAACCTTAGAACGTTTCATAAATCGCATTCGTCGTACATTGTACCATAAAAAATCTGTTATACGTTTCACTCCATTATGCAACCGTATTGAACAATCGAGTCGGTTATGTGTAAACAGGGACAACTAGCAGTGATGTAACTAATGCTGACGTGATCCGAATGCATTTGATTAAGAAATGGCGAAGGGAGGTTGCGAACTTTGATAAGACAGCTCCGTCCAATTGCGAAGCATCGAAATGGATGGGCAAACAACAGAGATAGGAGTCGGGTACATAATAGACAGTTTTCTTCTTTTCAGTTGAAATGAGCAAATGCAAACGGAACTGATAGGGATCTGGCTTTTTACATATTTAAAGGGATTAGTTGTTATGAAGGACGTCTGTAGACTGTCGAGCGGTGTGCATTTTAGACGCATGCAGGCAGTGGGACTTCATTGAGAGAGGCACTCGCGCAATAGAATTTCAATTTAGAAAGTGTTGTCAGACAGTCGCGATATCATTTTCGATCCGTAAAAGGTTTTTTTTTTGTCTAAAATCGGCTGCTAAACTATCCAAAATGTTAGAAACAACTGTAGGAATTTCCAGTACAGAAAGGAGAATGGTATTCGTCAAAAAAATTGGTCCCAAATCCGTCTGTAAAATAGCCTCAAAAATCACCCGAAGAAATATCAAAAAGAAGCGACTTCAAAAACTACCAAAAGTCGATCGAAAATTGAATCAAATCTAACACTCTAAATCACTTACAAAAAAAAACTCAAATAGTTGTCCAATTTGTTTAAAAAATACTATGAAAGTGATCTCGAAATACAGACAGCTAAAACTAACTAAAAATCGCCTGAAATGCCGCCCAGGAAATGCTTCAGAAATAGCCCACCAATCACCTCGAAAGAGCTCCCATAGGTTGCATGGCAATCCACCAAATTACGGCGCCAAAAATTCATCCAAAAGCTACTTCAGATAAAAATTTAGGGATCTCTTTAAAAACTACATCATAAATCGTCCAAATAACACTTTTTAGATAGTCCTAAATCTGCGCAAAAAAAAAAAACAACATTCCCAAAAACCGCTCCAAAATTAATCCAGAAATTGGTCAATAATGTGTCATTTTAAAATTGGGGCGAAAATTCTTTTAGTTACCTACCTTCATTCGCGGAGCAGTTCACATTTGAATAAACAAATCATTGGAGATATCCGTTCCGAAAATCACTTTTAAAAAGCGACCGTGACTAGCATAAAAGAGAACCATAGAAATCGCTTGCAAACTGAGTTTGAAATGGGTTCAAGAACAGCGCTAAGGCTACGATTACACATGTCAATGTTAACGACGTCATTATGACGTAAACATTTGCCCCAAATTTGCCACTACGTGTGAACGCCTGTCAAGCGTCTGGTCACTCGGGGTTTTGGCAGTGCACTCTCCCGAAAGACACACGAGTGACCGAATTTCTGTGTCGGCATGTCAAAATTTGCACCAAAAAATGCCAAGTGTAATCGTAGCTTGAGAACCTAACCTATCATTCCCGAAATGATCTTCCGAATGTAGTTAGACACTGTCCAAAGAACTGCCAAGAGACAAATCGAAATTGTCAACAGATGGAAAATACACTGAAAAGTTGCGTCGTAAATTACCCCACAAATGGCAACAAAACTCCACTGAAAATTACCCTAAAAATGGCTTTAAAACTCCACTGAAAATTACCCCACAAATGGCCCTTAGACTCCACTCAAAAATTATCAAAGAAATGGCTCTAAGACTCCATTCAAAATTACACCAAAAATTACTCTGATCCTCCACTCAAAATTACCCCAAAAATTAGCCTGCAACTCCACCAACATTACCCCAAAAAAGGCCGTAAAACTCTACGCAAAATGACCTCACAAATGACCCCAAACTCGACCCAAAATTACCCCAAAAATGGCCCGAAGACTCCACTCAAATATTATCAAAGAAATGGCTCTAAAACTCCACCCAAAACTAGCCTTGAAAATAACCACCGAAAATTCATTAAAAATCACCCTCAAATCACTCACGGGTCATGTCGAAAATGTACCCAAAAACATTCGAAAATCCACCAAAAAACCACACCAAAAGGCCCAATACAAATGGACTTAAAAAACCGTTTAGATCGATTTTGAAATCTTCCCAAGTAACAGGCCTTTAAACTCGGGACGAAAACCGAAAAGGGCACTTAAACTTTTCAAGTATGTACCACCCCTCGATTAAGTTTAAGTTAATCTGTTTCACTGTCCGCATGCCAGCCCTGCAAAAGTGCAAACCCTCCACAAAAATCAATTGCAATTAAATTCATAGAAAGAAACGCCGTCCGCTGATAACCGACCACCGATGTCCTAGTTATGGACGCGCATTAAAAAAAAAAAAATCGTCTCCTGTCACAATCAGACAACCTGTTCCATCGATTATCATATTCATTATAACTTTTGTCCGAATTTAACTAGTTTTACCCCTCAATGCGCAACCGGCCCAATCGTTAACATAATCTCCAACCATCCACGCAACTAATTGGTTTCGAGATGGAGAAAAATGCATAAAATGCGATCGGCATCCAACACACACACACAGAAAAAAAAAAAACAGTCCCACTGTCAAAACTCGGAACTGGTTTCCGACTTACCTACTCGCCGTTGCCATGTATCTCGTTAGTTTGTCAACTTTAGCCCCCCCTTGCTCATACCGCAGCTGAAGGGTAATAAATTTCCAAACTTATGATGCGATTGTTACCGTAAAGAAACAAAAAACGAACGATTCGAGAACGCCGCGCGTCACCGAATCGAATCGAAACCAAAAATGCACTCAGCCTCGCAAAAGGTGGGCATCCGCCGCCAGAAGACCCACCATCGGAATTGGGTCAACGTCACCGTTTAACAGGTCGTAAATTTGCTGCTTGCCGCATGCGTCGCTCGTGGAGGGAACCAACCCAAAATTGTGGTTTCGCCGCAATTGATTGAACACCAGTTGGACCAGATGTTCGAAAAGCAAATCGAGTCTAAAATTTATTAAGAGGCCAAGTGAAAATTCAGAATGGAATTTCCATTTGCCAAACAAGGATACGATGACCCCGGACTCGGAGAGTCCACATGTACACCACAACAGCGAAGGAGGTATCGAGTTACGAAAAGGGACAGCGCCCGAAGGGAGCACTTCTTTATATTTACAATAGAACAAATGTGGTCGCGTCATCCTATCGCCTGTCCAAATACATTTCATTAGTATTCCGCTCACATATCGCGACTGTATCCATATCCTTTAACGCTGCACACGCACTGGACTGCCTAGTGGCTCTTTCGACTGCTACCACTCCCTATGGCTATCCGTATAGCGATGGCAATGTCCTGTATAATACACATTCCAACTTGTGCTTGAGTAGAGATAGGCTATGTATTTGGAGAAAGGTATTACCAGGCTCCCCGGGGGCCTCTTGGAATAATATTAGTTGAAGGCCGCCCTCCAGGGGTGGTGTGAGGAAGAGTGGCAGTTGTTGTGTGTTATTGGATAAGTATGGCCGCATAATGAGCGCCTAAGTGGAGTGAATATGATTGCGCTGATAAGGCGTGGGGGAACCACTTAGGATTAAGATCTGTCTGTTGTTTTAATAGCATGGAGCGCAAATTTTCACGCAGCGCCAATAGAAACGCACCTAAAATTGAAGAAAGTAGTAGAATAAAAAATAAGTGAAAGATCTTCAATTTAAAAAAAAAATAAATATTCAGAGCAACAGGTCCGCACAGAATCATTTATGGAAAAATTAGTAAAAAATAATAAAATATATTTTACACACGTTTACGAGCAAAAAAAGTGAAAGATCTAGCTTTTTGATCACACAAATGGCTTCATTACCAGTCCCTAAGGCATAAAAATAGGACTTCTTTAAAAAATGCAAGTTAAACTAAGCGAGGGGTCCCTGGTTCGAATCCCGAAACAAACCCAAATTTCAACTAAAGGTTTTTTCCAGTGCGCCACCTCTGGCGAACCTTGACAAACATACGAGAATATAACTGTCATGAAAGAGCTTCTCAATTATCCGATTGGACTCGGCCTAAATTGTAGATCCCTTCCATTCGTCCCAAAAAAAGAAATAGAATGGTTGTGAGAAGTTAGGCCTAGGGTCCCTACGGACCTGTTGAGCCAACTATTACTATTTGTTTTATTTTTTTACTAAATGTAATGGACGCCGCAGTATTCAGGTTTGGAATTAAAATGTACGCCATTTGTGCGGAAAAGTGCTGCCAACCCATTACGAGAAAAATTTAAATTGAATTGACAGAAACTCTGAACGGTGCCCAGAGTGCAGTGCTGCAAGTAAAACAGATGTGCAGGAAATTGTTTGACACGCATTGCATCGGCTAATGCGACAACTGTCATTCGCCGACTAAGCAGCTGATGTGTTCACAACTAATGGCGTTTTCGATTGAAGAAAATAATTGCCCTTTCTATGAAAAGAAAGAAAAAAACAAATCTAGAAGTGCTCTTTCTACGTATTCTATGTTTCATTGAAAAAAAACTTCACTTCCAGGTCAATTCTTAACACTACAGAAGTGTCCGGAATATTTTGAGAGAATTACCCTGAACTCACCAACACACACTAGCAAAATGTCAGATTTAAATGTTTGTTGTGTTATTAGAAAGAATTTTTTTTCTTTTGATCCGAAAATATACAATTATATGTGCAAAATGTAAACCGAAATTGGAATACAGTCGAATCCCTTTAAGTCGAACCTCCTTCAACTCGAACTTCCTTCTAACTCGAATTTTTCGACCCAGTTTTCGCATTCCCTTCAATTTTCCATAGAAAAGTCATCCTCTGAGTCAAAATCCCTCTAACTCGAATTTTTCCAGAAATCCCTCTAACTCGAACTAATTTTTATCTCCCTTGAAAATTCGAGAGGGACTCGTCTGTATATTAATTTGGCCTATTAAAACATTCATATTAACGGTAGAAAACAAAAGAACAAGTAACAACAGAAAATCTAAACAAACATATTGTTGCAAAAGTGCTCCAACGAATTTCATTGAAAAGAGAAATTCCGAACTTCGGGGCAGTTCTCTCGGAAGTTCAATGAAAAACGCCATAAAACAAAAACGATCAGCAAATGTCAAAAGCCGATGATGCCAAATACTTGAAATTGCAATTCATTTTCTTTTGTGTTGTGGTAAGCTTGAATTTTGCAGAAAATTAAATAAAATAAGACATGTTGCAGTGCGGTGAGTGCAGAATTTACGTGTGCCTATATGCATAAAAACATTGGCCGCATTAAAGAATCTAGTTATCTTAAGCCGACTAGATTGCTCTGGATGAGATGTAACCTGAACGCAAAAACTAGATTGGTCGGGAACTACACTTTTTCTGCGTCAGCCACATATGAGAACTGTCAACTTAGTACTCAGTCAGGAATTTCTTGACTAGATTCGTCGGCTACCCCTCCATAAACGTCAACTGAAACAGCTATTCATTTGACCGATTTGCCCCAATCAAAACCGAGATACATCTAGTCAGAGAGCTGTCAGACTTACTTAACTAGATACTTGAACGTCCTCATTGTGTATTGTAATCTTTCTGCGCAGTAAATTCTACACTTGTGTTTTGGGCTTAACAGCTGTCTTTTCAGGGTCGGCATTAAGGCGAAACGTCGTCAAAACTGTAAAATTTGCGGTTCAAAAAATCCACCTCCAACTAGATTAATTTTAACCCAGTTAAAATTCAACTACATTGGCAACGCTGCTTAAAATCTGACAGAACAATCGAATATATTAATCTACTTCACTAGGAGCTCTTCACATTCCTGACAAGTGGCAAGTTTCAGCCCCCGCCATATCTAATCGTCTACCGAAAATCACTTGTTTACATCATACTTGCGCTCTATTACAATTATTACTTAAACTATATCAATTTGTGGCAACTCACTCTCTAATCGGCCATGCGGCCGATATGGCCGATATGGCCGATATGACATAGACGCCCATTCACTCTGGCCCGATTAGGATAACGTATCACAAATCAAATACCTATTTATCAGAACTGAATTTCGACAAGAATTCAGTTATTGCGAAGGTTGCCCGAAAGTGCAGCGCGTGGCTCAGGTGTTTAATATTTGCCTTCCATCGAACTTGTGACAAGAGTGCTACGATCAAGTTCATCCAACCATTGCAACCCGGTCTGTGTCAGAAACCGAAAAGATGCAGCGAAAGCTGAAACGCATTCCTTGCTAATGAGTCTCATTTGACAGAAAAGAATTCTTTTGTCTGCGGCCATCAGGGACTTATGATACTTGCCAATTTCGTCGAACCCGGGCATTCTACACGAGTCCATGGGGTTGGTAGTTCATAGAGAGGTGACTGGCTTGAATTTCTTCGCAAGAGACAGAGGGTAAACAGGGTATAAGGACCTCTACACAGAGACACAGACGTTGCACTGCGGCGTATAACAGCTCCATCTTTTGGACTTTTCGAAACATACTGACGACGGATGGAAAATGACAGCAGAGACTTGACCGAGTCTGTCTGCTTGCAATTTACAAGCAGGACACGATTGTGGTCGACAGATCGGCTTCGGCTATGGCCAGAATTTGTGCGGCTTAATTTAGTCTCTTACCATCTGAGGAAGGACGTTTACTTTCTTGGAAGAACTATAAGAAAATCAAACAGACCTCTAAGGCGATCTAGTCCAACTCAAAAGCAGGCGGTACTTCTAATGTCAGCTTGGAGTGCTGGTGTTGGTCTTTTATGCGCTTGCTATTACCGCTTGTGGCTTTCTCGAGGGCCAGGATCTAAGGTCTGGTTGCGATTTCATTTTACAATACTTTCATTTCTCAGAGGCCATAAAAGTAAATAAAAACTTGGCGCACAGGTCCGTAAAAACCCTAGGCCTAGCTTCTCACAACCATTCGTTTTGTGTTTGTTTTTATTTTTGGGACAAGTGGAAGGGATCTAAAATTTAGGCCGAGTCGGATAATTGAGAAACTCTTTTATGACAGTTACACGCTCGCATGTCTGTCAGACGTTCGCGCAATGGAAAAAAACCTTAAGATGAAATTTGTTCAAGCCTGGGACTCCTTGCTTCGCAGTCCAACACACTTACCACTAAGCAAATGCACCTACAAGAGGTCATACTTAATATACGTCCTCCCTTCAGAAGTTGACGTTGAACTGTTTATGGGCAATTTTGACAGCTGGTACAGATTTCTTCGAGGAGATCTTAGAACACAATTTGGTGGCAAATCGCCTTTTCTGGAGCTGTGAACTGACACTGATCGTGCTGACTCGCTCACATATTAGAAACAAAAAACTCTCCACTATCCTTTTGTCAAGAGAACGTTAGTGGTTTATCCCACGTGACAGTATAACGACTCATTATCGCCACAACATTGTGGGCAAGTCCCCAAGCAAGAGCGACCATTTGAAAGGTTGTTTGCGGTTTCCTGCTCATCCAAAACAAGTAATCTCCCATTTGCATATTTTATAAACAACATCCACCCAAAACAAAAAAAAAACAACAACCAACTAAATATGACTCAACCTGTGTTCCAAAAAAGAACGTACGCCACAACGGATGGATGCATCATCGTTCCAAAAAAGAGGTCAGAGATCCCCAAAGTGACAGAAGGAATTAATACCACGCACACTGTTATAAAAACAGCAGACAACACATCATCCCAATTTAATGTCCATTTTCCATTTCCCTCTGATTATTGCCATCATCCCACTTTACTGAACTGAACCAAATGTGTAAACTAAGACCGGCCAAGCCATGTAAGCCAACTTCACCTGTGTCGACCATCATCATCCTCCATCCAGCAGCAGTATTGCGTGCGTGTTACCCCAGTGTTGTCACGACGCGACGCCTGATGCCGGAATTTCTTTCTTATTTGTGTGCATAATACTCGAGAAACCGGCCAAAGCCAAAGCGCCGAGCGAGAGAGGTAGTAAAACCTGTCCCCAGTTGAAAAGACCAAAAAGATTAAGTTGCCTGGACCATATTCTGTTGTGTGGCAGCACTTTGCCGTCGCTGCCACACTATCTTGGACAAGTGTCTCAAGAAGGCGCGACGAGAGAAGACGCGCCAAAGACGACGACTGTTGTCGACAATCCGGATCCACGATGTGCCATCAAAAAGGAGCTAATAAAAAAATTTATTTTATTACTATGACTGACAAATTTCCAGTGATTTTGTTGTCGTCTGTGTTGAGTAGTCGATGTGGACATGATGATCGGTTTAGAAGGAGGAGGATGTTGGATTGTAATCGTGAGGCGCGTGAACTATTGAGATGTTCAATACAACTGTCAGGCGGAGGTGTTTTTATTGTGTGGGGTTTGTTCGGAGGACTGCTTCCTGCTTTTCCTTTCTAAATCATCGCAGAAAGCTTGGTGAGACAATGTATGCGGTGATTGGACATTGGACAGTTGTAATCTCAGAGAAGTTGGTTTCTCTTTTTTGTGGTTTTCAAGACTGTAAGTGGAGAATACGCTTTAAGAAAGAAGACAGGATTTCGCTCTGCTTTGGGGAAGCTACTTTCCGTGCTCCTAAACTCACTCTAACTTGAAAGCTTTTGTCAAAGTCAATTGCTTACCTTTTTTACTCCTGGTGCAGTCTGCGGTGGAAGTGGACCGACACCAAAGTCTATGGCTCGATCCGTAGCTAGGCAGTTCTTTTCCAAATGAGAAGGTCTTCCTCAGCCTCAGAAGAAGACTTTCCTTCTTTTCCATGCCGCAATCAGTGGACGAATGTTGAAAACGAGTGCTGGCTATTTTCCAAAAATCCGTCTCATTTACAGAGCCACTCAAAAATACTTTCCACTTGTCAAACCGGCTGTTTCGTCTTTTCATCTGACCCCAAACACATGTTCTTGACCTGTTGTGGAATTTCGGTGATTCCTTTTTGAAACAACCCAAAAACGAAAAACTGTTCGCCATTCAAGTTATGAGCGCGGAGTTTCAGAACCCTTCTCATCTGCATCAATGTGTGTTCCCAAGAATTTCCAAAGTGCAATCACCTATGAAGCAGAAAAAAATTTAAGAAAAAAATACAAAGTTCCAAAAACAAAAAGTGAATGCCTCGTCTTGAGTAGCGCGCCCGAAAGACCGAGACCGAGACTCCCAAGAAAAGAACAAATTAAGAATGAATCAAATCGGAATGTTGTCGTATGCATCAGACGCAGCGAACACGATGGATCCAGGCGCATGGTGGCTCGGTGGACGTGGACGAGACCTTACTGGTAAATTTGGATGTGATGGGAAATTTTAATGAGGTTTCGCGGAACTCAACAAGTACTCGTTGGTAACGCGCCAATGATTGCGGTCCGAACGCGAACGATAATGATGACGATTGGTGGTGGACTAGTGGTATGGTCGGTTATGTGAGAGACGTGACATTTCTCCCAGTTCTACACGGTTTTGTTGGTGTTTTCTTTTTTTGACAGGAGTCACATATGTAGATTTTGTGATTTTGTTCAATGGATCGTGTAGGACTTGTAGCACTCATTCATGCAAATAGCTGCATGAGGTTTTCTTTTCTTTTTCCAAAGGTAAACCTCTTTGGCGTCCATCAATTGGAGGAATGGTAAGTGGTTGTGGATGGAATGCAGTTTGAAAGAGACAGAAATATTTCTGTGGAACTCTGACCGAAATTTCGTATAACAATTTCTGGGAGAGTCCGTAAATATTCACCATCCAAAGACGTTCAAATTATACTCGTAGCGGGAGAACCGTACAGAATTGAATGGGATTTATCCAGCTTAAGCCAGAGTGCGTTCACAATGAAGTTGTGACTACTTCGCGTCGGGCATTTGACTTAATTTCTGTGTTTTTTCGGCATTTTTTATACTGGATTAAGCCGGCTTAAGCAACATTTGATTCAAATAATTTACCAAAAGAAATGTCAACGTGGAAGTTTCGTCCATTCTTTCGACAAATCAACAGTTAGCAAGCAGCTTGACTCAAAAATGGCGACTAAACTTCACTTGAATCTTTGAAAAACCAAGAATTAAATGGGATTTATCCAGCTTAAGCCAGAGTGCGTTCACAATGAAGTTGTGACTACTTCGCGTCGGGCATTTGACTAAATTTCAGTGTTTTTTCCGCCTTTTTTATACTGGATTAAGCCGGCTTAAGCAACATTTGATTCGAATTATTTACCAAAAGAGATGTCAACGTGGAAGTTTCGTCCATTCATTCGACAAATCAACAGTTAGCAAGCAGCTTGACTCAAAAATGGCGACTAAACTTCACTTGAACCTTTGAAAAACCAAGAATTAAGTGGGAGTTATCCAGCTTAAGCCAGAGTGCGTTCACAATGAAGTTGTGCATCGTGGCTACTTCGCGTCGGGCATTTGACTAAATTTCAGTGTTTTTTCCGCCTTTTTTATACTGGATTAAGCCGGCTTAAGCTGCATTTATTTCGAATTAATTACCAAAAGAGATGTCAACGTGGAAGTTTCGTCCATTCTTTCGACAAATGACCATCAACAGTTAGCAGGCAACTTAGTCTTGACTCAAGAATGGCGACTAAACTTCACTTCAACTTCTGAAAGACCAAGACGTAGCTGTGAAATTAAATAACTGAATGTTTGGGGTCAGTATCACAACTTTTAACCACTGAACCACCTCGCTGGACATTTTTTATAACTCGCCGCAAATTGGTGAGTTCGGAAAATAGCTTAAAACGGTCTTCCTCTTGCAAACGTTTTCTTAAGTTTCTTGACTCAAATATGGCGACTAAACTTCACTTAAACCTTTGAAAGACCAAGACCTACGAGTGGCTGTGAAATGAAATAACAGTATCACACTGAACCACTTTGCTTGGCATTCTTCTGGTGAGTTCGGTTGAAAACGGTGTTTTCCCATTGCAAACGTTCCCTCAAACATAAGTCGACTTTTGATAGCACACTTTAACGACTCTAACGCGTCTTTAAATCATGCACAGCCCTTCTTGGAAAAATGACGACAGAATATTTTCAAATATGGCCGCATTCGTCTGTCAAAGTTCTGTCAAAGTCACCGAATGAGAATAGGCCTCTACTGTCATAAGTCAGCCTGCTTCTATTCTTGGAATTCGTCAAACGCTGGCTTTGAAACAACAATCGCATCGTTTGAATATTTATGCGGTTGCTCACTACGATGAATACGCATGTGTATCGAATCAAGTTATGAATTCACTCAGGTACACTTGCGCAGGTGTGCTTCCACCGTTTATCCGACTGATTGCCGCCCCTCTAATACTCCGTATTACTCACCCCGCTAGCTCAGGTATAATGCCAGCAATTACCGCCAGCATCCACAATGACTGGCACCCGGTTCCACAATGCAGCCAATCATCATTTCACACCTCTCGCCGTTATCATTCGTTCGGCGACGGCACCAACCTATGCTGGTTCGATCACAGTTCACAGATCGACCCACGCTCTGAAACCGAGAGTGGGTGGCGTTGGAACTCCACTTCGACTGCGATTCATTTTCAAATCAGTCAAATGTTAATTGCCCACTTATGGATGCAGTGCTGCCCACCTGTCGGGGATAGAGTCATCCACATCCACCAGCATGGTTGTAGTTGCTTTCTTCTCCAGTACCCGGTAGTTGGTCATCTGCATCTCATAATACTAGAGCTCCCCCTCTGAAAATCAAAGTGCAATTGATCCCAGAGAAAACCACCAGATACATGGTGTATCTGCAGCTATTAATTAGCGTATAGCAAGAGAGACCAAGTTACGGGCGAGCACATGAGCGT
Organism: Cheilosia impressa; assembly: GCA_948293265.1. Classification (NCBI taxonomy): domain Eukaryota; kingdom Metazoa; phylum Arthropoda; class Insecta; order Diptera; family Syrphidae; genus Cheilosia; species Cheilosia impressa. Next base: position 53,232,105 of record OX411884.1, on the reverse strand, counting down.
CAGCACGAGCGGTGGCTCGGGAACCTGTCCATTTAACTGGGGGCAACAACAAGAGAGCACGGTTCAAAGAGCATCAACAACTTGTGGATTTAATTAGCAATAAACGACTCGAGGTACGAGTACACGTACACCGATTCTGAAGTGATTTACAAACAATTGTAAGTGTAGTACCAGGAATTGCTGTTAATGGAGTTTTAATTTTAACCACTCGAAGTTTGAATTTTAAAACAGTTGCAGTTGCGGCATAGAAAATCGGTGAAGGTACGAGACAATGACGCGATTTTGTGGGGAAAAATGCGCCATGAGCGCTTGTGCGTTGAAAGTCGTCGTTGATCGGTGTTTCATTTCCATGGCACGGTGAACGCGATTCAAGCGATTGAAGTACTGAAAGCCAGGTATAATACGGCAGCCGACCGAAAGATTGCCTACCTCATCGAGTTACTGACAAATTCGCCTATCAATTGAGAACTAGGTCTACAAGCACCAAATACGTTTCAACCGACGTAGAGACAGTGGTCCCAAATTGAGATCCAAGCTTTCTCAATAAAAAATAGGAAAACGAGGAAAAGCTTAAAAAAAGGAGAAAAGAATGAAAAATCTCTTTGAAACTTAAATTGCTTGAAAGTAAAATTTAAACGCGTTTCCATTACAAATAAATTTCAAAGTTCACTTCGAATGAAATGTTCACACTAAAAATTAAAGAAAACAGCCCATCGAACGTCTACGTTAGAAATTTTGTGTATAGGGTAGTTCGCGACAACGTCAGTGTCAAATAAGTAGAAGTTAAATCCAAGTGACAGCTAAAAAACTTGCAGGAAAACAAAACAGATTTTATATGGCAGCATTTTAAACAAAACTTTGAAAGGTTTATAATAAATTGAAAGAGAAAGGATAAAAACATTCTAGAAATGAAAAATGATGTTTTAATGTATTTGGTTCAAGTATCTAGTTTAGTAAGTCTGACAGCTCTCTCACTAAGTGCATCTCGGTTTTGATTGGTCGAAATAGGTTATGAGAGCAGCTGTTTCAGTTGACGTTTATGAAGGGGTAGCCGACGAATCTAGTCAAGAAATTCGTGACTGAGAACTAAGTTGACAGTTCTTATATGTACCTGACGCAGAAAAAGTGACGTTCCCGACCAATCTTGTTTTTGCGTTCAGCTAACATCTCATCTAGACCAATCTAGTCGACTTAAGAAAACTAAATTCTTGAATGCGGCCACTCTATCTGAACGCATTCACTCGTTTTGACGTTTTGTCTAATAAGCCTAGTAAGCTGCTCGCGCTTATATTAAGCGCCCATACAAAAATGTCTCCAAAAATAAAATTAAGCAAAGCGGTTAAGCCAAGCAGTATGCAGTTCAAGCTAAATTTGTTGGCCACAGTACGAAAAATCTCTACAGAATTTAAGTAAGCGTATTAATGCAGAATACATTTTTCCACAGCTAAATTTTGACAGATCAGAGAAAATATCGGTATTCGCAACAAAGTTTCAAAGGAAAGCAAATTAACAGTAGCAAGTCAATCAGCGCAGTCCTTTTTTGGCGGACCTTACACTGTCAAAATTAAGCGAACATTAAGCGAAGTGGTGGAGAGAAACATTGGAGAAAACCATTTCTATGGTCGGAGTACAACGTTTACTTTTCCGGACAGTGTTATCTCTCGAAGAGGTGATCACAATGGGCCACCGAGATCTTGTGATTTAACACCTTGCGACTTCTTCCTTTGGGGCCACGTGAAAGATAAGGTCTACACCAACAGCGCAGCGTCGATTCAAGACCTCAAAGATAAAATTCGCGAGGCTATCGAGGACATAGGGCAGCCACTTTGCGATTTGGTTATGGAAAATTTCATGAGAAGGATATGGTCCTGTATGCGTGCCTCGTGGTGGCCAGTTGGCTGATGTTGTTATTCATTATTAACGGCACACCTTCCTCTTTATTATGAAATAAACATCCGATCATTTATCTCAAAAAATTACATTTTTCTTTGAATACCAAAATAACACCTCTTATTGGAAAACCCTTTAGTTTCCTACAGCTAGGGCCTAAACGGGTTGATGGATTTGCTTGAAACTTCCTACATCGGCTTTGCGGGCTTATACCTCCAGAAGGTATCGGAATTTTCATGTTAGCTACAGAATTAACGGTACTTCTCATGCAACCAATGAACACAGTGTTTTGTTTGTCTTTATCCACTTTAGACTCATCTGCAGCTTAGTTGGCTACGCGCGTCGAACTTCGTATCTGCCTACCTTTGATCACACACCGATTGAAGTAGATATTTTTTGTATCTAGCTCTCGAATTAATAGTACTTGTCGTACAACAAGTATGTGTGATATTTTGTAAGATTTTTGCGAACATTCAATTTTTTTCCTTCAGTTTTTAGCCGAAAAAAACGAAGCCCCCAGCTCACATGTCACATGCAAGTACTACTCCACTCAGTGATGCCAGATCGAGGGTATTTACCCATTTCGTGGGCGTTTTGCGAAGAAAAAACTTTTTTATTACAGAATCTGAAGCAAGTAACATGCGACCCAGTCGTACATAAGAACTTTTGGCTCTAAATCCTCAGTCGTACATATTCCCAATATGAAAGGCTAAAACGCTATCGCCCATAAAAATTCCTACAACATCGAAAGTTCAATATTAATAGTTTCACCCACCTCCGCCCAAAGGAAAAACAAACTTGTGCCCGCTTTTCTATTCCACTTTCGAACGCAATTCTATTTTTATTACTCCTAATCGATCTAATCTTAAATACAGTAAACCTCTCAGGTACACTTCATCGACGCAACGACTCGACGGAGTGCTTATCGATCGCTTGAATGCTTTTTTCCTACCTCTGGCATTTTACCCACTATCTACATAATTAAAAAATTAGATTAAAAAAAAAACCCACTGGCCCAAGATCGCCCCCAAAGTGGTGAGGAAATGATTTCGTTTACCGGAATAAAAACTCAACCGGAGCAACAGAGAGAAAGGGTGTAGGCAAAAGCCCACTCCGATCGAAGTAGGTCCCAAAGTCTAGATCGAAAGTAGGTAACAACCGCGCACTTACCAATGGGAGTTATTGCTCTTGATGGAGGCCTGTGTATGCGATAAGTACTAATTGACTGTAATTGCCGATCGATTGTAGTAATGAACCACAAATAACAATAAGGGATAATACAAAGTGCGAAAAAAGCGCTCAAGATATTTAGGTTATGGCGGAGAGTAACCATTAGGAAGCAAAAAACGTTTTACAATCTTGACCATTTTTTTTTTTTTTGCTAACAGTGTTATGTACCTTAATTGGTTTAATTGTTCGATTAATAATAAATTAATGGCGCTGATGGATTTAAATACGTACTTCCGATACACGGTCGAGTCTGTGTCTGAGGTTAGTCAACTTAATTCCAAGGTAAACAGTATTTGGAGCCGCAAAAAGTGGTTTCCAATTAATTTAGCTTGCAACATGAACACCGGTTAATCTATGAATTATGTCTCTGGGGCTGTCAAAGAGATATACTGACACTTTGGGCAGCCAACCGTGTCGGGGTAAATGCGTTCGAGGCAAGTCGTTGTGCAGCCGACATAAAGCGCTTCTGACACGAAGGACAATAGAGCGATGTGGAGACTTGTGCAACATGGTACTAGACACGCATTCGAAAGTTAATTTAATTACTTGAGGGATATCGAGAGCGAATAGCAGCGTCCGGCAACGAGTTATATGAAAGCAAAGCAAATAACAACAACCTCGTCTTCAGAAGAGTATTTTGTTAGGATTTTTCGAAGTTCGAATGAATGACGTTCGAACGGTGAAATAAAAAAAGGGCCTTTGAGGAATGTTTCATTTTTAGGGTGTGTACGCATTTCTACTTCGAATATTAATGCCCACTTAAAGTCTGTAACTGATATTTTGATTCAAATACACCTATTCAAATAAAAATGAGCTAGATTTTTGTTTCTCCTTAAAAGCTGTAGCATTTTCGAATGCGATTCGATAAAAAAAAATCGTTTACGCTGATTAATGTTTCTATCCAAAAGCTGTCACATTTTCGAATATGCTTCGGTATTTTGTTGACAAATATTATCATTTCCACTGGAAAGTTCTCAAAATAAACTAACTAAATCGACTTGTCCAATAATCGCTGTCACATTTTCGAATATATGTGCATACGAATTTCGATGAGACACTACTTTCGTTCTCAAAAAAGTGAACGTTACAAATGTTTTATTTGTCTAAGTATGGGTCATTGGCTTATTTCATTCGTGGAAGAGATGAAGGAATTCCTCTTTTTTTATGTAGTAGTTGTCACCTTTTTGAATGTGACAAGCAATTTCGATTTCAAAGATAGCGTTTTACTATTTTTAGCGATGATTGTCTTTAAGAATTTCGAATGTTGAATGATTTAGTTGTTGAAGTAGCATATTTAGTAGAATTTTCGATCAAAAGCTGTCACATTTTCGAACATAATAAGGAATTTCGATGTGAAAAAAAGCGTTTTACTATTTTTAGCGATGATTATCTTTAAGAACTTGGAATGCTTGAATTTTTGTATTTTTGGAAGTAGCGTATTGAGTAGAATTTTCGATCAAAAGCTGTCACATTTTCGAACATAATAAGGAATTTCGATCTGAAAAAGAGCGTTCAACTATTTTTAGCGATGATTATTTAAGAACTTGGAATGCTTGAAATGTTTATTTCTTTTTGAAAGTGACAGGTTGAATGGAATTTTCGAGCGGTCGAATTTTCGAATACGAAGACGAATTATTAATGTTCTAAAAATATAGAATGACAACGATATTTCTTATTTAGTGAGTAAATTTGTTCCATTGGTAAAAATTATAAAACTTAATCGAATTTTCGATCAACAGTCGTTCGAAATAAATACTGACATTTGGGAATAAACTGTTTTTCTTTTCAAATGTCCCAAAGAGATTGATTTAGGGGGTGAATACTAACATTCTTAACTGATGACTGAACGTCGTGAAACAGATGTTAACCTGTTCTACTTCAATGTGACGTTTCTATGAAGGTATGTGATCTGACATTTAGATTAATTTAAACAAATTTCGAAATCGAATTAACAAGCTGTCAATGAAAACTGAAGTCCGATTTTTTCAGAAGAAATAACTCGTTTAAAACTTACATATATATAAACGTCATATTTAAAATAGTTCATTGCTGCCATATCGATCTGATTTCATCGACGAAAAGGTGTCGCAAAACCGCATTTTAATTTATTCTCGTTAAACAATTTAAAAAATAAATATTTCCTCCGCACAAGTAGATTTTATAAAAAAATCATTATATAACAAAATTCTTACCGCTTGAATCGCCTTTTATCTAAAAAATATATTTGTTTTGGGGGAAATGTACAAATTTGTTCAAATTAAATATGCATGCAAATATCCGTCGGCAAGATACATGTGTAACGAATCTCGTTTGTTGTATAAGGACTCGGGCGACATCTTTACCTGACAGTATTAGAGTTAAGAACACACGTCTAATGCTGCCCGGTAAGATGTGAACAGACGTCCTTCAAGAAACATTAGCATGATGACTTCCATGTGCTTGTAATCCATTTTTAAAATTTTTTCAAATGCGGACAAACTTGAACGCATTCAAATCCATTTAAATGTCACTGTCACTGTCACAAATCAATCAAATAGTTCACTTTTTTTCTGTCTCCATTGTTATTGATCCTCCAATTCAAATATAATTGCACCATTTATTTATTTTTTTTTTTTTTCGAACACAAATATGGCCGATTTTTTCGAAACTGATCCGACACACCGTCACACTGTGGGTAATATCAACCGATTCGAATGATCGCATCAGGACAAATGAATCAAAAAAACCTACACAACATTCGATCTACATAATTTCTGTATGGAAATTTTTTTTTTAAATGTATACACACTATTTTATATATATTTTAATGGGATGAAGAGATTTTTTTTCTTCCGTTGGTCGCACGAGGCGAACACTATATCCGACCGCAACGTTGTTCACACACTGAGTCCCGGAATCCGTATAAAAATCTCGCGCGATCCGTTGTCGATGTCGCGCGCTATTCTGCTGGCCCGGCCCGAGTCAGCGCCACCATCAAATGAACGAGTGTGGAGAAGAACGAAGTGAATATCGGTCGGCTGCCGGTTCGTTGGGGCTTCTAGTTCTGGTCTGGTGTCGGTCGCTATGCGCAATGCGCTCTTCTGCTGGGACCCAAAGATGATGGTGTGCGGTAGCAACAACATTGTATACATTTCCCTTGACGAATGTGGAAGCGATAATCGATATCAAAAGTCAAAATCGCGGCCATCTATTGGTTAACAACAAATACCGAACGATGTTAGACACATGGATACAAAGCACGCATACAGTGTCGGTGTCAGTGGAGTGAGCTCCTCTCAGTATAACTTTTTTTTTTGACTCGGGGAGCTTCTTTAGGAGATAACTCTCAGCAGTGTTTCGTTTCAAGAATGTTCCACCAATTGAGAAACAGAGAGAGAAAACGGTAAAGAAAGTGTGGTACTGGTTTGGGTAAGGTTGTATTGACTAATGGACTTTATAATCACTTTCTAGAAGCGAAGAGCCCTTAGTTTGCAACGGGAAATGTGTAAAGATGAACTTCTGTCTTTTTTCGGACTGAATGAGTAGACATTAATCGAAGCTGTCACACGTTTCGATATCGAAAAGTAGTATTATTATTAACTTTTGCTTTAAAAAAACGGATCACATTATCCAATAAATTTGGAATAGCTGCATAGGCAGTTTCCTCAAGCTCCACCGTCAGCAGCTGTCACATTTTGGATTTATTTCGAAATAGCCAAAGTTACATCTGTCAAGAAGATAATAGAATTCATTGGCCAAACCTACAGAGGGTACTTGGAGTGATAAAAGTCAACGTTTTTATTTTATGAACGACCAACTTTACGAACCCTATGTTCTAAATTCTAACCCCATTAACCTACGTCATTACAAACCTCAACTCAGATGAGTTCAGCTATTTAAACAATAAATTATAAATCACAAAGTTCAGTTGCATTAAGAAACTATTAAAAAAGAACATTTTGCCTGAAATATACAACGCACCCTGTACGTTCTACTTTCGCAAAAACTCTAACCCCCTTATTAATAAACGCTGCGTAAAAGTTATCAACTCGTTATTCAGAAGTTACGTCAAAATTTTTGTATGCTATCTGATGCCTACTAGCTTACTAACTTGTGCACATTTGTTTATTAATACGGGGATAAGTGAAATTTTAAATAAAACAATATTTCTATTGACATTTGACACACAATTTGTCAGACGGAACTATCCCTGTGAACGTAACCGCGAAATTCGCCATTGAAAGAAACACACATCGAAAACAAATAAATTGAGGCTGTGAACGAAGCTTTAATATTTTAAGCTGAGAGAAGCTGTCATCATTTATACAGACCTATAAGTTATCAACTGGCAAGTTTTGCTTGTTTTTCATAGAGATTTTACCGTCCGTCTTGTAGGTAGGGAATAATGCTAGAAGCTTCTAGATAATTTGTAATTTGTTTTATTTAAAAGGTAACCAATATTGAATAAGGGAAAAGCTACAAATCTTCCTTGGGAAACAGCCCTTGACTATTTATGTTGCTAAATTTTTGGCGAATACTCATTTGACGTGCGTTGTCTGATAGAACAACAATATTAACAATGACTCTGGTTGGAATTGGAGTTACTTAAAGCCTCTTGGAAAGACATATTACTTTTCCCCTGTCAGGAAGTAAACCTCGAAGTTTGCTTCGAGGAGAGAATGGAAACCGAAGCACAATTTTCGTGGGCTCACAACGTTTCTGCCGGTCTCTCGAGACTTATGCCCTCATTCAGGGCAAGTCGTAATAAATCTATACGAGGAAGACACCTACTATCAGCAGAGGAGAAATATTCTTAAGAGTTAAGAACTGTTATAAGAACTGATACTAATAAGTTCATAAATGCACGCACTTTGTCGGGACATTTCTATACCTAATCTAGTTCATATAAAACGTCAACTAGATGTCTGGGCTATGCATTGAATGTCAACTCGAATTGTTTTTATATTCTCGCGGTTCATTTTGAATTTTGACACTTCAAAATGTCGGCTAGCCCTCCATAAGTGTCAACTGAAAAAACTTCTCACAATCTACTTAGGTGGCGCTACAGTCCGGGGTGGTCCTGGGCCTTTTCACAATCTGGGCCAATTAAAACTGAAATACATCAAATCGGTCAGCTGTCGGACTAACAAACATCCCCAACGTAGCTTAATTTTAGACAGAATATTCATTCATCTGTCATAAACGACCTCGTGAAAGGTCCCTAATCCTCCACCGGCCTCCCACTTTAAACAGCAAAAATATGAAACCCTATGCGAGAAACAGATTGGCACAGCAATGTCAAAAGCAACTTTGACAGCAACATAGCGATTTTAAAAGCCACTATTTATTTTTTAATGACTTTTTGACACTGTCCGCCGTTGAGAAAGTGGCTGTCGATGCTTTCAATATAACTGAAAACGCCTTCTGCTGCTGGAGTTATTTCTGTTGATATTGCCGGGCTCATCTGTTTCCAGCTTTCCAAAGTAAAACCACCCAAAACTTCAAGCAGACAAATTTCGAAAAAAGATACACTTTCAGGTCATTTTGTAAGTTCAAAAAAAAAAATGTTAAAAACATCGATCGTCAACAACACATTCCTCTATTTGGTTGCAGGCTTATCACGACAGACTGTGGGGTTATCAGCGCGCAGATTCCTTCAAAACGGAATATGATTCAGATTTTCCCAACCCAAGCTCTTGTTTTTTTTTTGTTGTAGTCGTCTCACACTTAACACTGTTACACAGGCCCTTATACTCTTCATCGCACTTATCCAACTCTGCCCCGGTCGCGTTACAAGGGATCGAAGTTCGATATCTCCGTCCGTTTGCGAACGACGTACACGATCAACTGTAACGGAAAAGTGAAATCCGAGGACTGACTTAACGAATTCGAACCAAGTCACAGTTAAGTCAGAACATTAGCCCGTTTCGCCTGTTACGCTAACGCTGATGACTTTTCCGAGTATGTGCATTTCATTCTCATTATTCTACTCGTTCCTTATCGTTCTTCGCTGTACACTTTTCTCCTTCGTTCTTCTTCTTCTCCGTCTTTTATCGTAATCGTAACTCATTTGCACAGGTTGATTGTTATGCTGTGTGCGTGTGTTTTTTCTTGTAGTAGGTATATCTATATGTGGCCGTCCGTTAACTCTGCCGAAAAAAAGGCATATTATGCGTTTACTTTGCATAAGTTATGGCCCCCGTGCGTGACAGGTAACCGCGGGGACTATGCCCAGTGCATGTCCAGTTAGTTAAAGTATTTTTTTTTTTTTTTTTGAATTAAATTTCAACTTACACGCAGCGCGATCAACGATCGCTGTGGATCGCGGATCGTTTTATATAGCCCCATCGCCAGTTTAGCTTAGCCGCCCCTTTTTCCTTTGGCCCGCTGAATAGGAATGTCACACAATCATCATCAATTCCGTCTCACTCTCGTTCTCATTCGTGCGGTTCTCTTCGGCGATCATTGTCGCTGTCGAGGATGTCTCGCTCGATCGCTTGTCATTTTATTACTTCGACGAGTGTGTGGATATAAAAATTCAAATTTTTATTCTGGCTCTTGCGAGATACACATAGAGCCGCAGATACAGATACGTTTGTTGGTTTCTTTTCATTAAAAGTGCGGGCCGGTCCGGTTCCTATTCTTTTTCAGTATTTTTTATTTTTCACAGTGTCTGCATTATTTTTGTGATTGACAAAAATGTTCACCGTGGGTATGTGGATTTCTTTTTTGTTTTAATTAGATTTGAATGTATTCGGTGGGTATATTGGTTGTGGTGGGACGGTTTTTTTATTTCTTACTCAAGAAGAAATTAATGAAACTTTAAAAATACCTGAATTACTCGGATTGCTGGGAATGGGAAGTAGACGTTGCAGAGGAGAGCAAACGAGTGTCAATCACGTTTCTGTGAATTGAGTCTGTCTAACGTGATAGTTTCCACTAATGATGCTGTTAATTGGTTTTAAGGGCAGGGAATTGTTTAGATTGGTTAATGGGATTTGTTAAGTAGCGCTAAGAGTATTGTTACTTGTAGCGGTCGTTTGGCGGAAGAATGCCATGCGACGATAGTTATGCGGGAATGTGGACATGACCAGTTGGGGATTTTTCAAATTCATTAAGTAGGTAGGTGTAGCGATTTTTTTTACTGCTTATATCAATAAGGCAGGTAACCTGAAGTTGATTCAAAATAACATTTTGTGACCAATCTTTAGTAGTGAAAAGAGAAAAGAGTGAGAGTTGGCAAGCGATTCCGAAACCTTTCGTCGGACTCAGATAAGTGAATAAAATTAGCAAACTACAACTCAAAGGATAGTAGAAAAACGGTCGTAAAATTGAGCTATTTTTTACAAATACTGCGATCTAAATAAGGCAAGCAAATACCTGCTCATACTCCAGCTTCATGGTTAATCGAGTCGTCCAATGAAACAAGCATTCGCAATTCGAAAAACAAACCTCTACAGAACGCACTTTTTAAATTTTTTCTAATTTTCGAGTAGTTTTTCGAGCACTTGCGGCCGTCGTGCTGTCCCAAAATGAGCACAAATCGGCTGTCAGCTGTCAAACTTACTGTTGTTCGGAAAGCTGTTTCAAAAAATGACGAAACAGTGCCAAAAACAAGCAGTTACATTGACAAACCAATACTTCCTTTGCGTTAAGTATAGTGTGCTCCACCTCGACTGTTGCCATCCCAGCATTCCCATTCTGGTGTACCCCTTAACCTTCATTAAAACAAACGCGTCCCACATTTCGAAATCATTTCGAAATACATTTCATCACTCAAAACACTGCATTCACAAAAGAAACTGACTAAAAGTCTAAAGGGTCATCCACAGTCAGATAACCGCAATCCTAATCTCTGCCAGATAAACAGTTTTTAATACGAAAATCATTTCGAAAATATTCGAAATAAAAACAAATATCAAAAACACTTAATAAAATTTTAGTCCAAAATGACCTGTGACTTGCGACAAACTATCAGCGTCACTATCAGTGGAACAAAATTCAAACACCCCGATAATGAAAATATTAAGTAAAATATTCAATTAAAGAAATTTTTAAAAATCATGCTCGCTATCAGTTGAACTCTACCCATGGGTGCACGTCAATTTCGGAGCTCTTATCGCCCGGGGGCTGCCAGTGAAGCAATTTATTATTATAGACATGGTACATTCGAATTTTATACACCGAACTGTCACATTTCCATTCAGTGTTTAATGAGACATTGGTTCCTGATAAAGATTATGTCTTTAGCCTACTAAAGCTTATGATGTGACTTTTAGAGACAGACAGAAAGTGAATCGCGTCTTAAGATCGACGAGGTCATTGAAAGTCGACGAATAAATTCTGAAGATTTGGAAAGGAAACAATTTACAAAACTGATAAATGTGAGGGGTTTTGGTTCTTAAGTGATTTTTTAGAGCTGCGCTTTGGGTGGGTGTTAGACGGAGTCACGGGTTTTTTCTTAGAGGTGGGGTAGAGGTTTCATGCAGTCCCTTAAATAGTTGGAAAACGTCTCAGTTTCACGGCTGAAACTTGCTTACTTACAGCTCTCCGTCTATGGAAAAAATCAGTGATCTTTTTTCGTAAAAACGGCACAGAAGTTATGGGGCTTTCTTTGTTTCTAAATTGAAAAGTTACCTTGTTTCTTATCGAAACTATACAGAAACCTCATTTAAAAAAGGGGACTGTAAAAAGAAATGAACAGAAAGTGTTAAAAAAACTTCCTCAATACGTTTTAAAATAGGCGACTCGAAACGTTTTAAAAAACAGAAATAAAACCGAGGCAACAACCTCTCCGGAAAACCTTCGAGAACTTGACGAAAACACCGTTCAAAACGTAGCTAAGTACGACTGAAGGAAGCATCAAAACCCCTTCCTTAATACGTTTCAAGAAATGCGACTCGAAACTCTCATCAAAACGTTTTAAAAACAAAAATGAATTCGAGACAATAAACGTTCCAGAAGACCGTCGAGAACTTGACGAAAACACCGTTTAAAACGTAGCTGAGAACCACTGAAAGAAGCATCAAAACACGCTGCTTCACTATAAACAAAAAGACTTGAAAGAAACTCTTCAACATTTACCAAAGATTGTCCCAAAATGTGCTAACGAAAGTACAACCTCAAACCTTCCTAAGACCTTAGGAGACCTTGTTAGACAAACCTATATAACCGCACAGACAACATTTTGTAAAAAAAACGAATTCCAAACGATTTGGATTTGTGGGAAACGGAATCTATCAAAAAGACGCATCGAAAACCCTCCGACAACGCGTCGAAAAGAACTTTTGAATACCCGTCAAAATGCACGTCACTGAAGAAGTGGAAACACTTGAAACCTCTTTATTAAATTAACCTTGTTCTAGCCGTGTTTGCGTTTCGTCAACAGCCAACTACTTTAAATAATCAGAGACTAAGGTTAGGTTAGGTTGGGAGGGCAGTTTTGCATCAGATGCAAATTTTCACCCGGAAGCCGTGCAAGCCCATTGTGAGTACCCTGTTGTGGCTAACAAAACCACTTCGATCTGTTGAGGAATAGTTTTATGTCTGATAGAGGTACCCCCGCCAAGTCGTCCAAACTTTCGAAGAACCTTGCTCCCATACAGGATGAGCGGCGTTCTTGTAAAGCTGGGCAGTGGCATAGAAGATGTTCCACGGACTCTATTTCCTCTTCGTCTCTGCAGCTTCTGCAGAAGTCATTTGCAAAAAGTCCTAGCCTTTTAGCAACGTATCCTATGGTGCAGTGTCCGGTTAGAGCCCCGACGAGCATCCGGATTTGATCTTTTGGTGTCAACCACAGGCCACAGACTACGGGTTATGACACAACCGATGGTGTTGCTCCATTGTTCCTTAGCCAGTTAGTTGTGTGGTGACGCCGTCAATAAAAGTCTTAGCAGTGTTGAAAGGCGGTAGCACCTCTCCGTTCACAAGTTGAGGGTTCATATCAGAGCCGTATCTGGCCAATTCATCCGCTTTTTCGTTCAGTTTCACCCCAACGTGTCCAGCAGAGTAGAACTGAGTGATGACGTATAGCCCTAAGTGCCAAGAGGCAATCTGTAACACATTTCGCATTAACAAGGTTGGAGCCGATTGCTTTGAGTGCTGCTTGACTGTCCACACAGATGGTTATTTCCATTGCTGGTAGTCGCATAGATCTCAGCTTGGAAGACGCTACAGTGACCAGTCAGTCGAAACGACTGGTTAATAGCAAGTCTTTCTGAGAATACGCCGGCTCCTGTACCATTTTCTGTTTTTGAACCATCCGTGTAGACGGATATACCTCTAACGATGGTACTGGATGAGTTCCAGTCCTGTCTTTTGGGTATAGTGCTTCTGAAATTTTTCTCGAAGTCATATCTTGGTTTCTCGTGATCAGTAAGTGACATGAGCCAATTCCGATCAAAGATTTCAAATATGCTTGAGTGTCCGCAGTAACCAGGCTTCCAAGTTTTGTTCTCTCTTAATCTGAGAGCGGCTTTGACTGCCACGTTCTTAGTGAATTGCTCAATGGGTTGCAGGTTTTATAGCGTTTCCAGACCTAGTTGTGGTGTGGATCTAATTCTCTGCACCTTTGTCAGGTTCTTAAGAAAGGATTTGGTTCTAACCGCCTCCCACCGAACTAATGAACCATAGGTAAGAATGGGTCTTACAATCGCGGTGGACAGCCAGTGCACAATTTGCGGTTGTAAGCCCCAGTTTTTCCCAAAGGTTTTTCTACATGCATTAAGTCCTTTCTTCATTCTTTCTTCAGTATTCCGTTTCCAGTTCAATTTAGGGGTGAATACCACACCCAGGTATTTGGCCTCGGTGGAGAGATTAAGTCGGACGCTTTTTAGATTCGGTGGGTCCCATTTCGGTACCTTAAATTTCCTGGTGAACAGAATGAGTTCGGTCTTTTCCGGATTAACCGCAAGACTGTTGTGGTCCGTCCATTTGGATAGTTCTGATAACGCAGAAGCCATAATATCTCTAAGGGTGGAAAGGTATTTTCGACTATCTTAATACCTCTGCTGACAAGGGATCTAAGAATTTTGTTGATCGAGATGTTCCACAGTAGAGGAGATAGGACTCCCCCTTGTGGTGTTCCACGATTAACGCTTTTCTTAATCGCACAGTCCCCTAGGCTGCTGTTAATAACTCTGCTGTTGAGCATAGTCTTAACCCAGTTTGTCAGAAACTGTGATGAACCTGACTCCTCAAGTGGGGATGAAGAGAGACTTATGTTTGAGCAGAGTTTAAGTTCCACTCATTGGGCCTTATTAATAAACATTTTTAGTTTCGACTCTAATTTAGGGTAGTTCACAATGCGCAGTTGGTTTAGGTATCGCGTTTTGTCAACTACACGAGTTCTGACCAAAATCTTCCAACCCACCAATTTCAAGCTGGCAAACATTGCACTTCGGAGTCAGCGCACCTTTTAAGAAGCCTTGCTTCCAACTAATTTTAACTCCTTTTTTCCTTTCTTGAATCGTAGGAAACCGTAGTAGTAACGTTCCCCCTAGTCGTCGTCGGATTTTCAAGGGAATTCTGCACAGTCTCCCCGTGGCACTCGTGGAATTAGTATGAAACAACGCAAGGCCTGCCTGGAATCACAAATAGACAAGCAACTTCTCCCAGCAAGTCTTCTTCATTACGCCAGCAGTCGGTATGGCAATCAAGGAGGACTACCTCTGCAACACATTTGGTATTACTGACAAGACAAGTTGGCCTGTCATATTCGCTTTATCGTCGTCAGCCGAATCGCAGCAAGCCCAGTGGCAAGGACCGGAAAACTTCAATGTTTCCCCCTTGGAGTTGCTTTTGCAGTTTTCTCTTTGATTTTATTGCATTCTACCAGAACTCTATTTTCGTTCAGGGGAGGGGACGTATATTTTCATTCCAAATAGATTCACACACTCACACGCTCATCTTTATCTCGTCGAGTCATTAGATACTTTTTGTGTAGATATCGATCGAAAGTATGGCGATATTCAATCTTGCGGCTGTACCCCACCGTGCCGCGGGTATTTGGCGGACCGGCCACCGGTTTTGGGGTTAATGAGCACCGCACACTGGTTAAAGAACTGTGGACGGATTGCGGCAAGGCTGTTTTAGGGGTCGGAATTCAGCATTGGAAACGAGGCGAGGAAGATGACGGGTTTGTCGTAATGATATGGATGACAACTTGAAAGTCCGCAAAGGCGTGACATGCCTTCGGATGGGCTGCCATGTGGTATTCTTTCCATATTTACTGCCGTGCCTCAAATGCGGATGGCAAACATTTGTGTTTTCTTATTGAAAATTAATCAAACGCAACCCACACGGGTGCGGAGTGTGTGTAATTATTGAAATGATATCGTGTTCTATGTTCTTCCAGCTCGGACACCTGTTGCCTTAAACGTTGCCTTCCTCGCCGCACAGTTAAACTGAGATACTAGTTTCACTGGTTTATTCTTCTTTTTTTATTCCCCTACAAAGTAAATTGATTCCGAATTAAAATATGGCGCCGTTGTGCGAAGTGTGTGATTTGCATATGGAAATTCAACTGGGATAGCAAGTAGGTAGGTGCCTATGTGTACATATGTGGAGGCTAATGACGAGCTTAGCACAGCAAGCGTATTTTCGAAAAGCACGAGCTTGTGGATACATGTAGCTAGAGGCAGATACTCGTACGGGCGGTATATGGCATCATGTGTGTTTGACTGCGGGGAACAGGTGTTTGCGATGTGGATTTCCATATCCATTTGATCGGGAGGAGGTAATTCATTGAGATTATGACTGTTGACTTGTGTAGATCTGGATTTGAATGTCATTATCGCTAGATCGGAATCTAAATGATTTGTTTAGCGGGAGATGGGTATGTTGCTTCTAATTAAATGGCGGCTGTGACAGTTCGTTTGAGGGAGATTTTGTTTCAGGGACGACCAACAATTTTCCACCGAGTTATACAGTAGAAAAAAAACCTGAATCGAGATCGAATCGGCGAACTCTCCAATGGCAGTTTTGTCCAAAGAAAACGAGGAATTGTTGACAAGTTAGCTTTGAAGCGGCATATACAAGACGATTCTTCCTGCCACCATTAGATTAGACAAGAGTCCGCCGAATGGTAGAAATTTTACTATTACAAGGTGGGCCAAAAGAGATCACCCTATTGAAAGATGCTCTTAATTTTGCAAATGGCCGCCAATGTCAAATCTGTTTTGACATTTGTGGACTAGACAGATGTAGAATACAAGTGCACAAGCCATGGAGCGATAAACTTCCCCAGAACGCGGAGTAATCGTGTCTATTTTTTTGCGTAACAATTCGTCTGTAGTGTTGGCGCAGCGCGAATTCCGTCGCCGATTCCACGGCCGTCCGACACCGACTGCGCAAGCAAACACTACGCCTTGAAGAGTATGGGACCACACGAGACGTTGCCAAGAGTGGCCGGCCCCGGAGCGCCCGTTGTGCCGAGAACATCGCCACTGTTGACGAGGATGTCGAGCTGCCGCCGGAAACATCGACCAGACGCCGTGCCTCGCAATTAGCCATCAGCCGGTCGTCCCTAAGGCGAATTTTGGTCAAAGACTTGCGCATGTTCGCGTGCATCAGCTGCTGCCTGTCGACCGCCAAACGCGTGTAACCTACGCCCAAGCCATCCTCAATCTCGAGGACGAAGTGGACGATTTTTCGACCAAAGTCATAATGAGCGTTGAGGCTCATTGCCACCTCAGCGGGTACGTGAACAAGCAAATCTATCGCTTCTGGGGCACCAAAAATCCACGAGTAATGCACGAGGAGCCATTACACCTGCTCAAAGTTACTGCATGGTGCGCTGTTCACGCTGGAGGAGTCATCGGGCGAGAACGCCGCTGGTCAAACAACAACAGTGGACGGTGCGCAATATAGGGCCATGTTAACCTAGTTTTCTCTGCCGCAATTGGACGAACTAGGACTGGAGGACATGTGGTTCCAACAGGACGGAGCTACAGCACACACTGCGAGAGCCACAACCGATATTCTGAAGGCGGCGTTCCCGGGTAGCCTCATCTCTCGTTTTGGCGATTTGCACTGGCCCAAAAGATCGCCCGATTGAACCGTTCCAGAATTTTTTTTTTTTTAAGTGCCGTGTTTACGTGAACAAGCCCGAGACCCTAGAAGCCCTCAAGGACAACTTTCGACACGAGTGCGAGAATCTGTCGCCCGCAGTTCTCGCCGAAGTGATGAAAAATGCCATAAAACGAGCCCGTATGGCAATCAATTGTGACGGCGCCCATTTGGCCGATATCATCTTCTCGACTTGACCAATAAAATTTTAAAGGTTCAAGTAAACATAATCAAGAAACAGAATTGAAGTTTTTCATTTAGAAAAAAAATGAGAGCCAAACAACATCGGATGACTTCTTTTGGCCCACCTTGTAGTTAAGGAGTTTATCTACCTCGGAGTAAACATGAACTCCACAAATGACATCCTAGTGGAGATGCGGCGAAGAATTACCCTAGGAAACCGCTGCTACTTCGGTTTGGCAAAACAATTGGGTTCAAAACTCCTAACTCGAAGGACAAAATTACAGAACCTGTCAGTTCTGCTTTATGTCGCCGAGTGCTGGACGATAAGCAGGAAGGGAGAGCTGATACTGGGCTCCTTCGAAAGAAAAATTCTTCGGCGGATTTTTGGTCCTGTGTGCGAGGAGGGCGAATGGAGGAGAAGATACAACCGCGAACTCTATGAGCTGTACCAAGATGTGGATGCAGTCCAAAAGGCCAAAATACGTCGACAATAATACTCCAGCTTAGAGGATCTTCGAATCCCAGCCGCCAGGTTCGAGACGACAAGGAAGACCGAACCTCAGTTTCAAAGACGAAGCCAACGCGGATAACAAGATGGAATGATGCAGCCATCAGAGACTCTTCACGGGTCGGGAGTAAGTAAGTAAGTTTCCTATGATTCGAACTGAAAATTAAGGACGCAATATTGCTGAAAACATCAACTTTTCTTCCTACCAGATTTAAATATTGGTACGCACTATAAAATATTTTTTCATATGTAAGGAAAGATTCCAGTCTTCAACGGGACATTGTATGTGTGGCAAAGTATGGAAAGTAAAGGAACGGCTGACATTTCAAAAAAGCCTACTGGAATACCTTCGGGTCCAGGATTGAAATTTAGAGCCAAATTTCAAGGCTTACTCAGTATCACATCTTCGGGGAAAGCAATGTGACTAAAAAGAGAGGAGTGTGGTGAAAAATCAAGCGAACATGTTGTGTTTAAGGCTGTGAAAGTGGTTCCTAACTATTTCCCTCGGCCTACATAATATTAGACTTGTGGGTGGAGGTGGTACAGTGGATACCAGATCACTGCGACCACAGGTCCACAGGTTGGGTGAGCTGGCAGCTATGTATCTCCCTCTCTCTCTTCATTTAAAGTCCATAACCTCAGTGAATGACTTAGGTCTTTGAATATCCCTCTCATTTGACTGGCTAATGTTCAAACGTTGTTCACGACAGTCTGTCCATCCGGAAAGTCATTTCTATTCTTAAACTTCTTCCACGGACTCCCTGTACACGTCGTTTTAATAAATCTCCCTCAAAATAGTGTTGCCACTCATGTAGGTAGTGTACAAAGCACTAGAAGACGAACAAATACTAAACTCCAGCCCACGCAAGGCACACAGTTGTCTGCTGACACCCACCACACACTGTCACACAGAAATGCAAATTCACTAGAAACAAAGAACACATTCTGCATACACATAAATAAAAACAACAAATTAACCTCATGCAATAACGTTCCTACCGTATATATGAACGTAACCCTCAGAGTAGCGTGTTTAATTATTTTTTCCAGAAACAACCATTATCGCTAGAGCATCAATCAATGAGTGGTAATCAATCATCCTCTGTCCAGCAGTGCAATTTTCCAATCCGGGAAATGAAAAAAATATGTATGTAGCTTAACAACGTCTGTTTACTGGAAACCTGTCTAATGCTGCAACGGCACTTAAGGTCAAGTTTTAAGGCCAATTTGCAATAAAAAGTAGACCTGACCTGATGCGACTTTTTGTAGTTGACAATTCGAGGCGCAGGTGTTCTTTAAATCGTCCTACATTTACTGATTGCAATTGTGGTGAATAATAGGAGGTGAACATATCCAGTGTGCACAAACTTACTTACTTAGGTGGCGCTACAGTCCGGGGTGGAACTTGGGCCTCAACCAATACGCCTCTCCAGTTGCGCACTTCAAGTTGGTTGAGGTCCCCTTCCACTTGCGCGCGCCATTTAAGGCGAGGTCTTCCTCTACTGCGAAGACTCTTCGGGCCGGAGCGTTAGTGTCCATTCGCTCAACATGTCCCAGCCATCTTAGACGACTGATACGTACTTTTCTGACTACGTCGATGTCGCTGAATAGCTCGTAGAGTTCGCTGTTAAACCTCCTCCTCCAGAGCCCGTACACCCAAACGGGACCAAAAATCACACGAAGAATTTTGCGTTCCAAACGACCAAGGAGCTCTTCATCCGACTTTAGGGTCCATGCTTCTGCACCATAAAGCAGGACTGGGATGAAGAGGGTCTTATATAGAGTCTCCTTAGTATTTCTCGACAGGGCCTTACTAATCAATTGCCTTCTTAGACCAAAGACAGCGGTTGGCAAGTGTGATTCTTCGCTTGAGTTCTGAGGTGATGTCATTTTCAGAGTTAATAGCGGAGCCGAGGTAGACAAAGTCCCGAACTACCTCAAAGTTAAAGCTGTCTATCGTGACGTTCTGTCCGATTCGTCGATGGTGTGTGTCCCTTCTTGTTGACAGCATATATTTTGTTTTGCCCTCATTCACCACTAAACCCATTTTTGCCGCTTCTGTGCTAATACTTGCAAACGCACCAGTGACAGCTCGCTGTGTTCTGCCAATGATGTCGATGTCGTCGGCGTAAGCAAGTAGTTGCACAGACTTCTGGAAAATTGTGCCTCTGGTGTTGGCCTGTGAGTTTCGCACAATCTTCTCAAGAATAATATTGAAAAAGTCACATGACAGCGCGTCACCTTGTCTAAATCCTCTTTTGACACCAAAGGTCTCTGTGATATTGTTTCCGACCTTTATGGAGCAGCGAGCGTTCTCCATTGTCATTCTGGCACAATCTGACAAGTTTGGCAGGGATGTCAAAACTAGACATGTCTCTGTATAGCTCGTCTCTATAAATGCTGTCATATGCGGCCTTAAAATCGATAAACAGGTGGTGGGTATCGACTTGGACTTGTTGGGTTTTCTCCAGGATCTGCCGTAGTGTGAATATTTGGTCGGTTGTGGACTTACCGGGCCTAAAACCGCACTGATAGGGTTCAATCAGTTCGTTGACATAATGGTTTCAGGCGATCACACAGTACGGCAGAAAGGATCTTATATGTTAAGGAGACTGATGCCTCTATACTTGGAGCAGTTTAGAGGGTCTGCTTTCTTGTGTGCACATATAGACTCGAAAACCAATTTCATAGCGCGCCTTACCAATCATTTTTTTTAGCCATCAGCTTATATATTTTGTAGGTCACAATATGGAAAGTTTCGCCATTGTGAGTTCGAAAAAAAATGATTATTAGTATCCCGCAGTAAACACAACTTTGTTATTAGTTCAGGCAGTGTTAAGAGAGTCGTTTCAATGAATTCTGATAGGTGGCGCTGTAGCTTTTACAGAACTGTCTGCCAAAAAGGGAAACTAAATCAAAACCTTTCTTAAAAAAATGTATTACAAAGCCCCAATATACCAATAGTTATATTTAGTGTCCAGGCTAGATTTTTCGAACTCACAATGGTTCAAGTAGGAGAAAGTCCTGCAACCCCTTTTCCAAAATCGCTGGTCAGCAACATTGCTATCTCCATTGGCAGCTGTTAAAAAATACGTTTAATTTGTTTTGCATTCGAAATTAACGTCATGAAAAAATTAGGGGAATTTAAAAATCCACTGAGGGAAAAAACCCTTCCCAAAGCATACCAACACTGGTTTTCCACCTATTCCACTATTATCTGCTATTTCCTTAGCGATTAAGCTGGAGCTATATTTATCGGAAGCGCTTTTGGTATGTAATTAGCTTCACTGGTAACTAGGTTCAAGGATTTCCTCACGTTCCTCATTAACAACTCTGTTCGTTGATCGATTGCGTTATTTCCTTTTCCATCGATTAATCACAGACTCTCATTAGTACGAGTATGTTTGCTCAGGTTGACAGCAATGAATTTCCTACAACAAACAATAAATTTTTAGGGAAGGTTGCATCTTCGTGTTAAAATTCAAGTCGGGCTTTTCAGTTTAAAAGACTCAGCTGGGTCTCTGTTGACCTGTACCACTTCTAAGTCATCTAAAACCACCTTGCACCATTCATGCAGTTAATATGTCATCTCGAAGACACGTACACATCACTCTAGCAGCGATCGTTTCTACTCAATTATGGTCGTGTTCGCAGCACCGATCGTTTCAAAGATACCGACTTTGATTTATGTACTCGTATCGCTACAAAGTTACGTTTACGATCAGTGATCCTAATCGTGCTAGTGAGCCCGCTTATCAGACAGAAAACATATTACGATCTTACCAGCCGCAGATACTGTCTGTTAAGTTTTGCTGGAATTTTTCCACCCGAGGTCAATGGTTCTGTCGATCTGTCGAGCAAACGGTTACTGCAAATCAAGTGATCTTCACATGACTTGAGTATTTCGATTCGACGACACACGCCCACATCTGAAACAAACAAACAACAGCATAATCAAAAAGGAGTTAAGAATTATAAATAAAATAGGCGACCGCAAATAGCTAGATCAGTGAGGGAGATGGGACGACGGGGGAGCTCCTATATGTGTCTCTAGTTGTCGCGATCAGCGTACATACACAAAATAAGATCTTCGCTCTATAAATAGCTCAAAGAAACCATTAAAATGTTGATCGTCGGCGTCAGCACACTCCACCCGCCTGCTCGATCAAAAAGCCCAGCAACAACCGCTACACAGATGATCGCTGCTGATCATGATCATATTAATTGTTCGCAAAGATCAGTTGCATGATTTGAATTCAAATGTACTACGAGTACTCGTTGATTTTGAACTTGGCTTCTCAGCGGCATACGCACGATCATGACTACCGATCGTGGGACACACCCCTCTTATGGCGCACACACACTCTCCCCGGCCAGAAACACAAACTTTATGTTAATCTGAAAATGACATAATGCGATGGCATTACATGACACATTTCGAGATACTCGCGATGGATCCACCACATCAATGTACTTTGCACAGCGGCTAAAGTATCTGACAATACGTGTCTGGTCCGCCAAATGTAATCAGCGTCCTCGTCGTCGTCGTCGTCGTCGTCATCTTGGACGCGATGATCATCAAGATCATGAAACATCATCACAATGCTCGGCTGTGTAATGAGCTCTTGAGTATCTGCTCAAGTACACTGTGAAGTAACGAGTGGCACGCAAACATCCAGTTTTGTATCTTTTTATTTCATTTCGGCAAATGAATACATTTTTGAATTTGAATTCCATTCCGTTGCCGTTGGTTCTTTTTTTGTCGTTCGTTTAATTTTTGTCTGTCGCTTTGGTTGAACAGAATTCCGAACACGATGTTATGAAGTTTTTATGAGAGTGAGATGGAGAATTTCGCTTCCGGAATATACGTTCTCAAAAGTGAGGAATTCTTTTTTTTTCTGCTATTTTTTTTTGTTGGTGTGTCAGTCAGGGTTTGTG
Organism: Cheilosia impressa; assembly: GCA_948293265.1. Taxonomy (NCBI): domain Eukaryota; kingdom Metazoa; phylum Arthropoda; class Insecta; order Diptera; family Syrphidae; genus Cheilosia; species Cheilosia impressa. The sequence goes on along the minus strand of OX411884.1, from coordinate 53,209,310 downwards.
CTTGAGGAGCAGCGCGGAGCGTGCGGGGATTTGTGGTGATTGTGTGGGACTTTATGGTTTCTTGTTGATTTTTTTGATTTTTTTTACTTGCTTCTTGCTGAAGCGGAATGGGGCTAAGTGTTGTAGTGTAGACGACATTTTGATCGTGTAGATGTTTTTGGCGGTGATGAGTTTCAATTTTATTTTCAGCATTCTTTTATACGGAGGTTTGTTTTTTTTTTTTGTACAAAAATGTGTATGCAAAGTGCAGGAAACGAAAAGTTGGTGCGTACAATTTGGATGAGGGAAAATGGAGTTTGTGGAGTAAGGTGGTCTAAAAGGTTCATTCTGTATAAAAAAAAAGGAATTTCTTGGTAAAAATTCAGTCGGATTTATTACAAAATTCAGCAAACTTGCCATTACATCTTCTGCCTGAAGATCTAGGGATCGCTGAGGTGGTTCTTTTACAAAGCTTGAGAAGGGAAATGCTCTTCATTTTCGATTGATATTGATCCGGCTACTTTCTCAAATTAAGCAGCTAATTTGCTTAAGTTCATCAGATTGTGCTTAGGTATAGTTGGAGTGTATTAATAGATCGCTAAAAAATAAAAATAGCTCACTTCCATAAAGAAGAAGACGGCCTCTGATTTTTTTTTTTTAATTTAAGCAGTCGAGGCTAGAAATTCGAATTTGGATCTTCTTTTGTGTAGCAGACGTTGTTTATAACAAATTAGGGCTTATCTTGATAAAATGTTCGTTAAGTAAGGCGACCGAACGCGTCCAAGCCACGACAAATGTTTATTTCATCGAAACCGAATGTGAGGTTAGAAACAAGATCCAAGTAAAGGGTTTTCCAATGAGAGGTGTTATTTTGAATGACCCGCTATTTCGGTAGCTGTCACTTTTGAAGCTTTTATTCTTTGACATTTGACAAGTGGAAACTACGCCATTAATAAAAATGGAACGATACACGCTTCAACAAGGCATTGAAATTATTAAAATTCACTACAAAAATGGTGAAAATCTTGCAGTCACAGTTCGCAAAACTTAAGCATTTTTTGGCCGTCGTGAAGCACCTTGTCGGACCGCAATACAGAAATTGGTGGAAAAATTCGAGCTGTTGGGACAAGCTAGTGATGTGAAGAATAAAACCCGTGCACGTCCCTCAAGAACAACTGAGAATATTGCTGCTGTAGCCCAAAGTGTTGAAGAAAACCCAGGTTTGTCCATTCCTCGTCGTTCTTTGGAATTGGGCATTCCACAAACGATTTTTTATGGTCGGACTTAGGTGCTATTGATCTGGACAACGTTTACTTTCAACAAGACAGCGCTACGTGCCACACAAGCAACGAAACCATTGATCTTTTACGGGAAACGTTTCCGGACCGTGTTATCTCTCGAAGAGGTGATCACAATTGGCCACCGAGATCTTGTGATTTAACACCTTGCGACTTCTTCCTTTGGGGCCACGTGAAAGATAAGCTCTACGCCAACAGCCCAGCGTCGATTCAAGACCTCAAAGATAAAATTCCTATCGAGGACATAAGGCAGCCACTTTTCGATTTGGTTATGGAAAATTTCATGGAAAGGATATGGTCCTGTATGCGTGCCTCGTGGTGGCCATTTGGCTGATGTTGTTTTGCATTATGAACGGCATACCTTCCTCTCTATTATGAAATAAACATCCAATCATTTATCTCGAAAAATTACATTTTTCTTTGAATACCAAAATAACACCTCTTATTGGAAAACCCTTTATTTGCGGTTTGATCTGACCCCTCATTGTCACACCAAGGCCTCGATTGACCAAGTTTAGTTCCCTGCGTCGAAACAACTTTTGTGACCCACATGTGTGCCACAAACAGTATAGGTAGGTACTGCTTCTCTCGATGACGCACAGTGTCGTCCGTGTCACTTGATTTTTTGTTTTAACTTCAATCTTGGTAACAGTGTCACCGTGACACACATAAGTTGTCATAACTGGCCCCTGTTCTTCGAATTTTGTGTCATAAATAAGGAGGTCAGTGCTATGTCGTCTTTTTCTTGAACGTTAGCGAGGAAAGGGCTAAAAGCCAAGGGGTGTGCACGCATTGCTCATTTTTTTCCTTTTTTTACTGAAGCATTCGCTGGGACAATGGGAGTCCTTGAAAAGTGTCGGAAATCCTCTAAAAATAACACGTGCCTACTGATCTTCTGGCGAATAAGGCTTTAGTTTGTCTCTTCGACGTGTTGAAGCTAAGACCGTAGCTATCGGTCTAGAACTAAGAAAGAGACCGAAAAGAGTTAGAAGAGGTTCCCCCAAAACTATAGTAAGACTTCGATTGCTGCATGAGATCGGAAGTCTACTGTCACTTCCTCCTGACATCCGAACCTCAAACTGGACAAATCTTGTATAAGACCCGGGTTACTCTATAAAAACTATATCCATCGCACTGACACTCGTTCCCATGTTTCTGCTTCATATCTGACTCCCAGACTAGTTGTGTCCAGATCCGAAATTCCCACACTTATATGAACTTATCCGCTGTTCAAGCAACAACAACACCATCAGGCACCACTGTGCACCGAGTGCTCTTTTCCCACTGTGTGTAATTCCTTATCGCCCAACAAGGTTGTGGTTTTCAATCGCAAATCAAATTTCACTGTAACTACACCGTCTGGCAGAGTTACTCATAACCAGACCTGCAACTCACTACCGTATGGCTAACCCATTTCCATAGCCACCCTAACCTCAAAAAAAAAAACAAAAAAACAAAAAAAATCCAAACAATTTTCTCACACTGCGAAATTTTATCGCGGCCAGGGTGCTCACCACCCGGCCCCCGAAACGAACTGAAATATCTCAAAAATGCTGATAACGAGCGAAAAAACGACCGACGCGACGCAAAAAGGGCGCACCACAAACTCGAGTACGGGTATCTTCGTCTTGGCGTTGTTCGTGTTCGAGTCGGACTTCCCTTCTGAAATGAAATATGCTTTTTGGTAAAACATACAATTACCAATGCCCCATCTATATCCACTTTGATGTTTGCCCTGGTATGGGAAGGAATCGACAGAACCCGGACCCGGACATTTTAATTGATTTCAACAAAATCTCACACAGTTGTGAAGAATTTCAGAAAATTTCATCTCGACAAGTGCATCGCCCGACCGGCGAGGACAGTTCTGTACTCTCTCGTATCTATCGGTACAGGGTACACCCCAGTCCAATGGCGCATATGCTCTTCGCGCCAGTGGAGAATTCCCATTCAATTAGCGAAACATGTTGTCGGAACGAATCACGTTCTTCGATGCTGGAGAATTAAGTGATGTAGTTAGCACGCAACACTCATGTTGAGCCACCGACAAATTTATGAATGCGGACTGAGATTCATTGAAGAAAAATCTTTTTGCGCGCACAGATTAAAAAATCAGCGACGCTTTCATAATTTCGTGTGGCCCGAACCGCTCCGCACCCGTATGTGTACTTGGGTCTTGGATGTGGCACACAAAGGAGAAATAAATAGATTCAGTGTAAGACTGCGAAACACGTGGTATGAATTTGAAAGATCAGTCCTTCCTCGCGATTACTGTTTGAGAATTAGTTGTGACTTGTCAAACGAGTGTAGATATACATCGAGGTGGAGGTGGGTTTCAGGGGCGTTCATAGGAAGCCCGCATGAAGCCCTTTGTTTGACTTAAACTGGCGACAAGTACATGCTGCAAGAAAGCCGTCGACATTTGTCAATTTAACCAAGCATTGTCACCCGCAGTTTGCAGCAAACAATTATTGACTGAGAAGTGACTCACCACGAGTGAGTGTCGATTAGAAACCCAAAAATCCTAAAATATACAAGACGATTCTTATGAAACAGAACAGTACATTGTTCTGTACGATTTATTTCTAAATACATGACATATAAATATTCAGCGTTTTGGCAAGTGTTCTGTATTTGCTGAACCCCATAATAAGCTGCTGAATCAGGGTTAAACAATAAAATGGACAAACAAGGTAGAAAAACTGCAAACCAGGTGCAATTATTAATGTAAACGTGCCCTAAAAAGAAAACCGCAGTCACTGGAGCAATTTTCTTTCTGACAGTTAAGAAACAGATGCACACGAATAATGGGTGCGTTCAGGAAAACGCATCACCGCTCTCAATGTCCATGAATGCGTTGGTACCTATACATCTGGGCAATAGTATTTGAAGTATTTGACACATTTTTATACAAGGTGGCGCAAAAGTAATCCTCCTATCAGAAAATGCTATAAATTTTGCGATTGGCCCCTAAAAATAAATGCACCAATATTCCGCGTTCTGGAGCAGTGTAGCGTAACATTGTTTATTAACGTGTATTTCGCATGTGTTTACTACACAAATGTCAAAACAGAACTGACATTAGGGGCCAATTGCAAAATTTATAGCATTTTCTGATAGGAGGATTACTTTTGCGCCACCTTGTATATACATTTTTATTATTGGGGACGTTCAAGTATCTAGTTTAGTAAGTCTGACAGCTCTCTCACTAAGTGAATCTTGGTTTTGATTGGTCGAAATCGGTCATGAGAGCAGCTGTTTCAGTTGACGTTTATGGACGGGTAGCCGACGAATCTAGTCAAGAAATTCGTGACTGAGTACTAAGTTGACAGTTCTCATATGTGGCTGACGTAGAAAACGTGACGTTCCCAACCAACCTAGTTTTTGCGTTCAGGTTGCATCTCATCCAGACCAATCTAGTCGACTTAAGACAACTAGATTCTTGAATGCGGCCATTGACTTTGACAGTAGCTTGATTTTAAAAGCATCAACTTTCAATTGAGAAATATTTTTTAGTTACAATTCCCAACTGATGTTTAAAAGTTAGTAGTTTTCTGTCAAATTGAAAAATTTCGCCTTTTTTTTATATACCCAAAGCTCTGCATTTCAACAATACATTTGTGAATTCAACCAGGAGCTGTTTTCTTATTAAATTGGATTTTAGAATGAGTGGATCCCTGAAACCAATGGAAAAGGACATAACATTCCAGATGGAGAAACGTTAGCGGAAGGAAAATGACATTTGATTTGTAAGTTTAGTTTCTTTCCAATCGACAAATCAAATGATTTCCCAAAAGTGGATTCAATTTTATATTCTCAAATTTGTGTGACAATTAACGAATCCAATTGACAGCTTGTCTTTTTTTTTCTTTGTCTTAAGTGTCCGCTATATTAAGAAGTTCCTCTGTGTTGTTAATCATTTGTTCTAAGGCACTAGTGCGAATGGATGAAATGTAAACTCTTCTCCATGGAGTTTGACATCTAGCGCTCGCTGGAACGCTGCCATTGACTTTGAGAATTCAATGTAAATAAACTCCTATTTATTTAAAATTTCGTTCTGCATTTTGATTTCACGAAAATGGTAACCACTACAGACGACTTGGTGCCTACTTAAATGAACCCACCGCCCCAATGTCTCCTAAGGCACATGTCAGTTAAAAACCCTGTCATCAGACAAGCTACCCCTGACAAATGTCAAACAAACAATACAAACATCCATCATCGAATTCCATTGTGATTTTTTTTATTTTTATTATTCAGTTAAGATAATTAAATTATTTTCACATAATCAATCAATTTGCCGCTCGGCTGTCAGATTATTAAAATACGAAACTTATCAACAACTTTGCATACCTAAGGAGTACAACCGTGGTTTTGTTTTTTTTTTTTGTTTTTGAGAAAGAAAACAACAGCCCACTCGCCTAAGTCAACTTCAAATGAAAGCGAAACCAAAGAATTTGAGCCTCGCGTCCGTCGTCGGTCGCTGGGTATGGTGTCATTAAACTCGTGCGAGCAACGAGCACTCATTCCCGATTAACATTGACATTTCAAACACTCTTACCCACTGAAGGTGGGTGTATGTATTAATGTAGCCATTGATATTATCTAGTCAGCAAAACAAAAGCGGCCTGTCAGTCTCGAACAGTGAATGGAAATGTCTCACCTCAGAAGTACGGGTAGTTGCAACTTCTGGAACAGAGATAACGAAGGTTTTTTTGTTGTTGTTCCTTTTTGACATCTCTCCTCATGGCGCACCTGAATGGAGTGTTTGTAGAGTTCGGCTGTCAAAATATTGCTTAGATACGAGTATCGTGAATGCGATTGATAGCGTAGATACATGGAAACAACTGTTGTTGTTGTTTTTTTTTTAAGAACACCGTACAGTTCACCCGTGTGTGCACAGTTTGCCTGACAACGTTTTCAAGTGTTCGACAAGCTGTTAAACAGTCGTATCTGCTCGCAGGGTGATCGGTGATGTTTATTTAGCACATCGATAGATGTGTCATTTCAGTCAGCAATCACACGATAATAATCGGGGAAATTCAATGGCACTGACAATATCCAACACAGAGGGAAGCCAAATACATATATAGGTGCAAAGCGGCGTGTGAAATAATTAAGCCGACGACAGACGGGTTAATCGATGCGGCAGCAGGGTGCGATTTGACAGGAGCATCGTCTTGTGGATTGACGAACGATTTACACGATTGGCGTGCGGTAGCAGGGGGAAAGGTGATTCCATCCAAGTAATTGCATAAATAAAAGTAAAAAGATAAACGATCTCAGGCGGTTCTATGACGTATCGCATGGGATAATCTTTGAGGAATATGCATTGCAAAATATAAGTACCTACCTAGTGGAGCTTGCGAGCTCTTCAACAGAATTGAAGAAATCGCGTCTCAAAGGAGAGTGAGAGCAACGGGCAGTTCTTCAAGTTGAGAAGAGCTTAAATGAGTTGAAATGACAGTCTTCTCCGCTTTGAAAAGTCCAAGATCTCTTCTGCTTAAGGTCCGGAAACTCTACAGTTCCGAGGCTGGTTGCCCCCATTTCTTCTTAAAATGGGTTCGTAAATAGTGTTATAAAAATTTACACCTGAGGCTTAACGTTCTAGTAAGACAACTGTCATCGTGTTGAATAAACAATTCAACAGCAGCCTCAATACCTACTAATTTTATTGCACAAAGCCCTAAGCAAAAGCTTCGGACCAACCAAATTGACCCCCAGTCGAACTTATACTCGTATTAGGGTCAACGCTCATAGTCAGCCGCACCTGATTGCCACTAACTGTGATATTATTCAATTCAATACATTTAAATACGAAATCAGATCAATCGCGTGATCAAACAGAATGCGCAAACTATATTATAACCGGGCGAGTTATATTCGCGTTCGCATTAATAATAAATTTGCCATTCCCGCTCTTGGCACTTTCAAAAACTTACGAGCCACAAAACTGAATTAATATTCAAACACAGTCAAACGACAGAGCCTCAATTCTATGTTAATCCAATGGCATTACTGTTAATTTCCATTCATTCATATGTATTTAATTCGGTCGCATGAATAATCAAGTGTGAATAATTTTCCTATTCACTGTTAGCTTGTCATTAGCTAAATGCTCTGTGTGTGCTATAATTTCATTCATTTTGCTCATTTGACAGAACCATTCATTTGGCATGTGTGAAGGAATCCCAAAACTGAAATACATGTGTTTAATGAAAACCCGATTCGATTAGTTATTCACTTGTTAGTTTCATCTATTTTCTGGGCGTGGTACGGATGTGGGTTATGCATGGAGAAAGTTACGATAAACAATCTGTCAAAATTGGGATAAGCTCTTCGCGGTCTAAGGAATGCGCATTTAAATTGTCTCTTGTCAGGCAATTTGAATAAGGTTTAATTCGTATAGAGCTTAATTGGTGGTTTCACTTTTATTTCGAAATTGTATAACTTTTACCAATGAAGATTGTCGAGACCTATTGTAGCCAGCTGTATAAATTTATAAATTGAAAAAATTGAAAGAAAGCATTGCCGTGACAGCTTAGTGACAGTTTTCGATGAAACTTTATTTGAAATCTATTTTGAGACTCCGAGGAGGCCTCTTCCTTGGGGCGGCCTTTGGACATTGTTTTGGACTTAACCGCCTAAAACTTGCGATTACTGAAATAATTATTAACAGTTAAAATAAAAATTGCTGAAGGGGCCAACGGTCGCTTAAATATTTTAAACTGTGAGCTGTCAGTTAGCAACTTCTGTTTATCTATTTTTTTGTTTATTTGTTTGTCATCAAAATACAAAGACTCTCTTAGACCTTATGTTCAAATTATTAACAAAAAAAAGGCAATTGGTATCATTTTCCAGTGCTGCCAGAAGGTCCGCTTTGCAGGGAACATTTTGACACTCGTAAGCAGGAGGTATTCAAGAAGCAACTACAACAAACAGAAGGAACATAGGATTTCCTAAAATCGGCAAACTAAATTAATTAACTTCAGTCGGCAATGCGATCACGGCCTCACAGAGAAAATAAAAAATGCTGCCAAATGTTCTCTTTTTTCCAACTTGAAGTTTTTTTCACTGCGCCACCTCTCGCGAACGTCTGGCAAACTAAATTAATTAACTTCAGTCGGCAATGCGATCACGGCCTCACAGAGAAAATAAAAAATGCTGCCAAATGTTCTCTTTTTTCCAACTTGAAGCTTTTCCACTGCGCCACCTCTCGCGAACGTCTGGCAAACATCCGAGAGTATAATTGTCATGAAAGAGCTTCTCAAATAGCCGTTTGGACTCGTCTTAAAATTGTAGATCCCTTCCATTCGTCCTAAAAATTAAAAACTGTCTGAAAAGCTGTCTCACAACTAGGCCTAGGGTCCCAATACGGGCCTGTTGCGTCAACTATTTATTTTATTTTATGTCTCTAGTGGGACACTTTTGGTGGACCCCACACCTGGTTAGAGACTTCAGCTAGTTGTCTCCCATGCAAACCAATTTATAACTACAGCAAACACGGGGGTTTGCACCTCTCAGAAGACATGTGTCCGAATCAGTAAACTGTCAACCGAATTGATCATCGCTTTGCCATTGACAAAGAGCACAACTCCAGTATTTCAGACTTCGAAACCTCTTTGGTCCTGATAGGATGCACTGCAGACTCTAGCCAGTCAGACCGATATGTAAGAACAGATTTACCGATGCCGTGCGACCAGAGCTTTGCAGGTATCAAGTCAGCCAATGAAATAGCTACAAAGCTGTCTCAGAATCCGCGTTCCTAGGACGAGAAGCTTCTTGCAGAGTGAGCTTCACTTTTGGAGCTGATTGGTACCTATAAATCGGCCTCAGAAACACAAGTTTTCTAATGACACACAGAAGCAGCTAATCGTCCTGAGGTGATCAGCTTTCTTCGGACTTTTAAGAGGATCTGCTGATGGTAGACGTCTTAAAAGACCGAGACATTGGCCGGAGTTAAAATCTCAAAACCTCACCAGTTGTCTCCGAAAACTTATTCAGTTCATAAATGACATTTACTACCCCCATAAAATCCGCCACGAAGGCCTTAATTTAATCAAGTTCCACACCCGATACCCAGCTATTCGCCTAAGAAACTCCATCTCATGGCTCAATTTATAGCCAACGGCACGACGTGATTTTCGTAACAATAACACCAAAATCAGGCCTTTCCCGACGACCATCTTAGGAGACCACTTAAGCATTCTAACGCGGCATTTCAAAGAATACGCATTTAAAAACAAATATATATACGACGGTTCTTGAATTTCCAATCCTGATGCGTGTTCCGTGTTCCCAAAATAGACTAACTATGCCGCGACACAAAACGTGTTCCGTTTACATATGAGAACGCGAAGTGTATACCCCTCTGTCTCTTGCGGGCCAGAAAATTGTTGTGTGTTGTCCTTAACCAGAATCGAATCGAATACTCAATTTCCTTTAGCAATTAGCACATGGTGTATCGGTACCGAGAAAAACAAGACAATTTTCATTTTCAGTCGACCGCGCGCCGATTGATTCCCGAGAACAGCGCGCAAAGCCAAAAAGTTGTCGCGTCCCGATAGATTGACGCTGCCGCGCCGTCAAAATGTCAAATAATTGAGTTCCCCAGCAGAACGGCAAAGACGACGAAACGAATCCCTTTATTTTTGCTCTGTTTGACTTAAATGCCTGTCAATACGGGGAGTGTGTGTATATCTATCTATCATAGACTTGAGACGGAGAATGTCAGTTTGGGCCGCCAGGGGGGAAGTAATCGGTTGACGCCCGTTTCTTTTTTTTTCTTTTTTAGAATGGAAAGTGATTTTTCCTTTCTTCGTCTCTTATGGGATTTGCATGGTATAGCCGCCACACAGACTTTTCTTTCGCTAGAATGTCAACTAATCCGTCTACAAAGGAAACAACGTCGTATACGTGTAAGCGTATGTGCGACGTCTTACCTAATAGCTCGGCATTTTCCCTTTCGTTCTGTCCTTCACTTGTGGCTGTTGGCGATGATGATGATGAAAATGCTTTCTTTTACCCGTGAGATGCTCATTGCTCACTCGTGACTTTGTTGTTCTTACGAAATTAATTCGTTTTGTTGTCGATCAATAACCCCGATTGGAGCATGTCTGTGAATTTTCGAGCGAAAGCATCCACCACATGGATGGATGCGACAATGAATTCCTGCGCTGTGGACAAATTGAGATATACAGCGAGAAAAGAGAAATAAAATCCGGGATACGCTCAGCAGAAGTTAATGAATTCGAATTCGATCGATCGATAGATCGATAGATATGCACATGTATCGATCGGGCAATGATCTTTGGGATGACAAATGAAAGGCGACACAAAATGAAGGAGAGAAAGCGAGGGAATGCCTACTCCATTTAGCACAGAATGAGGAGAGCCGTTTGCGAGTTCAATGATCGCGGTGGAAGTGGTGCCACTTTTTCTTTCGAAGTATGTCCTCTATTTTTATTTTAACAGTGGCAACACTCACACTTGAACTAACGAAGACGCGTATGATCGACTCAGGCGAGGCGAAGCCAGAGAAACTGTCAAAGAAGTGGTATCAGTGTGTATTGCTATTTTTTTTATTTTAATACAGCGATGGCAACACTCACGTTTGAACTAACAAAAACTTGCGTGATCGACTCAGGGAAAGCCAGAGCAACTGTCAAAGAAGTGGTACAGGGATCACGTGCATGGATGATTGGAGAAATATGTGCAAACCTTACAAAAGACAATTTTTCACAAGTACATTTCCTTGCATACGCGAATAACGTCGAACATATTGACAGTAACAAGCATCAAGCTGTCACTTTCGCGACTGCAAATATTATGACAGAAGCGGCAAGAATGAGTGAAGTTGTGAATGAAGGCTAAACCAAGTATAATCTGTCAATAAGAAGGGACTCACAACAAATACAAAACGTCATGAAAGACAGCTGCAACTTTGAGATAGACTGTCAGAGAGACCCCGGCTGCAATATAAACTCGGAAAATGCCATCGCATCAGAAATCCAGCGAAGAATTACGCTTCCCAATGGATTCCCAATGGCTTCCCTGTTGTAGTCGAATGTATAGAATAAATAAGAATATAAGGTAGGTAATAATTGACACCTATTGAAGTTTAACTCGCTTTATAAAAGCAAATTGTCAAGAAAGACTCAAGTCTAGATCTCTTTTTTAGGGAAAGACATTCTGAGGCGAGACTTGTTATATAGAAATGGCATGTACAATTGACGGTACTCACCAGAAAGTATGCTGTCTGATTTTTCTTCTATACAGTTATCCACTTAAGCAAATAAGTCTCCGGTAGTGATTGACAGGCAGGCAAAGTCCAAAATTCCACCGAACACAAGGCGGAACCTGCAAAGAAACATAAATTTGTTAATATCCTGAAACAAAATGGTTGACTTGCTGTCAAAATTGTGCACTTTCAGGGTTATCGCGAATAAATTCCGATGGAAGTGTTTCACTTGTCAGCAATGTAAATCAGATTGCTGAATTGGAAACTATCCCGTGGACATTTTATTCCCGATAGGGATGTTTATCTCAGAGGAACTATACGACACCCGTTTGCATGTATAGCTTCTAATTCAACTGACCTAAACCAACACATTTGACATTTGATTTGATCTCGTTACAAAACCAAACCAAGTTCACAATAAAGTTCCCCAAATGCTTCCCGACTTTTTGTTTTGTTTCCACTTTTATTTTTACGTATCTTTTTTTTTCTGACAACAAAATAGTGTGCTACTCGAATTTTTACAGAAAGACGTCGCGTCGGTCTCACTGAAACAAGTGTTTGATGCTGGCGAACCAGTGGAACTTGTTTCATCTCGAAACGAGAAACAGATCCCGTACTCGCATCTCTTCGATATTTAGCTTCTTCATCGAACTCCCTGGAGATATGCACATCGTTCCTCCGGCTGGAAGTTCACTTCCTTAACACGCCACAACGATGAACGAAACCAGGCTGTCACGCCTTCAAAGATCTCCTGCCGTTGCACGTACGTCCTTTTGGTCGTTGCCGGCAGTGCACTCGACTAAAGCCTGAGTACACACGAACTTTGTGCGCGCACGAAAAAAGGGGTTAAAATCATAAATTACTGTAGCTGGGTAAATTAAAAACGAAAGAAGGACAAACACCTGTTGGTAATTACATCGTTTCAGAGCTCTCTTTCGCGCAAATACTCGCATGCAAATTAGAGTTTTCCACTTCGGTTGATTATATAATGCACGACGACGACGCCAAGCTACAGCCACTATGCCAATGCCGGTCGACCGCCGCCACCGCCACCGCCACTGGCCAGATAAGAGTTATTAATAAAAGATTGAAGTCGAAGCTCACATGCAGGCAGGCGTTGTGCGGTGTAAGTTGCATGTACTGTTGTTCTTACCCCCGCACACATGCGAACAGAGATGAATCATAAAGCAATCAATTCTTGTCACTGTTTTGTATTGTGTGCGGGGCTTAATATTAATGTTGTTGTTTCTCTTTCTGTTCGCCTCTCATTTAAGGAGAAATAAATTTCAATTTTTATTCAAAATTAAAGGTGATAATGGTCTTCAGAAGCGCACTCGAGTGCGGCTAAAGTGCACGCAACGTTTTCCCGCCTCACCCGAGGAAGCTGTCACTTTGCAGTCTGTCTATCGAACTATGTGCACAAGATGAGCTTGAGTATGGCGTTCTGGAAAATGCATAGAATTGCATGGGAGGGGGGTACCTACCGCTGAGTTTGTCTGTCTGGGAGGGTGTAGCTTCGATTTTTTATAGAAATGCCAGAGGAATGAATTCACGATGAGGTATGTTGTATGGTGCCTCCGGTGGAATGTTGTCTCGACGGATTTCTTTGCACTTGCAGACATGTTTCCGGTATTCAGTGCAGGACGGAAGGACCCTGCATGTGTGCAAAAGTAAGCGACCCATGAGTGTAGGAGCGGGGGGACAGAAAAAGCGCCGACTGCAAATGTTATACCAGAAGCAGATCCTGATATTTCTCGGTCAAAAACCGCGTTTACATCGGTGCATCAGCTTCATCGCTGGCAAATAATTCCGAGCGGCTGGAACTGATTGAACAGAGAGCGACGGAGTGTGTTCAGTAAGCAGGCAGCCAACGGTAACCTCCTTAAAATGGAACACACATGCAAAGCACACAACAGTCTCCGTTAAAGATTAATTGCCTTTTCGCTGGCATCATTAAAAAACCAACTTGACACATCGGGGGTTGCAATCTGTCAGATTTTACAGAGTGCCTGTCCTAAGCCACGTGCGTATGTGTATTGTGTCCATCTTCACACTTCAAGCCGCCGCACTCCAACTGCAATCACGTTGACCAACTTTATTTAATTTTTTCCTCGTTTTCTCTCTTGCTTGGAAAAATGTTTTCCAATTAGCAATAAAAACGAAAAAGCAAGCAAAAGGAAAAGTCCACACAAGGCACGTACGTTATACCTTCTTCAGCAATTCATATTTCCTCACTCAGCTAAAATTTGCATTCGCTGCCAAAGTGGAGTCTTGCGTAAAACTGCAAAAAAGACAAACGAAAGCCGCACACACTGATGGGGGCTAAGTGAGTATACACAACCTTGGGTAAATAAGAGAGGCAGTCGTAGGCCGCACTTCAAACAGGTGTACAAGTGTAGAAGTGAAGCCGTGCAGACGTACGTGTGGAGTCTCCTTGTCCGTCGGCTTTCTGTCGAGAAACGAAGACATCAGGCCAGACCGGATGCAAATTATGAATACCTGTTGGCCGAGGTGGCCTGTAAGAGCGACCGGACCATCAGGACGAACCAGTGAGTTCCCCATATCTTGGCAATAATTTGCGTGGATTTGTTACACTCATCCTGTTACCGGTTGTCTGGCCAGAGAGGCGCAGCGGTCAACGGCTGCATCGCTAATGCACATGCGCGGCCATCAAATACGAATGTGTAAAGTTGCGCATGCATTATAACCGCCGCGTATTTGCTCAAGACAGTAGCCGGACTTAACTGATAGGGTATATTAATTTTAATTCCCTGTGTGCGACAGTGAAATATTATGGAAATACACCGACACAGGCGGCGGGCCAGGAGCAGTATGAAAAGTTGCCGCAATTACGGCTTTTGATAAATTCAGTTTAACTTTTGTGCGAGTATATATACATACGTTATCGATGTGGCAACATTGTGCCGAGTCGAGGAATTGAATGGGCAACGTGTGTCGGCTTAAATGCTCCTGAGTGGAGTTTGTCTTTGAGATGTCATATGGCGAGCAGGTAATCACTTCTCAGAAACGAATCCAGGGAAAAGAACGACAGTTGCTGACAACTGCTGAAAGGCAGTCAAAAAACGAAATCCATACATTTTTAGAGCAACAGGTTTCTTTAGAATCGTAGGACAAGCTTCTAAAAATCTTCCGTGTGTGTGAGTTTTTTTTTGGAACGAATGGAAAGGACGTACAATATTTACCGAATCGGAACGAGTGAATTGAGAAGCCTTTTTAGGTCAGCTAGCAAGAGTTGAAGCAGTGGACAAGCTTCAAGGCATCACTTTGGGTTTTTAACCTCGCTCCACTACAACAGCCACTGCGCCAGCAAGTTTTGCGCCTAGCTACAAAAAATTACTGAACGGCTTTAAATTGCCTTAGAGCAGGGCTACAAATTTTTTTGATTTTTTGACCTTCCGTGGATTAACAGGTCGGAGAGAAAACAATATTTAACAAGCCACCTGCTAGGTTGTCCGTCAGAAGGACTTTGTGGATGAGATGGAGACGGATTAGGGTGTTTAAAGCTGGGATAACACTTATGGATCACTTAACCACCTCACAAAGCTTAACAAAATATCTAACCAACATTTAATTAGCTCAATTAATCCAATTGGCAACACAATTGCCATTCAAAACTTAACCACAAACAATTAAGACAACTTGTTCAATAGGCACAGGCAAGCTGCACAAATGTCTGGCGCGTTTTTTTAGCACAAACACACTCGCACTATTTAACAAGATTGCGTCGCATTATCTCATTAGCGGGAGTAGCTGTAAACAAAAGCGCGTCTCAGTCTCAGACAGATGTTCCAGCAAAAGTAAGCAACAATTGCTACAAGTGAGTGACCACTCAGCGGCGATAATGTGTGTAAGCTTGTTTAAGCGCTCTAGGTGTGGGGGCGTATGCGTAACATTTTTTTTTTTTTTTTATTATTTTTTTGCATTTCGCACAAAGCCTATGAGGTCAGCTCTGATGGTGTTGCCGCATGCAGTCGATTGTAAATAGCTGTACAACATTTGTTTAGTGTTTGCACTGGAATCGCTATGACAACATGATTATTAATACTCGCCTGATGGTATGCGGGGACACATGTAACATTTCTAAGATTTCAGAAGAGCCGTTCGTTTCGAAGAGCCTTCTCGCTGTTTTTACCTCTTCTCGGTTTTGTTTTTCTTTTTGTATGGTCTGTCACAATAAATGGCGTCGATGCAGTCATGCGTAATGTGGGACAACCCTGTGCATTGTTGTTCGTCTGCTGGAGGGAGAATTTGTTAAACCTCTTACGGTCGGACAGAGTGTTACCAGATTGGGCGTTTTGTTGTAAATTCTTTTGAATTTGACAGGTTTGTCCATTCCTCGTCGTTCTTTGGAATTGGGCATTCCACAGACGTCATTACACCGTATTTTGCATAAAGACTTGGGTCTTAAGGCTTATAAAGTTCAGTTAACACAAGAACTCAAGCCGGCCGATCATCAACAACGTCGTGACTTAGCTGATTGGGTCCTTGAAATGCATGAAAATGATCCGGAATTCCATTGAAAAATCATCTTGACTGATGAAGCCCATTTCAACCTCGGTGGCCAAGCAAAATTGTCACATCTGGGGCTCGGAAAACCCAAGAGTTATTGTTGAGAACAGCCCAGCGTCGATTCAAGACCTCCAAGATAAAATTCGTGAGGCTATCGAGGCCATAGGGCAGCCACTTTGCGATTTGGTTATGGAAAATTTCATGAAAAGGATATGGTCCTGTATGCGTGCTCGTGGTGGCCATTTGGCTGATGTTGTTTTTCGTTATTAACGGCAGACCTCCCTCTTTATTATGAAATAAACATCCGATCATTTATCTCAAAGAATGGCATTTTTCTTTGAATACCAAAATAACACCTCTTATTGGAAAACCCTTTATTTTGGGCTATTTTTTTCTTAAAAAACGATAGAAATAGGTTCTTTCGCGTACGGGGTTTGAATCGAACGCAATCGATATAAATCGATCGCAATGGCACAATTTCTATAGACGTACTCATCAAAAATGACAGAAAAAGAGAAAATTAGCAAAATAACGAGTAACGAGTGGCTCCTCTCTTGACTCGAAACACCCCAGAGAATACAAAATGAAATATTTTCGAACAAAGCCGCACTCTTAAAAAACTTGGCAGCACTCTTGCAGTCAACTTGCAGGCACACCAATTTATTTTGCAGGCCTTTTGATTTGACACAAGCCACAAAAGCCATTTGCAGAAGACAAAAGTCAAATGAAATGGGTTGATCCATTACAGAGGTATCGGGAACAGACGTTCGTTAAAGATGTAGTGGAATGGAACCAATAAAAAGTGAGATGGGTAAGTGGGAAAAATACCAAAAAAAAGTACTTAAGAAATTGGGTAAGTTTCAACGATTTTCGGGCTTCTTTCTGGGCAGCGATTTTGGGCTACGTTTTCTTAGGGTTAGGGCGCTTAAAGCAAATGAGATTCTGGCAACTCTGGTCTGACATATGCTCTTATGGGTTTCTTAACCAAGAGGTAGCATAGACTTGGTCAAGCGAAAATTGCCGAATATGCTGTCAAACCATTTACAAAATTAAGAACAATTCAAAACGCTTTATTTTACCTCCTAAGTGGATGACATGTGTCAGAGCCGATAGAACTAATGGCAGCGTTCACAGGTCGATTCCGAAGTGAGCCATCTGCCGGTTTGCTTTTAAATTAGATGTTATTTCCTGAACTTTAAACCCAGCTCTTCCATTAACGAAGAGTAAGATTTATCAGACTGGCTTGCCGAACATTGCTTTTGACAGCTCGTCAAGCTCTTCAAATACCTGCTGTCAAAAGTACGTCGCTTTCGAGACTTTGTTTCGGGTAAGATTTATCAGTAAGATTTATCAGACTGGCTTGCCAATCATTGCTTTTGACAGCTCGTCAAGCTCTTCAAATACCTGCTGTCAAAAGTACGTCGCTTTCGAGACTTTGTTTCTTTCAAGTTCGGTTAGCTTAGAGTTTGGAGGATGATCGGTTCTTTCTCATGTTCAATATAGTAGAACATTTTTGTTTTTAAATTGACGACAAGTTAGGTTGGGTTCAAGTGGCAACTATACCAAGACAAATGTGGACGCCATCTTCAACTTTTCTTTTCATTACGTTACGATTTTCCGCCGCACACAACAACTTTCCGAGATTTGTTTTCATTTGGCTGACAGACAAACGTCAGTCGGTGCGTCGCAGATAGTTTCCCCAATGAAATTCAAGTCATACGATTCAAATAAGGTTTCCTCGCACAGCATGGCTCGTGCATTGCCAGCCCCAGCCCCCTATCAGTTTACATACAATTCAATATATTTCAAATAGAACAAACTCACCATGCACACAAATGTCATTGGTAAGAAGCTAGAGGCACTCAAAGCCCCCCATTGAGGTCGGACTATCGAATTTCGTGTATCAATTGCAACCATTGAAACATAATTTTCTAACAATTTTCAAACAAACACGGATTTAGCTATGTGTGGCTGTATATATAGTGTGTCTGTGTGGGTTTGTGGTTTGCATTTGCAGTTGAAAGCACTTCCCTTTTTGCGACGGAAATATGGTGTCGTTTTGGCCCCGTTTTGCAATTGGAACAAAGTTTCTGTTTCTGAAGTGGAAACACAGCGACAGGACTATGCAGGGATATAAAAATGTAAAAATCTATGGGAATTGCAGTGGAGACTGTCACCAGAACCGTCGAAGGGGCACTCGTATTCAACATGACCATAAGACAGACTGCATACTGAACCCTTTTTGTTGCACTGTAGTTGTTTGTGTACACAACTTTGATGACAAAAATTGCGTTTCCACTATTTATTTCCAGTTTTAGGCCGTGTTTCCGTTTATGTTAATTTCGCGATAAAACGAGGCCTGGTGGCATCGAATTGGCGAAACTATTCCATGGCATGACAGTTTACCCCACTATGGCTGACGGCTGGGTTTGGGCGGAAAGAAAAATGCGCAAAATAAGTGGAAATGCTCTGCATGTGTGTAGCAGGGCACTGTGGAAGTTTTAATTACTCGGCAAAGTTGGGTCGGAGCTAAGGGTTCACTGGGATTAATTAACAAATCACAGAAAGGAAATGGAAAAAGTGACGCAGTCATGTCTTTTGACGGGACACGCAAGGGAGTTGGGTTTTTATTTCAAAAAAACTGTTGTTTGTCGCTTTGAATGGGGTATGCTGAAATTGCTTAGAAGACCTAAGAATGGAGAAGGACTTTTCGTTTTATAGCAATCGGCCGATTCATCGTCTCGTGGCAGGGATGTCTCTCATCGGGGAAAGTATTCCAAATGGAATTCTTAAAATCGGTATTCAAATAGTTGCCGACGCGGTATTTAACGCGTGTCTTCAAGGACGATCCAGTGGAGACTTCATTTAGTCCCTAAACCGCTGTACATTTAAGAAGAGGGCGCTAGAGAGTCACTTTGAGAGGCATAGATTTGACAGCTGTTTGAGAGACGAACCACGGACGTCTGCTTAAGTATCTTTTGCAATCACAATCGCAGAAGGTCTGTAAAAATATTCACCACGACATAAAAAGAGAAAAATTTGCATAAAAATTGACGGGTTGCTCCCCTCTTTGTCAGCAGACTGTCATCCGTTTTCAAAAACGCCAGTTTCACCTGCTATCTTTCCCTGGGACTTACACCATCTATATCCCAAACGTGATGTAACTAAGAGCACACACAACTCGTCAGCATATCCATGACTCATGCCGTGTCACAGATAAAAGGGAAAAACTCGCCAATTCCACAACAATTTCAATGTTAGACTTTCTTTACGATCGCGTAAATCAATTGAACTCAAATTTTATTGAAGACAAAAAAATATATCTCCATCTCTATGAATAGGTTCCCATTTTTATTTTCCCGGCAAATTAAATAATCCATAACAAATCATTTTTTAAACTATAGAAATATATGTCACACTCGTGCTCATTAAAACAGAAAAAGAAAAAAAAAAAAACGTTTTCCTACTCATCTCCGTCTAATTTTATCAACGACGCCCACTTACCAAAAAATGAAACGAAACGAATTTCTAGAAACTCCAAGATGGTGATGTGTCCAAAAGAAATCTCTTGTGGTGGTCTTTGTCTGTTAAAACACCTGCGACACGATGGAAAATTTCTCTCCTTCTCACCCGAAGCACCAATGTCACACACATTTGTTTTTTTTTTTTTATATACGAGATACGACTCTTGGTATTTTTTTTTTTTTTTTTATAATTTATGGAACTCGTTGTAAGAGAAAAAAAATTATTTAAATATGTTTATCAAGTTGTGGAGCGAATAGAATTTCTTTTCTTAAGAGTGTCATAAATATGTCGAGAAATATTACGAAATTAAAAGAAAAAATATATTCGATTGCGTTTTACAAGGAAATTTTTTGTTTTTTTTTTTTTTAAATTAATTGTTGCACGCTAGCTGGAACGAATTGGCGGTGTAGTCTGCTTGACAACCGGTAAATAACTGACTGATAATATTTTGAGGTCGGAAAGAACCTAAAGTGACGGGCAGAAGAATGTAAAAGCGGGCTTAAGGGTTCACCACACCACGCGAGATGATCACACAATTTCCACCATTCAGAGGGTGTTTCTTTAGCTAAAGCTTAAACGGGACATTTAAGCTTCAAAAACGGATGGTGTTCTCAACTACTAGTGGCAGTACATTTGGGGATGTATTTTTTTGTGTAAACGTTTATCGCCTACCCGCACGCGACTGTTGAGGGTACGCTGGTAGTAGAGCGCAGCTGGTGTCCTTAAAATAGTGAAATTGGGCTTAATAATCGTAGTTTCTGTTGAATTTGTTTGTTCACCACGCACACTTGTCGGCGAGCTTTGGTTATGTCCCTGTTGCAGGCGATGATGAGTGTCACTGTCACCAGGTGCAGTTTTTGAATATTTTTCCGACACTCAACAGAGGGCGATTTTTTCCGATTACATGTGGGGGATGTGTATTTTTTTTTATGTACGCCCGTCTAATTAATTATTTGAGACCATATGTTAGCACAGTTTTGGGTGTCTGTAGATGCAGACACGTGGCAAACCAGCAGAACTTCGTTCAGGGGTGGGGTCGCTGGCTATGGCTAAATGGGGGTAGTTTTCTGTTGTGGGGGCAATCGATTAAAATTGAGAGATCAAGGCATTGTGAGCCGTGTGCGGTTAATAGGGTTGTTATGACTATAAGCGGACGGGTTGACACAAATGAATTGGATTTGGGATTAATTGTGTTAATAGGTGGGGAATAATCGAATGTGTCCTTGAGGGTGAGTTTCAGAAGAGGGAAGCAACAAATGTCGGCGGATGTACCTTTTCGCTTATGGGAATTCAAATGGCTACCATAGGCGACGAGATAAACGCGCATCGACCATTGGTTTCGGTTCCTCCTGAGAGTGGTGTTTGGAGTTTCTCTGACTCTGTAAGGCGAAACGATCAAACGTTTTCGTAAGCACGTATGATTTGCCCTATATTACACAAGCAAACTTGTTCTGTTCGATCAATCATTTACTTCAACAGACCCCAGTCTTTCCAGAGCAGGGATTCCGCAAGGATAGGGCGGTTTAGAGCTACCGTGTAGAGGATATGACCCTAGGACAGTATTTTAGATTCATGATGCCCTTTTGGCATAGGTTAGGTTAGGTTTATGGGTGGATGCGGCAGAGCAACCCCTGCAACCCCTTTTGGCATAACCAACATCTTAAAAAAAATAGACGGGGACTGTTGAAAGTCAGCCGCTATTGCTTTACCTCCACAGCGATATCGACCTTGTCGAAAAAAAATAACTTTGAGATGTAGAAAGAATGGACATCGCGCAGAGTCTTCGGTTCAAACAAGTGGAAAAGGCCATCAAAAAAAGAGGCTAATGACACCTTGACTCACTTGGAACTGCAAAGCGGCCCAAGTGTTTTTAGATTTGAGAAGTTTAAAGCCACATGTAGCTCAGCTAATCTTATGTTAGGTAGGATGAAGGCTTTCGGGTAAACGACGGTTGTAAGATTCAGCTGTGAGCTATTAGGAATGTGAGTATCTACTGGCGCAGCAGGTCAATGGTTTCCTTAATTGAAGTACTCCTCTTCAAATGCTGTCCCATAAAGGTACCCTGGATATAGGAAAGGTTAATGGAGAAGATTTTCTAGAACCTCGAGCTTGGACTTGGTCTCTTTGTTTTTATTTTTGCTGCAAAAGTCTCGTCTCTATTTCCAGTTGTCGAACGAAATTGCACTTGCTGTCAAAAGTCACATTTTCATAAGCACCCTCGATGTAAATGAAAATGTCGAGCGGATAGTTCCTCCGTGGGGGCTCGAAAAGCAACTTTGCGAACGTTTCCAAGTGCAAGCGTCTTTTTCAGCTCTTTACCGGGCAAAATTCCACTTAAAAGACCGCAGTTCTTTGAGTAGCTTTCTTTACTAATTTTTTCTTCAAAACCTAAGCCGCATTTTAGGGGAATGGTACGTCCTTGTACCTCTGCCAGTCCACGTCTAGCAAAAGCATAGGAGAATAAAAGTTGTAGTTGAAAGGTCTAACCCAAGACTGAAGGTAACCGAGGTTAATATCATAATTAGGCACCAATTTGAGCCGAAATGTATGTGCCCTCCCACACACAACCGATACAATCGGTCACGTAAACAATTCCGCACTATATATACTCCCACAATTATCTAGGCCCCGCAGCAACCATAAAACGGCTTAATATTCATTAACCACTATACCACAACTGCCATAAATTATACACCCGCTGCGGTTATAGGTCGCGCACAAACTTCCAACCACACCGATTAGATCCTATTATTAGGTCCTCGCAAAAGTTCAAGGCAGTCCAAAAATGAAATCCTAAACTGAATTATTAATTAAAGTTTCCCAGAGTCTTGCACGAGTTACGACCTTCAGTGGGCCGTCGAAATAAATATTTAACAGCATTGCAAAGCAAACTCACTTCAGTTGATTGCTTTCAGAGGTTGATGGAGGTGGTGTGGACGCCTGTTGAAATTGAAACTTATCCCTTCCAGCGAGTGTGTGTGTGTGTAAAGAAAAACCAACCTCAAACTCAACAATCCATCACCAACAAAGGAATGTACCCATCTATCTAACTATAGTTGCACTTAGGGTTGAGTGACACACCCTTAGTCGGAGTGCAGGAGGAGGAAACGGATGCGCTGTATATCATTTCCCTTCTTGTCACTTTTATTGACCATTGTCGCGCAAATTCTGTAGTGAAGTACCGTTGGCCGCCGCCACCCCCCTCCATTTGCCAATAAATATAATACGCTATAACCATCCCCAAAGTATGGCGCCGGCGCTGTCCTGTTCCATTTTCCCAGCCATAAGCATCGTTATGATAATCTTTGCAAATGCGAAGAGAAGTGGCGCCAAACCCATAGGTGGTGTGGTGAAAAGCTTTTGCTGAGACGGTCTGATGGTCTCTCACCACCCCCCGGCTTTAGGGTGGGGCTAGCTCTACAAATAGGAAAATAATAATTCAATGTAAGAGAAAAAGGAAACAAAACAACCACACAACAAACAAGAAATGATAAGTAAACCATAATCTCGTTAGCGTGTGGTTTATAGCCCGGACTTACACATAACGTTTGTTATTTTTTATGTGAAAATATGTGTAGGTACATCGTTAATTTGAATGAATGTTACTGGCCGGCGTCCTTCCTGGTGCTTATCATTTGCGTTTTAGTTTTAATTATTTTTTAATTATCACAGAGTGTGAACCGATTGATATACGTATCCATCCATCGATTTTGGAGGTTCGCAGTCAAGGGTTAGTCTGTGTTGTAAGTGATTGGGGGCTGTAGGGTATAACAGGCACGATACAGAAGATCAGTTCGGAAGTGAAACAAGGTAAGCTGCTGCTGGACATTCAAAGATTATTGACTTAAACGTTTGTGGCCATTGTACTCGAAGCAGTCAAGGCCAGTCGCTTCGGATCAGCTTCTTATTTGTTGATTTCAAAGCCAGTGAGGCTTCAGAAGAGGAGTCGTGCGCCTTTATAGCCAGGACAGTAAAATAGTCGCTGAGTATTACCTTCTCTTGATTTAAACAAATCGGTAATCGGTTCAGCTTGAGGTGGGCTCATCTAAAACACACTTCTGCAGTCAGCGAAGTCTCTGGCTAACTGCGTCCATTTGTGCACTGAAAGATGGTCCCTTTCCTATTGTGGGCGCCACTTAAGCTGTTAGCCAAAGACTGCGCCAACTGCCTCCATTTGTGCACTCCAAGTTGGTAAAAATCCCTTCCAATTGTGGCCGCCACTTAAGCTGTTAGCCAAAGACTGCGCCAACTGCCTCCATTTGTGCACTCCAAGTTGGTAAAAATCCCTTCCACTTGTGGGCGCCACTTAAGCTGTTAGCCAAAGACTGCGCCAACTGCCTCCATTTGTGCACTCCAAGTTGGTAAAGGTCCCCTTCCTATTGTGGGCGCCACTTAAGCTGTTAGCCAAAGACTGCGCCAACTGCCTCCATTTGTGCACTCCAAGTTGGTAAAGGTCCCCTTCCAATTGTGGGCGCCACTTAAGCTTTTAGCCAAAGACTGCGCCAACTGCCTCCATTTGTGCACTCCAAGTTGGTAAAAATCCCTTCCACTTGTGGGCGCCACTTAAGCTGTTAGCCAAAGACTG
Organism: Cheilosia impressa; assembly: GCA_948293265.1. Taxonomy (NCBI): domain Eukaryota; kingdom Metazoa; phylum Arthropoda; class Insecta; order Diptera; family Syrphidae; genus Cheilosia; species Cheilosia impressa. The sequence goes on along the minus strand of OX411884.1, from coordinate 53,185,153 downwards.
CGCCAACTGCCTCCATTTGTGCACTCCAAGTTGGTAAAAATCCCTTCCACTTGTGGGCGCCACTTAAGCTGTTAGCCAAAGACTGCGCCAACTGCCTCCATTTGTGCACTCCAAGTTGGTAAAGGTCCCCTTCCTATTGTGGGCGCCACTTAAGCTGTTAGCCAAAGACTGCGCCAACTGCCTCCATTTGTGCACTCCAAGTTGGTGAAAATCCCTTCCACTTGTGGGAGCCACTTAAGCTGTTAGCCAGAGACTGCGCCAACTGCCTCCATTTGTGCTTTCCAATTTTGTTTAGGTCCCCTTCTAACAGTGGGCGCCATTTAGCTGGACTCTGGTGTCCGTCTGGAGTCAGGGAGCCTTTTTCATTGTTCACTCTTCATTCTAGCCATCTAAGACGACCACTTTTCTATAGCAGATTTTGGAGGTGCCTCTAGCTTATTTGTTTGGGTGGAACTGGACTACTGAGCGAGTCCTTTCCACTGCGTTACCACCAGCGAACGTCTGATAAGCTCTTCAGGGTGTAACAGTCCTTTGAAAGTTTCTTAATTCAGCAGTCGATTGGTAGGTCCTTTTGACTCGAAAATAAATAAAGCAAATGCACAAAATGAATGTGCTTATGAGAGGCTAGGTCTGGGATGGTAATGAACCAGTTGGCGCGCTTCTTTAAACTTTGGCCGACTGGTTTAGGTATTGAGTAATGTGAACCATCTTTTGGTGACAGATTCATGTGGGGACCAGTTAGTCAGGCCAAGTAGACAGAACTTTAGTTCAACAAGGCAACGTTCTCTCTCCAGTTGGTGGTGGTCGATTAACGCTTTCGGTCTCTATGCGCAGGGTTATGCTGGATGTCATAGCTCAGCGTTTACGTAAAATCACGGGCGACACAACGCTAAATATGTGATTTAGGTTATTCTCTTTAAAGTCTGACTGCTCTGTCGTAACTGGCTGTGTAAGTCGTATCCTTAAAGCCCTTTGACGCGTCCCTATTCATCTAGTCACACAAGAACTTAGAACCCATGGACTAAGCTCATAGTTTGCTTATTCCATGGGTTGCCCCCATAAAGTTATTATAACACGCAGATTCCCAATAACAATTAGCCCCCCACAGGGCACTGTGTGCAGGGTACGAGTATCTAATTATACCTTTAGCCTGTCAATAAAACAGACTTTGCGACCATAACGCAATACAATGTCCTGCAAGGATATCCATCGGTAAATTTTGCTAAAATTTTGCAACTAAAATCCAAACCTACCTGTGAGTGTGAGTGTTGCGAGAAAAAAACCCACAATTACGCCAAATTAGCTCAGTATGGGAAAGGGAAATTCTGTTTAATAACCCCTCTTAGGTTGACATTAACGATTGCGGTGCTGGCAGTTGCCTCTTTAATGTTATGTCGTTCGCACAAAAAGGTTCATTTGCCTTCCGCCTATATGCCAACTGCCACACCCCGCAGTGTCAGTTAGCCGACCCACAAGGAAAACCAACACTTTATAGCTGACATCAAGCACACGCATACACTGTGAAAACAAACCGAAGAGAGAGTGAAACTTTTAATAATGCTAATAAAGTACAAATTACGTACAAACACAACCGCCCTTTGGAGGGTTGACATTTGACAAGCAGAAGCAATGCGACACGACTGTCCGGGGGTATGCGCGGATGTCTGTAGTACACGTTCTCCCCAAGGGGGTGCTCAAAATAAAATAAAAGAACGTACACACGAGCCCATATGTGTAGGCGCAGTCTATAGCTGATGGGTATATCTAGCGAAACAGGTCATATTTACACAGGTGCCGCTGAAACAAGGACAGCGACGACCGCATATGATCTCGAGCGTGGTCTGCAAACATGTTGACTTGTTGGAGTAATGTTATTGGGCTTGGAATTAACTCCTGCAAAGGGATCAGAAAGTGGAGTTTGAACAGAGCTTGCTCCGCATATCTACAGCAGGAAATATTTTTTACACAATAAATCCAAACTTCATCAAGAAGAGTGCTTGGTGATTGAACTGTCATCGGTGGTTCAAAGTTTAAACTAATAAATGGACATAACTCAATTTGTCTGGACTAGATTTCCCCTGAATGTAGAAACCCAGACTGGTCGGCAACGTCACTTTTACTGTCTGTCAGCCGTACAGTCGTACAGAGAAAATCCTGCGTCTTTATTTGTCGGTCAGACCTCCGTAAACGTCAACTGAAAAGACTGTCAATCTAGGCCAATAAAAATGTGGGTATACGACGGCCGTCTGAGTTTAAACATATTCCCAGTGTTCTTTATCTTAATTTGTTAATTTGACAGATTCAACAGGCGAAAAGTAGAAAATCCTACTTTCCCCGTCGCTGGATGCGTTGCCTTACATCAGCTGACGTGTGTTTTATCCATCTGTCAGTTGGCGCATTGAACAAGACGAAATATATACGTGAGCAGTTGTCAACAGGTAGACCTTTAAGATTCAGACGGACGCCTTTTTTGACCAAAATAACGAGTAATTATACCGCCTGATTCACATAGATTTTCTTTCGTCTGATTGCTGATACATAACTGATACACCTGTCACTCGCAAAGCAAACAGTTGATACGTTAACAATAAGGAATTGTTGTTCGGAATGTTACTTCTTTGATGAAGGCACCATGGAGACGAACGGGTAAAATTGCAAAAGAAAATTTTTCTTTTTTAGCTAGAATATTATTTTTTTAATTTTGACAGTTTTGTTCATTCATTCATTCTTTTGTTCATTCATTGACATACAAAAATGTCTCCAAAGATAAAATTAAGCAAAGCGGTTAAGCCAAGCAGTATGCAGTTCAAGCTAAATTTGCTAGCCACTGTACGAAAAATCCCTACAGAATTTAAGTAAGCGTAATAAATACATTTTTCCACAGCTAAATTTTGACAGATCAGAGAAAATATTACCGATACAACAAAATTTCAAACGAAAGCAAATTAACAGTAGCAGGTCAATCAGTTCTTTTTCTTTACGAAACTTACACTGTCAAAATTAAGCGAAAATTAAGCGAAGTGGTGGAAACTTTGGAGAGGCGCTTAATTTTAGCTTTCCTGGAACAAAATAATGGCCAAATTCTCTAAAAAAAAAAAAACAACATAACTATAAGACAAATTGTCTACAAACTTTCTTTAGTTAAAGAAGTCTTAATGAAGTAAATGGACATTCATACAGCTTTACCAGTCACTCGTAACTTTGACAGTTTGTTATAAATATCCCGCGGCCATTTACAACGCTAGTTCACAGTCAAAAAGTAATAGTTTTCGAGAAGGGATTTTGTTAATTTTGCGGTTGAAATCGTGTAGGTGAAAGAATATAAAAACTGTTTTGTTTTCCTACAATTTTTTTAACTGTCACTTGAGAACTTTGTCGAAAACCACTCTATCTGCTCAATACTAGAATTTGACGGATTTTTTTTAGTGTTTCGCAAAGAGTCCAAGTGATTTCCAATAAATATGTTTCCACTTGTAAGTCAAAGCGTTAAATATTCTCCAAAGAAGCATGGCGGAACTGTCACCAGTCACCACACTGGTTAATCGTTCGCTTAAATATGACATTTAGCAAATTTCAGATTCATTTCAGCATAAGTCTTTAAAATTAAGAAAATATTTGCACAAACGATTGTGAAATGAAATTAAGAAATCATATTGAATAAATTATTCTTCAAATCGCTGTTCGTTTTAATTTCTAAATAAAAAGAACTACAATAACCACGCAGCCTATCAAAGTGATAAATAAGGTCAATATAAACAGTCTTAATGAGATTCTCTTCTGTTTTTGACTTGATTTATATTCACTTTCAGGCTAACCTTCTGGAAAGAGTTCTTTCTAGTTCGAAACGACGATGCGGAGAAGAATTTCGCTGCCGTGTCGAAAGAATTCCGTGACATTTATAAAAAGATTTTTCTCTATTCACAAATATAAATTAGCGGTGCGACAAATTAATGTGGGGCCGCTTTTATTTTTCATTAATAAATAGTAATAGTTGCACTTAAAAGAAATGCTTGGATTTCGTGAAAATGGTGACGGAATTTATGCCTTCCATAATCGAACTGGAAGGCGTCGCCATTACGATTAAACGGATGCTGCTTGAAAGGGTGGTAATGCGTCATCTACGCATGTACCAAATTCTCCGAAAGGGATGCCGCCAAATTGCTAGCACCTCATCCCTGCGGAAATATTTCCGCCAATGGAATCGGGAGATGTGCCATTTTGAAAAGAAACGAAACTCTCCTTTATATTCAATCGGCCTTACCAATAATCAACTTTAGTCTGGCAGTTTATGCAAAGACCCCACACTTTCCAAAATTCCTTTACCAATAAACAAATATAGTTGCCAGAATATCGCTAACTGTAGGGTTAAATGTTAATGTTCAGAAACCCATGTTTATCTGGGGCATTAGCTAAATAAATCCTTCCGAAATGTCATTTTGAAGAGGAGTGTTGCCCAACTATCCTAATGGATGGTATGGAATTTCGTAATAGGAGCAAATTTACATACGCTGTTGTTCAGCCTGACCGTTTATAATTATAAACAAATTTTAGTAAATTGTTAATATTTTCTGATTTTATTCGTTGGAATACAACAATGCAAGTGGTTTTCAAGTCCAGCAAACACAAATTTGTATAAACGTATGCACAAAATTGAAAAATACCTAATGCACTTTTGTTTTATTTCTAAACACTTAGGTACCCCCGTATTAATAAACAAAAATGTGCACAAGTAAGTTAGCTAGTAGGCATCAGATAGCATACAAAAATTTGACGTAACTGCTGAATAACGAGTTGATAACTTTTACGCAGCGTTTATTAACATGTGGGTTAAAATATGTACTTCGAATATTTTGATTAAAAGAAATGGTTAGTGCTTTTCTCTGCTTTATTTTGTTTAACCGCTAGTGCTTGCTTTATGATTGATTTTCATTTTAGTTTGTAACGAATGCATGCTAAGAAAAAAATAAATTTGATATAAGTTTGCGATCTTTCCAAGAATTTCTTGAGAGTACATAGTCGCTAAGAGAATAAAATATCTGTTCATTTAATATTGGACAGCTCATACCTGAATACTTTTTTTTTTACAATTCTCAGTACCTTAGGCGGCAGGTAGATTTTGGATGAAGATCTCAAATATTGGTGTGGAAATGGTTGTTGTGAAAAGGTTTATTTCGCGGAAAATATAGATAGAAGAATTGTCAGCATTCAGCAAAATCCACGCGAAATAATAAATTTGGGAACTGCTGGAGGAATATCAGGTAGTAGGTATGTGCGAATTTAAGATGTACAAAGTTCTGTATTACTTTGGTGAGAATTCATCTAGGGGAAAACATGACAGCTTATGGACATGTAGAAGAATTTTTCCCCGAATTAAGTAATATATAAATAATTTTTAAAAGATCAAATTGTATTTATGTTCACACCTCCATATACTTTTGCAAGTACTGTTTTGCAAACGGAAATGAATAAGCAGGTTAATATTTCTTTCGAAAATATTCACTTGCTAACGATCTAAATGTGATCTTTAGACTACCAATAAGTTTTGATTTGCATTATCAGCCAACGAATAAATCACAGCATTCTAATGAACTGTGTTCCGTTTATTGTATAACTTAAAAGAGACCTTATTACGACACACATTCAATCATAAATCAATCGTGAAGTATTAGAAAACAAAGGAAAGGGTACTATAAAAAGTACCGAAAATTGTGTCCGATCGAACAATAGGGCATTACTGATTTGCATACGATAATTGACAGATCAGCGGATATTTTGTGCATTTCCTATTTTCTGTTTTGTTTTTTGCTTATAATAAGCTTCAAAAAGCCTTTAAAAGAAATCTGTTGGGCAAATTAATTTGCAATTTATGTATTCCTTTTTTTAGAATAAAATCCTCGTTGTGAAATAAACCATTGACCTTGTTTTTCACGAAAACAAATTATGAAATTTGAATTCTGCGATGACAAAAAATGTAATAGTTTCTAAGAAAGTTGTCGCACTAGCAAATGTGGAGGTCTAATTGTTTATTGGTACCGTTTCACTAATGCTGTACATTTTTACTAAATCTGGCAACCAGCTAATCGTCGACATTAGTGTTTGATTATTAGTAAGGCCGAATGACTGTCAGTTTTAAAAGTGACCAAACTGCACCCAGTTTCTTTTATGGCTGCCCCTCACTCACTTGTAGGTACAGCAATTTTATGAAAATAATTATATTCGAGGATGACATTACACCCTGCTCTCTGCATGTCATTATTTCGGTCACTAATTAAATTGGGCTATGTCACAATGAATCCAACCCAAAATGAGAATTTAACTAGAACGTCACGACTGGACGAATTATTGAGGCCTTTCATTACACTAATTGTATACCCATCGGAGACTCGTGTGTAGTGTTTGTATATACTCAACTCATTCACACCCTTCAATGCGGAAGAAGGAAACTTGTGCGGCGCTGTATACTACTGCGCTGAAAGAAGGATATATCTCACGAAGGAGCAGGATTAATGTTTCCTAGAGGAAATCATTTATATTGTGCACATAATACGAGTGGATGCATGTAGAGAAGCGTTGAAGTGGCTTTTAATTAAATTCAGTTTTTTGTTGGTTGTTCGGGAGGGTTAAGTGCAGTAATTTAGGATGGTTTTGAGTTAACGGCAGGTTGAAGTCCTTCCTTAGTTTGTTAATGGCGGGTAAAGTATGGAATTATAATTGCAAAAGGTGCGAGGCCTGCTGGGCAGATAATTTATTAGGCGATGTGACTTTGGGCGATTTTGAATACCTAATTTGTTTTTGCTAGTTAAACGGGTAAACGATATGTTTCAAATATCGCGATTGTCTACGGGGTTAGTGCAAATCGTTCATGGGCGGAAGGGAGTAGTTGATAACAGTCATCTGAAAACTTTCGTCAAGTTTTCCCAAACAGAATATTGAGCAATCCAGGTAACACATCAGAACTAAATGTTAGCGTAAAGCCTATAGTATCCTGTTCCAATAAATGTAAAATTAAGCGCCTCTCCAATGTTTCTCTCCACCACTTCGCTCAATGTTCGCTTAATTTTGACAGTGTAAGGTCCGCAAATAAAGAACTGTGCTGATTGACTTGCTACTGTTAATTTGCTTTCGTTTGAAATTGTGTTGCGAATACCGATATTTTCTCCGATCTGTCAAAATTTAGCTGTGGAAAAATGTATTTATTACGCTTACTTAAATTCTGTAGAGAATTTTCGTACAGTGGCTAACAAATTTAGCTTGAACTGCGTACTGCTTGGCTTAACCGCTTTGCTTAGTTTTATCTTTGGAGACATTTTTTTATGGGGGCTTAATATAAGCGTCAGCAGCATACTAGGCTTAACAAAGAACAAATGCATATTTAACTACATATTATTAAAAATATTGACAAGCTAAAAATTTGCTCAATATTTAAAAATTATACAGATAGAAAGCACCCCGTATAATTGTAGACACAAAAACAGCAGTAGACCAGCAGTAGACCAGAAGAACCTAGAGATGAGGGCATATCAGCAGGGTATTCGAAGTAGGAAGTCCACAAAACTGATATACGGCACTTATAGCGAATTTACCTAGAATATCAATTTTCACAATTCTATTGAATAATTTCCAAGAACAATCCAAATTAAACATTTATATGCACAAAATATCGAAAGATATCAATTATTGACAACTCATTTACAGAATTTTCACACACGTACGTGAACCGCCTTAAACTAACTCTTCAAATTAAGGCACCAATCCATAGAAGGCTGAGAATCCTACTTTACTTTGCTTTGCTGAGTTCGAAGCTCAAAAAAACACGCCTAGAGTAGTTCACCGCAATAGGTATATGTGTCAAATAAGAAGAAGAAAAACGAGGTGACAGATGAAAGCAGTTGTAGGAAAATGAAAAAGGAAAGTAAAGTAGGATTTTCAGCACGCAATTACAAAAACTACGCAAAATTTTTTCGTATAATGCATCCAACTAAAATGTAGTCCACCCATTACACTCTAATCAAGTTGAGTTGGCAACGCGAAGCTGTCATGCATCTGACATTTCCGTAGCCGCCTTCCTGTCACTGTATTTTGTTTTCAATTTCCATTTTCATAACTTTCTGCTGCAGTTAAAACAATAATTAACTTTTGAACAATTAACCAGAGAAATATCTTTAATATTTATTAAAAAATGGACGATCCACTTCGTCCCAAAGCTATTCCATTAGCCGCCGAAACGGTGTTGTGGTTTGAATTTCTCCTCGATCCAAATTTACTTACCAAACACCTTCGCAAGCCGAATGCCGGTAAGGAAACAGAATCTATTAGCATTTACCAAAATAAAACAATGTGTGTCTCCCTAGAGCCCAGTCCCATGGAACTGATAAATCAATTTATCGCCATGTCACCAGAAATGCAGGTTATTGCACAAGTAGATCTAGTTGGTGACACGGATATTGTTCGTGGAATTCCCACGACACCAGGCACTGGAACTATTATTCCAACAGGTGATGCCCTGAGGATGACAAGGAAGCAGTACGCTTTGAAAATCTTGACTCTGAAAGTTGCCACTTTCCTTCGATGGGATTTGGGTAAGTACGAAGCGAATGAGTGCCGGTAGATGAAAGTGCTTCTTCCACAGATCTCTTGGAGAAGAACCTTACAAATCCGCGGCAGGTCTCGCTGTTGAGGGACTTGTGTACTATAACCTTTGGAAAACCGGTGCCCATTCCCATTCCAGCGGATTTCAATGTACAAATTGGTAGGTGACGATAGCTGTGGAGTCTTGTAGGTAATCAAATTTCTGTTTCAGCACCCGAGGGAAATGAGATTGCGGCGAAATTCGCTTTGGCCATCTACCACCGGTGGGTGCTGCGCTTGCAGATCATCAAGGACATCGCGGTGAAGGCTATTCGGCCACCTTTGCCAAACAAGTAAGCCAAAGAACAAGTTGTTTGAGCTTTAACGAATTCCCCTTGTTAGCTTCGTTCCCATGGAACCGATAAATCCCATCTTCGGGGCCGACATACCCACCCAGCCGAGCATTGACTACCTCAATGAGCTGTGCAAATCCTCCGAACCATTCCATGTGTGCACCAGCGACACCTTTGTATTGATCCACCCCAATTCAGAGTCAACGGCGCAGAACTTCGAAGGAATGAAGCAGATCTCTCCGGCGGAACTAAGGACGCAGATCTACTTTGACTTTGTAAACTTCTACTTGTACACGAAGCAGTATCGCAAGGCTCAGGAGGCAGTTGTCGAATGCCAGAAGAACCTCCAAGAGATGAAGGCCGAATACAAACAGCGGGCAAGCTCGGAATTCATTTTCTGCCACCTGGACGAGGCCGAGTTGGAAGGCTATCTGATGGCCTGTGGCGTCAGCGACAGATTGGTATCGCTAAGGGAAAAGTTCAGTGCCTCCGTGTTAAATCAGTACAAGGTATGACTTCGGTTAATCGCTTGCGGCGTGCTCTCTTGACTTGCTCTCTTTGTAGGACATTTTGGAAATTCTGAAAGCCGACAACAAGTTCCGCGACATTCCACTGGTCAACCGACGAATACTGGAGCTGGACATTGAGGCTGCTATTTCGCAGGGTATTCTCAAGGAAACGCGAGAGCTGGAGATGAAAGTCGCTGCGCTGAATGTCGTGCGCTGCATCTTTGAGGAGGGGAACATCTTTGCGAGCGTGGATTTCTTCGAGAAGTATAGGAACTTCAACAGTTTCGCTGCAGTTGCCGAGGTAATAGCCTACACAAAGTCTTAGAAACAGGAAACTCTCCAATCAATTGCCTATTTGCAGGGAATCTACGACGTGCTGCCGCACTGTTCGCTCCGCGAGCGCAACAAGATTAAGGAGTATCTCGTGGACTGCATTCTGAAGAGTTCAAATGGAAAAGTGTTCATTCAAATGATCGAGGTGATTGGTTTGTTCTCGAGCCTGGAGTTGGATGACCTTAAACGGCAGATCGCCGACGAAGAGGTCTATGTTCCGATGCTGGCGATACAAACAGACTGGAAGCTTACCACCAAGAGTAAGTTGCACGAGTCCGCCCGCACCCACCTTAGCTCATCTTTCGTTTGTTCCAGCGCGAGTTGACCCCACTACGGTGGATCGCATCGAAGTGGGCTCTCTCGAGCGGCAGCTGATTTCATGTACAAACGCCAACAGCGTACGGAAGCTTCTAGTGAAACTCGCAGCGACAATCCCGACAAAGCCGCTTTTCACCGTGAACCCCAGTTGGCAGATCCCCACTCCCATTAATTCGCTGCTGATGTCAATGCAACGCGGCTTCATGCAGGACTTTGCCTATGTCCTGCTGGGCAAGGCGAGGGAGATGGCTGCCAAGAATGTAAGTCTGTCAGGCTGCCGTCCATCAAGACGTGTACATGAAGCGTTCTTTGATTTTAGGACTACGTTGGTGCGGTGTCGATGTTGAGTGTCCTCAAGTCGGAGACCCAACGCCAAGAGCTGTCCAACACCTCGTCCGTTTCGAAGCTGGGAAAGCTGGTCAACTGGGAGATTCTTCTCATACAAATCTGCCAGTGCCTCGAGGAGTGGAACAAGAAAACGCTGGACCTGCAGTCGCTGGGCAATCGATGCAAGCAGTGCCTCGGCTCGCTACAGAGCGGAGAAGCCATCATTCCGAGGATTGAAGTAAGTCAACTGTCGCTAGGGTCCTACCTGACTGATTCTGTGAAACCCCCCAGATCATTGAACACTGCGCTATCATGTTGCTGAACCTCAACGATTGGACTGCACTAATGTTCCTCGACAAGCGGCTGCCACAGCTGGAGCTGCCGCTCTCCTTTGCCTCAACGTTCCTCGACATGGAAAAGATGAAGGGTTCAAAGAAGGTCTGCCGTGATGCTTGGGACATTGTTCTGCCCATGTTCAGCAACCAGACCAAACGGGGAGGCGGAGGCAATTCGAGGAACTCGCCCAGTTTGGCTGTGTCCTCTGGTTTGCATCCCTTTTTGAAGCGAATTCGCGATCAGGGATTGTTCTCGTTGGTCATATCTCTGCTGGGGAAGATTCACAACATCCTCAAGGACGATTCGAACTATGAGCTGAATGGCGAGTACATCCAGCTCTGGCCGACAAGTATTAGCAAGTAAGTTCGAGTAACCAATTCCTTCCCAGTGTCACTCACTTGCTGGTTCAGTCCATTAGCATACAGCAACCGCTCCGTGTCGGAAACCCTCAACTGGCTGCTGAAGGAAGCCCTCAAGTACTATCCGCAGCATTTGACCTGGTTGAAGATGAAGGGTGACGTCGAGTTAGGTATGGGTTGGCAATTTCCGCGTCCTACTTTTCGGGTAACGTGCGTGGTTGTGTTCATTTGCAGCGATCGGCAACAACGAAGCCGCCATGAGGTGCTACGTCAACGCCCTCATCACCGGCACAGAGTACTGCACCATGCCGCTGCAGCGAATGGTGGCCGATGACTATGTCATAAGGAAGATGATCCGATGCTGCTCGAATCTGGGTTGCTACATGCAAGCTGCTGTCCTGTGTCAGGTGAGACCGTCCAAAGCCGTTGCTATTAGTGTTAACTGATCTCTTGCAGTTTCTCGACGAGGTCGACTACAGTCTGGCGTTCAAAAACCTCACGGAGAAGTCGTCCAACTTCACCGACGCAATGGACGCGTACTACGGCTGCATTTGGGACACAACGCTGCTGGAATTCATTGTCAATTTGCACGCAAAGAAGGGCGAAAACACGAGGAAACTCGAAGCGGTGAGTCGTTCGGTGGCTGTTTCCCCTTTTTATTCTGACTGCCCCTCAATTACAGATCGCAATCATGAGCGCACTGGAACTGAACTCGAACAACAACGATGAGATCAAGAGGGAAGCTGCGGCGATACGAAAATCCAGGTTCCTGCGGGCACTTGCCAAGCAGTATTTAGTTTAAGCGGACATGTGTCCCAATGTTATTTAGCAAATAAAACGAAAGCTAGGTATATATGTCTCTGTTTGGAAAATGTCAGGTGCAGAATCGAATGATTCCGATACTTCCCACCAATGAATAAAAGACAACAAGAACTGCGAAGCGTCGATAGAGCACGACGAGTGTATTCTTAAATAAAACTTACAACAAAGGCAACTCCCAAGCCAACTTGTAGGTAGAGCTTACTTTGGTTTCCTTCCGCGAGGCGTTGACGGCTTAGCTTTCTTGGCGATCCCCTTCTTAGAGTCTTCGGACTTTCGCTTGGGCGTAACCGTGGACGGAAGGACCTAAAAACAGTGATTAGAACCAAGAATGTCCGCTTTTCCAATCCGCCTACCTTGAAGAAGCTGTCCAGCCGTCCCTGGGTGGATGTGTTTTTCGATTTCACAATCTTCTTGGTGCCCGAACGAACACGATCCTCACTGAACTGACGATCGCCGCATAGGAACTTCACCAAACCGTCCTCATCGGGATCGGTCCACTTCAGCTGAAAGAGGTAAACCAACTCGTCACAAATGTGCACATTTCCAACGCAAGCAGACTTACATCCACCTCCTCGGGGTCGGCAACGTCGGGGGTGATAAACAACTGCCTGGCAACCTCATAGTTCCAATTCTCCGGGATAGTGTACTTCTTCCGATCGATGTTCTCGAGAATTGTCTCGATGTCTCTGTACGTGTTGATCATCTCAACGGCTCGCTTAGGTCCAACGCCTTTAATGCTGTCGCAGTAATCGCATCCCAGCAGGATGCACAAATCTATAAACTGAAAGTTCACCTATATAACCCTGTTCAGAGAAAGAATTACGTTTCGTACCTCCTTAGAACTCAGTTCGAATCCCTTCAAGATCTTGTCGTAGCTGTATTCCTTGACCGGCATCTTTCTCGCCTCGCTGAACGTCAAGTGCCTCAGCATAATCGACGAACCAAAGGTGAGGGCATCCATATCCTCTGTGGCTGTTGCATAAACCTTGCCCGCCTTCACTAGTGCGGCGCACTGTGCCTCAGCTTCACATGGCGCGTCTACATACGGCACCCCCATCAACTTTAACAACTCCTTCGCTTCGGCCGCATGCTCCTTCGTTACGCGGACCAATCTCCGATTGAATTTATCCATGTCCGCCTCATCGCCAGCTTCTGTGGCTTTATCGAGCGCCTTCTGTGCTTCCTCACGACGTTCGGCACGCTTGGCCAACTCCCCCGATTTTAGGTCTGGCGGCTTGCCATCGAACACGTACACTGGCTTGATGCCGTTCTCCAACAGTCGAATGGTCCTGTAGAACATGCCCATAAGATGAGACGTGGTCTCGCCGTCCACCGTAGTCAGCTGGGCACCTAAGGACGGTCTTCAAATTAGTTTCAAATGCCACTTTAGCACTAGCAGGAGCTTACCTTCGCTTCGCACAGCGATAAGGAACTGGTACAGGCACATAGAAGCATCGATAGCTATTTTGCGTCCTAGTTTTAACAATTAATCTCGGATCTAGTAGAGCGAAATGATGTAGACTCACCAAAGAAGTTTTTGATTTCGCCCTCTTTTACCGCAAATGGTGCAATGTCGGCGATTAGTTTAGACAAGCCTAGAATTCCCATGATGGTGTGAACGCTTAAAACGGGACGAATTTAAAAAATAAAAAACAAATAACAAAATCAATGCAAGAACCGGCAGACTCCGCGCAATTTAACCGCCAATAACGGGGAGTCGGAGTTTGGATTATGCCAAACAAAAAATCGGAAAAAAACACTCTGCCAAAAATTCGGTGTTGCCAGTAACACAAGAGAGCCGCCGGTATTTTATGGGATATTTGATTAGGGTGCAGCTGTAATTTGTTAGAGGGAACACAATTCGACCAAAGTGAAACTTCCCCTTCTGCCTTTCTCTGAAGATGCCTTTTACCGCTTAACACTATTCTATGCCGTCGAAAATACGAAAATATCCAAATAGAGACCTTCGAGTGCCAAATTCTTTGCGAAGAGTTTTAATTCGATTTTTTCTTTGTTGTGAATTTTGTATTTTATATACAGCGATGATCGACGAACTCATCAAACCGGACCAAAAATTGGCTGCACGAACATCCACAAAAACAAATTGGATCCGAAAATGAAGAAACGTTCCTCTTTTTTATGTATCTGTTTTGACAGGACGTTTTCAAGTGCCCGGCTAGCTCAGTCGGTAGAGCATGAGACTCTTAATCTCAGGGTCGTGGGTTCGAGCCCCACGTTGGGCGAAAACTACTTTTTTTCTTTTTCTAGGGGGGTTGAAAAATGTGCTTTGCTTCTGCAAGTTCGGCATTCGTAATTATTTTAACTTGCTGTTATTAGCGTTAGAGGGTGGGCCCTTCTGAGTGCACCCCCAGTGAAAACGCAGACAGTTTAAGTAGTCGATGCGATCAGTATATTCTTACATAAAACTTTTAACAACTACAGCTCTTTAATACATAATCAGCAAGACATTCCATGGACAATTTGTCGATCTTGTAAGAGGCGTGATGTCTTTCCTTCCCCGTCAAACTCAGTCCTGCAGATAAAAGCATGAACCTACAATAAAATAAATCGATTAGTACCAAGAATGCGTACGAACCAACCTTTTCTAACCGTGTAAAAGGTGCCCAGCCTGACAATCTCAACGAATCATTTCTTCAGGATACCTTTTCCGAGTCAAGAACGTCAATGTCTCAATGGATGCGTTCGTATAAAGCCTCACGACTGAGGCCAACGCAGTCAGTGCTACAGCCTTACACTCTGTCTCCACTTGCGATAAATTCAAAGCAAAGAGCAACAGCAAACAAAAAAAGCAAACAGCAGAGTAGCTGTCAAATTTCGTTCGTTGGGCATTTCATAGCATACTTTTTCAGTAAGAAGACGATGCCAACGAACACGCACAAAGAGTATCTTTGCGCTGAAAGCTTTAAAACAGCTAGCAAAATTGCAAAAAAAAAGAAGGCATAGATTTTGGGTTAATCTCTTTTTAGAAAAATTATTTATAGTATTTAATTTTGAATTTTTCACGGCACACTTCGATTTCTAAATTAATTGACAGCAAAATGACAGCTATTCTTGTGTTTATAGTATGCGATATATGGTATGCTATAAAAGCATGCTTTCTATAGCAAACTATGGAAATAAAGCTGCTATAATGGTCTCCACTTGTGATATTGAAAGCATGCTTTATCGCATACTCTGAATTCATCGCAAGTGGAGACAGCGTGTTAGTTCCATCTGATGCGATTATCTGGAAGCCATGTACTTTTCTTGACCGGCATCAATCTAACTTAGGATAATCGTGGAAAACGATACCCACTGTTGCTCTTGAATGAACCAACCCTTCGGTCAATATGTGACACTGTGCGCCTGCTTTACAAGTCGCATTTTCGTTCATGGCATCCCAAAGCCTCGCCAAAACGCAAAAACTTAATTATAATATTAAACCGCCAATAATAAAGATGCCAAAATCAAGAAAAAAACGCAACTGCCAAATTAAGAGTTGCCAGCAACGCAGGAGTGTCGCTGACAACGTGCTTTTTTGGGATATTTGCTTAGGGTGTAGCTATAGTTCATCAAAGGGGAATTAATTAGACCAAAGCCAAATTTCCCCATTTTATGCGCATGGTAGGCGTGTTTTTTAAGCTTCGATCTCAGCAAAGTACGATTTTCAAAACAACTACTAGGTTCGTTCGCGTACGCGGTTTGAATCGAACGCAATCGATTTAAATCGATCGCAATCGCACAAGGTCTATACTAAATCTATACTACGTGTACAGACTTTGTGCGATTGCGATCGATTGCGTTCGATTGCAACCGAGTACGCGAATAGACCTATTGTGAGTCTCGAAGTGTCAAGTGGAGTGTAGTTGTTGTAAATGCGTGCTGAAATTCCTACTTTACTTTGCTTTGCTGACATCGAAGCTTAAAAGAAAACAGACTTGTTGAAAATATCGACTGCAAAGTTATTAAAATTTTAATGATCGTTTCCGGTGACACCAGCTGTCAAAAAATTAAAACTAACTATTTTATGCCAAGTAATTACGGTTCGCTCAATAGTTGAGCTTGTTAGTTTTGAAAATACCTAAAGGGGGGATTTTAGCAAATGGTAACCTGTCACTCGTATGAATTCCATATGTCAAAACAGAAATCGTTCCTTTCATTCTAAAAAAAATACATAGTAAATAAAAAACAGAGCAGTCGAATACGGAAATAAATACAATGGCCGCGTTCCACTGCCCGCTAGATGAATAGCGGCATGTCAAACTCCATATAAAAAAAATTGACATTTCACCATTTGCGCTAGACGTCTAGCACTTTTTGTGAAATATCCCTTTCAGGGAAATTTCTCAATCTAGCGCAAAATTACCCGCTGTATTGGGAGAAAAAACAAAAAAAAAACGACCTGTCAAAGGAAATCGTTCAAACGTTTGCAAAATAAAATTAAATACGAAACCGAGCAATTGGAATTGTGATAAAATTGTTAATAACGTAAGTAAAATAGCAATTCAGATATCGGTTTTATAATATTGTATCATTTCTTTGATTATAGCGTGGAAATAATTAGTCTAAATGTCACTTTGCCGCTGGCGCTAGGGTTCTAGCGCGGACGTTCCTTCATCTGAGATATTTTGTGCTAGACATCTAGCGGGCAGTGGATCGCGGCCAATTATTAATCAAGAGTGTCAAACAAGTTCTTCCAATTTAAGCACGTCGCAAATAATATAAAAATTTCAATGCCGGTCCATGCATTTTGTGAATAGAAATTACTTTCGTTTATTTAAAAAAAAAACAACTTTATTCTAGTTTGTTTGGAAAATGCTAAAAGCATTGCATACAAATGAAAATTTCCCAATTGCATTCTGCAAGACAAATATTCCCTATTCGACCATTCGACAGCCAACTAGCATTACCACACCAAAAAACATTTTGCGTGTCACAATTTCGGTTGCCATCACTGTTTTACTAGAAATTTCCCTGATACTGGACAAATACAAGTTTTTCCAAAAGCATGTCGGCTGACGGTGAAAAAGATAAATCCATTGAAAATATGGTATGTACATTTAGCAAAAGTGTTTCAAAACCAACATTAACATCTACTTTGTGCACCCAAGTAAAAATTTCATGAAATATTTGTGCATTTTTGTGGAAAAAATTAAAAAATAACTTTCGAGCGCGTCACAATCTATAAACATGGCGTCAGTTTATGTTGTCAAAAAAAGAGTTCACGTATTTACTTCGGGGCGAAAAAAATCCTAAACTATTGCGAGTCTGAGCGAGAGCGAATTTCGTTTCGCTCACCGCCGTTTCCAAAATAATTAGTTTAATTTTGTAATTTTGAAAAATATTTTCCAATAAAATTATATTCAAGTGCATGCGGGTGTGTTGCTACGAGTGACAACGTAATAAGTCGCATGTTTTTTTTTTTTTTTAATTTTGTTTTGCTTGTTTTTTTTTTCTTATTATTTTGCAGGAAAAAGAGAAAGCAGGAGAAGATACAGCATCGGTTTCTGTACCAGCAGCCACAGTTACAGCAGCTAAATCTGCCGATGAAAAATCTGAAAAGGAAAAAAAATCCACCTCAAGTGCTGCGTCCACAGATGATAAAAAATCCGATGTCGAGGAATCAGGTAAATAGAGCACACTCCATACGTGTTGGGAATGGCACGGTTTGGTGGGAATTTTTGTTTTTATTTAGTGTTAGTCGGCGTGGAATGTGATACCGGCTTGGCGCTGTGAGTCTACGGCTTGGTCGACAGTGCGAAAGTGTCTGGGTTCGAATCCCAGTAAAGATTTGTTTATTTATTAATTTATTTGTTTGTGTTACCCTTGAATTGTTCATATCAAACCCTGAACAATATGGTTTTATATAGTAATGTTCAAGGAATAGAAAATGTCAAGTTTTTCATTGTTTCATCGCCTGTTTGTGGCAATGAAACGTTCCAGACTTGAAGACATGCACTCTTTCTTTTTTTTTTGAATTAAAGAAAGTTGTAGGGCATTTGCTGTGCGTGACTTTTCGACGCACGCTGTGGGAGAGAAATTTGCGCAAGTGTTTCTTTAAACTGTGCAGCAAGGGCGTGCACTAGATCGGAATTTGTTGGTCTAGCAGGAACATACGAACACGTGAATGTTGGTGGCACATAGTCACAGCCATTGTACGCATTGATAATGATAAATAAAAGTAAAAAAAACCGTCAGATTTGAACCCGAGTGCAGACGATAACGTCAAAAATTGTTTTGCTCGCACCTACATCAGCAATGTAAGCACATTCTCGCTGTTGGGTAGATGCAGAATGCTTGCCACACGTTCAATGCAAGTGTAACACGTCAACACCGATCTTCGCTATCCACATTGTCCACATTTATTGGGTTTGAATGAGCGTTGATCTGTGTTGCCTTCGAGATGCGTTTGTCTTGTTTTCGCCTTGTCTGCTCTAGGCACTCGCCATTGAGTGCGGTTTCTCACTTTCATCCCAAAAAGATTAGATATCAAATGCCTCTGTGCAGTGGCTACCATTGTTGGAAAAATCTTATCAATTGAACCATTTCAGTTGACGATGACAAAGTTGACGGTGGCAGCGTTTCCACGAAAGATATTGCCTCCACCAACACCGACAAGTTAGCAGCTGTAGACGATGACGACGAAGATGATGTGGAGGAAGTCGAAGATGTCCCCGATAAGAAGAAGAAAAAAACCGATGAAGCCGCAAAGGATAATAGCGAGGCTGAAGAAGACGACGACGAAGAGGAGGAAGAAGAAGAAGATGAGGATGAGGCGGCCGACAAGAAGGACGACAAGAAGGACGACAAGAAAGATGATAAGAAGGAGGCCAAAAAAGAAGTAAAAAAGGACAGTAAGAAAGATTCAAAAAAGACTGACGCAAAAGAGGAAAACGGCACCGACACCGCGTCAGAAGACAAAAAGAAACCGAAGGACGACAAAGACACCGACGACGGCAAGGACGACGACGAGAACAATGAAGAGGGCACATCACTGGCAGATATTGCCAAAATATTCGACAACATCTACAAAACCAGAGTGGATGGACTGCAGGCATTGCACACGGTACGCCAACAAGTAAAACAGGCTCGAAGTGGGCGAGAGGTTCTAACGACGTGTCTTGTTTATTTTTTTGCAGATTTGCTTCGGTTCGCAGGGCAAAAACAACGTGGTCAAGAAGAATCTTCGAACATTTGCTGGCTTCGAATTCGAACCCGACACCAGCGAGTATAAAAAGAAATTCGAATCGATTAAGAAGGTCGATACGAAGACTCTGAAGGGTATTTGCGATGTGTTGGCGTTGGAACGCAAAGGTGAGCACTTATCGCATATAGTCGTAGGAGATTGTAAAAGAAAATCTGACTGTTTTCGCAGGCACCAAGGAGGAGATCGCAGAGAGAGTTCTAAAATTTCTAATGGACCCAAATGAGGCGGCAATCATCGAGGACCCCATCGAGGATGAAGAAGACGACGAGGATGACGAGGAAGAGGCCGCCGAGGAGGAGGAGGAAGAGGAAGAGATCAGCGAGGAGGAGGACAAGCGCAAACGTAAACGACCAAACCAACGCAGCTCGAAAAATTCCACAGGACGTCCCAGGCGTGCCACAGCTGGCAAGAGTAAGTCAACTGTCATTGGGATCTTTAACAGATCCAATCTACTTATCTGTGTTTTGTTTTTTGAAGAAATGTCGGCCTATGTGGACTTCTCAAGCTCCGAGGAAAGCGTCCAGAAAGCGCCTGTCTCCAAGCGCCGACGAAGGAACGATGATTCAGAGTCGGGCTCGGACGTAAGTTCCCTCGAATTCATAACCAAACGCACTTTTGTTGAATAAAACTGAATTCGTTTCAGTATAATCCGTCTGGTAACAATTCTGAGTCAGAAGGGGGCCGCAAACGCCAGGCAACTCGTACAGTCGGCCGAGGACGTCCCGGCACAAGAAAGGGCCGAAGAAGAGGATCAGATTCCGAGGAGGAATCGGAACTATCAGAAGCAGATAGCGATGTAAGTTCTCACACCCGTGCAACCATATTTATGATGACAAAAACATTCACTTGCAGGCGGCACCTAAAAAGAAACGTTCAGCACCTGCTGTCAAGCCTTCGAGAGGTCGGACCTCGGGTAGATCCGCCAGACGCAGTGCTGCCAAAAAGCGCAATAATTCCGAAAGCGAAGACGAACCCTCCGAAGAGGACTTGTCGGATTTGGGCAGCGATAAAAGTGAGGTAAGAATTGTCGTAATTTCGCAAGTTCCTGGAGTGTCCTGACGTAATGTCTCACCCACGTAGGATGAATCAAAGAAGAAGAAGCCCAAAAAGTCACCAGCACCCGTCGCAGCAGCAGCGAAAAATAACAAAACAAATAACAAAGCAAAAACACCTGTGAAACGTAAGCGCCTTTTGACAGTTTCGAGTACAAATTTGACAGCAGTTGGTTTCTTTTGCAGCTACAGCGAAGCCCAGGAAGTCGAAGAAAGACTCATCGGGCGATGAGGATGACAAAAATGAATCAGAAGATGAACCTCTAACAAAGAAGGGCAGACCACCAACTTTTCCAACGGTAGGTTGTTTTTTTTCAGCCCCATAGAGTTTGAGGAGTTTGCTACAGCTGCTAAGATGAGTCAGTGGTAGTAGGTCCGTTCTTCGTTGGTCCAATCCGTTGTGATCTGAACACATCTTACCACCTTTTTGCAGGTTTATTCGTGCAAAAGTCGTGCATTTATTACATTTTCTATTTTATACACGATAAGAGTAGGCGACCATGGTTTGGCCTGTTCAAAATCACAAATCCAATCGTCTGAACGCAGCTGAATGTTATCCTCACCCTCCAGTCTGGATCAGCAAAACAAAAGAGAAATGCCCTTCAAAGCTGAATCAAGAAGGTATAAACAGCTGCCAAGGGAGGGCAAAGTTCTTCCATTACACACTGCCTGACCGTCTATATAAAATGTGTAACAATTCACTCATTTGCTGTCTCTTATTGGGACAACGTCGTGCGCCTACTACTTCGTGTAACATGTCCTAACGATGGGCTTTGTGCTGTGCATAAGCAGCTGGTTACATAAACGTATCTGCAAAAACAAGGCCGTTGCAAGACTGTCCTGCAAAACCATCTCAATTCGGGGGTGGCAGCACGTAATTCAGTGCAGTCGATACAATTGAGCTCTGGCAGCACCTAATTTGTCTCAATCGATTACCCCAGCCGTTGGGACACTGAATAAAATTGCACACACAAGTGTAGGTCACTTCCATTCGTCCCAAGAAAGAAAAATACACAAATGGTCATAATGCGTCAACTATTTATTTAACTATTGAGTGCCGTTTGCTCATACGACTCTTTCTACTTAAATACTTATGGGCTACTTCTTTTAGGGCATAAACTGTCGCATAAGAGTTCATGTGGAACTTAATTCGCTCTCAGCAAACTGCCCCGAGTGTCTTTAAATCTATTCCTCGAATTTATACCGAAGAAACAGCGCTTGGTTATGTAAACTCTCCGTCTGATTCTGCCAGTAAGGTTAGGTTGGGTGGCAAAAATGTCCGACAGCCGACGCATTCGGATAAATTTGGAATAGTTCACTTAGACGAAGTTAGTTAGACAGGCAGAGTCGGTTAAGTCTGCTATTCTTGGAACCATTTTGACTTCTGGATGAATTTCCGTATTTTGCTGATATCCGCGTCGTCAATGGGCCTTCAGTTTCGACTCTAAATTAAAGTAGTTCACAGTGGCAATATTTTCCATACGAATTTCTCAATTGTGAGCTTCAGTAAATTTAAAGTCGAGTCTAAAATTTGTTATTAGTACGGCGCAACATCTGTAATGACAGCTGTGGATCATGCTTTTTCTAATCGAGGATAGCGCCGGGCAGTCCCATTGCCAGTTGGTTTTCTGATATCGATGCCAGGCAAATTACCAGAGGATTCTAATTCGAGGAATATTTTGGTATTGATCGAGTCTGACTTTCACAAATAATAGCAGACCCATCTCAACAGCTTCCTATTTGTTGTCTGCGCACACATGATCTATATAGACTATTGATTTCCAACAGTAATACAAGATCCAACTGCTGTTGTAAACCATGCAAATCAGCGATCTATCCTCATCATGCTGGTAAAATAAAAACCGCCCTTAGTTTACCTTTTTCTGTACGTTGAACCGCAGACCCTCCATTTATAGTCGCTTCGCACACTTTAACCTCCTCAACTATTGTTCCAAAATCGACCTCCTTTTTCCCTATCAACAACCACAACGGCCAACCATCTATGGACTCAAGTCCGATCATTTACACTCAGTCGCATTCTATTGAAGTTCTTCTCTTTGCAGGACGATCAAATAAAGAATTACGTTAAAGAAATTCTAGACAAAGCCAATTTGGAAGAGATCACAATGAAAACAGTATGCAAGCAAGTGTACGCTAAATATCCCGAATTCGATCTAACGGATAAGAAAGATTTTATCAAGGCCACTGTCAAAGCGGTAAGTCTGTTACTCAAAAGCACACCCTAAGCCCGAAATAAACTCAAACACTCCTCTTCCAGCTGATTGCGGCATAAAATCAAAAGTTTAATATTTTTACTTCGTGAAAAACAACACTTCCTCTTTCTGTATGTGTTTTTCTTATTTTTTTTTTATAAATGGAATCGTTTCTTTGAATCCTTGTACACGCATATGAAAATCAAGCGACTCACCAATAATTTGTATTAGAAGGCAAAAATAAAATCAGTTTCTTCGTTCGTAATCCTTTTTTGTTTTTCTCTCTGGCCAGTACAAAAAAAAAATTTAAATAAAAACCAAAATATATATTTTTAATATTTCGACACACACACACACACAAGCCAGAGACAAAAAGTAAAGAAGAAACATTTTTCTATCAATTTAGTGTTTTCTATAATTTTGAAGAGTACATATATAAATTTACATTATTTGTTTGAATGCTTAGTTTTAGAAGAACAACAAATCACTGGAGAAACAAATTTTAATAGAAAAGAAAGCGTACACTTTAGATATTTATAACTTTAAAAAACAAAACAAAATATGTAATAATAATATTAAATATGAGATGTTTAAAGAAGGAAAGATGTTTATTGTATAAAAAAAATCACACATTTGACACGTAGATGTAGGTTTGAGATGGACTGGGTTTTTGGAATTTCCACCAGACACCGCGCTAATGAATGTGGTTGGTTGTTGCATGATTGGAGAGCCGGTTTCATTGGTCAGAAGAATATTCGGTTGGACACGAAAACAGTCCATGCTTCTTCTCAAAACGGCGCTAAATGCGTTATTTGTGTCTTTCCCTTAACAGGCAATAGGGAATACAGTCATCCTTCGCTCTGTACTAAAATATGAAAGAAAACGCGCTGTAGAGCTACATTTCGGCCCCAAAACTCTGCCCAATGTGCGAAGTTTTTTCCCCCCCAGCTTCGGAAGTACTTATTCATTTTCGGGGGAGAGATCCTTCCTCTGCCCAATGTGCGAAGTTTTCTCCCCCCTCAGCTTTGGAAGTACATACTTATTCATTTTCGAGGGAGAGATCCTTCCTTCTGTTGCCAATTACAGTCCACGGCGGATATAACAATCACACATATAAGAACAAATCGCTTTTATCAAGCTGCGATTACATATATGACACTTTTAATGTCAAATTTTGACAAGTCACGGTCATTATGACGTCAACATTTGTCCTAAATGTGTCACTCGACTGTCAAGCGTCTACCGAGTGCATTGTCCAATTTTTCTGACATCAACATGTCAAAATTTGCCACGAAAAATGACAGTACATACTTGTAATCGCAGCTTAAGAAACGCCTCTGGAACTTTGTTTCTTATACACGTTTTTTTTTTTAATTTTTTTTATGTTTTTACAAGAACAACTCGGATATAAGAAATTATTTTTTTGCATTTTACAATTTTCCTACATCCGTCATGGACTGCAGACAGACTTTCCACTCGCACTTCGTACAAAAAGCAACTCTAACTGACAAGAAGTGGAATTCCAAAAGTCTAGCTTAAGTCAAATTGAATGTTTGTTATGTTACATGCATATATACCTAATTATTTTTAACGAAACATTTCTTTTTGGTAAAAAGTATTTTATTTTCTCATTCAAAAAAAAAAAAAGAAACTCTTTGGTGGTGCTTTTTTTGCTTCCTTCAGTGTGTCTGTCAAAGTACGGCAAAGACGTTTGCTAGTAGTCTTAACAAGTTAGGTTTATAAAATAATTACATCTCTTTTTTTCCAATTGCAATAGAATGTATAAAGAAAAACAAAACCATTAAGCAATTTACAATACACACACTGTAATAGTCGTAGTAGTGGATCATTCTTTTTCAAAAAAGGAATATACATTTGATAACAAAAAAAAAAGAGAAAGAAAATGAAAAAGCCGTAGGTTTTTTGTTGAAGAATTTTTAATTTTTAGTTTCGCAAGAGAAAGAATATATGAACGGCGTCATCGTCGTATTGATCAATCTAAACACAACAAACAAATTATTGTTTAAATATAAAAAAAAGATGTAAACATCGGTCTGTATTCGTTTTTAAGAATCCTTTTATGTTTCTGAAATAAAATGGATATTATACAAAATCAGAAGTTGCATTTTAATTTGTTTGTCTGCGGTTGGAAGTGGGCCAGGAGCGGAAAATTACGGAACTACCACTGGTAAGGGTGTGGTATGGCCCTTTCGGACTCCTTTCGAACGAAACGAGAAAGCGACAGGATACGGGAGGGCGTGTGTGGTAAGATAGCTCTGACAGAATGCCGCATAGGAGAGGAACGAAAATGCGACAGACTCGGAGGAGGCGACAAAATTGAACAGGAAACGCGGGTGTTTGGACACTGAACCAGACACGGACTGTTTTAAAATGTGAGTGAGTATCCCCTTTTTCACTATTTATCGAGCTCTAGGTCCACAACGACACTCTACAATTTGTTTGAAATTGGCCAGTCATAAAAAGTCAGTAAAAATCCCTAAAAGTCACTCTTCGAAGGTAAATCTGTCCCACCAACCCAAACGGCGACTTTTTTAATACTTTCACTGATTCAGTCTCATTTTTGTTATAGAAAACGAGGTTGTTTGAAATTGGCCAGTCATAAAAAGTCAGTAAAAATCCCTAAAAGTCAGTTTTCGAAGGTAAATCTGTCTACCACTTTTTTTAATACTTTCACTGATTCAGTCTCATTTTGTTATAGAAAACGATGTTGTTTGAAATTGGCCAGTCATAAAAAGTCAGTAAAAATCCCTAAAAGTCACTTTTCGAAGGTAAATCTGTCACACCAACCCAAACGACCACTTTTTTAATACTTTCACTGATTCAGTCTCATTTTTGTTATAGACAACGAGGTTGTTTGAAATTGTCCAGTCATCAAAAGTCAGCAAAAAATCCCTAAAAGTCACTTTTCGAAGGTAAATCTGTCCCACCAACCCAAACGGCGACTTTTTTAATACTTTCACTGATTCAGTCTCATTTTTGTTCGAAAACGACGTTCGTGTTGATCGCTTTGCCTTCCCTGTACACCTAGTTGATCGACTCGTTCGAAGTTGCGCAACGAATCGATGCACCCTCGCACACTAAACCAAGCATCAAACGTTGAACAACGCATATAGTGCACTCCGCTTCTCATCTCTGCCACTATCGCGTCTCTCTATTCGACAGCTTACGCGCAAAAAGTCAACAAAACGCAAGCGACATAACTCCGTGCATTGTCAGAACAAGAACGCACTCACATTGCCATCTTTTCGTTAACCATCAAAAGCCAGTTGATTCGAGTTCGAAAGCTTCACTAGCTTTGTAAAATCTGTCGTACAATCTCGTTACTTTTTTACTCAAATTTATTTTTCCATCAGTTTATTGGAATTTTTCAGTTTAAAAAATTCAAAATGCCTGTTGGCACGCACATCCGAAGTTATCACACGCACTTCCGTGGCAAACAAATCTCCAATAGAGAAGACACCGCAAAAGGCCGCATGACAAACGACGAGGCCATCATCCGGCAGTTTATGAATGAACGAAATTTCCCGGACTGGTTTCGAGGACTGTCACAGTTTCAAATGAATGCTGCCGATTCACTGCTGAATAGCATCCGCGACGACAGCGAGCAAGGAACCTCCCACCGCGTGCGAGATGCTCTCATAAAGCTCGGCATAGAGCCGCTGGTTAGCTGTCGAAGAATCAAGCTTGCCATGAGACTGAGTCGTGGAAACGACATGGCGTTCTTGTGGTTCCTGATGGAGCTGTACTACCAGCGAGCCTGCGACGAGTGTGAACATGGCATGACGGGCTACACACTCAATGAGCAGTTGATTATGTCGGCGATCGCACATTTGGACACGATTCCGACTTTGAGAGAATTGGACAGACTGCTGCCGCAGCAGCCGCCGAAGCGGGTGGTGGAAAAAGGACGGCGAAAGAGAGCACCAAAACCGGCTTGTATCCTGCCCTATTTTGAGCGGCAACAGAGGCCTAAGTCGTACGGCAAGAGCTTAACTCTCAGCGAAGCGGATAGGGCAGCCTATTTTGGAGACTACGACAGGTACATCAATCCGAACTATGTGGTGCACAATGATGGCAATCGGTGGTTTGCTGAGTACGAACTGAACAAGGGAAAGAGGATTGCCAGGCGGATTATAGAAGAACAGATTGAAGGGATTTTCGCAGAAGAGAACGCTGGTGTTCTGGGGGATGATGGCAGAAATCCGGCTCTTTGTGCACACCATGTGACAATGGAGGCCATGAAAAAGTCTATGGCCAATGAGCTGGAAGTTCTGAGGAAGAGGGCTTGTGAGAAGTACTTTGATCTGGACGGGCGCTTGAAAGATGTAAGTCCTTTGTTTCCAATTGTCCTACTGTGGTGGTTCTGAGCTCCCTTAACTTCCATCTCCCCCGATCAATGCGTTATTTGTGTTTTTCCCTCGTCAGAGGACGGAAATACAACCACTAAAACCAACCAACCAATCTACTGCGGCGTCCTACTGTCATGTTTGAGCTATCTTTTAGTTTTACTCCTTTGGTACTTGTCTACAGCCCCTCTTGCCGTCTTCCGACAACGAGCTCTTGTTCTCTGTAGAACTCCTTACGTTTCTTTGTTTAGCCAAAAGTGGCGCCCAACATGCGGCCATTTGCACAGCCGGCTAGAATCTAAAACGTTTCCACCTGCCAAGTTCTAATGACATTCCCCTCTGACCCCCAGCAATCGTACAAACGCGTCATGAACCAACTGAACAATGAAATCACCAAGGCCAAGGTATATTTGGAGAAATTAACCAACTACAGTTTGATGCAAAAGTCAAACTCCCACCTCGATGGAACTCAACGGCCTTCCAACAAAAGCATTGCCTCCAAGGAAACCTTCTACGGTGGGTACTTTAACAAGTATGACTTTGGACACGCCGCAGCGTCTACCGCTAAGAGCACATTTTTTCAAGCTCCCACCTGTCATAAGCCCTACGTGTTTAACTACAACAAAATCTTCGACCTTGGACCCAAGAATCCGATCAAAGAAGCCGTTGCCGCGGCTTTAAACGCAGGCAGCAGTTGCGCCATGTCAATCGATCACAGTAGAGCGGTCCGACAATGCCGCAAGGATATTTGGAAAACCGAAGTCGAAAAACGCAACGTCGAGCTTGCAAACAGGGCCAAAAAGAAACCAACAAAAGGCTCTGACGTCCAATCGGACTTCGCTTATTATGATCCTCGCGATAAGGAGCTGATGGAGTCGATGCTGCTCAAAGCTATACAGGAAATGAAACGAAGTAAGAAGTTCGTGCTGGTGTCACTGCCTGATGCGCATAAAATTCCGTTATTAAGGGAATGGATCAAGAGACGCTACGGAATGGTTTACACAAGGAAGGAGAGGGAAGAGTCCTATAGAATGTCGAAGAAGGTGTTTCACGTGCTGAAAAAGGATGAGATTCATGTGAGAATTCCCCAGCTGAGTGACTTGGCGTCGAAGCGCGTCGTCAGCTATGGATGCAAGGAGTATTTGCTTAGAAAGGTAAGGCGACCATTAGTTGCCATGTATGTGTTTCAACTAAAAGAAGATAAATTTCAGACCAACTACCTGAAGGAGAGATACCATCACAACTTTAAGGTGTCTCTTTTGGATGATACCCGGATTTACTGGGGAGCTATGCGACCCTATCAGTGTACGAAAGGTCCCCCAAGAAATGAGTTTTTCGCATACTTGCCAGCCCGGGAAAATGACGTTCATATGTTTAGACCGTGGAAGATTAGTGAATACATTCCTGCCAAAGAGGAGTGGAATAGAAGACGGCAGAAACTGAAAGGGGATCTTCTGTAGATATGTCTATGCCAACACAAATTTATTTAACTGAGCAAACATTTTTTTAACGTTTGCTTAAGCTAGATTATGTTGTATTTAGCGATTTTTTCTTGTTAACAAATTAAATTCCTATACCTATTAGTAGAACAGTTTCAGTTCAGTTTTGCAAACACACTCATTATAGCTGAACACTTCCATTCTCCATTCATGTCTGAATGCAGCTATTTCTCAACTGACGTTTCGCCACAGAGGTAAAGGTGGTTTTGTTTCTTTCGATTTGTAGTTATTTCGTAAAGTTTTGTAAATTATTCCAAAGAATGGACACCGTGAGTAAAATAATAAGCCATTCCCAACACATGTGAACCTAACTCAACGTATTTCTGTATTTCATTAGGAACTTCGTGGCAAAGTGGAGTCATGCTGCCGCACAGCGGAAGATTTTACCAAGCTGTACTACCAAAGTTTCGACAAACGCCGGCATGTAAGCTCCAAATGCATTTGCTTCCGAACTTTCTAATGAGCATTCCCTTTGGTTTACAGCAAATGAACAGACTCTACTTGGACACGGGGATCTTTGTGTGGAATGGCAGTGGCGCCACCGGCAAGGACAATATCAAGAAACTTCTCATTGAACTGCCGTCGTCGGAACACACCATCTACACGCTCGATGCACAGCCAATCATTGACGAAGCTGTAGCCGGTCAGTTGACCTATGCCATTCAAGCTGGTGGCACTGTCAAGTACCAGGACAATCCAGTGAAGCAGTTCCAACAGACGTTCATAATCACGGCGCAAGACGACAAGTGGAAAATCGCCAGCGATAGTTATCGGCTGCAGGATGCCATCGCTACAGCCGACAGCAAGTGATACGGCTTAGGATTTCTGTTACTTTATTACATACAAATACACGGGACACATACACATTCAGGATTGGCTTCTCTATTCGGTTTTGGGCTTCTTGGCGTCGGGTTCTTCGGAGAAAATCGGCTTCGGCTGAGTTTTGTTGTACGCGGGCGCCACCCAGTAGGGGTTTTCTTCGGCATCCTTGGCGTACTTTAGAATGGCTTCGCGCGGGTCTTGGTCATCGTCCACTCGCTTGCTGAGACCCAGGTTGCGGATGACGTAGGAGCTGAGAGTTCCACCCGAGGAAGCCACACGACCACCCTGCCCACTGGTGATGGGCAGGTCGGGTCTCTTCGACTTGACCGGATCCAAACGGTCCTTTTCCAGCTTCTTGCGACTGGACTTTGATTTTTCCTGTCGGAACATGGGCAGGGCGTGCGGGGTAATAATCTGGGTGACACCCACCATCTCTGTGTGTTTTTTCTTGCGGTAGGTCTTTACGACGCATAGCTTGGCTCCGCGGAAGCTTCGTCGCTCGTCGTAGAAGCACTTAACCACGCCATTGCCACAGCCGACAAATATCTGATTGAGCTTGGGGTGCCAGAGCGTCTTGATGATGTGCGAGGTGGTCACTGGAATGGTTTTGATGGCCTCGAACGTCTGGGCGTCGAAGAAGTGCAGGTTTGCCTCCTTCTGGCCCTTGGGCAGGGACTCCCCTGTGACAAGCATGCGGTCGTCGGGGCTGAAGCAGCAGTCAGTTGTGTCGTAGCGCGAGAACAGCCCATCCCACGAGTGCAGGCTCGTCTTAAGCGACCTCAAGTCCCAGAGTTTCAGGGTTTCATCGCAGGACCGTGTCGCTATTTGATGGCCCAAATAGGAGAAGACCACCGATGAGATCTCGCTGCCCTTCTGGTGGGCGTTGCGCACGCAGTGCGTTGTATTTACAAACATCTTCCTCGTGTCCCACGTCTGTATGGATCCGTCGACACAGCCAGCTGCAATTAGAGTCGCATCGCGGTTGAATGTGCACGAAGACGGCACGGTTTTGAGCCCGCCTTGGGCGCGAGTCTTGATCACCACCTTTTGCTCCTTGGAACGAAAGTTGTTCCAAATCCTCACCGTCGCGTCCATAGATGAGGTGAGGAACTCCTCACGGGTGAACGGATGCCAGCAGCCGGCCGTTAACTGAGCTGTGTGCCCCTTAGTCTTGGACATGTCGGTTATGTACTGATCGCCTTTGACGCACTCCATCTTTTCGAACCCATCACGATCGAGTATCTTTGCCTGAGAGTTGCCCGACACAACGAGAATCATGTCTCCCGTAACTGAGTAGTGCAGAGCCCGAATCGGATAGTTCTCACACGGCTGTATGGTGCGGAAGCTGCGCATCGACGAATCCATTCCGGCAAAGTCCCAAAAGCACATGTCGTAGTCGATAGAACCAGACACCACCCGGCCCCCAGATGGATCTCCAGCAAGCGCCAGCACTGCACGACTACCGTGCTGCATTTGGACCTCATGGGAGTCCGGAATCCTGTTCTCCAAGTTGCTGTCCTCGTCATCAGAGTCGTTCTCCTCTTCTTCGCCATCCGAGTTGAGTTTCTTCTTTGTTACGTCGGACGGTGGTGGCAGTGGGCCGATGGTGTCGTCATCCTCTCCTTCGTTGGCCCCATCGTCGTCGTTGGTGTCAGGAAGCGCGGGAGCAATTTGCTTAGCCTTCTCAATTTCTGCCTGCATATAAAAAACAAACATCTCCAAATTGAATGAACCAGTGTGAGACCATTTCACTTACAATGATGTCGAACGTTTTAGCCTTCCTGCCAAAGCCGGAGATTCCCATGATCTCCTTCAAATGCTGACTCTCGAGATCATCGGTAACGTCTTCGATCTGCTTAATCATTTGCTCTTTGCCGATCTTTTTGAAGCCTGAAAGGAACTTGTTAACATCACAAACGCTCGTTAAAACACGGCGCATACCTTGGCTGGTGGACTGGATTTCATCAGCATCTTTAGGAGGTTCTGGCGGCACAACTGGCTTGGTTAGGTTTAAATTTATTTTCCCAAATGTTATCTTGGAACGATTCATTGTGGGTTTGAAAGGGCTTTTAACTGGTTTCACTTAAAATTAAACAATTTTCTTCAGCAGCATCGCCGTAGAAAAGTTTGTATATAGCTTGACAGCTGATTTTGGCATCGGCAGCAGTAGTAGAGTGTGTGTTCAGCGAATTATAAATAAAGGCGATTACATATTGAACCGCTGTTAGGGGATTTGTTATAACAGTTTGCAGAAGGATTTCCATCGTTTCTGCAAGATAGTTATGTCAGAGTGTAAAAGAAAGAGTGAAACCTTTGCCTCTTATCATTACTGCAGTTAAATGGTTTTCGTACGCTTACAAACATTTCAAGCGTTGGAAATTCCCCCTACAACCATTTGCAGCACCTTTTTAATTTTCAAATTTCTATTATACCGAACGGCGTCTTTCTACTTCACCGTCCACATCTCCCTCGCACCTCGATAGCTGTCAAAAAAATCTGCACAAACATAACCTACAGCTTCAATTATCCGCCGCATTTGTTTGACGTGAAACCGCGAAAAGTTTGTTGTTTTGTTTTATCTATTCCATAGAGTGTTTGATTTTAAAAGTCGCTCGTTTATTTAATAAGTTGGTGAAATTCAATTCCCACAAAATGGAAGCGCTAGAGTACAATGATATCCAATCGGAAGTCCGTGGAGTTATGGTAAGTCCACTAAAATACCACAAGAGCCGAATGAACACGCTTCTCCGTTTCAGACTCCTGGACGCCTCAAACTCGGCGAATCGAGTATTGTCTTCAAGAACAACAAAACGGGAAAAGTCGAACAAATCAACTCGTCCGACATCGAACTGGTAAATTCGCAGAAATTCGTCGGTTCCTGGGGTATCCGTGTGTTCACGAAAAACGGAGTTCTCCATCGCTTCACTGGCTTCAAGGACAGTGAAAACGAGAAAATTGCAAAATTTTTCAAGAAACAGTACAGCATCGATATGCTGGAGAAGGAGCTGTGTGTCCGAGGCTGGAACTGGGGCACCGCCAAATTCAATGGCTCCGTGCTTAGCTTCGACATGGACGTGAAGACATCCTTTGAGATTCCACTGAATCATGTGTCGCAGTGCAACACGGGCAAGAATGAGGTTACTTTGGAATTTCATCAGAATGATGATGCACCCGTCGGCCTGATGGAGATGCGTTTCCATATACCGACAAGTGAGTCAGCGGAGAACGATCCGGTGGAGAATTTCCATAACAACGTGATGAACAAGGCGTCGGTTATATCGGTATCGGGCGATGCTATATCTATATTCAGGGAGATCCATTGCCTGACGCCTCGTGGTCGGTACGACATTAAAATATTCTCGACGTTCTTCCAATTGCACGGCAAGACTTTCGACTACAAGATCCCCATGTCGACGGTTTTGAGATTGTTCCTGCTGCCGCATAAGGACAACCGGCAGATGTTCTTTGTGTTGTCGCTGGACCCGCCGATTAAGCAGGGTCAGACGAGATATCACTTTCTGGTGTTGCTCTTCGGGCCGGAGGAGGATATTTCCATTGAACTGCCCTTCACCGACGAGGAACTGAAGGAGAAATACGACAACAAGATCACCAAGGAGCTGTCGGGGCCGGTGTACGAGGTAATGGGCAAGATCATGAAGGTGTTGATCAACAGGAAGATCACCGGACCGGGCAACTTTATGGGGTAAGTTTAACTCTGTCCCGATGCGTCATGTTCTTATCATATCCCTTGTTTCGCAGTCACTCCGGCACGCCAGCAGTTGGCTGTTCGTTTAAGGCCGCCGCCGGCTATCTCTATCCGCTGGAACGTGGCTTTATCTATGTGCACAAGCCGCCAATCCACATTCGGTTCGAGGAGATTGCGACTGTGAATTTCGCTCGCAGCGGCGGCTCGACTCGTAGCTTTGATTTCGAAATCGAACTCAAATCGGGAACAGTGCACACGTTCAGTTCGATTGAGAAGGAGGAATACGCCAAGCTGTTTGATTTCATTCAAAAGAAGAAGCTGCACGTGAAGAACACGGGCAAGAACGACAAAGGCGCCTACAAAGACGACTTTGGCGATTCGGACAACGAGAACGAACCGGACGCGTACCTGGCTCGTGTCAAAGCAGAGGCTCGCGAGAAGGACTCGGATTTGGACGACGATGAGGGCTCAGAGGAGGAATCCACCGACGAGGACTTCAAGCCCAATGAGAACGAATCGGATGTCGCCGAGGAGTACGACAGCAATGCGCAGAGTGAATCGTCCGATGAGAGCGATGCTAGTGGTGGAGGCGGCGGCGGTGTCGGCACTGATGCTGAAATCGCCGAGAGAAAGGAGAAGAAAAAAGAAAAGAAGGACAAAAAGGAAAAGGACAGGAAGGAGCGAAAGGAGAAGGTGGTTAAGCGGACCAAAAAGAAGGACAAGGACTCCAACAAACCGAAGCGTGCCACAACCGCGTTCATGATCTGGCTGAACGAAGTTCGAGAGCAAATCAGGAAAGACAACCCCGGCATCAAGATTACGGAAATCGCCAAAAAGGCCGGCGAGATGTGGCGTGAGCTGAAGGACAAGACCAAGTGGGAGGAGAAGGCCAACGAGGACAAGTTGCGATATGCCAACGAAATGAAGGAGTACAACGAGTCTGGTGGCGCCGCCAAAGGCGGCAGCGACGACGAGGGCGCAAAATCAATGAAGAGGAAGAAGGAATCGCCCACAAAGAAGGCGGCCAATACCTCAAGTGGTTCCTTCAAGAGCAAGGAGTACATCTCAGACGATGAATCGTCGTCGGATGGTTCCGGTGGGGGCGACAAGAAAAAACCGAAGAAAGACACGAAAAAGAAGTCCGAATCCGAGGGCGAGGATGAAGAAATACCCGAATCTGGCGGTGAATCCGAAGATGAGAGGAAAAAGACTAAGGCAGCGGTGGGTTTGGTTACTTTTCTCTTTTTCTCAGCTTATTCCTGATTGGGTTTCCATTTCCACAGTCGATAAGGACCAAACCAGA
This sequence comes from Cheilosia impressa, assembly GCA_948293265.1. Classification (NCBI taxonomy): domain Eukaryota; kingdom Metazoa; phylum Arthropoda; class Insecta; order Diptera; family Syrphidae; genus Cheilosia; species Cheilosia impressa. Next base: position 53,151,059 of record OX411884.1, on the reverse strand, counting down.
CGCAAAGGCGGCGTCGAAAAAGAAGGACAAATCCGATGAGGACGAAGAGGCGGTAGATGATCCGGGAGTGCCTGTCGATGATAAGGCCAAGAGCAAGGTAGTTGTGTAGATTTTAAATTGGTTACCTTCATTCAATCGTTTTCCTCTCTCCACAGGCGGCAAAGGGAAAACCAGCGTCCAAGGCCAAACCCGGACCCAAATCGAAAACGGCCAGCAAAGCTAAGGCGGACGATGATGAAGACGACGACGAAGATGAGGAGGATGAGGAGGAGGAAGAAGACACCGACATCGAGGACAGCGATTAAAATCCATCACCCGCCGACAGCGTCCACTCATTTACATATTCCTTTTTGTTTAATTATAATTCCACTACCGTTAGTTGTACCTATTCTTAAATGGTTATCCGAAAACTTGTCTCTTTTAATTATAAATTAAAACAGATATTTGTTCGTATGCGTGGGGCTTCCTTTCAAACACTTTTGTTCCTGTTTCTGATTGCTGTATCCATAGGCGGGTACTCCGATTCAGATTCAGTTTCGACACTCTAACGAGACTAAAAAGCAGCCAGCTGTCAAAGAAATATGTATATATGTACAAAGAAACGGAAGCCTGGGACAAATGTCAAACATCAGTGGAAAATGTCACAGGAACAGGAGAGCCCCATCGAGGAAAGAAAGAAGCCAAAGAAGGTCTTGACAAGGACAATCTCTCAGTTAAAGAAAATAGAAACAACCTGTTTACTTGAAGCACTGCCCGCGAAGCTTATTCCGTTGCAGAAATTAGAGCACATAACTCGCAATATCAACTAGTACACATTTCCCCCTAGCTTTCGTAATGATGAAGCGCGATTGTTCGTGTTCTTAGTCCCAAAGTCGTTATGAGTGAAGAATTGGTGCCACCTTCAACCGATGATCTGGAAAGCATTCCGTCCTACACTGTTGAGGTGAAAATCTTCAAAATCACTCCACTTCCTTAGACCGTGGCTTCTGCCACCTTCCTTCCACAGAGACATCTCTATTCAGAGACAGACCTTACAACGAACGACCTCGCAGCACAGATGTAAACAGTTTAATGATGAAACGTTGCATGTCCCGAGAACCATAAAAATCCTACCGCTTCCGGTTAGATGAGAAAATGCACACCGCCCTCTCAGTCATCGGAAATAAATGTGACATACCTGCAACTGCAATAAACCGCTAAATTATTCCACCAACGCCACAACCGCTGAACTATCTGTCAATAATCCCCCCCAATGACATTTGCACAATTAGCACTTTATTTAGCCGAACGATTGGTCTTGACATTTGAGTTGTGTACTCGTGGTGATGCGCGCGATTAAATTTTGATCTAATGACCAGTCCAGCCGCCAGAGGAACAGCATATGTCATGTCTGGCGCTAAGGCTGGGCGCATCTCGTAATTTATTAACAGCTTAATTGCCAACTACTACATCCTGCTAAGCAATGATCTTGATAACCTGACACGTATGGCTAGTTGGGGGTGACTTCAAAGGCGCGCTATGCATTGCGTGTGGTTGGAGGAAGCGAGGTAAGCGATACCAACTTCCGAGGTGTTCAGATCTATGGGCGTGTGTCTGTTTAACATCAGTTGTCGATGTTTGCGTCCATTTATGGAGAGGTTACTCCATTCAATGGCTAACAACCAGAATTGGCATGTTTCGAGTGGATCTTGACCCCGAACATCGAGTTTTTCAAAGTGCCAATTAATAACTGTCTGCGCTTCTGCCAGTGGTCAGTGTCAGCCATCGATGAGCACGATTTGCGCTACAGGGAGTTATTGGCAGGCAGAGGCGAGACTGGCTGTCACTGCTCAAGGGGTAGGTCATCAGGAAGGATTTGATCGTTCAATTGCCGCAGAGTGAATTTGTTAAATGTGAGGTTAGTTATGATGACAACTGACAGCACACGGCGCCTATAAGCCGGAGGTAGATACGTCAATGAAAAATTGAAAAATTTAGCTTGTGGAGATGCGTTTTGTGTGAGCTCTTCAATTATTGGACGAATGGTAGGGATCTACAATTTTATGCCGACTCCAAACGGCCAATTGAGAAGCTCTTTCATGACAGTTTTACTCTTGGATGTTTGTCAGACGTTCGCGAGAGGTGGCGAAGTATAACTACGAATACCCAACTAAGATCTTAAATTAAATTTCAAGAAAGCGTGAGTAGTTAGGGCGGCGAAAATAGGTCGCCAGTCAGAATTTACTGAAGTATAGATGGCGCATTGAATACAACTGCGTTATATTTTTAAACAGCTTGGAAGCTATGAAGCCACCTTTGTCCAGACAGGGCACCATTCTGAAGTTTTATGTAAACTCCACTATTCCTTCTAATTAACTGTTCCCAAACTGGTTAAAACTTCAACTTAAGACGACGACCAAAAGCCATTAAGACCTACAAAATTTCGCAAAAGTTAGATATTAAATTTGGACAGGTTACGCACTTTCAAAAACAGCACACCCTAGAGCAATGATTCATCATCAGTCATCACGCATGAGTTCTTAATTGACGGATAGTTACTTACCGTCAGTTTTGTGGTTGCGTGACATTAGTAAATCAGCTCCTTATTAACGACTTCTTAAAAAAGCGCACGATCGTAAAATTAAAACCTAAAGCACGCGTATTTATACATTTTTCTTTTTAACCAAACTAATTTGAGAACATCAAAGTTGGACCCTAGCAACTGGATGTCGAGTGAATAAATTTAAATAAAAGTCGCACCTCCATAAAAACCTGCTTCGGTTTTATACGGTTATGCTTCCGAGTTAGGCTACTCTATTTGTTTCAAAATGTTTGCATAAAAATACACTCAAGGTTTCTAAAAAATAAAACTAATTACGTCCAATTACTATCAGAAGAAATATTTCCACACTGCACGCATTATTGTTTAATTCATCAATCATTTGACCATTAGTGGTCGGTAAACGTGATCAACTCTTTTCCCATAATGACATTTTCGACGAACCCAAAATAATAGCGAAAAGAAAATGAAGTACGTAATTAATATTCATGTTGGAGCTGAGAAACTTATTGTAATACCGCATACATCTAACGGGAAGTGTGTCAGCGTAGTTGGTAAAACAATGAACTTAAGTTGCTTTAAAATGGTAACATACTTTAATAAAGGTCCGCTTATATTGAATGGGGTGAAGACTGGCCTTCAGTTGGGAGTAAATTACCCACCATGTTTGACATAAGTAACTTCTATATTGAGCCGGTTTTATTTAACACATATCTGATCAAAGGAGAGTGGAGAAATGTCCAATAAAACAGTTCGCAGTCACATTTGTGGTAAAGTGGTATAAATTTGTATATTTTACTGGTATACTGGTCTCCATCTTTAGTTTGATTCAACATTCTTCTAGTAACCCCTCGCTTAAAATTATTAAATTATTGACGCAGTTTGACAGTGTCGTGGACGCAACATCACCGGACATTGTGTCACCATAAACTGCTGCTGTCAAATCAATTCTACTTGGGAAAAATTTCTCATGTTTTAATCTGAAAGGTACAAGAAGAATGTAGTCCTTGGGGACGTTCAGATTTCCAGTTAAGCAAGTCTGACAGCTGACTGACTTGACGTATTTTATTTCTTAAAGCCCCAGATTGGTCACGTGAATGATATTTTTCAGTTGACGTTGACGTTTATGGAGGGGTGACCGACAAATCTAGTCAATAAAATGGGGATGTTCCAGTATCTAGTTTAGTAGATAAGACTGACAGCTGTCGGACTAGATGTATCTCGGCTTTGATTGGCTAAAATCGGTCATATGAGCATCTGTTTCAGTTGATGTTTATGGAGGAGTAGCCGACGAATTTAGTCAAGAAATTCGTGACTGAATATGAGTACTAAGTTGACAGGTCGCATATGTGGCTGACGTAGAAAAAGTGACGTTCTCATTCAGATTACATCTTATCCAGACCAGTCTAGTCGACTTGATAACTCGATTCGTGAATGTGCCCAATCCTGCCTGCTGTTGACATTTCGAAGTGTCAAAATTCAAAATAAACCGATAGAATACAAAAACAATTTAAGTTGACTAACTGGTCTAACTATACGAATAGCGTTCGTGTACCTAATCCAGACAAATCTAGTTGACGTTTTACATAAACTACGTACCTATCCGAACGTCCCCATTGTAATTGCTTGCTGAGATTTCTCCTTCACTCTTGTTTACGGGGGAAAATGTTCAATAAAACAGGGTGCTCTTTGATTGGTCATCTGTTTTGTTGCATTTGACGGTCTTAGTGGGCAGTCTTTAGGTTTTTTTATTGTAAAATATCTAAAGCCCCAAATGCGCCCAAAATACTTTTCAAAATATTGTTGAAATAACACCCAACTGCATCACAGTCAGACAACTTAACCGATTTAATGTAAACCTTACGAAATTCCTCTACACCCAATTAGCCGGTTAATTAGAACAGAACAAGTATTAACTTCATTTAAAATACCTGTCCACACACAACGAGCAAAACTGTCTGGCCAAAAACAATCAAGTTTCTGTTAAAAATAACCAAGTGATACTGTATACGAGATCTTTTGGCGAGTTGATTATTGTCTAAATTGACACGTTCAATTTGTTTCAGTAAATTGTTTAAAAAGAAACGATTAATTCTACCAAATAATCGGTTTGGAGCGTAATTTTTGACAGACTGTTTTGCTGACAAAATTAATGTCTGCTCTGACGTTGAAGTTGAATGCACTCATCGACAGTCGACCACCATCCACTAGCATGATACGGCGCTGAACTTTTTTTTTTTTAATTTAACGAGCCACGGAAGATGCCTACCGATACCGACTGTTGGCAGTTAAGCAGAACTTCCAATTATACTTACTTACAGCTTTTATAAACTTTATGGTCTATAATGTCACTATAGTGTCACCTTTAGGCAGACGTAAAAGGTCAATAATTGCCTTTGTTGTTTGCGGGAAAGAGAAAGAAAGAGTCCCAGGGAATTTTACGCCTAATGAGTCCACCAAATGTAGAACTTCACTACCTCTCATACGGGATAGAGGTGCCTGCCTTAGGAAGACCGATCGCTAGACCAAGCATTAGGTGGAGCAAGCATTATTTGGACAATTGATATCTAAGAGTTTGACCACCTCGACATAGGCTGCATATATCTGCGGTATACAATTTACAATCGGTGTCATCAGTTGAAACGGCCTTAAAGGCGACTATGCGACAAGTTTTAGCCTAGTTATAAGCTGGGGGAGGCTCTTGCCCAGTTTTCCTAACGAAAAACCTATCCTGGAGCGATCCAAACGATTTACTAAACTTCAACCTAACCTATCGTACCCAGTAACTTAGGAGGCGCTTAAGTCTAGTGCCTCAACCAAAGTGCCTCTCCAGATAACGCGGTCCTTTTCTTAATGGCCGTCAAGTGCGCATTCCAAGCTGGCGAGGACTTCCTCTACTGCATATGGTTTCAGGCCGATGTAATTTCAACTTTTCGCGTCGCAATAGTCCTGAAATCTGATCTGAAAATTTATTCCTATCAACGAGAAAGCAGTCCATTTAACAAAGACCCAACCACAAGACAGGTAATGTTCCATCGAACCCTCTCCTGAGATCATCCTATTCGAGTTCGCTGGCAACCTGTGTCGATCGCTTACCCCCAAGAGTCAACGACACGTGTATACGCTTTCTAAGCCTCAGAACCTACTCATATCAAGTCCGATTTGTCTTCGCACAAAGGGATACCATTTTTCAATAACAAAAACAAAATACCGATTAATCCTGATTATTATTAATTCGAATGCAACCGCAGCTCTTCGCGTCCCCCTCTCTAACCTTCTCCGTCATAATAACAAAACATCCACCGAATCATATTACTAATCCAATTGCGCCGAGCTTATTGAACCGTGCAGCCGCATCCGGTCGCTGACACGTCTCGCAACTGTCAATTGTTCTTGCAAACAAATAATGCAAATGGCAAAAAAATAGACTGGCCGCTGTTTTATTTCAGCCCCCCCTCCATTCACATACTCTGACGTCTGACCTCGATAAATCGACTCTCAATGACCAGAATCCTACTAATCCTGTTGCGATTAGTTTATCGAGGCCAGGACCTTGTGCGACCTCGAAAAAGACTAATGACTCCGATGCTGATAAACAAATTATAAAGTTTGACACTTTAAAAGCGATTCCTTGCAAACAAACGAATTCCAATTTGTGTCCCACTTAATGGCAGATAATTTATTTCGAATTCGATTTTATGGTAATTAGGTCAGGAGCAATTCTGAACTGTCCCCATTCGGGTCATATGATTTAGCCGCCGCCGCCGAGTATTCCTCTTGTTTCTTTTGTGATATAACAAGTTGATTGGCCATTTTTATGGTGCACATATCGGCGAGATCGAATTCGAATTGATTAGCATTGATTTTGCTGTCAACCGGGCAGGAATAAAAGAAGCTTTTTGCTAATTAAAATTACTTGCGTAGAAGTTCTTTGACACCTGATTTGATGTGTAAATTAAGTCTTTGTTTTTTTTTTCTGCGCGTTTGTTCTAAATTTATGTGAATATTAAATTTCTTTGTAATACATGTGTTTTATTTTGCATTCGGGTTCCAAGAAATCCGTGGTGAGTTGGTTTATTTGTCGAAAAATGACAGATGGCTGTTTTTATTTGATTGATGGTTTAATTTGAACAAAGAGTGACTCATATTCAAAAAGGGAAACAAGTTTGTCACATAGAAAGAGCACCTTCAAGAATCCAGTTGTTTCAAGTCGACTAGGTTGGTCTGGATGAGATGTAACCTGAACGCAAACACTAGATTGGTCGGGAACGTCACTTTTTTCTACGTCAGCCACATATGCGAACTGTCAACTTACTCATACTCATACTCATTTCCTCGACTAGATTCGTCGGCTAAACGTCAATTGAAACCGATTTCAGCCAATCAAAACCGAGATACATCTATTCTGACAGCTGTCAGACTTACTAAACTAGATATTCAAACGTGCCCAATATTATGCAGACGAAGCAAGAGTTGGGCTGATGCATTATTTTGAATTGGGGATGATGCTAGAAATATCGCGTTTGTGGCCGTTTGAACTGATTTGAAAGACGCATTTACAACAAGGTCCAATGACACCATTCAGAGCGCAAATATCAGCAAAAAAATTTTGCTCACTCAATGTCACTAGGTCAACTTTATCCCAGTGCTATCTGCTTTGTAACTGAATAAAAAAACAACCTGCGCAGATGAAAACCTCTGGCAGGTGTAAGTTTGTGTTCAAATTATTTTAGTTTTGCGATGAATTCAAGCAAAACCAACAAACCCAACAATCCAAGACTGTATAGGTTTATGTACTGCGGTAATGTTAGCATTAACATGTCCGCCGGTTATGCAATAGCGGCCATTGTCTTTTCCAGAGAACTCAATTTAGCAACACGAGTTTGCATAATTAATCTGTCTGTCTAAGACCAACAGAGGCAGAAAGTCACTCTACAGCTGGCGTGTTTCCAAGTCGCAAATAGTTGATGATATTGTGCGTTTGTTGTGTACGTTATTGATGAATGCGCTTCGTTGTTTTAATGTTATGGGCGTGAGATTAAAGACGCGACCTTTAAAGAGGGCTTACAGGTGGAACAAGTCGCAGTTGTATGGATGTGGAACTTGTGCAAATGGCTTTTATATTATTTGCATGCAAATACAGTGGAAGCTTTTAAAAGCGGACACTCGTGGTCATCTTATTTTTTGGGGAGGCGTACCAAAAGCCACCAACAGTGAGACACTGTCTTGTATTTTAAGAGGGTCCAGCAAAGCTCTTATTTATGTACACATGTGCCGAGTTGCCTGACCATACAACTCATCTACGGGACAACTGAAGTTGAGGCCAATTCATCTGTCAGGCAGTTAGTTAATCGATCGCTTTGAATAATGGGTTGCGATGTAAGTTGGTGCTTTGTAGATGAGTTGTATGGGAATAAGACGGCCATGGATGAGTTGTCTCTAAACGAGGTACAACTCAACCTTTTTGGAACCTTACTGCCAAGTTGTTGTCGTTTGGCAATAAGGGAGCAGTTGTCAGTTCAATGTTGTGGAGCGAATGCCAGATCCTCAGTTAACAACCCTCAACAGTGGAACTTCAGCTCGACCATTCGTTGATGTTTTATTTACGTAATCGGTCAGTCCTCGTTGACAACAGACCCATTTCTGCCACAAAACAGAAACCTCACCTAGATTTGACAACTTTCTATAAAGAACCTGACAATTAAAAAAAAAAACACCTCCTCTGGCTAGACTCCGGACACCACGTCGAACTCCGATCCGTAATCCAGACATACAACTATCATAAAATCGACCACAACGCGTATGCTAATCGATATTGCGCAAGCTGAACTCCACCCTACAGGTAACGAGTAGGTATACCCCATAAAACCCCCAAGAAACCGTTTCCATCTTGCGCAACCGATCGAAAGTGATCTGGTAAAAATTACAACTCCCATGAATGGAAAGACTATCTAGCTCGCTGCAGGTGCAGGGCCTCCAGCTTCACTTCTTTCCTAAACAAACATCGAACAGCCTTGACTCAACAGGAGGCGAGTGCTGTGGCGCACGCCACACTCGTATTGGATTACTCACTACCCAGAACTTCCATTAATTAGACACTCCGCCACAGAAACAGATCCATATCTCGGTTGCAGTTCTCTCTCGATGATCTGTTGACCTTCACGTGATTCAAAAACATAATGACTGAGCTGAGAGATCGATTATACTTTATACTGGCCGCCCAAAGCCTTTACTGCAATAAGCTCTCCCTGAATAAACCCATTCGGAACGTTTCGAATGCAAATGACACCGAACCGCGAGAGATCTTTCGAGATTTTGAATAAAATCCACATCTTAATAGTTTTTAATTAGTTCCGCTGCATTTGGATTTACCCGCGATAAAGGTGTTGTTCTTGCCAGAGCTGTGCAGCCGGACTTTTGTTTATTAACCTCAGGGGGTTACACACAGTAATGTGCGGCGCAACCTTGCACTGTTCACGGTCCAGGTTGGGTATTATTTTTGGAATCAATTTGCGAATAGATTTTGTTAATTTTTTGTTTACATGAACTTAGGACGGCATTTTGTGGGAATTTTGTTTGTTTTCTCTGGCTGACCTACGGGGGTTAGTCTGAGGAATTCCAATTTGCATTTGTGAAAGACTGCTTGCATAATTGCGTTTGGCCAAGAAATATGTACGTACGGGTATATCATAAAACAGGACAGACGACGAGCGCGCGCGCGCGATTGGAACTGTAAGTGTCGAATGGTGTGTTACATATTGGCGCAATAAAAGGTTACGGCGGTCTTAAATCAAACACTCTTGGCAGTTGGCTAGAAATGTTATTTATATGGTGGCTTACATAATTCTTGCAATTCTTGGAATGGAAAAGTACTCGCTGCATTCTTGAGAGGTATTTCTTTTTTTCTATCAAATTAGTAACTGATTTCTAAGGCGGTAAAGTTGCTGCCAGCCTTATAAGGACTGTTGGCAAAAGTGTGAAGCTGAATGGGATTTTTCAAAACCCCTGACAGAGACTCACACTCCTTTCGATTCCTTTTTTCAAAGTAAATACAAATACAAAACCCCTACCCGCTGTCAAGAGACATTTTTAATTTTTATTGCAAAGCTGAACCTGGCCTGTCAAACTAAAGTTCGTAATGTCATCAGAGCTTTAAATTTGTACCTATATCTTCTATGAGCTCAGAACAAAATAATTGAACAGTTACTCTCAACCTGAGTAGGTGAGTGGGGCCGTTCAGGTTTCTAGTTTAGTAAATCTAAATCTGACAGCTGACTGACTTGATGGTTTAAATTTTTATTGGCCGTCACGTGAATAGTTTCGGAGGAGTAGCCGACAAATCTAGTCAATAAAATCCAGCCTGCATACCCCAGTTGACATTTCGAAGTGTCAAAATTGAAAATAAACCGCGGGAATACAAAAACAATTCAAGTTGACTTGTCAACGCGTTCGTTTAACTAGTCCAAACAAATCTAGTTGACGTTTTAAATGAATTAGGTATCCGAACGTCTCCATTTCTATTTCGGAGTAGAGCCTGACCTGTCAAAATTTAAGTCTGTAATTCTTTTTTATTTTAGCAGAGAGTAGAACCTAAAAAGCGTAGCTGACTAAAGAATTAGAAAAAATACTTTCATATGACAGACATTATGCTGAAATGTGGTTCATAAATAAATAAATCCAGTGCTCTACTCTGAATGACACTTGCAAAAGACAAACGTCTAAAATTCTTCTATGTTGCATATACAGACAGAAATTTCTCTGGGTTACAATGACGAGTTGAAAGTTTGACAGTAGACAGGCGTCGCGTCTTCGTCTGAATGTTTATTGGCCTAGATTAATCATGTGAACAGCTTTTTCAGATGACGTTTATGGAGGGATGAATCTTATCACGAACTTCTTGACTGAAAGATTGTTTGGCTGACGTAGTAAATCTGACGTTCCCGACCAATCCAGTTCTTCTGGTTCGGCAAAAATCTGGTCCAGACAAACCCAGCCAACTTGAGAGACGACAAGATCCATTTATTACCAAACAAAAGGCCACACGCGGTTGCCAGTTCTCAAAAAAGTTCACAAAACAACAATAAACATTGAAGCTTATTATTATAATTAATAAATGTATTAACAGAATAAAATACTCGCTGAATGTCAACACTTTATGACCTTTTACAGGAGCCTCTAATGCAAAGTCATAAATGAATCGTACAGACTCATTTTTATATCCCACGCATGGGTTTCATTGCTAAGTGCATTTATCACTCAAACCGGACGCTTTTTAATCCCACTATTAAGTTAAAGAAACAGAGAAAATTACATTTTTCTTAGATGAAAATAGTGTGAACGTTAATTCAAGGAAATCAGCTATTTCAAGATTCACACAGTCCCAAAAGTGCACATTAACTCCGATGGCGAAAATCAGTTCTGTCAGATGCTCTTGCTCAGTTAGGTTAGTTAAGGTTAGACGCAGGGTTGTGAGGTGAAACAACACAAGACACTAGGCACCTTTTCGGGGTATATCGCGTTTCAGCTGCTCAGTAAGTCATTATTAATATTCTAAATTAAATTGGTAATGGACCCCATTTCTGGATTATAACTTTCATCGAGTAATCTGTAATTTTGACAGTTGACCTGTCTTTTATAACTTTAACTACTAGTTTAGTGTGCCAAACTTTGTGAAAATTGGACCGCATTATTCCACCATTCAGACGAAACGATTGACACATAGAGCGGGAACATCTTAAAGCTCAGTGACATGGGGCGAAATGTCAAACTATGCTGAAAATGTCACATAAAATACGCCCTTTTCATTTGACATTTTTAGGGTAGCTTGACAGTTCGTTTAATGTCACTGAGAAGCTGTTCCAACGTCTACCACCCCATAAATAATATCAATTACCAATTCGGTTGGACCGAGTTCTGTCCGTCCAGCCACCACCTGCTAAACAAAAAAACTCTCAATAAAATTCAAACGAAAAACACTAAACTCATTTATTCTAATAGATCCACTAATGGCCCGATTATACAATCTTCCCTATGGAAGCTGACGTACACGAGCCCATGGGTAAAGTTCTTTTCAAACTACATGATTCACTGCAGAAAATTTGATATGCTAATGGGACTCGTTTGACATGTGTGCGTGCCATCAATCAGCCGTCCCGAGGTTTGGTTTTATGTCAAAAAGTCTAAAACTTCGTTAATAAAGTGTTTTTGCTGCTTTATTCCCTTTCACCTGTCCGTCAGAGATTTTAGGATTAAAAAACCGATTTGCAGATTACATCTTAGGCTGGTCGCACATTGGCGGTTTTCTTTTACAACTGAATACAGAATTAGCTGGAGAATTTGTTAAATAAAATATTTGTAAATATTTTTGAAACTGAAAACTAAGGGAATTTTGATCTTCGTTAAAATGTTTGTGGAAATTTTCCCCCTAAACTAGGGGATTCTCGTTTTTCAAAAGGGTAGCCCTACATAGAGGCACGTTTTGCCCCGTGGCTTTCTTTTTAGCCAATTATATGATTTAGATATATATCAGTGACACAATGTGACTTAGGGTACCATTTTACGTTCTCCAGCACAGTTGCGTAACAAAGAAGTCGCCGTTGGAAGAGGAAAGTTGGAGATGTCCGCGGTATAAATATTCGTCGCCATGTTCTACACAAAAGAAATCACTTTTAGGTAGAGTGACAGTCACTGTTTTACTACAAAAAATGCATACAAACAAATAGTTTGTGTTTTTTAAATAGAACAAAGGCCAAATTGAGCTTGAGCTCAAATCTTCGCAAATCATAGTTTGCCAGCTGCGCGACAAATAATCAAACGTGTGCACCTGCCCTTAGCAAACCCTCAACGGCTGTCACATTCAACAAAACAATCAACTCGACGACATCGCGTCTGTTATGTATTTCGGCCATCGGCTTAAAGACTGGTTTCGCGGATGATGTGTCCAACTGTGAGCCATTATAGTTTAACTGTTCCATTGGAGGATTGTAATTATTCATAGATTCTCGAATCCGAATCTGAATCTGATGGAGGATTGTGTTTTCTGTTTGTTTTTCATTTGCCGCTTTTAATGGTCGCGTTTCGCGACCGAGAAGCGTGTATTAATTTGTCATCATTAGGATGGCTTAGTCATTTTTGTGCAGTTTGTGTTACGTGACTTTCGTATAGAATTTGAATATGTTCTTTCGCGTGGTAATTGACTAAACTAGTTTACATTTCTTACGACTTTTCTAATAAGAGTTTTATGTGGAACTGTCAGCTGCTTGGACAGTAATGACCATCGACTTGAAATCAGTTTGTTGCTCACACTTTTGTGTATCTTGTGGGCCTAGAGCGCCCGCACTGGAACCTTAAAATAAAGCAATTAAATGTGTTGTAATCCAAACACGAAATGGAATTGTCAAGCTTCTTTTCTGTCTATTTCTATGTGGATTTGACCACGCGTCACTTTCAAACTACTTTCCCAATCCGTATGGATTTTTCAGAAAAACGTACGTCCTAACTTGGAGCAGGTTTAAGTTTATATTTAATCGCAATGGGTAAATTTAGTTAGAAGATTTACCAAGACAAAGTTCTCTGCGCCATAGAGAGAAAAAAATTACTCGTTACTCGTTACTTTGCAATTTGTCTCTTCCTCTGTCATTTTTGATCAGAACGAGTATGGATTGTGTGCAAATTCAAATGGTGCTATTATTGTTCCCTTCCATCGTTGGCAACTGTCTTATTTTCCAAAAGAAACCCTTGGTCTTTATAGCACGTATCGGACCTTTTTTTTCAGGCTGTCTCATTAAAAGAGCACTTTTCTTTAAAATCTCCAAACGTGGCCTATTAATGATGGAATTTGTCTCGATTGAAAGCGAGGACCCGAAGGGACCTATTGTTTCATGTGTCTCCTTTTCCATAAAGGCCTTGGTTTTTATAGGAAGTCGATGGCTTTATTTTTCGCTGTCTTTACTGTCTCAAAATCTCCAAACGTGGCCTATTAATGATGGACCTTGTGCGACTGTGATCTCGATTGAAAGTGAGGACCCGAATTGACCTATTGTTCCATGTGTCTTATTTTTCATAAGTCTTTATAGGAAGTCGATGGCTTTATTTCTCGCTGTCTTTACTGTCTCAAAATCTCCACACGTGGCCTATTAATGATCCAACCATCGGAAGGTTATTGTCATCGTCAACAGGGACACGATGGCACCGCAGGCTCTTGTTTCTCGTTTCATTCAAAAGATTGAGTGACGTAAAATATTGTGACACCGAATGATATATGGATTCCCTCATTAGCCCGTCGTTGAATATTCAACAGTTGAATATTTCCATTCAATGGGAAGCACCTACTGCCAGTCATATGCGTACCAAACCAATCCCCAAATGCCATTGGCCATTCCCCGATACCAATCCATTGCACGACAAACGACATTCGTATCTGCCACCTCAAATTGTTCACATTCTACTTCTGGCAGTTTAGAACTATTAAAAAATTGCATACGCCCAAGTGATAGGATCTGGCGTCATGTCGTCTGGCCGTGACAGAAAAAAAAATACAAAATAAATCTTTCTTGCTTCGCGAATATGATTTATGGCTCCCGGCTACTGCCTTCTAATTCGATATTAATTTATAGTAAACGGCATAAATGGAATCCATTTCTGATTTCAGATACCTACTGACAGAGATCAAGTTTTTGGCGCGCGGCTAACCGAAACTTGAACGTTTCTACGGAGTTTTTTCGTCTTTTTTTCTTGAGAGAGATAAATATTTTGCACGCGCCTCATTATCAAGATGTCTCTAATATAATTCCTAGATCTTAGATCAGCGGGGGGAACAAACAGACTGGGATAGCCAATCTCCAATCTCACTCCTCAACGGGTAGGGATTTTTTTATTTCCGACAGTGTCGCTCTTATAAATCGATTTCATGCGAGGTTATTAAATATGCAAATAGGGCCTTTCTTCGGTTCGGTTTTTTGTGTTATGCAAAGCTTGGATTATGCGTGAAAGGATGCTCATTTTCAATCCAACTGGAGAATATGCAAATTTTTGGCAAAAGTAACAACGTCGGTTACAGAATTAACTTATGAAACTGCCAGAGAGAGGTATAGAACCCACTGATGGCCACTCCTCTGTTTGGCCGGTGAACGGAACATTTAATGTCGAAAGGATTACATAACCCGCGAGTTCTTGTTGCATATGCTTAACTGGAATTGTATGAATTCGCTGAGTGGCCATTTGTCTTTTCCTGCGGCCATTAACTTGCCCATACACAATAGAGATGGAATAAAGTGGGATTAGTATTGAGAATTATATTGTTTATGGGCATGTTGTTGCTGGGATAATAAAAGAAAGTCTAGAACGTTGAATTCGTAATGGGCTGTAGTGGAGCCATGTTTTATGGGGTATTACGGAACAAAGGCGGCTGGACAGATGTTGCCTGCGAAGGGCTATAGGTTTTGCGTTGGCATGGGGAAGTCATACGGTTTTTGCATAGATTATTTTAAGTAGAGAATGATGCCCAGATTTTGTGCTTATGCTCATTTGTTTTAAATGCCCGATTAGCATATAGACAGCTATAACTGTGGGGTAGCTTGGGGCTACCTTGGTAACCTTGGCTACAAAAAAAAATAAAATTTGATAGTTTCACGCTTTCCTATAAATTAAGGAAGCAGTAGAGGCGAATCCTCCCATTGAAACGGTCTTTGAACGTAGATAACTGTACAGCTCACGTACCTGCACAACATTTACAACTTGAAAGCTGTTTTTAGTGGCCTTACTTGTGCAATGGAACTTCTGTGAAATGAGCAAATATCAGATGGAACTCGATACGTAATAAATCGACTCAATTCACTCTCCTAATTAAGACCATATTCCCAAGCTACTTCGATTGTCTTAATGCACTTCAGCTGCTTTGGCCATTTTATTGACCAACTGCAAGACTTTTATATAACCGCACGGATGTTTGGCTCAACTTCCATAAAACCCCCTCTTCGGTTGGTTTATCGTTTGATTGCTAAAACAATGGCCAGCGTAGCCACAAACAATAAACCGAATTTTATTAGAGCAACAAATCAAAAAGCAAAATGTCTGCACAAGGTGAATGGCATAAAAAAAAATATACATACAACTTTAATAAATTGCGCCTCTCTTTCAACAGACTGAGATAATGTTATTAAGTGTTACACATATAAAATCTATTGACAACTGGCCGATATAGCAGCGATAACCACACGCTGTGCGTGACAAATTCACTCAGCTTCGGCTGCATCACAATGTGCGTTGGAAAACAAGAAGTGTGTGCAACAACCGCCAATCGATATCAATGCTGGCGAGGTGATTAAAAGACAAAATCTGCAAAGCAGTTCTGACCGGTTGAGCCACGGGCAATAAAAAAATGATAAAACTCCACGCGATTAGCATAAAACAGTTTTATCTGACGGAAGACAAACAAATTTCCACCGCTGAAAACAAAAGAGTTCAACCGAAAACTTGGTTTTTTTATTTTTTTTTTTTTCCTGTTTCACCATTCGAAAGGAGCGCATACACACTCTTGGTGTTCGATGCATTGACCGTTAAATTGAGCACCTAAAACTACAGCGAACTGCAATACAAATTAGCCAATCGGGGGGCAGAGAACATAACACGCCGTGCAATGGGCGCACACGAAGACTGCATTTGGGTCTGGTTATTGTGCACCCGGTTAATAATCTGTTATGAATATGGATATTACGTTGGTGTAATAAAGGGCGCGACTGGGTCGCAAGGAGTTTCAGTTTTTTGTTTGGTTTAGTGAGTGTTTAAAAAATTGAAGAATAACGAACAGATATCATAGAAAGTGAGCTAAATCTTGCATTCCCCATAACGCTTCGTAGAAAAGGTTCTTTCAATGGTCACTGGGAGCGTGGTCACAACCGTAAGCAAGAAGTTTATACCTCTAAAGTAAGTCTTGTCGCATATATCAAGCAATTTCAGAAGTGCATCATCAAAGAAACAAGCTTTTCCAATTCGTTTACTCGCTCAACTGCAGCAAAACCTTGGAGAAGAGCTTGAAAAGATGGTAGAACGTCGTCGTTGACCATGAATCTGTCCGTAAGATTTTGTAATTAACAAACCTATGCAAGGAATCAGTATAGACACTCTAAAATAGGCTTCAGTAGAAGAAGTTTCTGGATTGGAAGGCGTTTCAATGAAGTTCTTGGAGCTCATAATTCAACTTGAAATAAGTCCTCGGCAAGTTGGGACTCGGATTGAAAAGCCTCGTCGTCATTTTCTCGGATGCTCTTGAGAATTCATAAGCTGTTTAGTGCGATCGATTGCAGAAACGAAATCTAAGGACCTGTTCTGTAGGAAAACTGATAAAGGCAGCGTTAGACTGAATAGTTTTTCGCGTACAATGAGGCTTACTAGGAAATCACTTTTTTGGACCGCTGCTAAAAGCGTTTATGCCGCCGAAGATATCGCCCACGTTATGCTCGTTATTTCTTCAAGACTTATTAAGAAGCATTAGAGCTCTACAAAGGAAATAATACTGTCATCACGCCTTTCAATGAATCTTGTTTCACAGAGGCAAAGAAGTCGAGTTTTTCGGCTGTCTATAGTTCGTTCGGGATTGGCTTTAGCCCCTCAAGCCCCCCCCCCCCCTGGCTACGTGCCTGGTCCTGAAGTTTATTGTTATACGGAATTTACCAAACTATGATTTTTTTTAACTAGAATACTTGATGAAAATTTAAAAAAAAAATCTAAACCAACGATTGCCTTGAATTTTATTTCTTAAAAAAGTCCTCTTTCATGTGGGACAGAATGGAAAATAAAAGAGAATCAGTATCAGTCATGTAGAAAGAAGAAATCAGATCCAATGTTTGAAGCTTTGAAGATGAACCAACCAAGATGGCGTTGCTAGGATAAAAGTTTCAAAAAAGTGAGTCTTTTGATTATATTCTTGCATTTTTGTAGCATTTTTTTTTTGAATATTATGCATCGTTGGGAACTTGCCAACAAATTTGGTTAGTGGAGTAAGTAGACCAGTCAGTGTTTGACCGCATTGACTCATGGGCTTAGGCCTTTCTTTCTGTCAAATATTGCCTTCAAAACGACAGTCAAGAGTGCAGATAGTTCAATTATATTGGTGGTCCCTTTCGGGCATTTTTCGCCCAAAGGCATTTTTCATTTAGGACTTTTATTCTGAGTTGGTAGCCCGGTAATACCTTACAGCAATGAAGGAAGGAAATGTCCTTAAATTACAACACTCCATTTACTTATAGCCCTACTTACATATGTACTCACTTCCTTTTTTAAATTTTAAGGTGGCGCTGCAGTCTGGTCTAAATCTGTTCCTACGATCTTTAGCCAGCTGTCTCCAGTTTCGCACGCTAAATTTGTTAGGCTCCCCTCCACTTGCGTGCGCCACCTGAATCGCTGTCTTCCTCTACAGTGCCGTCCCTAGGGAGTGGATTCGAAGCATACGTCGAAAGAAAACTTGTGTATGTCGCTGCCTTGTGTGCAAGATTCCGCCACTAGTTCTTTGCATTTACTCCTACCCTATGCAGTTACGTCACAATATTCGAAGTAACTACGTCGCAATAAAAGATCGCGTATTTGTGCATTTCGGTTACGACAGGGCCTAAAATTTTATTAGAAAAAATCTGACTCATCCTGGCTTGCTATTTATTGGTCTTATTCTTTTGCCAGCGAAGAAATGTGAAATCCATCGTTGGTAACACCATATAGTCTCAAATCACTCCTGCCTGGTGAAAGCATTTAAGCAGTCATTTATCACTATCCGTGTACTTTCTGTATGCAGGTCTAAGAGATGTTGGTTCCTTAGATCGTCTAGAGCAGAATCAGGCGTACTATGGAAGACTTTAAAGCTTCGTAGAACCAACATAATGGCATTTTTTATGTGAGCACATGATATGATTATTGAATCCTAGTAGTTTTTTGATTGGGCTGACAGATATAATGTACGACCTGGGTAGAACCTACCCAGGTGGTGATGACGCATTCGAATTAGGCAGTTACAGTGCTGATTCTTCGTCCTCGTTGCGAGGATAATAAATATAAACGCCACTTCTCGAGTCAAGGGCGCGATGTATTTAAAGTGGTCGAATAGGCTGGCGATGCAGAGTTTTCCTTTTTCAAAATATCCTTTTATTGGTTTAGCATTTTGGGTATCCCACTGATCTACATTATTCCTTCAGATCAGAAGCTTTATCCTCGCTTGCTGCCACCGGTGGTTAGTCTTGTTAGTGGTCTTTTGTCAAAGGCGATAATGCAGTGCCGGAATAAATGCCACTTAAGGATCCGGAAATGCAATAAAACACTCTGAATACACATGGCTTCTCATTATGCAAACTATTGCGTATATCGGATCGATCAAATCTTTCGGTCAGAATAAGTTTCACTTAACCTTTTAAAGCAAGAGAAACCTTTAACAATCACAAGAGATCGACGCATAGATTTTACCTATTCTGTCGTGTTTTGGAGAAAACTTCGTCCCTTGAAAAATTTTACTCAATCCAAACATTTTTGTTATAGTATTTCACTTTTATATCCTGTTTTTAGTATAAGTACACATTACTTAAAAGGATGGGAACGGTTTAAGCAACGATTTACGAAAATTACAATTTTTAGGGAAGGTGCCTGCACACATTAATTCTTTATAAAAGTTTTCCAATGAGAGGTGTTATTGTGAATGACCCGCTATTTCGGCAGGTGCCACTTTTGAAGCTTTTATTCTTTGACATTTGACAAGTGGAAACTACGCCATTAATAAAAATGGAAGGATACACGCTTCAACGACGCATTGAAATTATTAAAGTTCACTAGAAAAATGGTGAAAATCTTGCAGTCACAGTTCGCAAGACTAAAGCATTTTTTGGTCGTCGTGAAGCACCTTGTCGGACCGCAATACAGAAATTGGTGGACAAATTCGAGCTGTTGGGACAAGTTAGTGATGTGAAGAATGAAACGCGTGCACGTCGCTCAAGAACAACTGAGAATATTGCTGCTGTAGCCCAAAGTGTTGAAGAAAACCCAGGTTTGTCCATTCCTCGTCGTTCTTTGGAATTGGGCATTCCGAGAGATGATTAATGATTTTTATGGTCGGAGTTGGATGGTATTGATCTAGACATCGTTTACTTTCAACAAGACGGCGCTACGTGCCGCACAAGCAACGAAACCATTGATCTTTTACGGAAAAAGTTTCCGGGCCGTGTTATCTCTCGAAGAGGTGATCACTATTGGCCACCGAAATTTTGTGACTTAACACCTTGCGAATTCTTCCTTTGGGGCCACGTGAAAGATAAGGTCTACGCCAACAGCCCAGCGTCGATTCAAGACCTCAAAGATAAAATTCGTGAGGCTCTCATAGGGCAGCCACTTTGCGATTTGGTTATGGAAAATTTCATGAAAAGGATATGGTCCTGTATGCGTCTCGTGGTTGCCATTTGGCTGATGTTGTTTTTCATTATTAACGGCATACCTTCCTCTTTATTATGAAATAAACATCCGATCATTTATCTCAAAAACTGGCATTTTTCTTTGAATACCAAAATAACACCTCTTATTGGAAAACCCTTTATAACAATTTTGGTTGCTTAAAAATTCTTTTACTTGTTTTTCTTTTTACAAAATTAAGCATATTTTACAAAACTGTATTTTTTTTGCAATTTAATCCCTGGTTTTAATATAATTTTTCGTTGCATAGTGATGGTCCATAAAAGAACTGATATAAAAAATTGTGGGTTCGCTGTGAGTCTTTTTGATGGCTTCGGCTTGAGTTCTATACCCCTAAGCTTCAGTTATTTTAAAAAGCTGTAGGTAATAAGTCTGGATTTTAGTTAACTAAAATTCTGTTCGCCTACCCCTGAACTCCTGCCAAAATCTGACAAGCAAACTCAGAATGTAACCGGGGGAAAGCTTCCATAACAACTATCATCGTTTGATGATCATAAAAGTTACATTCGGACCGATTTTTTTTGACTATCCTCAGCTTTCATTACATTTGTGGAAAATTAACTGGATTAAGCTCTTAAACTCGCAATTTTTGCACTTAGTCTTAGGTCTATCGTTTCAACGATAATCGTCTGAAAAATTACGCAATGAGTGCCCCGTCTTTAGTGAGGTTCCGAATGTTGCCACGTCCTAAAATGTAATTCCATTTACCCTATACAAATAAAAACAATTGTCAAACAGGTGGATGTGTAACTTAAGACCATTCTTGGCCACAAACCTATTTTTCAGACAGTTTGTCGACACTGCCTGGAACTCAAAGGGAAACGCTGTAAAGAAAAACCCAGCAGCGCCATCTATTAGATTTTCAGTTCAAGAAATGACATTTTCATTCAGAATAATATGTATACCGTGCTGGAAGAGCTAGGAACAAACTTTTGAACGTTTTTAAGTCACATCCTTTTTACCCCTACCCCTATCTATGTATATGTAGGTGAAAATCTCCTTCTCCTTTTTTTTACTGCCCCAGTATTATTATAGCAAACGTCTGACAGACAGAATCAGATTCGGCATAAAATTCTAGGTCGCTTTCGGTCGTTCTAAAAATTAAAACGAATGTGCGATTGTCTTGGCCTGGGGCTCTGCAATTTTATTAATTCGCATGCCACCAATACCTTTCACTTGGACGAGATCGCCATAACTAACACTGATTCAATTGAATCTTTCTTCCAAGACTGACTAAAATCGTTACTTGTGCCGACTCCCAACAATGGGAATGGTTTTGTGCGGATTGTGATTGTATCGATTATTGGCGCTTTCATGATACTCGGATCACAAATCACACCGAGATCAACCTGATACTTATCGAATTATTATAAGCGTGTTGTTGACGCGGTTTATTTATATCGGCTGAAGTGGCAGGCGAAATTATGTTAATTTGCCCGACTTTTCCGCCAAAGGGAAGTTCCTTTGGCCCGTCTTATTTTTGATTTAATAATCACCAATCTGCTTGTGTATTATGTCACGACTCGCATGCATAAGTGGGTATTGCTTTTCATAAAAATAGATTAATTGACAGGCGTCAAATCGTGTTATTGGCGTCTAAGCGTTTTCTTTCACTTTTGTAGTTAAATTTTGGTCAAACCATATATGGCAGCTAGTTTCCAAATACAAGGTGGGCCAAAAGAGATCACCCTATTGGAAGATGGTCTTATTTTTGCAAATGGCCGCCAATGTCAAATCTGTTTTGACATTTGTGGACTAGACAGATGTAGAATACAAGTGAACAAGCCGTGGACGTGGAGCGATACACTCCCCAAGAACGCGGAATAATCGTGTCTATTTTTTTGCGTAACAATTCGCCTGTAGTGTTGGCGCAGCGCGAATTCCGTCGCCGATTCCACGACCGTCCGACACCGACTGCGCAAGCAAACACTGCGCCTTGAAGAGTATGGAACCACACGAGACGTTGCCAAGAGTGGCCGGCCCCGGAGCGCCTGTGTGCCGGGAATATCGCCGCTGTTGACGAGGATGTCCAGCTGTCGCCGGAAACATCGCCCAGGCGCCGTGCCTCGCAGTAAGCCATAAGCCGGTCGTCCCTAAGGCGAATTTTGGTCAAAGACTTGCGCATGTTCCCATACAAAGTCCAGTCCGTGCATCAGCTTTTGCCTGTCGACCGCCAAACGCGTGTAACCTACGCCCAAGCCATCCTCAATCTCGACGACGAAGTGGACGATTTTTCGACCAAAATCATAATGAGCGATGAGGCTCATTTCCACCTCAGCGGGTACGTGAACAAGCAAAACTATCGCTTCTGGGGCACCGAAAACCCACGAGTAATGCACGAGGAGCCATTTCACCCGCTCAAAGTTACTCCATGGTGCGCTGTTCACGCTGGAGGAATCATCGGGCGAGAACGCCGCTGGTCAAACGACAACAGTTAACGGTGCGCGCTATAGGGCCATGTTAACCGAGTTTTTTCTGCCGCAATTGGACGAATTTGGACTGGAGGACATGTGGTTCCAACAGGAGGGACCTACGGCACACACTGCGCGAGCCACAACCGATATTCTGAAGGCGGCGTTCCCGGGTCGCCTCATCTCTCGTTTTGGCCCGATTTAACCGTTCCAGACTTTTTTTTGAAGTGCCGTGTTTACGTGAACAAGCCCGAGACCCTAGAAGCCCTCAAGGACAACATTCGACACGAGTATGTGAGAATCTGTCGCCCGAAGTTCTCGCCGAAGTGATGAAAAATGCCATAAAACGAGCCCGTATGGCAATCTATTGTGACGGCGCCCATTTGGCCGATATCATCTTCGCGACTTGACCAATAAAATTCTAAAGGTTCAAGTAAACATAATCAAGAAACGGAATCGAAGATTTTCATATAGAACAAAAATTAGAGCCAAACTACATCGGATGACTTCTTTTGGCCCACCTTGTACTTTGCTGAACAGACACATTCGATGATTACCAGCTGGAATAACCAACGATTAACGATAACCAAGATCGAACGAACCGGCCCTTAGGGTGTCGACTCATAGCTTAGGGTGGCTTCTCTGTATCGGAAAATGTAGCATGCGTCAAATAGAACGCAGTTCATGTACAAAATTTGAGGTATTTTACCATGAGTCTCCCGAAATCGTGTAGAAATGCCGTCCAATGTCGAGTAAAACCAACAAATACTGGCCATAACCAAACAGGTGACATATTTTATAAAAATTTAGTAGCTGGTATATTTTTCGCACACTCGCCTCATAAAATAACATGTCCACTACTCTTTGCAGAAACTCCTCTACCTTTTCCAACAGAACCCTTCAAACCCGCCCATCTTTGGTGCCCCAAGTACTCCCTAGACAAACTCCCATTTCCCACAAAGTCAAGCTCGCATTTTGTCTCAAAAATCAATCCACTCCAATCGGCGCCAAGCCACTCAATCTCAATCGTTATCCTACCTACCCCCCTCCTTATCAGGCCGCCATTAAAGCTTATCGCAAAAGTTATCAGCGTTTCATTTCGATTTTTGCAACGCGCTGTTGAGTCTCTAAAACTCAAGGCACCACCAAAGCCAAGCTTTGCACTCACTTAAGCTCGTCTCAATCTCCTCAACTAGTCGTCATCTCGTCGTCGTCATAGCCAACCAACTGGCAATGCCACCAACTGTCTGTGTCTGTTCTCTCTATACCTGTTATGAGGACGGCCTCTCTTGCATGCAAAACTGAAAACTTAACCTAAGCTTTCATTTCTTTCCGAAGCGCATTTGAATAACAAAGTCTTCGGCTTTGGATTTTGTAAGACTTAACTTTTAGTGTGCGCCGACCAGTTTAGGTAGACGGCCACAAATCGGTTAACGTTTCGTATCGATTCGTAAAATTGTGTTTAAATTAGTTTTCCATGTACCTATCTATACATCCCTCGGTTGATAATAGTTAAAAACAAAAATTTAAATCGAACAAATTTCAAATTCAAACAACTATTCGTTAAAGGTGTGTGCATTTTGATGAAATCCTCGAGACAGAAACAGAAATATTGCAAATCAGGCAACAGCAATACATTCTTGTATCTTTTACGCTACTTTTAACTGCAACAGATTGTCTCTACGTACATGCATTGTGTGGTGCTGCACACACGTATCTCAACTCTCAAGTATCTTTTTGAGGTTTTGTAATAATTTGATCGCGTTTTCGCTTTTATTTCACCTTCTCCGTTGTCCGCTGCTCCCCCCCTCCGCCCTGCAGCGGAGACCACTCTTCGTGGTCTTCGTGAAAAGAAAAGTGAGACTATACTCTGCGAGTACACGATCGCTTTAATACACACTCGGGCGAGCTTGAAATCAAAAGTGATTCGTTTTTATTTTTATTTTTTTGAAATACATCCACAAGATACAAAATACAATAAGACATTCTTTCTTTTGTTGTTCAGTTGGTGTAGCTGTTGGTGGTTTTGTTTTGTAAATTAAATAAGCGAACCGTCTGCGTTCGTGTTTCTTGTCCGCTCCACCTGGGTGGGGTGCACAACGTACCTCTACCTCTACCGTACAACATACGACAGTCGACTCGACACAAAACCTTGAGAATTCGCTTTGCATGTTGAAAACAGAACCGAAATAAAACAACCTACTAATTTAACTTCCGAATTTTTGTTAATTCCTCTTGCATTTCTGATTGTATCTCATTTTCAACCGCAGACCGTGACAAAATACTAAATTCAAATCAAAACCATCTGCAATCTGTGCAGAAAAGTCAAGAGAAACAAACTCCATAAATTGTGTGTGTGCTTTTTACGATATATAAATTTTCTATGCCTTGTGAGAGAGTGATATATACCTGTTTCTTCGTTTCCTCTATTACACACTTTAACTATTTGTCTTAGAAAAAAAAAAATAAAAATCGCTCACTATAGAGAAAAAAAAAAATGTATCTCCATCTTCTGTCTGTTGTGGTTGGGCTTTGGTTTTCTTGAATTGGCTGGTGTTGTTTCTTCTCTCGATCGCCCCTCTCCTTCATCCATCCGCTATATCGCTTGCATCGCTTCGCCATAAGCAATCATAATAATTTGTCGGTGCGCGCCGTGGCGGCTTAAAGGTGTTTGTTTCTTCGCCAAGAGAAAGTGAATTTTCAAAAAAAAAACTACCACCACTATCAATTAACTAATTTTCATCAAAACAACAACAAAAAAATGGAAAAAACACAAAAATTCATGACACTTTGAAGACACATTTCCTAATAATTCAATTCAATTCTTTTCGTTTTCTTTTATCCCTCGACGACATCACCAAAAGCGAGGAAATATTCATAGCATACACGAAAAGAGAAATACACAACAACCCGAACTCCGTTTCGTAACAGATATTCGCGAATATAACTGTGCAAAAGGCTATCCGAAAAAAGGTCATCATCCACCAGTCGCATCATTATCAAACCGAAGGTACATACATTTGGGGAGAGATAAAAAAAAAAACTTTGATCGACCTGATCGAGGTGTGTGGATATTCTGTGTTGTGGTGAATTTTTCGTCGCGCGGTATAGTGTGAATTGTGATCGCGGTTTGTAGTCAGATTTGCTCGAAAATCAAAGTGAAAAAAATCCGTTTGTCTCCTGTGCGACCGTGGATATCAAGTCGACTTTTTATTGGATTATTGCTGAAGTACTTTCAAACAATTTGCCGAGCGATTACACGGGAAAAGTGGTGAGTCTGTGGTGAATCTTTGGTATAACTGGGGGCAGATTTCGTATAACAATAATAAAGGGTTTTCCAGTAAGAGGAGAGAGACCGCTATTTCGGTAGCTGTCACTTTTGAAGCTTTTATTCTTTGACATTTGACAAGTAGAAACTACGCCATTACTAAAAATGGAAGGATACACTTCAAGAAGGCATTGAAATTATTAAAATTCACTACAAAAACGGTGAAAATCTTGCAGTCACAGTTCGCAAAACTAAAGCATTTTTTGGTCGTCGTGAAGCACCTTGTGGGACCGCAATACAGAAATTGGTGGAAAAATTCGAGCTGTTGGGAAAAGTTAGTGATGTGAAGAATAAAACCCGTGCACGTCGCTATAACAACTGAGAATATTGCTGCTGTCGCCCAAAGTGTTGAAGAAAACCCAGGTTTGTCCATTCCTCGTCGTTCTTTGGAATTGGGCATTCCACAAACGTCATTACACCGTATTTTGCATAAAGACTTGGGTCTTAAGGCTTATAAAGATCTGAACAACGTTTACTTTCAACAAGACGGCGCTACGTGCCACACAAGCAACGAAACCATTGATCTTTTACGGGAAAAGTTTCCGGACCGTGTTATCTCTCGAAGAGGTGATCACAATTGGCCACCGAGATCTTGTGATTTAACACCTTGCGACTTCTTCCTTTGGAGCCACGTGAAAGATAAGGTCTACGCCAACAGCCCAGTGTCGATTCAATACCTCAAAGATAAGATTCCGGAGGCTATCGAGGCCATTTTAGTTATTGAAAATTTCATGAAAAGGATATGGTCCTATATGCGTGCTTTTTTTGGCTGATGTTGTTTTTCATTATTAACGGCATACCTTCCTCTTTATTACGAAGTAAACATCCGATCATTTATCTCAAAAAATGACATTTTTCCTTGAATACCAAAATAACACCTCTTATTGGCAAACCCTTTATATCGTTTTTGAAACTTTGATGACCATAGGGAGTTAATATCTGCCCGATATTAACTCCCTATGTTGTCAGCTTTTATTACATTTGTGGAAAATAAACTGAATTAAGGCCTCAAACTCGTAATTTTTGCGCTTAGTTGCTACTTTTGGAGGTCTATCGTTTCGACGGTTATCGTCGAATGAGTGCCACCCCATTTTGTCGTCGATCGTTCTTGATAAATTTGTTACTAATAAACACGGGGATGTTACACAGCCTAGTTAGCTCTTTGAATTAACTAAGATCGGATCAAAATCTGCTTTTTAGCCGATTTTTTGGGGGCGGCAAAAGTGCTCAAAAATGCAAATCTGACTCCTTTTCTGCTAGACTCAAAAATATTCCAAGGAACTGGTATAATATTGAATGTAAAGACGATGGTGGCTCTGTAATTCGAGTTAATTTCTGTAAAAAATCTTGGGCGCTCTTGCGGCAACAGTGTTCCCACAGTTGCAAGAAAATAAAAAAGTTGTTCTCAGTCAGACTGCTTTCCGAAATTTTAGAGATTGCTAAAAAAGAACAACTTGGCGAGAGCTTTGAAGGAAGTATAGTTGCAGGCTTGCTTTATATATCAAGTGTCGCAGCTTATACTTAGGTACTTACCGGGCTCCCAACCCGTGAACGACGACGTTGCAGCTTTCCATTCTCTGCGATGCCGGGCACCCTGCTTTCAATTATCCAGACCAAGCGGAATGTTATCCACGTTGACTTGGTCTTTGAAAATGCGGTTCGGTCTTGCTTATCTTCTCGAACCCTGGGGCTTGGATTCGGATATCCTCTTTGCTGGAGCAATATTATCCATTTCGTTCGTTGTTGCCGAGGCAGTGTAGTCGACGTGTGGTAAACATTTATCTATTTTATATATAAATATAAAATTTTATATGCAACCAAGTGACCTCGTCTAGCTTTGGAGGCAGCGATGCAAATAACTTAGGGATTATTGAAGTAGAATTTTTTTTTATTAAATGATTTAAAATGCAATTATAAACTGAAAATAAGAGGACTCAATAGAAAATCTTTATAAATGGAGTCTTACATTGGGAATTGGCAATACTTTCTCTAGCGACAAGCAATTTGACAGCTGACAGCTGACAGCTGATTTCTACTCATTTTTATTTGCCATTTTAACGTGAATATCGTTTTACAATATACTCAGTCCCCATCTACTCAGAAATTGGTCGAAAATAAGTATCCAAACCACATGAAGGGTGTTCTTCTGATAGTCTTGCTTCAAGCATTGGCAGCACTTTCAAAATAAGCTAAAATGGCGAAAAAGGACTTTTTTTAAATAAAAAATGTTTTTTGTTGTTTTTTACCGTTGGCATGGATGATGAGCCATTTTTGGGTGTTTTTTTGTTTTGATAATCGTCGTAGGCAATTCAGTCCGTAAGGTCTGGCATCACTTCAACTACTGTTCATTTTAACCTCATTTTTTACAGCCATTTCATTATGAATAGATCCAGGATCTAACTTGTAGAGTTTTCAAAGGTTTTTAACTCCTCAAAATATGTTCTTCGAGGCTTATTTGCTTTGGGGAATCAAAGAAGTGTCTTACTGCAAACCGCTGTCTGGTCCTTGCTGGACAGGTGCGTAGATATTGAGCGTTCTCCTCTCTCTTGCGTCATTACGAATGAATCTCTTTAAGCAGTTATTTTGGTGATGGCTTTTCACAGTTTGCTTCGAATGTAGGTATTTTTATCCTCTCTGTAGTTTGGCCACATCCTGACGCGGTTCTATGAATTCTATTTTAATCTTGAGGGGATTTTTGCGTTCACTGCCCCAAACGCAAAGTGAACAAAATGAAGGTCTGAGTCTTGTCTGGCTAACTGAGTAGCACGCTCGTAGGTATTTTATGGAACTCGAGTCTTAAATATTGCCCATTTTAATTGGGCCGATTTTCCTTATCCGTTTCTATCGAAACCTCAGCGTTCCTGCTACTGCCTTCTGGTGAGATCATTTCACTCCTCAGCCACAGCTTCCACTTTAATTGTCAATTGTCGTAGACGTACCTCCATTCGATAGGAGTCAGTTGTGCTACA
The DNA here is from genome assembly GCA_948293265.1 of Cheilosia impressa. Classification (NCBI taxonomy): domain Eukaryota; kingdom Metazoa; phylum Arthropoda; class Insecta; order Diptera; family Syrphidae; genus Cheilosia; species Cheilosia impressa. The sequence continues at coordinate 53,122,373 of OX411884.1, read as the reverse complement.
AGAAGAACAGCTCGTTTGGAAGTAGTTCTGTCATCTGCTTCCAACACGCCCCTCGTCGGTGGTCTATGAAAATCCTCGACAATTGAGTATTTGACATTAGAAACCTGTGAAGTAGTTCTGTCATCTGCTTCCTGCACGCCCCTCGTCGAAGCGGGTCTACGCTAATCCTCGAGAATTGAGTACATAAGAAACCTGGCCACCATCAGTACCTAGAGGCCTCTTTTGTCGAACAGCGCGGTCTTTGTAGTATTTGAAGTTCCCTCCAATGCGAAACTTATGAGCTTTATACTGAGAATGAGATCTTCCCTGCTTTAATGACTTCGGGCGTGATTTATAAGTAAACAATGGTCGGACTCAATCAGAAGGGCAATCTCTGTGTCGGAAACTGTTCCAAAAAGCTTTTCGCGCCATAGCTGCCTCTTGCCATAAGCTCCGCGGTGACACCATCTCTATACCCCACTTAAAACGCATGCTAAAATCGATCCCTGAGCTGATCTGGTGGTAATTTAAATGTCAATTTAAGTGGCAATTTTAGTTTTAAGAGTCTTCCCGGGCTCTTCACCACCCTCAAGAGACAACTTGAAATTTTTAACGTATTTCAAACCGCATTCAGAATGAAAGCCGTGGACAAGTCTCCTGGTCTTTGTACTAAAGCTGCTTGCTAGGCTTCCATCAACTTCTCTAGAAGCTTTGCTGCAGTATAAATCATAGGCAGACCACAGCTTCTCTAAGTTAACCAGTTGCGCCCAGATTGGTCTATCCGTGACTAGTTGCCGTCACGTCAAGAAACCACATTTTACTGTGACTCCTCGTAGTTTCAGTGGGCATCAGATGAACCGAGTGAAATATTTGAATTTCAATTTATTTGAGCTTTTCTGCGCCTTTCTGAAATGTTCTACACCAGCAGAAAGTTCTCTATTGACTTGAAACTCCCTCCAGCCATCAGCGAACCACTTCGACTTTCAATAACAACCCATTGACCCAGTTCCTCCATTCAATTCACTTTCATTGTGCGTCCTTTGTTCCCAGCATCTCAAGTGACCCTCGACAAACTCTAAAGCTGAATCTCTTGCCCGGTCTTTCAGTAAACACCGTCATAAGACAACACCTCGTCGAAACAAAAACAAACAAAAAATGCTTAATCACACAAGAATTTCCGACTCTGCTACAGTGGATCTAATTAATATCAGCGACAGCCGAAACCACTCAACTCGCACTGGGTCAACGTCTGCTGTCAATGTCCTGGTTTCCAATCAATCAGTTGGATTTTTTTTTCACTTGTCTTTGGACGGAAATTCTTCGCCCATTTAAAAGAGAGAGAAAAATTGTCAAAAATGAAATATATCTCAATCTCAATCTCGAATCGTAATCAACTCTTGACCGCGAATTCGGAGTTATTGAACCTGTAATCTGAATCTTAACCTCGTAAATAAAATCAAGGGCTTTGCCATTGGACACATATTCAAATATTTTTTCTTTATGACACTCCAACACTTGATTTAATTAGTAACGCAAATTATTTTGGTATGAAATTAATTAGTTGTCGTCGTCGTGTTCCTTTGTGTGACACTGGGACATGGAATGTCAGTGGGTTGTTGGGAATCGACAGGCATTTTAATTGTCATTGTTTGACCGTCTCTATTGCAAGTGTGACAGTTGAAGTGATGCGTTCGCGGTTTTAATTGGGGAGGGTAGTAAGTGTCAGTAATTAGAGTGGGATTTCTGTGTTTTTCGATTTTCAATTTCAAATTTATTCAAAAGTCAAGGACAGCCAAGTTGTTTGGGTCAGTTTTTTACTAGTCATTTGGGGTGCTATACTGTTACAGTTTTGTGGTGTATAAATTGAATGGGTAAAAGATCCGGTAGTCCCTGTATGCACCCAGTTGTAAAAATCGTTTACACTGTAAACCCGGCTTCAGTGGTAAGGACTTTCGTTTACTTACGTGAACCAGAGATGCGAACCAAATTTATCATGTAGGAAACATTTTTGTTCTGCTTTTCATGTATTTTACCAAGTTGCATAATTTTCTTGGTCAAAAAGAGCCTTTGGTCTCTGGTAGCTTCGTTTCCGAACATCGGGCTGTCTTTCCATTAAATGGCGATCAACGTACGATCACTAGATTTATACAAAAATCCTTCTCCAGCTCAGTGCAGATGGAAATCTATTACATTTTGTTATAAAACATCAAACTGGCCTTTAAAATAAACCCGAACAAGCTTGGTCCCGTCTAACTTCTGTAAAGTACAAGGTGCAATCAATTGAGACGGCGCCCATTTAGCCGATATCATCTTCTCGACTTGACCAATAAAATTCTAAAGGTTCAGATATACATAATCAAAAAACAGAATCGAAGTTTTTCATTTAGAAAAAAAATGAGAGCCAAACAACATCGGATGACTTCTTTTGGCCCACCCTGTAGAAGCAAAATTTTGGTCCGTAGTTCAGCTTCTGGATGAAGGCGGTAGCTGATTGATAGCTGAAACTATTGGAAGTGGTGACTGACTCCCTTGGGGAATCTTTTTTTTATACTTATTGAGTTTTATTTGGGTACATAAAAGTCAGAAAAAATAAATTTTGATCAGAAAAAATAGACAGGACGTCTTCCCAGGCTCTTAGCAAGCATTTTAAACAAAATTCCATCAAAGCCTGTTCAATAGTTTTCCCGCCAACTGGTAGCAGACATACAGAGTCATTCATTTCGTGGTTTCAAGTTGGTAGCGCTGGTATTTGACACCTGTACAGCTCAGCTGTCATTTGAAGTGTCATAATATTAGTTGAATTTACGACAATGGATCGCTTAACAATCGAACAACGCGTTAAAAAAAACTTCCAACAAGACTGGGCAACAAACCACACAATAGGACCGATTATGGCTTTTTGCGTGAGAAGTTTCCTGGTCGCGTGTAATTTCACCTTCAAGCGACGTCAATTGGCCACCAAGATCATTCGATTTGACACCTTTAGACTTTTTCTTTCTGTGGGGCCGTGATTACGCGAATAGTCCCCGAACTCTAAGGGCCGTTTGCTCATACAGTTCTTAACGATTTAAATTCTACTTAAATACTTATAGGATACTTTTTTTGGGGCATAAACTGTCACATAAGAGTTTATGTGGTACTTAATTCGCGATGAGTCGTATCAGCAAACGGCCCTAAACGCATTAAAAAACCAACTTACTCAAGTAATGGCTGAGATACCGCCCGAAATGTGCGAAAAAGTGGTTTAAAATTACCTCAAAAGAACCTTCCCGAGGCGGCCATTTGAATGATATTGTGTTTCACACTTAATGGCAAAGTCCAAACTTTATAATGAAATAAAATTTTCATCAAAAATGTATCGCTGTGTGTGGTTTACTTTCGAAACCGGATAATGAATGGACCTTTACAATCCTCACGGTTTTCCAGTCAACACAGTTGGAAGGAATAACGAAATCGCATTACAGCTGTCAAACTCTCTGTCATATACCAGAATAAGTGGCCCAGTTATCATCGCTCTGTTGGTGCAAGTGGTAGTCGCTTTGACAATTGAATGCAAATCGATTTTTAAGTGAACCCTCCTGACAGGGGAAAAACAATCAACGAGGACTTATACATAATTGACTGTCATCAGAGTTAAACTGTTTAAATCAGTGAAAGGAATCGTAAGATGAAGTAGAGTTCAAGGTCTGGAACAATATATCAATAAAACAGATTTAGTTTTGGTACTTACAGATGGCGATGGGTCCGCTACGGTTCCTTGTCTTTTGTGACGATCTCACAACTCAACCGAACCTAACCTAACCTCGTTCTAGTACAAATTCGAAAAACAGCGGGAGATCGCCGTGCGCTGTCGTCTAGGCAAAGCTTTTAGAAAACTCGAAAGAAAATAGCATTCGGTCTCAAGAACCGTCTCAAAACTTTGCAGCTACCGATGCTATCGTTGGCAGTATTATAGTAAGAGCTGTTCTTAAAACGTGTAAGTCAACAGGAAACATCCCGCGAGAGCTGCTAAAAAATCTGATGAAGGTGGTTCAGTTCTTTGATGGGTCAGGGTTTGATTTCGCTCAATGTGTCCATTGGAGAACAGTGGACAGATTCCGTAGGTATAACAATAATTGTCGGGACGATATCGTTTTTGAAGCTTTGATGACCATAAGAAGTTAAATTCTGCTCGAATTTGTTTCTATATCGCTCATTACATTTGTGGAAAATGAACTGAATTAGGGTCTCAAACTCGTAATTTTGCTACCTTTTGAGGTCTATCGTTGACAATCGTCTAAAAAATTACGAATGAGTGCCCAGTTCTATTTTATTAACGTGTCTTCTCACCTTCGTTCTTTTGCGAACTCCGCATGCTATCGATCTAAAAACAAATGTTGAAACTTATCTACCAATCAGTTATAGACACTTGTAGCCATATTTTGGATGCTTCTTCCTTTTCCCGATGTTTTCGATCCAATGAGCTCTGTAGAAAGAGCTACATAGAAGGCTTTTGGTTTCAGCAACTATAAGAACCTTCGGTGGCGCCAAGAACACATCTGCGAATTGAATGATGTAACAAAATATCACGACCAAAAGCCTAAATTTAAAAAAGAAGTACGGACAAACTGTGCAACTAGTCGGCCACGAAAAGTAATCAGATCTGAATGTTCGACAAGTTCTAAGTTTAAGCAGGTTAAATGTTCAAAAATTGGTTAAATGAGCTCCAAGTTTGAAGTTTTTTGCTCAATTGGTTCCGAAGTTAAAGCCTGAGTTCCTGAGCTCATTTTAAAGGGTGCAGTGCATTTTCGAGAGAACTACAGGATGGGCCAAAAGAAGTCATCCGATGTTGCTTGGCTCTAATTTTTTTCTAAATGAAAAACTTCGATTCCGTTTTTTGATTATGTATATCTGAACCTTTAGAATTTTATTGGTCAAGTCGAGAAGATGATATCGGCCAAATGGGCGACGTCACACTTGATTGCCATACGTCCTCGTTTGACCTTTAATTCCACACACGACCCAGCGACCCAAATATTTTTTCTTAAGACTTAAATCAAACATTTTGGGTCCTCAGGAAGTTTGTGGACAAGTTAGGTTAGGGATGTGTTTGTAGGTTGTGAATAAGTCTTCAAACATTTCTATTTCAAGCCGACCTCGGATTTTAAGTGAAAACTCCCCAAAATTAACACAGCTCTTATTTTCTGAATACAATATTGCACGCAGAGCTCTTCGATTGCCCAATTCCCTCGTTAAAAAAGGTCTAAACACCCTGTCATATATTGGGACCGGGAAACCTCTACCACTGCCTGATGGAATTCCAAACTACACTCAACGGATAAACCTCCATTGAAAAACCATAGTCACTGCTGAAAGACCCTTTACCTGCGCCACCACTTAATGCGTCTCACATTTCATCAGCCTCGAAAATATATCCAAATCATTTGCCCTGGCAAATAACGAGTTTCCCATATACAATCACTCTCACACAGCCCCGTCAAACAATAGCTGTCCATCAAGCCCAAAGTACTTGAGGAAATCATTTCATTATCATTTGCCATCAGCAGCTGTGTTTCTTTTGAATGCGTTCACTGATAAAAATCCAATTATGATCACCAAAGGCGCAGTTGCATCATATGATCGCACAAAGAAAGCATCAGCCTGTGTTTACACATGTCTGTCTTCTCTCACACTGCAATTCTTAAACTATTTCGTGTTTGATTAATTGCTCAAGTGGACTCTTGAGATACAGATCGGGTTTTTATTTTTTTTATTTTTTAATGACCATTACAATGAAAACAATGAACGAAAAAAAAACGAAAAATCGCCGCAGAGAAAGTGCATAATCGGGCACGAGCGCACAAAGTTGCACTTGTAGTCCACGACGCGTTGTATGAGTCTTGCGTCACTGGAAGGTGACCGCATACAAATTATCATATTTTGAATGATCGCCCTTTCAGTGGGTTGAATTTTTAATGCGATTTGGGGAGATAAGGTTCCGCAGAGTGGCCTCGACGAAAGCAGCGATCATGCTGATCTTGGTGAGGTTTCAAGGGAAGTCCCTCAAAAGCTCAGCAACGTTGATGGAAATCAAATTCCTTCGAAATGGAGCTATGCAAATGAACTACAAATAATTGGCGCAACAGGTCCGACAGTCCGTAGGGACCTAGGCCATTCATTTGAGTAAGATTTTTAATTTTTGGGACGAATAGAAGGGATCTACAATTTTATGACGAGTCCAAACGGCTAATTGAGGAGCTCCTTCATGACAGTTCGTACTCCCGGAAGTTGTCAGACGTTCGCGAGACGTGGTGAAAAAGCTTTAAGATAGAATTTCGGTTTTTTTTTCGGGATTCGAACCTGAGACCCCTCGCTTAGTGGTCTAAAATACTTACCACTAAGCCACTGCGCCCACAAGCCACTGTAGTGCCAGTGTAGTGCCTCCATTTTTATTGTGTTGAGTGAGGAGTCACCGTTTAGCCAATATCTGACCAAGATTTGAGAGTTTTACTGTCATGCGTAAGCATCCCTTCAAGACCTCGAATATAGACAGAGGTGTTGACCGTCCCTCTCAATATTTAGAATGGTAAAGGCGGCCTTACCACTCTCGGTTACAAAAAAAACTAGTTAAAGGCAGGTTCTATCAGAAAGACAAGAGCCTTTTACACAACAGTCCTTGCGTCTGTCGAAGAATCTGTAAAAGGGTTAAGAGGCTACCAAAGTTCCGCCACCTCAAAAACTAGCAAAGAATATAGACAGAGGTGTTGACCGTCCCCCTCAATATTTAGAATGGTAAAGGCAGCCTTACCACTGAAAGTAAGGCCGCACTCTATCTTTTACAAAAAAACTGGTTAAAGGCAGGTACTATCAGAAAGACAAGAGCCTTTTACACAACAGTCCTTGCGTCTGTCGAAGAATCTGTAAAAGGGATTAGGGGCCACCAAAGTTCCGCCACCTCAAAAACTAGCAAAGAAGTAAAACAACAGAGGAAATATTCCGTCGCCTTTTTGCTAGCTTGCAGCTCAAGATTCGCTTATTCCCAACATGTTTGGAGAAAGTTAAGGAGCCCCTGAGGACAGCAGTAAGTCGTCTCCCTTCCATATATAGCTGTCAACAGATTGAGTGAACAATTTAAAAGGCTTTTGCATTACCACCTCTTGGTTACTTTTCTGAATTGGTGAATCAAAGTGGGGTCTATACTGTCTCCGCTGTTTTTTCTTTGAATTTTATATCGCGTTTTGTAGTTCTTTGCCAACGGAAAGTAGCAGAGTTCAGTGAAAACTTTACGCTGCTTCGGGCTGTGGACTTATGCCTACCCTCAACAAGAGACTGTCCCGCAGGAGTCTTGGTATTTATTTTCAGTCAGTTGGCATTTATTTTCATGATGCGTTCTTATTTTATAATGAGATGGCAGCCAGCTATTTATGTCATGCAAGACAGTGGTTGACTGCCCAAGCCCATCATCTCGGGTTAAATGCCAACCAACAGCATTTAACGGTCGCAGAAAATACCTTCCGCGTTCAAAAGACTCCACAACCTACTCGCAAGTTGAAAGCCCACGTAAAATTGCCAATAGGAAGGGTAAGCAGTTTTTCGTCAGCCAATCACTCGCTCTCTCCCAACGACATGCTGTCGATACAAATCAATCGATTTGCCTTTTCTCCACGAAAATTGATTGCGATCTTTGTAGTTATACAGTTAGCTTCCCGGCAAAGGTATAGATACAGAGAGATGAGTTCGGCAACCCAAGACAATGCGCCTGCGAAACGAAAGCATCTAACAGACCTCCACGAAGCTCCGCACACCGGCATGAAATCATGATCTGCTAAAACCCAAACACTCCTCAGTGAAAGTGACGTTTTGCTTTTCCTCTTCCCCAGCGCGGTTGCTTTATATTTGCCGTCTTCCATCCGAATTTCAGGAAGTAAATTGCACCAGACGTACAAAAAGCCATCAAACGACAAGCCTCATCAATTTGTCAGCTCAAAGTATTTATTTCAAGAGCATTCAGCGACAGGTGGTTGCGTTCCAGCTGTGAGGTCGGATTGCAGTTAATTGAAAATGCGGCGGGTTAAGAACATTGTCACTGAGCCGTTAGCACTTCACACGGAAGTGTACGTCCCTCGTGCTGACTGTGCCGGTTGCAAATGTGCCACCCGTTTCAAGTTGCATTTTATTTTAAGGGTCATTAAAATGATTACCGCACCGCCAAATGGCATGACGTTGCGTTTCACGGTAGTGCACCGGCAATACGCAGACTGTAAAAAAAAAGTCTGACTTTTGATGTAACGTTCGCCCAATTCACGGAAATGTGTGCCATCGTGGGACTGTTGGTTCGAGTGTCCCGGTAGCGTTAATTGCTCTATTACATACCTTTAAGACTTTTAAAGCAACCTAAAAGTGTAGCTCTTACCTAAACCTCGGTCTGTGTGAACAGCGTACTAAAAATGCCGTAAGAAAAGTAGTTGAGAGCAGAATATTATGGCTGTCACCACGGATTGCCTGCGACGGACACTTGAAGTGTCCGGAAACTCATAAAAAAAGAGATAACCGTTTTGGAAATAACCACAACTTGGTCGTTTCTGTGGTGGGTATCTGATCTGCTGGGCTTCGGGTTGTTGCTTAGAATGACATAAATTGTTTTCAGTGGTCGTTGATAGCTTATGCAAAAGTCTGGCTTTGTTTTACGGCTTTAGCAGGGCAAGTCTGTAAAAAAAGGAGGAATACATATCTTACTCTGTTCTGAATTTCAAGTCTAACCTCACTTCACCTTAAAGAAGCAAGAAACTTACTGCACAATTGACTGCATACCCAGAGAATTGTGTGAACTTTCCAAAGGTAAAATGACACAAGTTGCGTGCTATTCAGTCGTGGAGATTTTTATTTTCACTTTCTTACCCTCGCTGCTATTTCTCTAAGGGAAACCTATTCAAGATGAGTCAAAATCACCTCTTAAATCACTGTTTTGAGGGCTTAAAATTATTAAATTCTTCACTTATAACACTTAAACTAATACAGCGTCTTTTTTTGTACTCTCTTGCAGGTAAGCACCTCCAACTTTTGGCACAAGCAATATGCGTAAGTTCATTAAAAATATTTATTTGCTGCGCGGAACTTAATCTCCGTTTAACTGTTTCCACGGACCGATCTTGAACGAATTCGATCTCAGACAGTGTCCTTACAAAAAACCTCCGAAAACAGTCCAGGTGACGTTTTATTCAGAAATCAATTTGTAGTAGATTTCTGTCAGTTACAGATGTATCAATCTTTCATGTAAGAGGTCGCTGTAGCTGTTTTCTCACTCACCCATTTCCCTTTTCAAGTATTCAACACGTTTTTCTTAAGTCTACAATCCACTATATAAATCGTCTGAGAAAACTCCTCTCAAAAATCCAACATGTACGAGGTTTTAATAACCAGGATTGGATCACTATAAATGCTTCGAAGCAACCCTTTGCAACAAATGCTACACCAAACTACCCATTTCCAATTGTCAGTCACGTAGCCCTTTGTCTAAAAGTCTAGTAATGTCGGATTTTGTAAAAAAACGAAACGAAAACCATTCGCATTCAAAAACGAAAGAAGTCATGCGAAAGCGAGGAATTGTTACTTCTTTCGTTTTCCTTTTCCCATTCGCAAAGTTTGTAGACGCAGTTTTGTTTAAATTACATTTTGACAGCTTTTTTGTTAAATTTGCTGTGTGTCAAAGTCGCTGTCAAAGGTATCATTTTTAATTTTTTCCCCACAAAGCAGAGATGTCTTTCGTTTTCTTAGTTGTATAAAGTAAAAGAAAACGTTAACCTCAATGAAATAGCTTTCGCGAACTACGTTCGTTTTCTAAATAATTTGAAGCAAGCTTGAAGCAAAAAGTTAAAGCTGTCGTTATTTTTTTTAGTTACATAAATCAAAATAAAACGTAAACCTCAATGGAATATCTTTCGTTTTTATTGCTTTTGCGAATTGCGTTCGTTTTCAAAGATAATTAAAGCAAAACGTTCGTACAAGCAAAAACGATTGGGCGTTTTCATCTTCGAAAATCTTTCGGTTTAAAGATCTTCCGAGTGACTGCTGCTGTCAGAAACAAAATGGACTAGTTTGCTGAATCAACTAACTTACTGAGTACGTTGTTCAATTACATAGTTCACTTGACAGTGCGCGATTTAGTTCGCCCATTACCTTTACGGAAGCGTGCACAAAATATACCCGATAAATTTTAAATAAATCTTTGCCTTAAAGTGTCTGAAACGTTTCCTAGATTTAGAAGTTGGAACTAATCGTGGGTAGGTACTTTGTGCAATTTCCAGATTTTGACGTTTTCGGGGTCACATTCCCAACGTCGCGTCGTCAAAAACAGTCGCCATTTATCAATTTTGTTTTAAATAACATCACGCGAGTGGCTTAATCACAGTAGCAATAGCTGAAGCTATGATTACACTTGTCATTTTTCGTAGCAAATTTTGACAAGCTGTCGTAAAAAAAAAAAAATCTGCCATTCAGTGGTCAGTGGTCACTCGTGGGTCTTTCGTGAGAACGCGCGTGACACTTGACACTTGACAAATTTAGAACAAATTTTTACTTCATAATGACATTGGCATGTCAAAATTTGATATGAAAAGTGGTCGCTCCTCCCCGATTTGTCGCATTTTTCTTCACAGGGCTGTAGGCAGCAGGATTACGTAACGCAAGTCACCAGCTCTCTGTAATAGTTGAAAAGTCACCACTGCACCGGTCATTAGCAAGAAAAACAACCTCCCAACTGGTTGTGAGCTTATTAAAAAAACATCTTCAACCTTATACGTGTAATCAACGTTGCGGCCTCTTTCGATTGCGGTAATAAAATAAGCAAATGTCTACCCACAAACGTTGTTGGTAGGAAAATTCGCAACGCATCGTTGCGCGTCCTCCAAATGAGCTAGTGATTCCATCGCAATTTTTATTTTTTCGTCCAATGCTTAACAAGTGGAACCCAAACTATGACTTAATTGATTTATTTATTCCTGGACTGCAAATAGAGTCAAAATTTCGGCAGACAGTCTTGCACCCTATTCAGACCGCACCGAAATATCGTCGATGCATTGACGCCGAACACCAACTAGTTTGACGTTTGAATGCGTCGATGCAGTGGACGCATTCAAGAATCTAGTTATCTTAAGTCGACTAGATTGGTCTGGATGAGATGTAACCTGAACGCAAAAACTAGATTGGTCCGGAACGTCACTTTTTCGGCGTCATATAAGAACTGTCAACTTAGTACTCAGTCACGAATTTCTTGACTAGATTCGTCGGCTACCCCTCTATAAACGTCAACTGAAACAGCTGCTCTTTTGACCGATTTTCCCCAATCAAAACCGAGATACACTCAGTGAGAGAGCTGTCAGACTTACTAAACTAGATACTTGAACGTCCCCATTCACGCCGAACACCAACTAGTTTTCTATTGACGTTTGACGTTTGGATCAGCTGTGAGATACAAGTCGTGAAACTTTTGTGTAAACTAAACAAATAAAATGAATTCAGATCATTTAAAACTAACATCAATTAAGTGTGGAAAATGATTTTAAGTTGTGAGCTGTGACTTTTGTTCGGTCGGCTGTTTTGCTGAATTAGCTGAATATCGCAAAAGGTGTGTTTGTTTCAACAACCCGACTATTTGAAGTCGCTTTCGTGGAAAACTGAAATATGTATGGGAAAACTTCTGTTTTCGATGGAGTTTTCGAGTGTTTTTGCAAATAACCGACTGGGGTATTAGAACTTCAAAATTTGCACAGCGCGCTCCACTCCACTTCAATTGCTTAATGGAATGCAAAATGTTGCACAAGTGGCTCTTCCCCATAAATTGCTATATAATTAAATAAAAATTTAAAAAAATCATTCGCCAAACACCTACAACTGCCTATTCAATGTACGATTGCATTGTCATGGCTCGTTGAACCTGATTGCCAAGTCTATGCAAAATTTCAACGCACAACTAGCAAGTAAAGTACTCACGTCATTCCTAAAGATACTCATACTCATACTCATATTCACAAGCCAATGGTACCCTTTTGCGTCTCCCGCATTTCTGATGGATGTCAAATAACAGCAAACGCACACCAGCCCACCGAACTATAGAGCCGGTAACGTACACTCGATCGACTCGGCAATGCAACGCGAACGCATCAAGAAGGTACTGCGATGCACGTTGTGTGCGCGTCTGGTTTCGAAAGGGAAATTACAAAAATGCATTCAGCGCAACACAAACACACTCGCACCCGATCCCCTTCCCCTACAGATCCCAGCTAATTGGCAGCCCGCGAACAATTTCCACTTTCGATTTCATTAGCCGCTTAACACGGAATCGGAAGAACACTCCAAACATAATAATTATTATTACGTTGGAGTGATTTCTTTCCCCTCCGTTATTTTTATGAAACTTATCTGAACGAAAGGAAAAAAAACAAAGTACAAATTTTCGACCAAACTGGAGTAGGTAGGACTTCAGCTTCAGCTACAGTTTCTCAGCTTGTGCGTGAATATTTTATCTGACGTCTAGTGTTGAGGTATAATTGCTACACATTTGCGATGTTGTGATTTTGATCAATGAAAGCGGTTACGGTTATGATGGATATTCGCTGCGCAGCCATTTGATCGATATAATTTTTTTTTAGCTATTTGCATACTCTTTTTCTGATTTTTCTGATTTAGTGGTGGTTCTGGTTTTGTTTTTGGCCGTTTGACGAGCTGCGCTGCTTCCTGAAGGTAAAAGTTATTCGCCAGCAAGACACTGTGTCTGGGAGAACGGGTCGTGTTATTATAATGTCTGTCCGTCTGTCTTCCTTGTGAAATTTTCGTGATGCCTTGAGCTGGAATTTGAATTTTGTTTTTTTATTTTTTTTTGTTATTGGGTGTGGACTGCGGTTGACATGTCTTCCGGTGTCCATGGCTTAGGATAAGCGCAGAAATTGTGAAAGGAACGCTTCCGGATATTTATATGCAGATAGTGGTTGTAGTGGTCCGGTAGTGAATAGCGACTAGATAGTGAGAAAAATTGTCAAGTGGTAATTGAGCTCTGTTTCGTAGAGATTTTGACAGGAGAGTGTTGAGTTCGTGGTATGCCAAACCGGACAGGCGACAAAGTGCATCAAGTTGTGTTAAGTGTTCTCATTTCTGACAGAGTCGTTTTAGAGGTTAAGAAGTAAAAATCGAGTCTTTTCGATTATGGGCTGTTCTATGAGCCCCTACTGTCTGTCCAGTGGCCCAGGTCATCTTATGCTGCATAAGGGGTGATTCTGAGAATCACACTTCAAAAAAAAATGGAAGAACTTCTTTGTGCTTTGCCTGGTGAGTTGCTGCCAATAGGCTTTTGCTGTGCAGTGCAGTTCAGCACATGGCTTCCTACAGGTCAGCAGTGGTGTCAGACTTTGAAGACTGTTTTCCCCTTTTTTCATCAATCAATTTTTCCCTGAATTCAAAAAGAGTTCCCCTTTATTACCCTTAGTGAAATTGGCCTTCAGATGCACAAAAATTCATACTTAGACGTTCGATGGGCTGTTGTCTTTCATATTTTGAGTGAATGCATTCAGAGGCACAAAAATTCATACTTAGACGTTCGATGGGCTGTTGTCTTTCATATTTTGAGTGAATGCATTCAGATGCACAAAAATTCTTACTTAGACGTTCGATGGGCTGTTTTCTTTCATATTTTGTGTGAACATTTCATTCTGATTAAACTTTGAAATTTATTTGTGTTGCAAATGAGTTAAAATTTTACCTTTAAGCAATTTTGGTTTCAAAGGGATTTTAGATTTTTTCTCGTTTTTTTAAACTCTCCCCTTTTTCATTGAAAATTGGCGATTTTCCCCTCATTCTGGGACCACTGCGTTAGACTACAGATTTGAGTATAGCTAGTTCAAAATGCGAGGATATAAGTCCCAATTCTTATCAACACACCTCTCCATAGCTGCAAGGAAACTACGGAGAGTTGTGCTGGCTTTCTTCACGTGATCTGTTCTAATCTGCCAGTTTATTTGCTGTCAAAAATAAGACCCGTGTATAAGGCTTTCTTTCGAATGGTTGTAAGAAGCCAGGGTCATTACGGACCTGTTGCGCCAACTATTTCTATTCAGCTTTCAAAGAGAAGAAGAGAAAGGTACTAACCATTGAGTGAGGAAGTGTCTATCCGAGGCATTTTTTCGCCGTGAAAAAGGTTTGATTTGCATTGACTCCCAGTCGACTTTTATTCACCCATCTAGAGCGAATTCAAAGAAACGCAACGAAAAGTTGGAAAGTCAGTCCGCACCTTTGATCACAGCCCCCTGTATTTCTGCGTCTGTTTAAAACGGCCCTGCGTAGGTTTGTTCTACTGAAGAACTCTATTTCGATCTTTCTTGCAAACGTACTCGGCCGAGTTTTACAGATTTTACGGTCCAAGATGCGTGAATTTTTTATCTATTTCTTGCAAGTCTCATCGGTCTCTTCACTACCCGTTGACATACGAGATCATACCAGTTCGTCTGATCTATGTTCTGACTTCATGGCATTAACGACTCAGTTGAGGTACAGTGCGATCTTTTCCCAGACGAGTTTCAGTCGTCGTTTCACCCACAAAATCGTCGTCGATCTCCTTTTCAGATTTAAATTTAAATACCATCCAAACAAGAGGAGATCTAACCGATCTCCAACCGATCTCGCATTGAAAATGCAAATGCCCAGCGAAACCTATCATTTTACGAGGCATGCGATAAATTTTGAAACCAATCCCCCGAAGTAATCCTTTCTTTATAATCTTGATGGATCTTGCGCCATTCGCGCACCTCAATAAACGATCAAAATGAAAGTCACCATCACCTAAATCGGAGCATGTTACATCACATGCGCTCGCACGGCACACCGGAGATCGGTCAGCCGAAATGAGTTCACCTTATGCCTGAGTGGTGAGTAATGCTCTGTCCGCTGCTTGTGGTTCTGGTTGATTTTTCGCCGTTTATGCAGTAAATATATCAATAATTATCAATTATGCTCTTTATGGTGTAGCTGTAGATCAATTAAAGGGTAAACAACGTTATGCAAATGTGCGTTGGCACAATGGAGTGCGAAAGGGGAAACTGATTTCAAACAACCCACGGCGAGGTAAATTGGATTTCGGTTGCGCTACCTGAGATGGGCTTCCGACGCGTGCATAATTATTGCGCTGAGTTAATTGGTCCACAAAAGTGAGTAGGTGGTGTGAGTTAAGACAGTAGCATTTCATTTTTTTTTTTTCGAATTTTACTACTGACTTTTTAACAGGGCCCTGATCGCGTAACTTTTGAGACGACCATCGTTCGAACGATTGACCTCCAAAACTGGCAAATATAAGTACGAGCTTGAGAACTTGATCTAGTTCATTGTGCAGAAATGTATTGAGGACTTATGATCATTAAAAAAAAATCGGCCTGAAATCAACTTACTGTGGCCACCAAAATTTCAAAAGCGATATTGTCCAGGAGATCGTCGTCTTGCATGATCTGCCACCAGTTTTTTTTAGTGCGTCATAATAGATCGTGTGAAAGAAAGACTGATCGTATAAGAAGAGTCACATTTTAAAGCTGTAGTCTTATTAATGAGAATCGGGAACGAACTCCCAACTTTGGAGGGGTATACCTGAGCAACAGTCAGCTTTTGGATGAGGCAGAGCGACGGCTACAGTCTTTTGTAGGCCAGCGGTTGTAGATTTGGTGTTAGCGTAGTATCTTCAATAAGTCAAATGTGTCGCGCCTGCGTGTGCCTCAGGTAATATAGGTGAATGTGTTGGAGTCAAGCTTCGTTTGAGCAATATTTAGGCCTCGTTCCTTCCCGAGCTTTGTCTAAAAGGTGCTGTCGTTGACTTCAATTTGACGACGCTGATCTTTTGATGTTAGATCAGAGGGTTCTACTTCCTAGAGATCATGAATGTGATGATCTATTTTTTCCAGAGATCTTCTATCACTTTGCGACTTTGTCCACGGTCCAGATCTTCATTTTGAGGACTAATTTGCCCGCATCTCACTGACTGCGCGATTGACAGCATTTTGGAAATCCAAATCTTGTTTTAAAATACAAATGCTTCCCTTACACACTAAAGGAGGATTTGGGACTGCTGCAAAGTTATGTAGTCCGATAAGTCCTAAGCTTAAGCCTCCCGTCGTAGATGGAGGAAGTTCCGTTCTCAGTCAAAGAAGGAGGCTTAACTGACAAAACCAAAAGCTTTATGTGTAATGGCATCGGGACTTTTCTCTGAAATATTTTTGATGAACTAGTCGCGAGCTCCGGTCTCATATTTAAAAAAAAAAAAGGCCGGTGTGCCAACACGAAACAAGGCTCTTGCCAATTTGTCTCAGAAACTGAAAACTTTGTTTATTCACAAACCCATTGGCCGATCATTGACAAAGACTGATTTTCAAAGTGGGTTCAAATAATGCACAGAAGGGTATTCTTCGGGTGTAATTTGTCAAGCAATATAGTTCAGCGGAGCATAGATGTTAAAAGATTGTCAGTTATGACAACGAGGCTTAAAATTTTACCCTATATTGGAGCATGTATCAGGGGCTTGCGACGAACCCCCAAACTTCTAGCTCAGCAGCTCAGAGAGCTATAAGAAATTGTCTTTGAAGGTTTCCATTAGCGAACATTTCATAACAAAATTAAGTCTCAGCCCCCTCCCCTATAAAAAAAAACTCCTACTGGCTATTGTAACCCTCGTACCGTAAGCTCTATGGAAAATTATGTTTTTCATCATCTTTTAAATTGGCTGTCATTTGTCACCTCTCCGAAAAGCATTTCTAAAGATGGCCGAAATCCCAAACTGTCACCGCTGGGGGCTAGGAGTGACCTCCATCTTGAATATTATTAATTGGTTGCGATTTTTGCTTATAAAGAACCTTTTTGTTGGTCGTCCGTTTCTTTTTATACCCTCCAGGGAAAGGTATATTCACTTTGCCAATACATTTGTAACGCCAAGAAGGAGTCACCGGAGACCTCATAAAGTATATATATATTCTGAACCAGGATCACATTCTGAATCGATTTAGCCATGTCCGTCTGTCTGTCTGTCTGTCTGTTTGTCTGTCTGTTTGTCTGTCTGTCTGTCTGTTGAAAGCACGATAGCTCCCAAAGTAATTGATGTAGGTGAATGAAATTTGGTGAAAGGACTTATTTTTATCGGCGTCAGGTTGGTATTGAAAATGAGCAATGTCGGTCAAGTAGTTCCGGTACCTCCCATACAAAACCAATATTGGACCCATGTGTCTCTCTGTCTGTTGCAAGCACGATAGCTCCCAAAGTAATTGATGTAGGTGAATGAAATTCGGTGAAAGGACTTCTTTTTATCGGCGTCAGGTTGGTATTAAAAATGGGCTATGTCGGTCAAGTAGTTCCGGTACCTCCCATACAAAACCAATATTGGACCCATGTGTCTCTCTGTCTGTTGCAAGCACGATAGCGCTCAAAGTAATTGACGTAGGTGAATGAAATTCGGTGAAAGGACTTCTTTTTATCGGCGTCAGGTTGGTATTGAAAATGAGCAATGTCGGTCAAGTAGTTCCGGTACCTCCCATACAAAACCAATATTGGACCCATGTGTCTCTCTGTCTGTTGCAAGCACGATAGCGCTCAAAGTAATTGACGTAGGTGAATGAAATTCGGTGAAAGGACTTCTTTTTATCGGCGTCAGGTTGGTATTAAAAATGGGCTATGTCGGTCAAGTAGTTCTGGTATTTTGCATGACTTGTATGCAGTGGAGGGTACCAAAGCATCGGCCAGGCCGATGATAACACTTTTACTTGTTTTATTTTAAATCTTTCTCGAAGAAGTGCCAAACTTTTTGAACCTTTTTGCAGGACGAAAATGCTTTAATTGCGCTCAAATTTGAGTCAGTCAGATGTTATCAAAGACTTCTTAAAATGCATTCCAAGTTCGTCTGGAAAAATTCCCCCCATCCGGTTGCAACAGCCCATCTTATACCTCGCCCATAATGCCTGCCCTTAAACCCGAATGATTAACTTCAGTATTACTCAAAGTTGCTGTCAAAACAAATACCCCATCTATTGCATAAAATGATTAATAACTAATTTTGTAAAAATAAATCCTAATTCACTGTCACGCAATAAACAAAAAAACAGACAAAAAACATCGTTTAGCTTTTTCCAAATTCGTGTAAACTCTCATTTGAGCCGAACGCCATTGTGACATCACCCAAACTTGTATTCCGAATGCAACCTTTAATAAACCAGCCGAAAAAAATGTTTGGGTTCATTCATATGCATAGGAGTGTATTTGTTTTTGTCTAACAAACAAAACATGTTTCTGAGCTGCCAAACAAAGCAACAAAAAAAGAAGCCTCTTACCCATGGTGCTAATTTTGAATATTTTCGGATGTAACGTTGTGAGTGTTAATTTCCTTTTAGTGTTTGGGCCTCTTATGCAAGCGTGCGCGTCTTTTGTTTTAATAAATTTTTATGTTTCGTATTGCGAAAATCAGAAATCAACCACCGTTGACATTGATTCCGGACAAGAAGCCCGTGTGACTGCTGGTTGCAAACATTTAATTTATTACAAAATGGCGATCAAATTGAGAGCAAGCTTCGAATGGAGTTGTTCTTGGGGAACACCCGTGTCACGGTCAGGCGTTTATGATTTTCTTCAGCAAATACTTGGAAATTAATTTTTATCCGCACAGCTACCTGCCAACCATTATGGGTAGCGCCGCCGGTTTGCCATTGTGGGCTGAGCCTTATTAGTTTCGATTATGATTGATTAAATCTATTTTCGATGTCAAATATTCGCAAGCGAGCGCTCCAAGTGTGTATTTGTTTATCTCTTGTGCGAGACACTATCTGTTACGAATACTATTCAAATGAGTGTTGGATATTAAAAGTTATGCAAGCGGTTTGAATGAAATTATAATAACGGGAGCTAGTTACATAGCTTTGGTACGAATAAGTCGCAGAGAAATTGTGTCCATCAGTAGGAACGAATTTGAATACGTATTGCTTGTGGTGGGTTGGTGCCGATATTTATGACAGCTGAACTTGGCAGTCGATTTTTGGAATGACGCAAGGTGCTCTTGGTTGATGTCCTTGATCCCAACTGACAGAAGTCAATTCGCGGCTTTTCTTTTTCTTTACGGGTCGTACTCTAAGTAGCTCTAATTTATTAACTTACTTACAAAGGCGGCTTAGTAGACCTTCTTAGGTCGACGTGCCTATTTTTCGCCTTGGCGAGACAGAAGTTAAAAAAACTGCGACTGGATTGCGATGGGCCCTACAGTGCCGTATGAGACCTCACTATCTCAACCCATTTTTACCTAACCTAACCTAACCTACTTGGGCGGCTCTACAGTTCGAAGTGAACCTAGACCGCAACTTACAAGCCTCTGCTTCTAAGCTAACTGCTTCTTATTGCGCACTTCAAGACAGTTGAGGTCCCGTGCTACTTATGCGCAAGAGTTTTCTATACAGCGGGCTAATAGCTCACCCATTTTAATGCTTTGATTTATGTGAGGTTAGGTTTAGAAGGGAAGGTTCCACTATGTGCAATTTTAACCCAGAGGACGTGTATGCCCATTCGGATCGGACTCTTTAAAAATAAATAGAAAAAAAACACGCGACTGACAAAACCCTTCGAATGTGTTGCTGAATTTTCTTCAATTTCTTTAATTTAGCTATGGATTTTTTTTTGTATTTCTTAGTTATAGCTATCGAAGAACCCTTCGACTATTCAAAAGAGGTCTTGGCAGAAGCTTAAGAGAACTTTAACAGATTCTACTTGATCTTTGTTTCTACAGCTTCTACAGACGTAGTACTTTCAATTCCTAGCTTTTTTTGTTAGATATTTTCTCAAATGGTGCAATGCCCGGTTCGTACCCCACCTGGGTATCTTACCTTGTGAACCGTTAACGAGCATTTTATTGCGGAAATTCGTTTTATTTCGTAAGTAAATTTGCTCTAAATTATTTATGGCGGAAGTTGTTTTTTTTTTCGTATGTAAACTCGCTCTAATTCGCTTCTACTTCCGCCGCGATTCGGCCCCAGAAATGGGGTTCAAGCTACGATTACACGTTTCATTTTCAGTGGCAAATTTTGACAGGCTTACGTCAGAAAAATTCGGCCACTCGGTGCTCACTCGTGTGTCTTTCGTAAGTGTGCGCTGCGACAGCCCGCGTGACCAGACGCTTAACTCGCGATCCCACGTAGTGACAAGTTTGGGACAAATTTCTACGTCATAATGACTTCGGCATGTCAAAATTTGACATTTTAGATCGTACAAACTTGACACGAATCCTGAATCCTCTACATATTTCAGACTCTTGGTCTTTCTTAAATTCATCCGATTAATCCCCCACTTGCTGTTACCATTTGACTTAAAATTTCTCTAAAGCTTAGTTCGGTGTAACATTATGCTGGCAATGCCACAAGCCTCATTATGTTCGCGCTGTTTAATTATACTCAAATCTCTTACCAAAACCGACTATTTACTGATTTTCAATAGATTTTCACTGCCGCACTACAATGTGAATGTCGATAATCTCAAACAATCGCTAACCTTGAAAACAGTCCTGTTTCCTATCTGACACAAACATCTGACAGTAATCTCGATTGGGGTTCGATTCAAGCTCAAGTGCAAGCAGAAAAAACAATCCAACAAATGGCAATTAATTTACTATCAATTAAATCGTGAACATTTCTATTTGTGTATCTGAAATCTCGTGCCAATTAATGCTGAAATAACTCCAGAGGTTGTACTTTTATTCAACTTTTAAATTAGTCGGCCTTATGGAGGGATTGTTTTTTTTTTCTTGTAACCCGATGATGTCAGGCGAGAGGTTGTAGAAAAATGATTTTTTACCTATTTGACAATATTCAAATGAGAGGGGAACAAATTCGAACGTGTTTTCGGATTTATTCAGAAGAAGTTGCAGAAATGTTTGGAGTTGCCATGGACAGCTTGAATTGGAAAATGTTTTCTGTAGAAGGGATTTTGCTTTTTCCTTCGGAAAGGACATTGTAAGGGTGTACATTTTTGTTTGTCTGTGAGAAAAGATATTGTGTTGCCCCAAAATTACTTAGGGACACTGGTTGACAGACTTGAACTGAACTAAGTTCGACTTTTTGTCCAACAAATCGGCGAGTTATTCCCCTGCAAAACTTTTGTTTTACAAAGTTTCCATGTAGATCCTTAACACTGTCACGATTTTAAATAAATTTCAAAAGAAGTTTTCCTTGGCACATAGATATTGTAGCTCCAGCGAAGGAAACTCTAAGGCCGCCCGCACACTGAGGTTCTAAACTGAAACTCCATAGGAAGTATTCAACTTTCGAAACGTTTCGTTTGGTTAGCTCTAAAAAAATGATTAAGACTGGAACAACTTGTTCCCATCAAAAACGAGTCCTATTTGATAAAACTTCGCAAATATTTTACTTACATTTTGAATTGTACTAGATGGCAGTAGACATCTCATTTCACTTTTGGATGGGTAAACAGAAACCGCTTTCGTGCTCATTATTGTAGATAAATTAAATAAATAATCTAACTTTCGGTTGAGTTCAGTCTGAGAGCGTTTGGCGCTGAAACGCTGGTAGTTTTCTTCATCTTCTTTCGGAACAAACGCATGTTAAGCGGACGTTTCCTCCCATTCACTGATGGAGGTCAGTTTGCATTCGGAACATCTTTATCCGACTGTTTTTCAGTATGACTGCTGCCCCAATAAATTCGGAAGAATAGCTTAGAGAGGAGTGAGTTGTTTGTGAAAGATTTCTCTGATTGACAAAGGGGCGTGGCACCTCCCACACAACTAATTTATTTAAAACAAAAATGTTGATAGGTATTTATGGCGGCTTTTGCCTGGAAATTTGGTGGTAAATGGACATCAATAGACTGCAGGAAGCAGTATGAAATATGTGGGCGGTGGCCAAAGGGGCGTGGCATCTCATTGACAGGAAATTAAAACGCAAAAGATGATGCAATTTGAATTTGGATCATGAAATTATTTTAAATGCCAAGAAATTTTCAAAATGAGTGCGGAATTGAGAACGGGGCGTGGCACTTTTTAAAGACCAAAGCAATGTAACAAAAATTGTGGTGGCATTGCTCTGGGCTATCATTTCGAAAGCGTTTTTGCTAAATTTGGGATTGTCCATGTTTCGGACCTCTGTAAGCAAAGTTGCGTACTGTCGGGTCCGCTAGAAAGCCAAAAAATGCGAATCAATGTAAGAATAGGCTGCAATATTAATAATTTAGACTCGCAACATGAAAGTGACGCCCTATTTACCCCACTCCCGCGAGTCTTGTAACTGATGAACGGATGAGCAATAAATATGTTTGTGGATTCCTCATTTTCAAAGACCAAAAACTCCTTTATCTAGTTGAAGGATTAACGATCGGTTTGTCAATATGTGAGGGCAACTTTGTTTTGCAACTATTTAGTCGTAGTAATAATATTTGAGCACTGTAAGTATTGTAGATAAATGAAATGGAGGCCAGTTCGCTCGCTAAAGGTGTAGGTAATGCAAACGATCGATGGACTTGTAGCAATAAAGGCGGTTAAATGCGATTAATTATCACCCCCCAACCATTGACCACCATTCAGTGGATGACTTTCTCAACCAATAAACACATTTCAATGTAAATTTCACTAAAAACCCCGGTCAAAAATACACTTTTCCGACACTTGCTTTTTAGAGGAGAAAAAAACCCCAGTTCGCTCATCAACTCTTTTGTTTCACACGCCAGCAGGCAGACGTTTTTCCCACTTCCATCTAATTTCTATTTTTTTTCTTTTCAGATCCCGAAACAACCTTCAAAATGACACAAATAACTGGACTACTTTTGACACTCTGGTCAATATACTCCACATGCGTTGCAATGCCAGATGTAAGTACCAACTACCACCAAGCACATAATCGTTCTTAGAGTACTCGTTGCTCGAGAACTTGTTTTTGAAAATAGATCCACAACTTGCCATTAATATTGACCGTGACCAAAAAAAATATATATATAAAAGTACGCTTGGATTTGAAATTTATTTCTTTATCAAAGTCTTGTTCAAAATTCAGCCTCAGCACGGTGGCATGGCAGAGACTGATTCGAATTCGAATCCAATTACAAAATTTTTACATCGTTTGCATATATTAACATTGTGATTATGACCAATCGATTTCACTTGCACTCTGTATATATGCGCACACAATACGAGTAAGCCAACCGCATGCACACGGGCCTTATAAACAATTTTGATATCTTTACGTGTGCAGGCGGGGCGGGGTTCCAATTCAATGATCAGCGTCGACATCGAGATTCGTTTGGCTACGTGTGAGGTGTGTGTGTGTTTTATTTTTATTTGAAAATTATGGCCAAGGTCGGGTAAGGTTCTTGCGATATGATACGCGCTGCTTTTCAATATCATTTCGTGGTGGTGACGTTCATTGCGGTCGTAATGGTTGACGCCATATTGACCGGCACTCGGTTTTTTATTTGTTTATACGGAGCGCAGCGTTGGAGAGTGATAATTGTGCAGTTAGTATGCATATTGCAGATGTCATGTGAGTATTATTAAAGGCGACGATTTTATTTCTGCGCTTAATTGGCGGCAGAGCTACCTACCTACAGCGGACAATCTCCAAGCTCGGAAAACCCCACCAAGAAGCCCTATAACGCAGAGTAATGCAATCGTGACCTACCGAGATGACTAATCGCCTGCTAACTGTCCCGCACGACAACACTTTTGACCCAATTGGCCATAATCCAATAAGAAACCATATGCCAATTGAAACTCATTCAACAACAGATTACACGAGACTTCACACACAACCGTCAGGCGGGGGGAAATAAACCTCCCAACACTTCAGTCAGTATGACTACGCCATATGAGCTAAAAGCGGCAACCTTCAATGACCGCACGTACTTTAGCCACGTTTATTTGTTTTTACAAAACACTCGGATTTCATGCAACGATTGGTGGTCATTGTGTTTGGCTGTACCACCACAAGATGTGCTTAATTCACGAACCGACGAAAATGCAATTGTCTTTCCACACAGCTTTTCACTGGCGTGTATAAGTCTGTGCATCTCTCTGTGTGTCACTTTTGAGTTTGCGATGGGAAGAGCGTTTAGTTTTAGTAAATTTAGTTCAATCCAGAAGAATCCAAGCCGAAGTTGCCGCGTAGTTTTGATGAATCAACCAAGCTACCAATTGACCTGACCTGAGCTTCTTGGCTCAAGTTTGATGTTTCTTCATTGAAAACTTGTCAAGTCTTTCATCTTTTAAAGAGATGCCTGCTTCGACTTTAGCCAGAACTTCTGACAGACATTCTGTTAAAGAGATCCCTACTCTGACTTTAGCCAGAGCTTCTGTCTGACACCTGTGACTCAAAATCGAATACTTGTCACAACCGAGTGGTTCTATTTGTCGTCTGTAATTGTTGTCTGATTTAATCTGTTTGATGAAATTCATATCGGGAGGACACAAGTATCACCAAGTCAGCAAGAAAATTCTTCCTACAGTTCAAAGTGTTCTTCGCTAAGGCTACCAATCTTCTGCAAATTACAACTCCCGATCTTACGTGTCAGAAACGTCACGACGGGTTATACAAAATGATGTCGAACGAATATTTAAACTGGTTACAAGCTGCACCCATAGGCGACCCACAGAAAAATACCGCCGCCTTTAATATGAAGTGAATACTTGGGCTCCTCGCGCACGCTACGTTTAAGTCGCGGAACTTCCAACAGCTAGCAGTGGACTTGGCATCACTTTTTCAGAAGTTCTTTTAGATTTACTTAACAGATGCAAACATGAATTGTTTGTGATATCTGCGAGTCTCCACTCTTTAGTCAGTCAATAAAATATTTAAGACAGAGACAGAGTCCCAATTCCTAACAGAGCTGTCTGCAAGCATCTTCTGTCATTATCCAGCTAACACTTGTCAAAAGTTCAACGTTTTGCGACTTGACAGTTGAGTAAAAAAGTCCACTTACGTGTGCGACTACCCTTAGAATTTTCAGCTTGCATCATCGCTATAGCTTGACTTTGCTGATGTTTTCTTGACCCTTCAAACGGGCTTTGATTGGCTTAAAAGCTTAAATATTCTTCGATGATTATGTAGAATTTCAAATCTTCTAAACGGCGGCGCAGTGGCTTAGTGGTTAGTGTGTTAAACGAGGGGTCCCATATTCGATCCCATCTTAAGGTTTTTTCCACTGCGCCTACTCTCGCGAACGTCTGGCAAACATCGGAGAGTATGACTGACATGAAAGAGCCTTTTGGACTTGGGATGAAACTGTAGAACCTTTCCATAAGTTCCAAATATGAAAAGCTAACACAAAACGATTGATTGTGAGAAGATAGGCCTAGGACCTGTTGCGCCAAATACTTATTTTAGCTTTATAAAAGGCTTAACGAGCTTCGAGAATTTTTAGGAAGACGGTTGAGTGAATGCGATCCATTTGGTGACTTCAGGTGCTACTCATGGCAAATTTAGGGCTCCTCCGCCGCCAGCTGTTTGATCTCTATAGACTTTCGATTTAAAAATGTCGAACCAGCTCAGTTTGACTGGAACTGGAGATGGCGCCGTTTAAAAAATTCGTCTGCTGTCACCGTGGATCTAGAGGAAGTGTATTCAAAATTACAGCTCCTCCCGTGGTTGCTAAAAATCTAAGGTTCTATTTTTTTTAAAAAGGGCAAAAGGCTGGAATATTTTTTTTAATAAGCGTATTCGTCTATCGGCGCTGGCGTTGGCTCTGTTTGTCGGACTTGGAAGTCTTGTTTGAAATGATGAAATATTGTATAAGCAAGCTGCAAGCTCAAGTCTTTGAGGAAGACGAAGCATTCGGCCGAAATCTAAGGTACTATTGTTTTAATAAGTTGAATAGGCAGTTTGTCTATCAACGAAGATTGGCGTTTATTTTGTGTGTCGGACTTAGGGGTCTTGTTTGAAATGATGAAAGCAAACAAGCTCCAAGCTCAAGTCTTTGTGGAAGACGAAGCATTCGGCAGAAATTGTTTCAATGTGGACGGAGTGAAGCTGTCATTACTTCATACCTTCATTTTTCAATATCAGTTTGTTCCACAGCCGATTTAACAAGCAGCAACCACCAGTAGCCTGAAACAGCTCGCTCACTAAATCTCCAGCAGCTTTTTGCCACATTTAGTTGAGATCGATCGCGCCGTACTTTCCCCGAAGGTGAAATATTACCCCCTTGGACGTCTCTTTCAGCTGCCGACCACATTTCTCCTAAAAGGTCTTCAAAAAGTTTGCTGCTTGTCAGCGCAATTATCCATCTCATGAACACCACTCATTTGCACCAGACATTCTTACACAGCTGACAGATTTCTTCACATTTCCATAATCGACGACATTGCGTATCTGAAAGGTTGAGCAATTTTCTCGCATTCTCGTTTAATCGCTCGCATTTTGCTGTATATACAAAGTATGCGCATTCCACTCATTCATCTCCGACTTTGTGACACTTTCAGCGCTTAAAAGTTGCCAGACCAGAATCAATTTAAACTGACCTTGGTGGTTGAACCCACGAATCGAATTTCAGCTCATTAAAAAGTTGAAATTCCACCACACCGCCGCAGTTGATAAATCTAAGCAAAGTAAGAAAAAAAAAATTTTAAAAGACATTCAAGGTGACCAAAATAATTTTACGAACGCTAACGAGCCGTAATGAGGTGCCACCATACGAGCAGCAGTTTCTACAATTTGTACACAGGCAGAGCTCACGATCATCAGAGCAGGAAGCAAGGCTGGCTTGTATAGAATTTCGGAGAACTCCCCACAGTGATCTGCTCCACAGCGGCCACGAATGACCTCGCCGGCAGTCGTCCGGTCCGAATCGGTTCTTCGCATCTAGAACCGCACACGGGAATACCATAGGCGCTGCAGCAACTCGAATGCATAATGAAATGCTGCACACTGTCCGTGACTCGGATGGGATTACACACAGTCGGTCGGGGGATCGGTCGGTGGGTCGGTCGGTCTGGCTGTAAGTGTCCGCCTAAGTGATACTATTTTCTAATTGGTTTTCACATTTTTGCCGGTCTTGGCTCGTGGTCCAGATAGCAGGCAGCGTGTAACGGGTGCGCCTCACCTGCAGAATCGCGAAGAACAAATTTTCACAATTGCGCAAGGGGTGGTAATGCCTTTGGCACAGATTCGCAAGATGATGGGTCACGGTGATGATTTGGATACAATGGACCTCACCAATTGACATTTTAAGTTTCGACTTTAAATTTAAGTTGTAGACTTGGCTCACAGTCGCGGAACTTGTACTGAAATTTCGCAATTGTGAGCCGAGACTTAAATTTGTTTCCAGCTTGAAAGGTATTCACAGTGTGATTTGATGAGGAAGACCAGCCGGCGCAGCGTCATCGTATGAGGTGATTTGAAGAGTGTGACAGTCAAGTTGACACAAGGTACACCGACCTTTTTAGATATTAAGAGAGTGCAACTTCTCGATTAGCCGTTTGGACTCGGCCTTAAATTTTAGACTCCTTCCATTCGTCCCAGAAATTAAAAAATCACACAAAACGAATGGTCGTGAGAAGCTAGGCCTAGCGTCCCTGCGGACCTGTTGCGCCAACTATTTTGATGCATGAAAATAGCCAGCCAGCGCAAAGAACATCATCCTAAAAAGTCTCTTTAAAACCCTTGGATGGATCTTTGTCAAAATTCTAGAGCTAAAATTCGACATGAAGCCTTTTTTAAGGGACAAACTTTTTTAGCCAAAAGCGAAGCATGTAGATTCGAGCTATGGGAGGTCCTAAAAATTTGTACCAAGCTTCGTGCATATTTTAGATATTCACATTGTAGCGGCGGTTCTAAGTTTAAATAGATAAATTTCCTAAATTATTTATGTAACCTACCACAGCCTTACAAATTCAAATTACAGTTTAATTACTATTTACAATTAGTTTTTTAACTTTCCGACTACGTATAGTAAGAGAAAGATATTGTTTTCGTACAAAATTTCGAGCTCAAAAAGTGTGTCGCAAAATTCTGTCCGTTTGTGCGTATGTCCCAAAACCTACAGCCTAAACGGTTGGCCGGATTTACTTTCAAATTTCGGATTTGGAGTTTGGGGCGATGGTAACCTCAATATTAATGGTACTTCCCATACAAAATGTTCATACCAGTTTGATTTGTTGGAAAACGGCTCTAACGATTTTAACCAAATTTGATACTTAAGTTAAAGTAGGGGAGGTTGAGATGACTGCATACTCAGTTTTCCGCTAAAAAAATCTAATAACGATACCTTTGAAATTTGGACATAACTTGAAAACGGTCCATACAATAATTGTAACAAAAATTTATTTCCAACTTAATGGCAAACTCAGTTTTTCTCCGTTTTATTGAAAACTAAATTTTTGAAAGAAGTAATTTCTGAAAAATTTTGTTTTCTTTAGTTTACCAATAGCGATTTTGACCAAAATGGAAACTTAGAGTCAAATTGATGTTTTCAAAATGATTGCGTCCTTAATTTTCAATTTGAGTCACCGAAAACGCTAATTTTAAAAACTGGTGGCAGATTCCGTATATCAACGATCGCCTAAACGATGTCGTTTTTCAAACTTTGATCACCAAAATAAGTCATATTCGGCTCGAATTTTTTTGACGAACGTCAGCTTTCATTATATTTCTGGAAAATGAGCTCGATTAAGCTGTCATACTTGTAATTTTAGCACTTATTTACTACTTTTGGAGGTCTATCGTTTCGACGACAATGGTGCCCTGCTTATATCTCAAAAACTCTACTTTCGATTTCAATAAAACTTTCAGCTAACTATTTTTCAGCTAAATAGTTAAGCAATAGTATTTTTCAAACTAAACATTGCAATATTTGTAAGTGTTTTGCCTGGAAAATTTTAGAAAAACCGCTCTAATGATTTTGAAAAAAATACAATAAGTATTTTAAAAAAGATCCCGTACTTAGTTTTTCTCAAAAAACTCTAACGAATCAATTTCTTAAATATTTCTCAAAAATAACTACCCAAATCCCGATCTGTGTTCACATATCTCCGGTATATTTTCGAAATAACAGCAATGCCCCACTTCCAATGAAAATTCAATGACAGCTACGTAAAACTTCAAACCCTATTGAATATGCACTTGGAGCTTACACAATCAGCAACCCACACTTTATTTGCTCCAAAGCTTTTGATGAACGAGAAAGTTACGTTCGATCCAGTCGTGCACTTAATTTTTTTCACTATTTCCAGACAATGTGCAGAATGCCGGAAAAGAGGCGGTCTAAAAATGAGTTCGCTTAGAAGCGAAAAATGACATAGGACGCCATTTTCCCTACTTCCTTTTTTTTGTACTTTTTTCTTAAGTTAAAATATTTTTAGCCGTCATTTTCCCCTTGTCAGAGTTACCAGAGAGCCAGAGCAATGACCGCTTGAGCGGTTAATTGAGTGTGCCAGGCTGACTTGTTTTTTTCCAGGGGATGAATCAGAACCTCTCCCTTGTTAGTCACCAACAGACTAGACGCCGGCGGATACCCGTTTTATTTTGTCCCAAAATCTTTCTATTTCACTGCATCTTATACCCCTTTGAAGACTATTTTAGCCTTGACCGTTGCAGTAGGTACGTTTGTAACTAAAAAGCCCGTCTTCCCAACACTTCCTACGGCGGACATGCGCCCATCTTCCGCCAATCTTTATACCAGTCTCTCAACAAGTCCTCTCAACGATATCAAACAAAGGTTCCTTTTAATAAGTTGGGTCCCTCAGTCTGTTACGACCCGCCAACCTTTATGCTCCCTCCTTAAAGCTGTCTCCGTCCATACCACTTATCCAATCAAAGCCACCGCCGATAGCCAGCTCGACATTTCGCAACGAACTGCACTCCATCTGTCGACTATATTGCTCCATTTGCAAACAGCACTGATAAACGAGTGCATTTGCCAAACTTATCGAACCGATTGATTATTTTATTACGAGATTCGGTCGGCCATGATGACGAAATAAATTCCTTCCCTCGAGCATGCAGTTAACCAACATTTTTCCACCGATCCACCGATGACTGCGACAGTTTTTCCCCCATCAAGTGATTTTCCAGCCAAAGTCATTCCATTCCATTGTAAGTGCAACCGGCTGACTAAAAAAAAGCGCTAAACTCTCAGATACAGCGAAATGAAAGTGACGTTTGTTTGTTTTTTTGGTCGTAAACAAAAGTTCTCCTCGCTCGGTGTATACGGGACTCATCGACTTGGTCAATTGCAGCAAATTAACTTTATGGCCAGTGTAACCCGATTATCAACTCTAACTTCTGCAAAATGTGGTTTGCCTTGTCTTGCTCGCACACATGCAATATGCATGTGCGCAGAAGGGTGTGTGCCGATTTGACATTTTGCACATTTTTCCATTTTTCACTTGTGCGATTTACAATCAGATTGAGATGTCAGTAGTCAATTCGGTTGGGGAGAGAATTTTTCTTGCAAATGTTTGCACGCAATCGATATTGTTTCTGTTTGTGATTTATGGGGCGAGAGTGTTATCCCACCTGTCAAATGCGAGAGTTATTGCCAACGCAATTGAACTGGGGGCGATTTATTTTTTTTACCCAAGTGTTTTATTGGCGATTTTTTAGAGCGATTTGTTGGCTCTAATACGATGGGCGAGATCAAGTCAAATCTAATTAACATGTCCAACATGGGTATATGACAGTAACAGCTGCAGACGTAATAATTAAACGCGAGCGTGTTTTATGGTCAGTTGGGGCCCAAGTGGTTTTTGATGGCGGTGGGAGTCTGGCTTGACTTCTCTGCAACTTTGCAACGCTGCAACTTTCGCCAGTTCTTCGCATACGGGTACCTTCAAAAATTTCAGTTTGCTTCGAAATAGATAGAAGCGTTCTCCAATGCAAAAGCGTCCCCCCAATTGGTAGTAAATTTTAATTACTTGCAAACATTGTTCCTTTCTGTACTTCACCATGACGAAAATGTTGATTCTACTGAATATTTTGACATTGACAGTTCGGTAATCGGTTTAAGGGTGCGTTTACAATGAAAGTTTGAAGTTGTCGCTAATGAAAGACCCTTAGAACCACCCTCCTCCACTGAAATTTAACGTTTAAAATGTTTTTATTAATAAAAAGAATAAATTGATTACAAGTCTAAACATTTATAAAAAATCAAAGAAAGTAGGTATAAGCTCCGCCACTGTAAACACGGTTTTTCTACATTATGGCAGTTTTCTCTCTCTGCAAGGTTGACCACTTTGATTAGCTGTCAAAGCCTTGTGGACTTTGCCGAAAGCTACGCTTGTGTGTGGTCTTTTCTTCACTCCTCCAAGTTTCCCAAGATTGACAACCTCTTCTTCTTGCACAATTTTTCACCAAAAAGAACCTCAAAAACTGACCAAAGATCCAACGCATCCAACTGTCCAAATACTTGTTGAGAAAAATGAGCTAAAATATTTTTGAAAACTTCCCCATACCCCATCTAATGAATTTCAAATTGACTTTCCATTTCAGATCCACAGACAAATGTCCCGCCAACAACTGCAATCAATTTTCCACACAGACAGCATAGACTCGGTGCCCGACTACGAGCTGGTGCATCTGAACCACCTCGGCACGGAACACAATGGCGAACTGCTACAACGTCGCCGTCGGAGCGTCAACAGTAACAATCTACCAATGGCAGATATGCTCGGCACAGCTAGTGCCAAAGAGACACATCACGTAAAAAAGGATCTCAGCAAAAATCCGTATTACAGTGAGATGAAACTTCGCGCCCAGGCCGGCGAGAATAGCATTAGTGACCTAAGTTATAGTGAAAAGTTAAAAAGTCTAGATTTAAGTGCAATCAAGGAGCACAATGTGTCCTTAAGTGCGTTCGGTGAAGTGTTAAATTTAACGTTACGACCAACCGAGGGTCTGTTCAAGAACGGTCCCGACTCGTTGCGCATGTGGACGGTACGCAGCGAACCAAATGCCACCCATGGCCTGGCACTCGAGGAGGTTCTCAGTGAGGTGAGTCTTATTCAAAGAATTTTATTGCCCACCCATCCTACACACACACACACACACACATCCTACTCGAGATGTTTTGGCATTTTCTTGTCGGTTATCCGAAGGCGAGTTTTATTGACAAGTTTCGAAACAAATGCGAGTACAAATACCTAGACCTACGAGTGTAATTGAATTTGTAATTTATTGCAATTTTATTGTGCATAAATTTTCGAGAACATAGTTGAACTTTGTGGATGGTAGCTATGAAGGCGTGTGGTCGGGTCTATTTTGCGCATAACAATTTAATTGGAGGAACATTTGATTCTGTTTAACCTGGTTGGGGGATAATGGGTTATGTCTGGGATTTTGGGTGCCTACATTTTGCGTGAGACACTTCAATTGAGTAGAAGGAATGTCCTGGGTGTGTTTGGGTGGCCTGGGTGTGTTTGGAAGAAAGTTCCTAAATATATGCAGATCGATGATGGGGATGCATTTTGCGGGGTAAATTAGTCGCTTCAAAGAGTGGTGACAATGTCAAAAATGTTGCTCCGGATCCACTTACATACACTAAGTGATTTCAACGAAACCGAAAGTTAAACTATCACCCATTAAATATACAGAAAGATTTGGGTTTACCCGGGCGTGTTTTCATGGACCGACCAGGTTTCGAACCACCACATCCGTAACCGAGCAATGCGCCGCTGAATTTTGTGGATTTTACATGCGAAATAATAACAAATTCAGTCACGTAGTACTCGATCACGGATGCGACGATTCAACTCCAGTTCTTCTGAGACTTTAGACAAGGAGAACACATTTTTTTGAACGGAAAAGATCAGGAAAGGGATTTTTAAGAAGTGGAACTTGATTGTCAATGAGGTTAGAACTTTCTAGCTCCCCACAAAAATTCAACTTTAACAGGCAAAGGTAAGCGCAAGAAGATTCTGCTCTTCAGTGATCACATCGAGATCTAGATCTAGATCTAGAGTTGGTCAACTGCCATTTGAAGACTGAAATCAATCTACGCCAAGCTGCACATCTATTCAACTCAAAAAGATTCTCCTCCTTCTTGATCACATCGAGATCTAGAGCTAGATCTAGAGTTGGTCAACTGCCATTTGAAGACTGAAATCAATCTACGCTAAGCTGCACATCTATTCAACTCAAAAAGATTCTGCTCCTTCTTGATCACATCGAGATCTAGAGCTAGATCTAGAGTTGGTCAACTGTCATTTGAAGACTGAAATCAATCTACGCTAAGCTGCACATCTATTCAACTCAAAAAGGTTCTCCTCCTTCTTGATCACATCGAGATCTAGATCTAGATCTAGAGTTGGTCAACTGCCATTTGAAGACTGAAATCAATCTACGCCAAGCTGCACATCTATTCAACTCAAAAAGATTCTCCTCCTTCTTGATCAAATCGAGATCTAGATCTAGAGTTGGTCAACTGCCATTTGAAGACTGAAATCAATCTACGCCAAACTGCACATCTATTCAACTCAAAAAGATTCTCCTCCTTCTTGATCACATCGAGATCTAGAGCTAGATCTAGAGTTGGTCAACTGCCATTTGAAGACTGAAATCAATCTACGCCAAGCTGCAAATCTATTCAACTCAAAAAAATTCTCCTCCTTCTTGATCACATCGAGATCTAGATCTAGATCTAGAGTTGGTCAACTGCCATTTTAAGACTGAAATCAATCTACGCCAAGCTGCAAATCTATTCAACTCAAAAAAATTCTCCTCCTTCTTGATCACATCGAGATCTATGTAGATCTAGATCTAGAGTTGGTCAACTACCATTTTAAGACTGAAATCAATCTACGCCAAACTGCACATCTATTCAACTCAAAAACATTCTCCTCCTTCTTGATCTCATCGAGATCTAGATCTAGATCTAGAGTTGGTCAACTGCCATTTGAAGACTGAAATCAATCTACGCGAAATTGCACACCTATTCAACTCAAAAAGATTCTCCTCCTTCTTGATCACATCGAGATCTAGATCTAGATCTAGAGGTGGTCAACTGCCATTTGAAGACTGAAATCAATCTACGCCAAGCTGCACATCTATTCAACTCAAAAAGGTTCTCCTCCTTCTTGATCACATCGAGATCTAGATCTAAATATAGAGTTGGTCAACTGCCATTTGAAGACTGAAATCAATCTACGCCAAACTGCACATCTATTCAACTCAAAAAGATTCTCCTCCTTCTTGATCACATCGAGATCTAGATCTAGATCTAGAGTTGGTCAACTACCATTTTAAGAATGAAATCAATCTACGCCAAACTGCACATCTTTTCAACTCAAAAAGATTCTCCTCCTTCTTGATCACATCGAGATCTAGATCTAGATCTAGAGTTGGTCAACTGCCATTTGAAGACTGAAATCAATCTACGCCGAGCTGCACATCTATTCAACTCAAAAAGATTCTCCTCCTTCTTGATCACATCGAGATCTAGATCTAGATCTAGAGTTGGTCAACTGCCATTTGAAGACTGAAATCAATCTACGCCAAGCTGCACATCTATTCAACTCAAAAAGATTCTCCTCCTTCTTGATCACATCGAGATCTAGATCTAGATCTAGAGTTGGTCAACTACCATTTTAAGACTGAAATCAATCTAC
Organism: Cheilosia impressa; assembly: GCA_948293265.1. Taxonomy (NCBI): domain Eukaryota; kingdom Metazoa; phylum Arthropoda; class Insecta; order Diptera; family Syrphidae; genus Cheilosia; species Cheilosia impressa. The sequence goes on along the minus strand of OX411884.1, from coordinate 53,087,830 downwards.
GCCAAGCTGCACATCTATTCAACTCAAAAAGATTCTCCTCCTTCTTGATCACATCGAGATCTAGATCTAGATCTAGAGTTGGTCAACTACCATTTTAAGACTGAAATCAATCTACGCCAAACTGCACATCTTTTCACAAAGAGTCTAGATCAAAGACGCATTTAAAAAGCTTGTTTAGCCAGCTGTTGTATGCATATGCATTCAGCGGCCATGTTGTTGGTTGCAGTCTGCTTTAAAACGCCAATATAGGAACCTTCCTTGACCTCTTTCTATGGGTAAAACCAACGAGGTTTCACAAGGTTTGTGGTGCTTGAGTCTTTGCGTTTAACGTCTCCCAAACGTCTGCAAGGCTTTAGAAACGAGTCGAAATGTCATTCACCCCTATATTTCCCTCCTGACAAGGGAAAAATTTCCATCATAATTTGTTCAGGATAACCCTGATTATCGCTGTAAACCTCATCCACAAGCTTGGATTGGTCTTCTAAATAGATCTGTTTATTTTAATAATCCCTCCTTGTTCAGTGTTCAAACTTCTAAGCCCCTCATGTATAAAAATTTAGAAGTAAATCACATGAATTAATTTTCTTTCGAAGCAGCTGAGTTCAGCTGAAGGCTCCTAACTCTTAACGGACAGAGTTAGGCACTTGAAAGGTGTTTCTAAACTGATTTCCTATTCCAAACAAACAGCGATTGGTCCAAAGATTGCCCTTTAAAAAGACGTTGGATAGTTTTCTCTCTGTGTGGACTTAGACGAAATGATTAACAGTGGCTTAAAATAAGCCCATAAGTCCAAGCTATGCCGACATATTTTTTTGCGCTGCTAGGGTATCCTTCAGTAAAGCATCCTTTTAAAAATTGCCACACCTTTTAGCTATTATTACAGTGGGACTTTAAGTTGAGCTCTTCAACATTCAAAGACTTAAGTTCGGTTTAGCTCTGTGGACCCTAAAAGTTAAACTTTTCTTACTCAATATCGTCTGAGGTTTCTGAGTAAACAAGCATGCTTAGCTCTCCCAAACTCCTCCCCAATTGCCGTGACTTCTTCCCAACAGTCCTGCACAAAGCATTTTTCGGTCGATCCATTCCTTTTCCATCTTGTGGTAAATAGGTTCCACAGCATTTCGTGTTTATCCGTAGAGATGTCGCTTTTTCGTTCATTTTTGTCGTCGAATCACCATTCGACTATTTGTTCCTGTCCCGTTTTGCCTTCAAGCTGCGCTGTGTTTTTAAGTGAACTGGCTAAAAGTAGGCTTCTGGTATATCAATTGTCGGTCTTTTGTCCCATCTTTCATGGACTTATTTATTAAAAATTATTGAAATAAGACCGCACTTTAGACAGTTCAACTCTTTAGCTGGCAAAATTATACTCGTTCACTGTCAAAAACACCCTCAAATCAACGACTAACCCAGTGGATAAATATGCCTGTCAAATGCACCCTCCTATCCTACGAAGAAGGCTTTCAAACTAATAAGCATTTTAAACGCCTACCTGTCTTCAGTAGGTAATCCAAGTTTTACAACGAAACCGAAAAACGTGTCAATTTGAATGAAACACACTGTGCCACCTCTTACAACCTGCAGACTGATTACCGTGGCCTGTTAAGCATGCAGAAAAGCTCTAAGAAACCGCTCAAGACGAGGTTAGCAATTAATCAGTAATCAGGTACCCAGCGTTTGTTGTGAAGTGGATATTACAACCGCGTGTGTCCTTTTACATGAAGCCAATGTCTGCTTTGGACATGAATATATTTAACCGGCACAGACGAACCACTCCTATTAAATATTAATGCAGGCAAATGCCTCTGTAGTGTAAGTTGGCAACGCATTCCACTAGTGGACTAATTAATCGATTAGTTCGCTTTGCGATGCGTGACATTTCAATGATTTCCTGCTTTGGCGCGATAGTACGATCCGATCAGATGGCTTATGGATTAGCTGCAGTCTCTTGCTGCAAGCCCTTAGAAGTGGATTTTGTTATGTAACTGGCTCTTTGGACAGAATAAACTGTTAAAATCGAGTGGGCGACAGCCTCACGTTTGAGTTGGGTGCGTAAAAACAGAGCCGAGTACTGCGAAAATGCCTTTTCGACAATCAACTGGTGCTAGCTATGAATATTTATAATGTTTAAGTGCCACTGAGGCTATCAAGTAATTGGATACAGACTTGTGGGTTAATTGCGCCTTGAGGCGGAGTAATAACTTTCAGGTATTTGGAGATAAAAACTACGAGCTGATTTATTTACTCGCGCACACCCTGTTTTACAAGATACCTATTCAATTTTGACGAGGTGACGATATACGCCAAAAATGGAAACCAATTTATGACTACCTTCTGGAGCTATATTCATTCAACTACAGTCTTATGTGGTCATGTGCCTCAGTTTATGATGTCGAAAGAGCGGTTTTGACGTTTTTTTCTAAGGGCTCGAAAATAATTTCTGACGAAACAAATCCAGATGCTTGTGGAACCATGCTCAGTGGAACGAGTTATATTTTTCGTTTGGCTAGATGAACTTGTGTACAATTTTATGCCATTTGCAGCCTTTCGCAATGTTTAACAGACGCTCGAGAGAGGTAGTTAAAACCTTCAAGTTATAGACTAAGGCGTCTCCTTTGGTAGCCGAAGATGTTAGGTTAGGTTACACGAAAGGTATAAGATGTCTAATGGGACGTGGACCAGAAAACCTTATATCAATGTCGAATCAGCCCATAGAGAGATTCGTTCCAATTTTCAGTCGCCTTTGGGTTACTGAGTTGCAGTTGCCCAGATTAAAGATTCCATGGTCCAGGCATTCATGGTCATGGGAGCTTCCGTTAAAACTGCCACAACTAGTTTATCCCAAACAAGACAATCAGAAAATAATTTTGACTTAGCTTTGACTATATTTTGACCTGAACTACAAGTTTACTTTCAGTCACTGAGTTGAGGTTGCCAAGAAATGCCTTTAAGATTCCATGGCCTCGGCATTGATGGTCTTGGAAGCTTCTGAAAAACCACCACGAGGCAATCTGCAACAATTTTGACTTAGCTTTGACTAAATTTTGACCTGAACTACAAGTTTACTTTCAGTCACTGAGTTGAAGTTGCCCAGAAATGCCTTTAAGATTCCATGGCCTCGGCATTGATGGTCTTGGAAGCTTCCAAAAAAACCACCAATCTACAACAATTTTGACTAAATTTTGACCGCAACTCAGTAACCCAAAGGAGACTTGAAATTCAAATCGAAATTTAGTCAAAGTTTTGTCTCGTTTGGAAAATTCTATTTGTGGCTGTTTTTTTTTGGGAGCTTCCATCACCCGTTGCCATCTCAAAGAATCGGTTACTCCTGGCAGTTTCTCGCAGGAAGCAATTTTCCTAAGCCTTGATCGAATTGAAGGTATTTTTGACGTCGAGGGTAGGGTGTAAGGCAGCTGGTTACTGTCGCCTTGCTCATTTTCAACTGGTTCAATTCCGCATTGTATCCCATGGGTGATTTTGATTATCCCCGGAGTCGTTATGTCAACTGGAAAAATCGCCTCCTTCAGTGTACGGCGAAGTTTGACTCAGTCGAACAGCGCACTCCTTGAAGCAATTTTTAGTTCTTTTGATTGAGCTCATCTTCCGTTCCAATGGATTCCTTTCACTGAATCCTTGCCACAGTCTTAAGCAGACCAAATGCGCAACAGATGGTAAAACTACCAAATTCCGTTACCAATTCTTGTGCAACAGTTGGGCAATCGATTGTCGCCCATAAAGCAGTAGTAACTCATTTTCCATTCACAACAAAGCTAATCGCCCACCATCCATCAACTGGGGTATAAATTAAATCATTAAACCGGTCGGTAAAGAACTTATCGATCATCTCAATCGTCGAACTTATTACACCAAACTGGCTGTGCGCACTGGACCGATGGGAATAGGAAACTCCTCGTGGTTTATTGCCATCAACACCATCTCCCTGTAGCAGGCTGTGTTATTAATTTAATTGAGTTACAGATACACGGATATACGACGACAATGTGTTAGGTAACTCTCACTTAATTGAGTTGTTGGCCGGAATTGGTGTGCTCAATCAACCCGAAAAGAGCCAGCCTCGCGAATTGACCTTTCAATCTCGGCGGTGAAAGACTGCCCCCGCTCGCATGTAAACAATAAATATTTTCCTCGCGCGTCCATCGGGTATAGCTATAGTCCATCCACAGCCAAGAGTCAAAGTCCAATTAAGTGCACCACCAGCGTAGAGTAAATATTTGCTCTCTCGCATTTTGACCAAGTTAACGGCTTTGTTGCACTGTGTATCGTTTGATAAATGTGTAACGAAGCAACATTTGAGCCCGCTTTTCAATCACCCACTGAACGGGCCTAAACAGACATTTATTTATCCTTTAAACAAAAGGTGCGCGCACTCACTCTGCGCATGTATACAATGAAATCACGAACCGACCCACCAGTGGAAAAGAGCCAAGAAAGTCTTATTTACGATTATGCAACAGAGCGGTCTTGGTGGTGGTATAGCAGCGGGGCGATGATGATGACGGTGGCGGTGGTTGTTGCTGCTGGTCCGGCAGTTTGCGGTTGGCATGACCAGTTGTTGTTTTTTTTTTGTTAGCTCTTCGTCTGAATGTCTAATCGACCAGACAGAACTTTCACTGCTTAAATATGCCAGCCGCAATATTCCAATAAAAATAGCCTCATGTGAATAAAATTAAGCTGAACCACACACAGATATGCCATTTCCTAGAGTGAGGCTTCTGGAAAATGCGGCTCTAATGGGCTTTTAATTTGAAATTTTTGTTTGTAAATATTGGGCTGAGTTGAGCGCGTTTTGATCGAGTTTGAGCCGCCATCAGATATACTCTCCTGAGCTAATCGAGTCAGGAGCGAGATGGAACGATGGACGTAGGGTGGCAGTGAGTGATGGATGGGGTGCCCGCAGATATTGAAGCCGTTTGGAGGTTGTAGTTTGAAAAATTTTAATTCCGCTGCGAGGAGTCTCAAAAAGATACCCACAGATGGCCAATCAGACCAATAAGCTTCGTCAGTTACATCTCCTTCTCCTCAGTGACTTGACAGGATTTCTACCACTGTTCCTTACCTAGATTGGGAATTTTCTTAGATCTCTAGCTGTCGAATTACCACTGTCTCGAGTTGGGGAATTTACTTAGCCCTCTAGCTATTGAAGTACCACTGTCCTAAGGTCCAGGTCCACCCCGGACTGTAGCGCCACCTAAGTAAGTTTGTCCCTACTTAGTCTGGGAATTTTCCTACTCCTCTAGCTGTTGAATTACCACTGTCCTAAGCTTGTCCCTACTTAGTTTGGGAATTTCCTTAGCCCTCTAGCTTTCGAATTGCGGCCAAAGTGCCTTGATGTTTTACCACCTCAGGCCGGCCTTCATTATTATCTGACTTAGGGGATACTATTTCCAAAAAGCAAAAGGCCTGCAATATTACTGATGCCAACAAAAGGAGTCTGCCATTCATAGAAATACGGGGGGCTTACATCCATAGACAAATTTTGGGTTTGAATCCCCACTTCTTGTCGAAAGGTGTCCTGCAAAAACCTTCTCAAGCTGTAGCAAACGTTCAGTGTAGTTTTAGCATTCAGTTTCCACACATTTCATTCCAAATTATCCACAATCCAGAATCCACATCGATGGATATGAAAGTATGTACGAGTATAAAGAGCATAGTTTCAGGGGCAATTAGAGACCAAACACTTTCGTTTCGTCGAAGTGGTTCCTCTGTCCGCGATACTTACAATCATTTTTAGTGTCCAGGGCACTCATTCCGTAACTTTTCAGACGATTATCCAAAACTAGTAACTAAGTGCTAAAATTACAAGTTTCAAAGCTTAATTCAGTTCATTTTCCAAAAATATAATGAAAGTGACGTTTGTCAGAAAAATTCGAGCCGACTATGACTTATTTTGGTGATCAAAGACCGTTGATATACGCGGATCTGCCCTCAGGCTGAATTTTTCAAACTCACAATGGCGAAATTTTCCGTACAAAATTGCAATTGTGACCTACAAAATATTTTGTGTGGAGGTTAAAAATATGATTATTAGTAAGGCCCTGCCAATAAAAACTTATAGTTTCGACTCTTAAGTTCAGTAGTTCACGGTGGCTAGATTTTCAATACAAATTTTGCAATTGTGAGCTTTCTCAATTTAAAAGTCGAGACCAAAATTTGTTTTAAGTGCGGCGCAATGAGTTTTACCAATAATTATTTTTAGCCTTCACCTTATATATTTTGCAGGTCACAATATGCAGTTTTGTATGGAAAAGTTCGCCATTGTGAATTCGAAAACTATACGCTAAAAATGATTATTGTAGGCGGAAGGGTTTTAGGTTTGAAATGACTCGTAGAAACTCCTAAGTGGAGAGTGGAGAGAGTTGTTTTTTTAAGCAGAGTTTGGCCGATACTGCGGTCTTTCTCAGATTCACACCTAGTCCACAACAAAGACTCAACTTTATCGGAACCTTTCTGTGATGTTGTCCGCTTATTTGGCTATTTTGCTGTCACCTCTTTCAAAAACTGTACGTATTTTTTTGATGACTAAAAGGAATAGAAGTGGTGGTAGTTGAGCCCTGAGGATAAAATATTTGCCACAAAATTTTTACTCTGCATAAACTACCTAAGCCATCTCTAGCCCCCTGTCGTTGTAGGTCTCAACAAATCGCGCCCATTTGACGTCAGTGGAACATTTTCCCTTCAATAGGCACACACCGATAACCGGCTTGATTGCAAATGTCATTACGTCCATTCAATTCCATTAAACAATATCCGGACGCAGACTTTAATTGCTTGACTTACGGTCGGCTCAAATGGGTGCGATTAAAATAATCGCAAGAAAAACCCAAGAAAGGAAGTCGACAAAAAAAGAATAGCAAATTAATTGTTGCAACTTAAAAGCTCAGTTTACTTCGAGCTTCACTTTATACGCTGTCCAAGTTACCGTTTACACTTTCAGGTTGGTTGCGTTGTTGCGACAGAATTGATTTTCTGCGTAAATTGCGAGTGACAACCGGAAGGTGTCCATTCTTGCTCGCATGCGTTCCGTTTACAGTCAAAATTGTGAATGTTGGCAACACCCGCCTACCTACAAATTTTTATGGCAGCAAAAACACCAGTAGATCGCGGTGTGTTGCTGTTAAGTCATAAAGCGGGCTGGTGATTTATTGATTAATGGCTGAGAATACCCAAAAAGAGAATGTGATTGTGGGCTTTTTGCCAGGAACTAGAGTACAGCTGGACGTGGCTTTGTTACACCTACAGTTGATGGACGTTTCTAAGGGAATGGACTTGAAGGAAATGGCTGTGATAAATTTGTAGCGGCTGCCTTTTTGAAGTTGACGCCCATTAATTGGATCTGCAATTGCTGTTGAAAGCACCATACCCAACTGTGAATTGATTGTATTTGTTGCTGAGCGACAGGGTGATCGAGTGGTCGAAATTTTTGGTCCCACAGTGTGTCCGAATTTGGAATTTTATCTGACGCATGCATCAGCGGATGACAGCGAGGATTTTCGCCCAATGGAATGGGTTTTTTTTATGCGAAGCAGGCGTTAGACAGATGTGGGATGGCGGATGGGTATGGGTGACTGGAATAGTAATCGTTGGAGAGGTGGTGAATGGTCAGATGGGCTGTGGCAATTTTACATTTGAAGCGAGAAACATTTTTTACAGGAGTGGGGCATCCTTTTAAGTCTATAAATCCATTTGATGAGGTTGAACCTAAGAAAATCAAAGGAGGAAGCTTCTAAAGGTTAGTGCTGCCATCTACTTCGAGGTACTCTCGTTTTAAATGACTTTTTGTCAATTTGTTTGAAACTACGTCCATTTTATGAGGTTAAACCTAAGAAAATCAAAGGAGGAAGCTTCTAAAGGTTAGTGCAGCCATCTACTTCGAGCTACTCTCGTTTTAAATGACTTTTTGTCAATTTGTTGGAAACTACGTCCATTTTATGAGGTTAAACCTAAGAAAAGCAAAGGAGGAAGCTTCTTTTAAGGCCTTAATTGAAGACCTATAGGCTAGTGCTGCCAACTACTTTGAGGTACTCTCGTTTTAAGTGGCTTTTGTCAATTTTTTGAAAGTTCTTCTAACTTTTTTATATGTCAAATGTGTCAAATTTCGCCATAAGCCCCGAAATAGAAGGTTATATAGGGAAAGTGCCACCTCCCCTAGCCCAAAACCTTTCCTACAGAAACTTCCTCGAAAGACCCAACGATTTTTGAGCTTCCTTCTCAACGTAGTCCCAAGTTTGATCAAGCTCTGATTTATCTAGATTGTTCGTAAAATTCCGACAGGAGCCTAAAATTCCAAAACTGCCAACCACTGCCTTAACCGATAAAAATCCCGCCAGCCAGCTCGATTCCTAAAGCTAGCTGCCTCAAGTTTCGCACACCAAGTTGGTTGAGGTTGCAGACTGTCTTTTGAAGAAAAAAAAACGAAAGAAAGAGACTTCTCTGCACAGTAAATGTGGGAAATTTAAGCTTCAAAAAATACCCAGCCTACTGGCGACCTCGACCTTTTTCTCACGTGTCGTGGCAAATTTTGTCATGCTCATGCTGACATTTATTTGTAACCACCCGGTCTGCCATCGGCTCAGCTAAGCCCTTCATCCATCGCCTACGTTTACCTTTACTTACATACAAATTATGAGTCTTTACCCTGTTTTGACGGTCTACATGTATTGAGCAAGCCGACCTAGACATTAGTCTAATCACCGCCTGACACGACACGCAAGTTCGGATAATCATAATTTTAATTTTTTTTCCTAACCCCACGCGATAGAAACTCACGCACAACAACACGACAGTCAGTCGAAAAAGAAAGACCCAACCGAGTCGTACCTTGGCATTGTGCTCCGTCAAATGGTTAGACAAACTGTATGACGTAGTCGCTCCTCTGACAAGTCGCTCCTCTTCTGCTTTTAGCGAAATTCACTTTCATTTTCGTAGCACCGCCGCCGCTGCATAGTAATTCGTGAACAGCTTTTCACGTAACATCCACACCGAGTTTGTGGCCAGTTTTACGAAAGCCTTCCGGCAAAGGTCGGTGTCTCGGTTTCAGTTTTACTCAATAGAATCAAGTCATGCGGACGCCGCCACTTTGGCAATTAATAACAATTGTTCCACCGCCACAAGCGGCTTTAGGCTGGACACATCCATCCAAAGCCATTAAAATCAAAGTTGCGGGCGTGCGAGTTGCCACTTTCCTTTGTCTTTCAGTACAAGTACGCCAAGAATAGCACTTTGGACTTGGTGTGGGGCACCCCAAGTGCGCTTTTCAATTATACCGACAGACACGCGGAAACGCTGTTGCTGTGTGAATTTTAACGACCGAAACACGGTATCACACGGTGCAAATGGAAATTAATTTCATGTGATTGTGTGTTTGGGCCCGAACAAGGAATTACGCCGCAGTAGCGAGTTTTATGGACTTTTAAGCTGAGGTCTCGAGAAGGTGGCGCGAATGAAAGTTCGACCGAAAATGTCTGTCCGAATGTGGTGTACCTACATTGGGGCTGTGACTTGATTGTGTTTATCTGGTATTATGCAGGCGAATTCACTTTCTTTTAATATTACATGTGATTTGCTGGGTTTTGTTGTTAATCAAATGGACGGCCGTTTAAATATTTTGACCAAATGCGAAAGTGAAATTTTAGCATTTGGCTGGGGGGATTTTTGAATGCTAATTGCGGGAAACTTGTCAAAGGTTGGGTGGGGCTTATTGGACTGGTTAGCAAGGTCATAACCTGAGTTATGACGCATGAGTGACGGGAGGGGCTTAGCATTTTAGACAGAATATTGAAAGTGCGGCTTAATTTGAAAATATTCATGACGGTAACTTGTTTTGCAGCGGCCTTGGTTTGGGCTGAAGCTGAAAGGCGGACGGGTTTATTTTTAGCAGAAGATCTCATTGGTTTTGCTTTGGACAAACGATGGCCGCACGAAGACTTTTGGCACGAGAAAGAAATACCTCTGGAGGAATTTTCTGACAAGTTCCTCTGTACTTTTGGGGCTCACCGGAACAAGTTGCTTTGCATGTGAAAGTGGATGAAGAGCTTCGTCTTTTATGTTGCGTTTTTTAATGGATGGTAGGCTGAAACCTTACATTGGACCGGAGTCTATTGGCAGCACCTTTGTTCCCCCACAATCCGCTCTGGTATCCCCCACAGGACCTCTGTAAAGAATGTGAATCCTCGGCTTAATCTTGTGTAGAGAATGTGAAGCCTCGGCTTAGTCTTGTGTAGAGAATGTGAATCGTCGGCTTAGTCTTGTGTAGAGAATGTGAAGCCTCGGCTTAGTCTTGTGTAAAGAATGTGAAGCCTCGGCTTAGTCTTGTGTAGAGAATGTGAAGCCTCGGCTAAGTCTTGTGTAGAGAATGTGAATCCTCGGCTTAGTCTTGTGTAAAGAGGGTGAAACCTCGGCTTAGTCTTGTGTAAAGAATGTGAAGCCTCGGCTTAGTCTTGTGTAAAGAATGTGAAGCCTCGGCTTGGTCTTGTAGTCGAACTATTTGCTTTGAACGATTTAGATCGCTGCGTAAATGCACCGTCACGTTGCTCACAAACCTTCAATTTTTGTCCCTATTGAGCTTTTAGTTTGCGACATTATTACGGCAGTGGGCCGCTCTTCAAAAAGTTCTTGTGGGTACAAGTATATTGAACCCGCAGTTCTTTGCATACCTTACTCTATTGCGGACCTACGATGTTCCTCATCAGCCTTGAAAGTGTACGGACAATTTTGCGACGGCTTTTCGGTCTTTTTCCAAGCTTGAATGAGCGCGGTTTTGAAGCTCACTCATGCCCTACTTCTCTAAACCTGGGGTCAGGTTATGTAAGGCGAAACGATCAAACGTTTTCGAATAATTTGCCATATGTTACGCAGCCAATTTTCTTCGTGCAGACGAAAACGTTTTGAACAGAATGCCGACCCTGGAATTTTTCGAACCCTTCTACCTTTTTATGATCTGCGGGATCCAAACCAGGGCTAGCTACCTTTCTTCATACAGTTGAAACTGGCTCTTAACGTGCCCATCACTCTTGCCACAACCAACACTGTAGAAGTCGATAAATGACCGACCGAATGCTTCTCTTCGAACTTCGTCACATATTACGTCCTAAAGCTGGGGACCTAGGACCGAGCCTTGTGGCACCCCGCCACTTACTTCCTACTATTGCATCCGCTGGCAAAATTTGCTTTTCGTTGAAAAGAAAACCGAAACAGAAGCTCCACGAAAAAATAGTCCATCGCTCTGTGAGACATGTCAGGAAGACGAGGTTTTCAGAAGGCAATCCTCAGGGTAGCCTGCGATTTAAAAGACCGAGATCAGAAGAAGCTTCCCAAAGGAAAAAGGTGGCAACTTTTCGGATCTATACCTTTCAGACCGAAAGAGACTTTTGTATGAACCTCTGGAGTTTAAAGATGAAGTCGGTGAAGCTGAATCGTACTCGAACTCCCCATAAAATTAGCCAGAGGTCACTGTCACTGGAAACCCCACAAAGTCCTGGAAAATCGCTTCAAAACACCTTTTTGATGGTAAAATGTCGTTGACCAACATTTCGTCTTCCAAAAGCCCTTTCGGCAGTCTTCTCAAGCAAACCCACCAAAATGCTAAACAAAATACTTTGCAATACCGTTTCCTACGATCCCATTGTTCGGCGCAGTAAATCACGAAGTCAGCTTCAATTTCGTTCGCATATACTTAACACAACCGTAGAATTGCAATCAGACAAACAGATGGACAAGAATACCGAACCACATAACAATAGCGCAACGAATTGGTTGCCAACGACCGCGTCGCTCTTGGCAATACCTTTCGACCCAGTTCCGTGGCACCAGCAAAGAACCGCCCCACCGAACCCACGCGCTCGCTACAAACCTCAAACCTATTCTCGGTTTTGCCTGCAAGTTAATCAAGGCGACTGAATGCCAATTGTGGGATCTATTGTGGACCGTATACCTCTGTGAGTCACAGAATGTAGGCCTAAATTCTTTGCATACCTGCACTACCCAGCAATTAAGCCGAAGCAACAAATGCCACCTTCCTGCACGAAACTCAGTTAACCATAAACCGTGTCTTGTTGCAGAGCGAGCTTGTTAGAAATTTCCCAGAACGACCAACGTGCCCGAACCCAACCAATCCACAGGCGATAAGGATCATTGGGCATAGCATTAAGTAATGATACCGGAACTAAAGTGGTAGCTTTCATTTTCATGTGGCAATCCTTTGCACACACAAACGGCTCAGAGACAGATCTCTATCTTCTCTTGTGACTTGTGCAGTTTGCAGTGGTTCGTGGTTCACTGAGTCACCCAGTTACCTGGCGAAGAATTTGCCCAGCCGACTCGAACTTTCATGTCGAGGGTTATGCCAATTCATTCGGGCGATTTTATGGCGCGCTACCAACTATGGTCCGAAATTTAATGACCAACGTAGTGGCTGTGGAAATGCTTCCCTCTTCTCGATGTGTATGGGAATACAACGGCCAAGATAAATGGCCGGGGATTTTATTTTTCGCCAAATTGAGCGAACGTTTAACGAAAATGAATGAACTGGCTTGGGTTTTGTTTGGGGGCTTGATTGTGTTTGATGGATGGCTTAAGGGATTGCCGATGGGGTCAGTGTACACGGGGAGTCGTAAGGCGTTTATTTGTTTTAAAATTGACGGGGTTGCGTTGCAGTTTTTGCCAATTATGTGATAAACAAAATTTAGGAGAACCTAGAAAGAGTTGACCAGGGAACTGTGACTTCTAGCTGACATCTGAGGTTGATCTTCCTGGTCCGTCGAAACGATAGACCTCCAAAACTAGCAACTAAGTGCTAAAATTACAAGTTGGAGAGCTTAATTCAGTTCGTTTTCAAAAAATATAACGAAAGCTGACGTTTGTCAAAAAAATTCGAGCCGAATATGACTTATTTTGGTCATGAAAGTTTCAAAAACGATTTCGATACGGAATGTGCCCTCTCCTCTTTATAACGAGCTCAGGCGATATCTCGACGTCAATTTTAATAGGGATTTATTTGGTCTTGAGTAAATCAGGCTTTGGGGCGGAGCTGTTTCAACGGTGCAGAGAAAGATTCGCTTTCGATGCTGTCCCAAGTGGATCACACTTTGGGAGACTCAATTCGATTTCAAACGAATGTCCATTGTCAAGCTTATTTCAGAGCTGCTCCTAGTCTACCGCATTGCTCGCTTGATTTTTTGGCGCGGTGAAAATACAAAATTTTAACCATTTCGTTTACAAATGACAAAGCTGATCGTAGGCAACCTTGTGGTATCCCATTTGCTATCACAAAGTCGCAGAGATTGGTCTGAGTTTGCCTGAAATGTGATATATAGCTCCTTGCTTGCAGTCTTAGAAAGACCTTGAACCAAGCTGCCAGAAAGCCTTCTTGAAATCGCAGTTTTAGCGGAGACTTGGACGATTTGTATATTCCTCGATCGGAAGAGTCCTAATCCTAATAGAATGGCCTCCATCTTTTATTTTGACAATTAATGGGCAGACACAAATACGTCCTAGGTCTTTATGTTGAGTTTTGTTAGGTAATACCATCTACGGCTGTGTTCGGGAAGTACAAGTTTATCAGGGACCGCAAGTAGGATCAGACTAGAGACACCTTGTGCATCGGTTTAGCAAAGTAGATCAATTGTAGATAAATCCGATATGCACAACAACTCAAAAAACTCTTAAAAAGTTACAAGCGGATTGGTAAAAGCTTTCAGACTCGGTGCAGCGGCTCACGATAGTCCCAGGTTAGCTCCCCTAAAAACCTCTAGAAATGAAAAAATTCCATGCAGGCGCAAGTGGCCATAATCAGGCGCCTACAACGCGAGACTACATTTATTTCTGCTACAAGTTCGAGCATCTTCAAGTGTACGACAAGTCGGTAAGGCGAAGCTACAAGCTTAAGATCTATTTTGCAAAAAGTTCTACAGGAACTTCCATGCAGGACAAGTCGGTAAGGCGAAGCTACAAGCTTATGATCTATTTTCCGAAAAGTCCCACAGAAACTTCAAGACTTCTCACAGCAATCACCCGCAGTCTTTAAATGGATGTCCGCGAGGCGAGTGGACCTTTTTAACTCAGCTGCTACTAAGCCTGCCTTCAGACAAAGAACCCATACTCTTGGCCAATAGTTCTTCAGCTATTAATTCATATCGGGGGTAACAAGTTCGGTTGACTTTTGTGGCGGCTTCACCAACACCCTTTTCGGGCTTAAAATGTCTCACTTTTCTATGCTTAACCTCGACCTACAGGGTGTCAATGACTCAACTCCCAAGCAACCCATTCACTTTTCCAGCTCAATGGCTACCTACGCTAACCGCACTATGTTCGGTGGCATCCACCTCTCGGAACTGCTTGCGGCCACTTAAGTCCAACTTAAGACACAATTTCCTTTCATTATGAGCAAACGTAAATCAATAGCCGGCCCCGAATTATTGTTCTCTGCTCCGGTTATCGGATAGCCAAGTCAAGGCGCATAAATCAACTCATCGGACATTATCCGCCAAAAATCATCCAATGCGAGCTCAAGTCGCAAGTTCCCTTACTCCCCTCGTAGACCTCTTCGACTGAGTTTGAAATTCGCAGATCTCTGTGTTTTCGCTCGTGTTCTCTTCGTGTTTGCACGAAATACTCGTAGAGGCTTGCAAATTGCTTTGGCAAATACATTTGTCCAGCAGGTATCCATTGAATCGTGCGAAGTTACATACAAGTTGAGAACTTTTCCATTCCCCGCTGAAGAGGTGTAACCTTGAAAGACGAAGGAGCTATTTATTTATGTCAGGCAACAAGCTCTGTTTGTTTTAATTTTGGCCATTAGCAAATGTGTGGTTAGACCAGAGCGTTGTGTCAATTATGGGTGCAAAGCTGTTTGCTGTTACTTGACAGGTTTGCAAAGTGCAGAAGTGTCGCGAGAACGGTTTGACTAATGGGACCGGCGTGTGGTGGAAGAGTATTGCAGGTGATTCTCTGTATTAAAAAGAGAGTCTTACAACTGGAAGATGGTGCTTTTCATGGGCTTCAATTGTTGTAAGTCGTCTGGAAATATGCGAGGCGTAAGCCTTTGTAAATACCTTTCAAACGGCGATAAAAAAATGCAGCGAGGCTGTGTTGTTTATTGAAAGTCTTAAGCCCTACCTAAGTTTTTGGCAATATCTGCGGCATTTGTGTCAAAATATTTAGGAAATTCCACATCTGGAGGCTTATGGGGTTTTGGGTTTTCTCCATTTTAATTTTTTGCTGTAGCTTCAGGAAATTTTATTCTATGGGGTTACCCTTGGAAGTACCGAACCGATTTCTAAAATTCTTTCACTGGATGAAAGCTAGGAAATAGGATAATGCCATTTGCCATTGGTTGTTACTTTTTCACGATGTGTTGCAGTTTCCTTGATACTGGATATAGGAAGCAGTTCAGAGTGGTGTGGTCGGCGACTGGGCTTCCGAAGTCGGTGACTGGGCTTCCGAAGTCGGTGACTGGGCTTCCGAAGTCGGTGACTAGGCTTCAGAGGTTGAAAGTTCCACATTTAGGTTAGATCTCGCAAAGGAAGGTGCTTTAAGTGTGTGAATCTAAAACGAGGGCATAAAATTCGAGGCAATAGCCATACCAATGGTACCAGAATCAACCAAGCTTCGAAAATTACAAATTGGTCTCAAACTAGGTCGAAATTTGAAGTTCGAAGTCGACCCGATCTATGTCTTAGATACTACCTTTTAAGTGAGCCGCTGATCTCAGCCAGTTTTGAACTCTGTCATGCCAAAAGTTGGGTAACAGAAAATCGGTTTACGGACATTTTTGCATAAATTTGAACTTTGAAGTCGACCAGATCATAAAGCCTTAAGCTTAAAACTGGTTACAGGCCATACTTCTCCGAGTATTTTGAGCCATCATTCAACTTTTCACTCAGCTACGGTAAGTTCAAAATGGATCTTATAACTCTGAATGGGGCAATATTGTGAAAACGATTGATTTCGATTGTAGCTCTGATTTGGGAGTATCGGGCGCTCATCGAAAGCATTCTAAGTACACACAACAGATACCCAGTGTATTGTGCGGAATTATACCGTCTAAACCGTCTCCAACTCAAGCCGAACCACCCTCGGATCTGCATTACTTTTCAACTCGGACCCTACTCTTTCAGGATCTTGGGAGGTACTTTCTTGGACCTTGGAGGGCATTACTCTTCTACCACCTATAGACCCTAGTCTTTTGGGATCTTGGGAGGTACTTTCTTGGACCTTGGAGGGCGTTGCTTTTCTACCACCTATGGACCCTACTCTTTTGGGATCTTGGGAGGTCCTTTCTTGGACCTTGGAGGGCGTTACTTTTCTACCAACTATGGACCCTACTCTTTTGGGATCTTGGGAGGTACTCTCTTGGACCTTGGAGGGCGTTGCTTTTCTACCACCTATGGACCCTACTCTTTTGGGAGCTTGGGAGGTACTCTCTTGGACCTTGGAGGGCGTTGCTTTTCTACCACCTATGGACCCTACTCTTTTGGGATCTTGGGAGGTACTCTCTTGGACCTTGGAGGGCGTTGCTTTTCTACCACCTATGGACCCTACTCCTTTGGGATCTTGGGAGGTACTTTCTTGGACCTTGGAGGGCGTTGCTTTTCTACCACCTATGGAGCCTACTCTTTCAGGATCTTGGGAGGTACTTTCTTGGACCTTGGAGGGCATTACTCTTCTACCACCTATAGACCCTAGTCTTTTGGGATCTTGGGAGGTACTTTCTTGGACCTTGGAGGGCGTTGCTTTTCTACCACCTATGGACCCTACTCTTTTGGGATCTTGGGAGGTCCTTTCTTGGACCTTGGAGGGCGTTACTTTTCTACCAACTATGGACCCTACTCTTTTGGGATCTTGGGAGGTACTTTCTTGGACCTTGGAGGGCGTTGCTTTTCTACCAACTATGGACCCTACTCCTTTGGGATCTTGGGAGGTACTTTCTTGGACCTTGGAGGGCGTTGCTTTTCTACCACCTATGGACCCTACTCTTTTGGGATCTTGGGAGGTACTCTCTTGGACCTTGGAGGGCGTTGCTTTTCTACCACCTATGGACCCTACTCTTTTGGGAGCTTGGGAGGTACTCTCTTGGACCTTGGAGGGCGTTGCTTTTCTACCACCTATGGACCCTACTCTTTTGGGATCTTGGGAGGTACTCTCTTGGACCTTGGAGGGCGTTGCTTTTCTACCACCTATGGACCCTACTCCTTTGGGATCTTGGGAGGTACTTTCTTGGACCTTGGAGGGCGTTGCTTTTCTACCACCTATGGAGCCTACTCTTTCAGGATCTTGGGAGGTACTTTCTTGGACCTTGGAGGGCATTACTCTTCTACCACCTATAGACCCTAGTCTTTTGGGATCTTGGGAGGTACTTTCTTGGACCTTGGAGGGCGTTGCTTTTCTACCACCTATGGACCCTACTCTTTTGGGATCTTGGGAGGTCCTTTCTTGGACCTTGGAGGGCGTTACTTTTCTACCAACTATGGACCCTACTCTTTTGGGATCTTGGGAGGTACTTTCTTGGACCTTGGAGGGCGTTGCTTGTCTACCACCTATGGACCCTTCTCCTTTAGGATCTTGGGAGGTACTTTCTTGGACCTTGTAGGTCACTTTCTCTCCATTGAATCATACTTAGAGGTTATTGTTCTTGTTCGTTGAGGATGAGCCTTTCTTGAGAACTCTGCTCACTCATTCCTTACATTTGCAGACGATTATCGTCGAAACGATGGACCTCCAAAACTAGCGACCAATTTCAAAAAAACACGAGCTTGGCAGCTTAATCCAGATTATTTTCCACAAGTGTAAAGAAATCTGACGACAGTGCTGAAAACTCGTGCTGAATGTGACTTATTATGGCGGTCAAAGTTTCAAAAGCGATGTCGATGATTGCTTCGATTTCCATGCCACTTTTGAGCTATGTTTGCAGCTATTTTTAAGCCTGATTGATGTCTATACCTGTGGCAATTCTAATCGTCATATTTGAAGCTTTAAATCTTCGAAAAACACATCCTCCTACGTTTCTTTTTAGAACTATGCTGCCTCCGACCAGTGGGTACCCATCGCCCTTCTATTCACGGCCAGCAAGTTGCCCCAGGTCAAAGGCTTTTCTGCGACTGTAACTTAAAAATAAACCCAACAAATAGGTACTCCAACGCCATACGGAGCGAGGGGAATATTTTGTGGCTCCAAAGCAATGGCAACACCTTTTCAAGCTGTCAACTCGATCGACCGCACAATCTCATATATCACTCGGACCTGGGCCTCGAAATACTCGTAAAAAAATTCTATCTTGGTATCGATATCTATCCCGCGTCAATTAATTAACTCGATCAAATGCACCTCGCCGTG
Source organism: Cheilosia impressa (assembly GCA_948293265.1). Lineage (NCBI taxonomy): Eukaryota > Metazoa > Arthropoda > Insecta > Diptera > Syrphidae > Cheilosia > Cheilosia impressa. The sequence goes on along the minus strand of OX411884.1, from coordinate 53,069,485 downwards.
TTCTAATCGCTCTTTAGCGCCTCAGGTGCATGTCCATAAATTTCAGCCTTCTCGCGCCACACTCCGCCGCTGTTCTTGTTCTTGGTCTTATTTACGGCGCGCTTGTTCTAATCGCTTGACTATTTTTTTGTTCTCATTCTAGGAGAAGCAGCACCCAGAGGAAATCGGACAAGTGTTTCAGGACGAAGATAATATGGCGGCGATTCTAATGCGCCGCCACTTGCAGACCGGCGATCTTGTTATGGTAAGCTATTTCAAAGTTACACGCGTTTGGCACCTGTTTGGATAGATGGCGGCCATTCGCCAATTACAATGTTTCGATTTTGGTCAGCACAAGTCGCATGGTAGGTCGAACACAAATCAATGTCGCTGGCTGGCTTTTGACCAAGGTGCGCGCGCGCCGGTGGAGAGACGTGGGAAGTGCTTGGGTTCTTGTAAGTGGCGCGGTGTTCGGTAGGCCACCTTGACCGATATACACGTGGGAATATCAACACAGATACACAGTCCAAGAGTGTTTCCATCTTTCAAGGTGACGTCGAGTGTCTGCATGTGTACTACGGTTTTGCATTTGGTGGTTCTCAAAGTGCCCATGGAAAGGTAAACAACTTTTCTGGTTCTTTCGGTTCGACTACAGTACGTGTTCTTGAAATGTTAGCCGCCGCCGACGACGACGAGTAATGGACCACACTTGAGGTCTGTGCTGAAGTTTACCAGGTTTATGGGGCCTCTTAGAGTCCATTGTTTGACGTGCGGCTGCTAATTATGCGGGTCTAAATTTTTCTATTGTCTCTGGTGCGGTTCGGTTCAGCACACGTTACGACATCCGCGAGCGAGGTGTTACCTATCTGGGGCTATAATTATATTTAAATTTAAGTGGAAGAATGCCTGTGGACGGCGTGTACCTTTCCGCAGGTTGGACAACGACGGCGACCAGAGAATTTCAAGGAGAAAACGTTTACGTAAATCAGCGCAGAACATTAGTCTAATCTGGAGTAAGCTACGGTCTTGTTTTTCAAAGTGACATGGCTGGCTGTATGGTTGTAATCAATCAAAATGCACGATGACTCAGGACGTTGGCTCGCCTTCAGCTAGAGATTAGTCTTGCAGTTCAGAGTGGTGTGGTCGGAGACTGCGGGCTTCCGAAGTTGACGGTTCTGCATTTGGGTTGGAATTTCGCGAAGGAAGTGGGTGATTTAAGTGGGCGAAACGAGGGCAGCAAATTCGAGCGAATGGCACCAGAAGCTATCTCGAAGTTTGAAGTCGACCAGATCTTTGATTGGGATTCTAACTTTTAAATGAGCCGGGAATTTCAGACCTTTTTGAACTGTTTTATGGCATAAAGTGGGCATAAAGTTAAATGATAGAGAACTGAAATGACTTTTCAAAAAAAAAATCTACCGGAGGACAGTTTTTGATCTTTACAAGTCAGCCAACATCAACATCACCTCAATCTCTCCAGTAGTAACTTTGTAAAGTGGGCAACGGAATTGCCTTTCAAGGCATTTTTGTTACATTTTACTTGATTTTTCGATAGATGCCCCTTAAAAGGTGGTTAGCTGTGAGAATTGCCGCAGGTTGCTTGCAGTTTTTGCTTCACTTATGACAATAAGAACGTCGGGGACGGATTTGCCTCGTCTGCACCCTGAAAGTCTTGAAAAGAAGGATGAGTTCTGGAACCAAATTTGCTAATCAAAGCGTTGCTAAGATATTTCTTCGATGCGCAAAGTTTCCTTCTAAATTTGTCTTCTATTCCATTTTTGGCTTTTTTACTGCATCATCGGCAACGTACACACTTCACTGTGCTGTGAGTACAAGTCGGTTCAATTGATCTGGTAAAGGAGGGTCATTAGCAGCCGTCTTTAGTTACTGTTCAGAGTTTAAATGGAGTTTTGACAGCTTTGCCACTTCTTTTTCCACACTTAAAGTTCCCATGGACTAACACCGAACCCCCTTTCCGCCTGGCAAACGACCTAAAATCTCTGAAAACTTGTTAATCCAACGCCTTCAAGCCGTAACAGAGAATGGCTTCGGTTTGATTACACTGACACTAAATCCCTAACCAGGGTACGCAGCCTTTTCGCCCAAGAAACACTCCCAATCGGTCTTGTTAAGCTTTGAAAAAAGAACCCCACCCACCATTCAACTCAAATTGATTTGTTTGCGATTTAATTTATTCCTTCTTGACACACTGTTTACATAACTCGACATGAGCTACTCGGCACTCGAGACAACCGATTAGCGATAATAGCTCTCATCTGCTCCATCAATTATAATCTGCTGCCACAATTGCGCGCGTATAAGCCGCTCACAAAGAACCCCACTTATCCGTGCTTACCCACATAACAAATGGTTCTCGCCACTTGAGAGACTACTTACCACGCATTCTGTATTTGTACCGACAAGGGAGCTCGCCAAAAACTACAAAAAAAAAAAACTCTGAAGAATCCAATCCAACCAGCAGCAGTTGGTAGTTGGCACGTGATTGAAACTCTCGGCTCCGTCATGTTCAATCAAATTGGACAGATCTATGGAGGTTTTGTTGTGATCCGCGGGCGCTTCAGGCAGAAGATACACGGATGGGCAAGAGTGTTGCGAAAAGTATCGTTTCTTCTTTTATTTTTCGCTCAATCGAATTCTTTTGGCATCGGATTCGGATGTAAGGGAAGGGGAAACCCCATTTGACGACGAAAAGGTTAAAGTCTCAATTTTCCAGTTCCATGGGCCATAACGAGACGGCTTTGGGGCAAGCGTTGCGCTGCCGATGCACAGCATCTCATAAATATATTTCAACATATCTCCACAAAGTTGCAAGATGGTGTTGTGTGGTTTTTTGTTTTTTGTTTAAGCCATCCGCACAAGAGAAATCTTCGTTTCGGTCAAATGTTGTTGGCCTTAACAAATAAAATCGGATAGAGGGACTTGCTCCCTCGTTTGAACGATCATCAACATTGATTAACGTCAATTGCGTAATTAATACATCTGCATATGGAGAGGGCTACAGTGGCGGCTAAAAGGTTTGCTACATCTCTAGCCCCTCGGGGGAGTGTCGGCGCTGGAGGTAGAGGTTGCCGTGAGGCAGAGGTTATTGATGGATATTTGTAAAATAATTGGACCTCGCTGGTTCTGACGCCAAAAGTGTCTCTTCCCTCAGAGCAGAATCTCCAAGCTTTGTTTGTAAAAATTTTCCAAGGCCTGTAGGACCAAGTTCGGAGCCTTTTTTGTAAAAATTTACCAAAGCCTGTAGGACCAAGTTCGGAGTTTCTTTTGTAAAAATTGACCAAGGCCTGTTGGACCAAGTTCGGAGCCTTTTTTGTAAAAATTGACCAAAGCCTGTAGGACCAAGTTCGGAGCCTTTTTTGTAAAAATTGTCCAAAGCCTGTAGGACCAAGTTCGGAGCCTTTTTTGTAAAAATTGTCCAAGGCCTGTAGGACCAAGTTCGGAGTTTCTTTTGTAAAAATTGTCCAAGGCCTGTTGGACCAAGTTCGGAGCCTTTTTTGTAAAAATTGTCCAAAGCCTGTAGGACCAAGTTCGGAGTTTCTTTTGTAAAAATTGACCAAGGCCTGTTGGACCAAGTTCGGAGCCTTTTTTGTAAAAATTGACCAAAGCCTGTAGGACCAAGTTCGGAGTCTTTTTTGTAAAAATTGTCCAAAGCCTGTAGGACCAAGTTCGGAGCCTTTTTTGTAAAAATTGTCCAAAGCCTATAGGACCAAGTTCGGAGCTTGTTTCTAAAAGTTGACCAAGGCCGTCCCCTGTGGAACAATCACGCGGCTTATTTTATAAAAATTTACCAAAGAAAACTGCACGCAACAACAAGACTTCGCCGCACAACTGTAGCACGGCAGTGCTGACATTAAGCCGCATCAAAACTCATAAATAACAACATGAGCCCAAATAAGCCGACATGTGTTTCAGCCTTTAGTTTCTGTTCAAGCTTCCATAATCAGCTCCGAAGCTGGAACTATAAATAATCTTTTTTTTGCCCCTCTGCATAAGTTGACGCGCAATCTGTTGGCAAACCATTTGGACGGCTAATTGCTGAGATCACGCATTCAGGTTCTAATCATTGGCCAACATGCGGTGGAGTCGCATATGAAGATGCTGCTGCCAGTGTAGCTGATGATTCGCATTTAATGGCGAAGATGAATGATAAATTGTGGCACTCCGGTGTTATTTGGCAACCGCAAACGACTTTCAAAAACCGTATGTAGCCAGTCGCACGGGACGTGTGTAGTTCTGCATGTGTGCGGTGTTCTTTGGGATGGCAATGGTTTGTGTGGCATTTACAGATCATGTTGGATTAATTAAATCTAAATTTGCGGTTATGATGGTCTGATCTGTGATGTAATGTCTCTCTCGACAGAGAGATGTGGTGCTAATTTGATCTTAATTCGAAAGATTGCCGATTGGAGTGGACTGGTAACGAGAGTAGTAAATATCTTTGGTCTGGATGGATGGTGGTCTGGGTTCTTGAAAGTGAATGTCGATTTGGAGGTACATCGATGAGTGCTGATGCATTTTGACGTGACTTTCAGAAAATCAAACGAATTTAAGTGGTAAGTGGTTATTTATTGACTTAGGGAGCGGTCTCTTGTGTCCATCCGCTCCTACAGGGTGGGCCCAATGCAAGTTTTGTGTTGAAAAATGCGATGAAATGAACAAAATTAAGTCTTTTACATGTAGGATCAAAAAGTCCCATTAATTATGGAACCCAACGTCGTTCAAGTGGCTGCCTTGGCTACCTCGGCTGGCTTTGCAGTAGCGCATACTGTCACTCCAATCTTCCAAGTCCTTGTTGATGGTTTCGGGCTGTAGCTCACGGATGATATTGGCCTCAAGTGCTTGAATCGTTGGCATAACACCGGTCCTTCAGGTTCCCCACAAAAAAAAAGTCCAAAAGGGTCAAATCGCAGCTCCGAGGCGGCCAATTGACATCGCCAAGACGGCTGATAATACGATTTGGTAATTCGGGGCCCAAAAAATCGATTGTGGCGTGGGCTGTGTGGTTTGGCGCGCCCTCGTTCATGAACTAGAGGTCGTCCAAATCTATTTCCTTAAATTCAGTAAAAAAAAAGTCGGTTAACATGACCGAAACGTTGTTCCAAGCCTCATTGTCGAAGAAAAGCGGTCCAATGATTTGAGTCTCACACCGAGAGTGTGGCTGCAGCATGTGATGCGTAATTTTTTGGCCAGGTCTATGTCGTTGAATCTCCTCCTTCGCGAGGATAAGACCGAAATCGGTAGCCAGTTGAATTATTGCAAAGCAAAAAAGGTTCTTTATTGCTATGCCTTCCATTTTCCAGATTGGACCGGCAGATTGGTCGTGATGAAAGACGCGTAAAGTTCTTTGCGAGTCTTTCGACCTTTTTACATATCCCACTGTTCGGTGGAGCTCATCGCTTATATCTCATCAAGCACGTGAAACATAATAATTTATTTTTATAGTTTGAAATGCCATTTCATCAGCTCTGCGAAGTTTTACTTAAAATAAAGAAAATTGGAAAAAGGGTGACGAATTAAGTGAAATGTCCAGTTCGCTGTTGGACTCTTTTGTTTTTGTGTCGCCTTTTAAATTGTATTTCCGAAGAAAAGAGTGTACGAGGCTCCTTTCGGCTGACTACGACGGATGATAGTGAATAATATTCAACTAGATGGTCGGAAGGAGTGATTTTCTAAAGCGAGAGGTGCTTAGGTGACTGTCACGCAATGTGAGGGGTTTTCTGTGACACCATACGTGGGTCTTTTAATTTTTAGAAAAAAAAGGTTTTTCAATATTTAGAGCAGTCAGATCTGACTTACAGTCCTTTGTATAACTCAGCTGATCCCCCTTTTGAGCAGGATCTGTGATAGTATTTTTTTTTTTTGCGACCAAACGCCACAAGCCAGAGTGTCACAAGCACACTCTAAAGCCACCGTCAATATTTTGACAAGCACATGGGTCTGGTACACTAAAATTTAATTTAACTGAGAAATAAGTCAATTTCTTGCTGGAAATTGATACAGAGTTGTGCCAGGAAAAGAAATAAAACCTCTTTTCATATGAAGCTGGCAGTGGTACCGCCCAAGTTCGAGGGAAGTTGTCATTCACCGTGCGGATGATTAAACTGATCGTCGTTGCGTGACAAGAGCCTACAACTGCAAAACCATGACTGTTAATTCGATGAATTGGTCTACTATGTCGCTCCCCAAACTCCGCAGTCAAACTTGACTGATAATTCAATGGATTGGTCGCTTCAAACTCGACAGTCAATTCCATTCGATGATTACTCATACGTCATACCCATCTAGGTCATCGGAAGTATGACTGTCCATTGTCCACAAACGAACCTTCGTCAAAACCCATCGCCAACCCGCGGCAAGAGGTCTGCACTCCACACAAAATTTATGTATTACGACTTGCCGACCCGCCATGTTTGCCTTAATGGTATTCATAAGACGACCATTAACACTTCTTTGGCACTCCAAAGTCACTGCTCAGAGGCCTTTTAATGTCTATATTCCCATAAAAGCGGGAAATTGGTAATTATACACATTTTTCGTACCTCCATCCAGTAGCAGTAGCCTGCGCAGAACGGCACTGGTTCCTTGCCACATAATTGTGTTTCTTTCCTTACCGCATAATCCAACCATCTGTTGCATACCTCTCTCTGTGGGTAACACTGTTGACGATGATTTTGTTCAGGTTTCGTAATCTTCGTGTCGATGGCGCAGCCGCAGCATCCCAGGCAAAGAAGGAATACACTACACACCGGATAGCCTTGATATTTAAAGCAGACAAGCAGCATCAATGACGACGAAACGAAGAAGCGCAAACAAGCGCAACCAAGCGCACTCTCTGAGAATGGCGGTGTAACAGAAAATTTCGCATCTAATGGGATTTTAATTGAAATACCGGTGCTACTAATGAATTGCAATGCAAATTACCAATGCGATTGTGTGTTCGAACGAGTGTGGCGACATTTCACGTAACGCGCCCTCCCACGGCCGGCTTAGAATAAAAAGTGAACGGGAATGGAAATGGAAATGGGTCTGTGTTTGGGCATGGGATATGTGGCGGGGGTGAGACCTTTGCGTGTGACATAAGCCTTATTAATGACTGCGCATTCTAATTTTAAACCGCCAAGTTGGGCGCCCAAATATCCCCGGGACAAGGAGCCGAGTCGGCACAAAACTCAATTTTTCTCTCTCTCTCTCTCTTTCGCCCTGTCAACCAACTGAACTGAACTGAACCGAAATGGGTTGCATAACACTCGGCATGTCCATACCCTAGGTTACACCTTTTTTTGTTGAGACTCGCCGCCGCCGGTCCCAGCTCCCAGATCCCAGCCTCTCTTTCGGCGATTTATCAATTGCTCTGCTTCCATGCTGATAGATTGCAGAGCAAAGGAAAGGAGACCAAAAAAAAAAGAGTGCAAACTTCTTGTCTATGTTGGGAAACACGAGTGTCTTGGGCTGTGGCCAAGTCATCATTAACTCCTTCGGAGAAAGAGGCGGCGGACAACCGGCACCGGCGGTGTGTGTGGCGGCGATTATTCGTGTTGACACGGTGCCGCGTATAGGTGCTCCAGATAGGTTTTTGTTGTTATTAATTTTTTATGCAATCGTTCACGGCAGCAAGGGAGGTGCTGTTTTTCTTCTTTTTTTGTTGCTGCTGTTGTTATTGCCTGTTTTTGGTATTTAGATGTGGTTTGTTAATTTTGATTATGATATGTACCCACGACGTGCGAGTAGATACTTCGTTCATGTGAGTGTGCGGTCTTATGAAATGAAAACACTTTTATCAGCAGGAGTAGCGTTTGTTTGAAAGGCGTCTCGGGGCGTTATTCGGTGGCGAAAACAAGATTAGAAGGACTTGCATGCAAGATTGGCATTTGTGATACGTTTTGACGAAGACCGTGACTTGTCGATAAGCTGAGGCTTATAAAACACGTTCTTCCTTGATCTGTGGGTGGAGTAATATTTGCGAGCTTGTCACGGGATAGTCGCATTTCTTTATAAAAAATAAAAAATAAAAATACCAAGCTTTAACAGCGTCCTGAGATTTTTACAGACAGCACTCCGTTGAAGTCCTCTAAAAACAGGTCTCCTGATAGGGAGTTCAACACTCAAACAAGGCTCTATCGAGTATGTAGCCAGACAATCACAAAGGAAGTGAGTCTTTCGCATTTGGGACTTCTTTAACTTGGCTGAACCTTCTTCGACGACTTATCAGAGTTCCGTAATAAAAATTGTGCCAACTGAGCCTTCTCCGACGACTTATCAGAGTTCCATAACAAAAATTGTGCCAGTTGAGCCTTCTTCGACGACTTATCAGAGTTCCATAACAAAAATTGTGCCAGTTGAGCCTTCTTCGACGACTTATCAGAGTTCCGTAGCAAAAATTGTGCCAATTGAGCCTTCTTCGACGACTTATCAGAGTTCCGTAATGAAAATTGTGCCAACTGAGCCTTCTTCGACGACTTATCAGAGTTCCATAACAAAAATTGTGCCAGTTGAGCCTTCTTCGACGACTTATCAGAGTTCCATAACAAAAATTGTGCCAGTTGAGCCTTCTTCGACGACTTATCAGAGTTCCGTAATGAAAATTGTGCCAATTGAGCCTTCTTCGACGACTTATCAGAGTTCCGTAATGAAAATTGTGCCAATTGAGCCTTCTTCGACGACTTATCAGAGTTCCGTAATAAAAATTGTGCCAACTGAGCCTTCTTCGACGACTTATCAGAGTTCCGTAATGAAAATTGTGCCAACTGAGCCTTCTTCGACGACTTATCAGAGTTCCGTTATGAAAATTGTGCCAATTGAGCCTTCTTCGACGACTTATCCGAGTTCCGTAATGAAAATTGTGCCAACTGAGCCTTCTTCGACGACTCATCAGAGTTCCGTAACAAAAATTGTGCAACTGAGCCTTCTTCGACGACTTATCAGAGTTCCGTAATGAAAATTGTGCCAATTGAGCCTCCTTCGACGACTTATCAGAGTTCCGTAACAAAAATTGTGCCAGTTGAGCCTTCTTCGACGACTTATCCGAGTTCCGTAAAAAAAAATGTGCAACGTTCTTGGCTCTGTATGTTCGAAGTCTTCCTCGACAACCTATCAGAATTTTATAATAAAAATTTCACGAACTTCTGCCTCCACCAACAGTCTAGGTCGCTTTAATTAGGTTGTCGCAATGAGAAGAAGTCCCGCGAGGCCGACAAAATTTGCTTTTCAGCTGTCATTTCTCATCCTCATTCATCATTTTAATAACTGTCCTCTTGGTCATTGCTCCATTGACCCAAGTGGCAGGCACTTCCCTGATTAACGCCGCTGTTCAAGGATCGCTTCCTGAATCCTGACAGGGGAAAACAGAAACGCATTTTCCCCGAGGATTATATACGTCGAATTGCCCTCCGATTGCAACTATTAAAACAGTTGCATAAATAAGTTGAATGATGAACAAGTTTCCCAGTTGGAAAAAGCAATATAATTGGAACCACACTGTTTGCAACCATTTTATTTTTCATCGTGTGAAAATGTTGAAAATTCTTCTGAATTAGAGGATGACTGTCCAAATTGACATGTTCAGGCAATCCCCTAAAGCTGTCTGACACTAATCGAATTGGATGTAATTCCAAACGAAGGGTTTCCAAACAAACTTTTCTTCAAACAGTAGATACGGTTGAAATTGCAGGACTCCGCAGCTACCTGAGAGTGGGTCTTCTTAATTTTACAATGAAAATGACTCTTCTCGCGTCCTGAAGTGTGCAGAAGTTCTCAGAGTTCGCATAAGCTGTCACTTTGGTGGTAAATGATTGGGTTTCAATGAAAATGCCTCTTCTCACGTCCTAAAGTGTGCAGAGGTTCTCTGTGATTGCAATTTTGACCAAAATCTCGTCGGCTGTTTAAATTATGTCCACTTTGACGATACTCGCTTTGGGACTTTGCACTTTGTTTCTCTTTGGGTTCGATCATCCGCTTAACTCGCTCATTTATAAAGCTGCAGAAGTTCTTCTACAACTCTGATTTTAGCTGCAGGTTGAAGGATGTCAGGGCCCTCTTGAAACTAATCCAAGGCAGACAAAAACTGCTCAAACAGAAAACCATAAATAGGTCTCCACCTTCCAACCATCTATCCAATGAGACCATCCCAAGCCTGGTCACTAAGGTCACAAACAATTTCGCTCAAAATGCCATTTGGCTGCCTGCCAAGGCCATTCCCACCGGCCAATTGTTCCCGCGAATTGTTTCAGCCAAGTGCCGCCATTTAAAGGCCATATAACCATCCACCACGAGACTTTTTCTCCAGCAGCTGACCTTTTAACACCAATTAACATCGACCTACCGCCCCATGATACACAATCAGCATCACTCCAGAAGACATAACTCAACACTCGGCCTACACTCAGTATCAGTACATTAGCAGTCCCGCTGCTGGCCTTACGGAACTCTCCGCCACCTCACTCGTGTGGCGGACATTAAAATTGCTCTGAAAACGGCGCCGTGCTTAGAATACCAATTCGCCCCGTTGATGATGCTGATCCACGTCAACTGCCATGCGAATTGTCAATTTGGGCGGCTACGTTCATACGAACCACCAGCTCCGTCACATTCTTCAGAGTAGCTAGGGCATCCGCACTGAATACCAAGTGCGAGTCGTTGTGCTTGTTTGCCAAACCGAAAATGTTCCCATAAATTAGCCCGCCGATGACAGAAGACAGAAGCGACAGTCGCTTGTTTTTTTCCAAATAGCGAGGACTGCTGCTGCCCACACTATCTATGGCTGCTGTTACATTTCTTCAGCACCGCACCGGCGCGGCGCGACAGCGCGATGACGACTCCGCGAACAAAGTTGTAAATATTCAAATGTCGTACAGGTAGATCGTGTACATGCATACAACCGGTGTGAATATGCCAACGGCCAACGACTTGAAATGAAAGTTTGCTGTGAGCGTGTTGTGGGACAGTTTTTCTGTTTGCGGCTACAATGACTCTTGTTTGGTGGAAGGTCAGTGTTAGGTGGTGTCAGCTCCTCTCTGATTTTGACCACCTTTATGGTGAAGTCTCGGCCAACTAATGGCGGGTTTTGCCACTGTTTTCACGGTTAATTCGGATGACAATTCAATTCAATTAAAAAGGCAGGCGCACAAGAAAACTGCCAACAGAGAGATGCACGGCTGGTAAAAGTCACCTGAAGATGCAGCGGCTATCCGATGCGATTGCTGATAATCCGGTTGTGTGTCTTTCTTTGCAGTTGCTGTTGCTTCTTCTTTTCTGCGGGCACCGAGCGTCGAATTACATTTGCATTATGCAGTGTTATTCAATTGTTGAAAGGAAAAGTGATCCCCTGTGGATGGCGCAGTGATATAAACTGAGGTAATGCCAAGTGACAGCACCGAAGGAAGGGAGTGGGAATTGTGTTGGAAACTGGTAGCGATTGCGTGTTTGTCTTAAAGGTTTTAGAGCTTGGGAAGTTCAGTTGGGGTCATACCGCAGTTGGTCCAAGAAAGTAGACCATCATCCTCTGTTTGCAGAAAAAGCGGCAGCAAACCCATTCCCACGGACCGATGCAAGCAAGGAAACCAAGACGAAAAACGAACCCGAGACCGACTTGTGTAACCTTCATCAACCATGGCTACTTACACACTAAACATCTAATTGCCGTCCAATCAATCAGCAGAAATGCACTTGTCCAAGTTGTGTCTGGACGGGAAGCCTTCGACGGCCAATCGCCTTATGGCCGTCGCCATATATCTATTAATCGCAAGAGGGTCATCGTTCTTCGTCGTTATCGTATACCGCTGCTGGTGCTACAACAATTGAACAACCACTTAACTACCGCACTATTTGACTCAATGTCAACTTTATTTTTTCAAAGTACACTTACAAACTCTGTCTGTTTGGCTTTGGGTTTGTTTTCTCTTTTCTTCGGCTTCTGTTTGCTTATCATCTTTTGAGCGCACTACTTCATCGTTCGCATCGGCGTCGATCCGTGGGATAACATTTTTTTATTTAAAATCCAATTAATCACACAAACGACTGGAGTGGATTGCGATTACGATTTGAGTTTTCAATATTCAATTTTATTTGATTTGTACTCGATGCAAGAGACAAATTTATCGAGAGAGAATTAATTTGCGCTCTAAATGACATCTTGGTCAAGGTTATCGTAAGAGGTTTTATTTCTCAAATGGTTTTGATTAGAATCGGATTTGCATTGGCGGCTGGTGGAGTTCTTTTAGGAGAACCGCGGCATTGCAACGAGTTGGCATTAAAATTGTAGTTGCGATATTGTGAGTGGAAGAGTTGGATTGATTTCAATCGAGAGAGTGCCATTTGGACAAATTTATCCGATTGTACTCCAGCATTGAAAAGAAGTCTAATTGTTTCTTTATTGGACGATTTATAATTGTTTTTGTGGACGTATTTGCATTTGCGAACATGAATGTTGTTGAACACATCCCTGGGATTGGAGTGCACAACTTGATTTGAGTACCAAATTTGCCGAGTTGCAACAGACTTCCTGTTCACGAAAGGCTCGGTAGGTCTTCTTTAAGTCTCCCTTCATTCATTTTCTCTGCTTTCTCAAGTTTTCACACTCAATTCCGAGCTTACGACATTTGTTTTTATACCTGGAGACGTAATTAAGCCTCAAACAAGCGGGTGGCGCAATTTTATATGAAAAATACCGCCACAGAGGATTTTTTTGTTCACGCATGTTGTTTTTCAAGTTTTCTTATTAAATCCCGCCCACACTGTGTTTAAATTTATACCTGGAGAGATAAATTGGTCTCAAACAAGCGAGTGGCGCATTTTTATATGAAAAATACCGCCACAGAGGAATTTTTTGTTCACGCATGTACTAAAAAAGGCTTTTTCAAGTTTTCTTATTAAATCCCGCCCACACTGTGTTTAATTTTATACCTGGAGGGATAAATTTGTCTCAAACAAGCTAGTGGCGCAATTTTGTACTAAAAATACCGCCAAGGAGTAAATTTTTGGTACAAAAAGCCTCCTCAAATTTTTCTTATTCCATCGCGCCTATGCCGTGTTTAATTTTATACCTGCAGAGATAAATTTGTCTCAAACAAGCGAGTGGCGCATTTTTGTATTAAAAATACCGCCACAGAGTAAATTTTTGGTACAAAAAGCCTCCTCATATTTTTCTTATTCCATCGCGCCTATGCCGTGTTTAATTTTATACCTGCAGAGATAAATTTGTCTCAAACAAGCGAGTGGCGCATTTTTGTATTAAAAATACCGCCACAGAGTAAATTTTTGGTACAAAAATCCTCCTCATATTTTTCTTATTCCATCGCGCCTATGCCGTGTTTCACTTTATACCTGCAGAGATAAATTTGTCTCAAACAAGCGAGTGGCGCATTTTTGTATTAAAAATACCGCCACAGAGTAAATTTTTGGTACAAAAAGCCTCCTCATATTTTTCTTATTCCATCGCGCCTATGCCGTGTTTAATTTTATACCTGCAGAGATAAATTTGCTTCAAACAAACGCATGGCGCAATTTTGTATCAAAACTACCGCCACTTGGGTTCTCAAATTTCCTTAAGTACGTCACAAAATGTATCGTACGATCGCTCTGTTCGGTGCTCTATACACTGAAAGAGAAAAGGGAAACGCCTCCAACAACTGTTGCGATAGTTGTAAATTTTTTTAAATGGATATCGACATTAACTTGACATTTCGCCTACAGTCTAGCTGTCAAAGTCATTGACATAATCTAAAGAGTTCGACTTTTGGTGATGCTTTTGTGAGTTCCAAGGCAGAGGTTACAAAGATGCGGTTAGAAAACACGCTGTCGACAGCAAAAGGCGTTTACTGACGCCTTTGACAGATGGAATTTTGAGCTATATTGACAGGCTTTGTCTTTGCCTGTGGCTTAATCCAGCAATAACAAACACGAAGAGAGAAAAACGAAGGAAAATTGTCGCTGTTTCTGCGGGGCTAACAAGGCGCTGGCACTCATAAGGACCACTGTCATCTGACGTAGAACGATGACAGATGGAAATGCGCTGAGCTGATTAATTTTTTTCCGAACGGAAATGGCTCTCATATAATTAGAGTGACTGTCCCGCCCTGTTTAAAGTAGGATTTGAAATTTCTTTCATCACCAGCGCTCTTTCCGTTTCAATGTCATTATTTGGTTTACGGCCCACTTCACGATGCGAACAATCGGCCACCGCTTAATCGCCGGCTTCCCGCAATCTCATCGCCGTTTTGCAACATCAGTCCCAATGAAACTTTTCACCAGTCGACCTTGCTAAAGTGCTTACCCGAATATTCAATTAACACGCGAGTATATGCGTGGAAAAAATTCCCAAAAGCTGACCGTGAAGTAACATCTCTCCTCGCCCAGAGCATCTCTAAAGTGTCCTCATTTTTCTTTTCTTGCGGCAAATTGTGACACACGGTTTACAGTATCGTCCGACACGAACCGACCGACACTCCATTAGCGAAATTAACAAAATAAATACCTTAATAGGTTAGAGCTTAATGGGACGAGAGAGTCTGTACTCCTTGTGTAATTAGTTTAAGAAATTACTTGTCATTTGTATGTTGCACGTTCACATGATATACACTAAGACGTCGCATCGGGCATTTGTCGTCACTCGATCGCCGTATCACGATGACAACAATGAAACTTCAAAGCAACTCGCGCTGGTGCTTAACTGTAATTGCAATTGTCGTTTGGTACACAAATGCGCCCTCGAGGTGAATAGCGGAAAGAAGGAAATCGCAAAACGACTGTGGACGGTTGACACCTGCGACTGGGGAGTGACAGCGCACGTCGATAGATGGCGCCGTGCCTACTGATCGAGGGTTACATCATTGCATGTGTGGTGTGCCCGCACAGAACCGCAGTAAGAAGCTGCATATGCGCGTTTTTACCTCGAACCAGTTGGTGGCAGATACCATTTTTATGGCAAACTAATAACCCAATAAACACATGTCCTTATGCAATCGATCGGTCGAGTTTATAAATAGCCAGTTGGGTATTTTTAGCGCGCATATTTGTCTAATTAATTGCGTTTCAGTGTCCAGCAGTTTTAATAAATTTGCCGCAGACTTCTCGCCCCACTACACGTCACACGGGCAGCACGCGGTGTGTTCGGTGTGCGCGAAAAAAAAGTGTCAAATTTTGAGCACATTTTCGTTAAAGGGAGTTGCGCAATTTCGCGTCCACCCAAGCAAATTGTGCTCTTGTTTCGGTTTTTTGGGGCCACACCGGGTTGCGCAATCCCTAACAACTTAATTGGACAGTGTTTGCATAGGGGGCAGGCGGAATGGCCACTGAATTCCTGTCAATCAAGCGTTCGCACATAATCTGTCTGCATATATGACATTGTCCAGCCATCGACAGGTTGTCCATGCATGAAGCTCTCCATTACTGACGGGCAATTTGGTGGGCGGTACTGTCCGTAACCAACTCGGCAGTTGGCACACTCGGCAGTCAGTAGTCAGTGGCAGAGCGGCTGCTCTCAAATGTATTTCCTAGTTTCGCGAGGCGAGATAGCCTAATTGGCGCATTCAAAACGATTTGTCGTTACAGCTGGCAAAGTGATTAAGTGTTTGGGTTATGCAAGAGATGATAATGGTCGCCAGATGCAAACCAATTAATCGGACTACAACATTAAATCGTCACATCAGATAATGCATCAATTAGCTGCGACTATGGCTTGCGGCAACTGAGTGGGCACTCGATTTGGCTTAGGAGTGTTTGCAGTGTTGCATTTTTTTTTAACATTTTTTCATTTACTTTCAGGATGGAAGCATAGGACATCAGATGGTTATAAAACCACTGCCGGCTGAGCTGAATGCCAATCAGGAGAAACCCCATCATGTGATATTCAAAAGAGACACCAGCCCACTGGAGCATATGAGTGATTTTGGTAAGTGGATTGTCCTATGGTCCTAAACCTTCGACAGAGTTGAAGATCGCTTCTTAAAAAATGTTTTCAATTCTATTCTTTGTTTTCTATCCGCCCACTTTTTTTTAAAAATTTTGTTTTATTGGTGAAAATACGAGCTTTGCAAGAGCGAGACAGTTGTCTGGTTTCTTCTGAGGAAGATCCGCTCAAGAGGAGCGACCTGCATCTGTTTTAAAACGTGTTTGTCTCAAGTGATGTTCATCTCACACACGAGGTAACAAATATCCGAGTTAAAGCCTTGAAAACCTGAAAAAAGTCCGAGAAAAACTACGAGGGAACAAAAATCCGAATGAAAGACTGTAAACCCTGAAAAGAAAAAATCAGAGGAGGCCTTGACCGATGAAATTATTCAATCATCACAATAGCAGAGCTAATGCCTTGTGCAACACCCTTTTAAGGTAACAAGACGGCTTTCCTGATTGATTGTCGAGTTCCCGAGAAAAGGCAGTCCTACCGAGTGCGAAGCCTTTAAAGCCCGTCAAGGCTTACTTACAGACTTTGGTGGTACTACAGTCCGGGGTGGACCTGGGCCTCAACCTATATGCCTCTCCAATTAAGGCGACCTTTGGCTAACTGCCTTCAGTTGCCTCCAAATATTTAATTTCTCTCAAAAACGCCGCGGATATCTTTGCATATTCCTTCAAAAGGTCTCACTTGAACTTGAAGCACTAACGTCGTATGCAGAGTCTTTTAGTCATTCGAAAGACGGTCTTATCTCACAGCTCTTCCAGCTAACCTGTCTCAACGAAAGGCGCCGCCTAAGTAGTGTTGCTAACTTTATAAAAATGTGTCAGTCCTGTACCCGAATCGTCGCATCCGTAAACGAGGTATACGCTAAAAGAATGAAGCAGAGCTTACATCCAAACTAGAAACAAATTCCGACGTTTTCAAGAAATGGAAATATATCCCAAATCTTTGTGAAATTTAGCTAACTCACTTGAGGTACTTCTGAATTCGTAAATGTTGTAAAAGGAGACCACGCCGCACGCTTAAGGTTGCTCCATGCCTAACTTAGCTCTGATCTGTAAATAGGTCTACCCTAACCTCTTCGCGTAGTCAATCTCATGCAATGGCCCGTCGAAAATGCTTGTTAAACTCTTCATCTTCTTCCGGAGGTTCGTTGCGTTTTGATTTTAAGTATTTTCGACGAACTGACTGCATATGTCAAAAGCTATCACCATTTATCAGTGGTAAACGCTATTTGCAACTGTCCCATGAACTACTGCCTGGATTTTCTCCTCCCAGATGACCCCGACTTTCGTATTGTCTCGCACGCTGCTTCTTTTATTTTAAATTCGCCCGATCCCTCTTCGAAAAGAGTGCACTTCTCGTCAACCAAGCTTCTAAACAATGATAGTCCAATTCCCTGTCCCTTCTGATGAAAACACTCTAGACACACCCTGTAGCTGCACTTTAAAATCGCTGTCCTACACCATTTTGCTTTTCATATCTCAAACACTTGAGATGCTTCCTACAAACAAGTATCTCACATAACCCGATTCCCGTACAGTACACCAAACTGGACTACACAACTCATTTCAGGTTACATAAGTTCCATTAAAGTTGACACGATATATTCATTACAATTTTAATTGCGCTACACTTATCAGTTACTTCTCCCACTTTCACCCAAAAAAATAAAAAAATGTAGTCCAACACCTGTGCGATACACGCTCAGCAGCAGGACCAATTCGTGTTCATCGCATCCCCAACCCAAAAGAGGTGTTGTCTTGAGATAAACCAATTAATTTCCGTGGATAACACTTGGTCCCGCAGAGTTTAAACAGAGAGAAAGTGCCTACCGTGTTCAGCTGTCATGCGCATCCTGATTGCGGTTGATGATTTAATTCAATACAAACTTAACCGATGTGTACCGGTACGAGTGATAACGAAAATTCCGCTAATTGGCAACGTGCTGATTAGCAGCTGTGCTTGGTTTTTTTGTGGAGGGTTTGGCTGTATTTGAGCTTATGACTCTTGAGAACAGAAAGTAAAAGAAGATGGTCGCAGTTGCGAACCTTAAGGTACTCCACGTAAGTTTGTTTATTTTTCTTCAATTTGCAATATTAGGCCTGTTGGAGCTACGATCTCAGCAAAGTAAAGTAAAGTAGGACTTTGAGCACGCAGTCCAACATCTGCAATGTTTGATAAAAATGAGGCTTGCTTCAACTATTTTTTGTCAATATACGTCCAGCAAAATGTTTCTATCAAATTAACAAAATTTTAATAAGTTTATTTGGTCAATTTTACCTTCAGCGTTTTGTTAAGTTTACAAAAAAATTGTTAATACCTACTAGCGAAATTGTTTGTTATTTATAGTCAACAGCAAATATTGTTGATATTACAGACACAATCTGTCAGTACTACAGTTGTCTTTTGTTGAATCTAAAGGGTGGCTAAATTTTAAGGGCCGATGTTGAATGTGAACCACACCTAAACGTCAAGTTTTTTTCTGCATTTCATTTGACATTTCTCAATTTCAGACTAACTCAATTTGATTCAAATCAAAATGCATATTTTTATAGACTTCCGCTGTGGGCAAAGTTGCTGGCAGTGTTCATAGAATTTTATCCGTTAAATTTGAAATTGTTCGATATGTGTGAATGATATTTTTTTTTAGAACTAAGTCCACATTTGCTTAAAGTATTCATGAAAAGTTAACAATGTAGATTGGTTTGGACAAATAAAAACATTTTGGAAAATTTTCTTCATTATTTAAATTACATACGAAATAGAAGTTAGCTATATCCAAAAGAGGAAAATACACAACCATGTTTGTCCTATAATTTGTTTCTAGTATATAACAGTTTTCCAATAAGAGGTGTTATTGTGAATGACCCCGTATTTCGGTAGCTGTCACTTTTGAAGCTTTTATTCTTTGACATTTGACAAGTAGAAACTACGCCATTACTAAAAATGGAACGATACACGCTTCAACGACGCATTGAAATTATTAAAATTCACTACAAAAATGGTGAAAATCTTGCAATCACAGTTCGCAAAACTAAAGCAAATGTTGAAGAAAACCCAGGTAGGGTCCTTGAAATGCATGAAAATGATCCGGAATTCCATCGAAAAATCGTCTTGACTGATGGGGCCCATTTTCACCTCGGTGGCTACGTCAACAAGCAAAATTGTCGCATCTGGGGCTCGGAAAACCAAAGAGTTATTGTTGAGAAGCCTCTCCATCCTCAACGTGAGGCTATCGAGGACATAGGGCAGCCACTTTGCGATTTGCTTATGGAAAATTTCATGGAAAGGATATGGTCCTGTATGCGTGCTCGTGGTTGCCATTTGGCTGATGTTGTTTTTCATTATTAACGGCATACCTTCCTCTTTATTATGAAATAAACATCCGATCATTTATCTCAAAAAATTTAATTTTTGTTTGAATACCAAAATAACACCTCTTATTGGAAAGCCCTTTAGAACATCTCTTTTAGTTAGTTTTATTAAAAATACAAATCAAATTATTCGCCTTTAAACAATTTATAGTAACTAACCAATGGCATTCAGTAATGTAAAATGGTAATGTGTAGGTATTCCCGGCCTCTGTCACATTTCCCCACTGTTGCGGCGGTTGGCAGCATTTATTTTAGTATTTTTTGTGTGTTTTTTAATGTCACACGGATTCTCAATTGACATAACACCGATGGGAATACAAAATGGCGAATTTGAAAAAAAAACTGAAGGGGCCTACGGCAAGAGGATTGCGAGTTGGGAGTCTCAGTATGATTTGTCTCTGGTAATTCTTGTCAATTTATATCTAAGGGGTCGTTTACATGTTTTCCATTTTTCCTGTCCTCATCCATAAAAGGATTTATTTGCTTAAAAGTTTTAAAATTTCCTTAAAATGTTTAACTCGTTTTTTTAGGGAATTTTTATGCACATTAATAAACTAATAATTCAAATAATAAATGCCCCTATATAAAAAATTGCATTTAAATGATTACCCTGTTAAAATTGTATTTTTCAATTAGACACTACTTGTGTCATTAATTCAACAAAATGTATGTCAAATCTGCAAACAAAAATGTTCATTTCAACAGAAAGTTTGTAGAATTTATAACTTTTCATTTTATTTGGCTAACAAACATTTTGCATTAGTTTCGTCAATTTCACAAAAGGGATTTTTGGTTCTGTTTCAATCGATATAACAAAAACTTTGTTAATTCAACAATAAAATTGGTCAATTGACACAATATCGATTTATTAAACTGAGGATTGTGTTTTGTTAATCAGACAAAGTATATTTTTGTAATAAATGTCTTATCCGTTTGACAAAATATCGTTCAATTTGATGAAACTTGTAGTTGTATTGATTAAATTCATTTATTTTTGTCAGTTCAACAAAACAATTTTTGTTGAAATTTTATTTTACAATTGAATTTTGTCAGTAGGTATTTGATATTCAGTGTATGCTCTACTTGACACTTTGTGGACTGAAAGTAGTGGTTATAATTGCGTGCTAAAAGTTCTACTTTACTTTGCTTTGCTGAGATTGAAGCTAAAAAAAGCAGGACTATTAACAGCCACGAATTGTCGCTGCTAGCCTAGGTATACGTCGATCCTTTAAAGCAGCGGTTCCTAATCTTTTTTAGTCGCGGAGCACTTTTTAGGTGAAAAATTCCACGCGGAATTGCACTACGTTGCTAACCAGAGAAACGTCATCCCAGTACGAATTTCAGTTAGCGTTAGCTGATATAGTTGTCTCTGGAAACGTCTCTTTCATAATTTTCATCTGTCGGGGATTCCCTTTTAAAGGTAATGAAAAAAATATAAAATCAAGTCCAACAGCCAGCCTTTTTGTTTTACACGGACAATGCGTCTTTTCCACTACCCACCGACACAAAGAAAGAGTTCCTTACCTTCCTATGAACTGGTGTTGCAAACCCTTAAACAAGATCGGTCCATGTCCGCAACCTTGTGGTACTCCACAGTCAATTCGTCCATTTCACTATACAACTGTTTGGAGAGTTGTTTTCAATATCCACAAGTCGTCATGCCAGCCAAAGCTCTAAGGTATTAAAATTGAAACAAAATCGCACCTTCCAACGAACCTTGTGGTACTCCAATTAGAAACCCTATTTGCCTCCATCGTAGGCTCTTCTTTTCCTACTAAATACACCTCAGACCCCACTGAATATAGAGATACACACCAGACTCTGTCCATAAACAATTTGCGTCACTCTGTGAATATTTTTTGTCGAAAATATTTAAACAGTTCTTTTTTTCGCAGACGTATATAAATAAAATAAAATTCTTTAATGTTCGCAGCTTTTATGGAGCCCGATGACATTGAAGCCGGCTACAGACAGAAACGATCAGACAGCGCATCAGCATCGGCCTCGGCATCCGCAACCCATTCGAGTAGAACAAAACGATCTGTCGCTGGAGATGAAACAGAGCAACGTTCGAGTCGGACAAAACGTGAGGCACCTTATATGATCTATCCAGAGATTTTAGTTATCGTCGACTACGATGGATACCGACTGCACGGCGGTGATAATTTACAGGTGTGTCATTCGTTAATTTTTTTGGAAATAAATCATATGCCAGAAGGTGTGTCCGGAATTGTTTATTAAACCGTTTGTGTGTGTGTGTGTGTGTTTTTTATTTTTGTAGGTGAAGCGTTATTTCATATCGTTTTGGAATGGAGTCGATTTGCGGTATCGTTTACTGAAGGGACCAAGGATTCGCATTAGCATAGCTGGTATCATCATTTCCAGGGTGAGTTTTTGTTTACAGAAATACGAGTTTTTAAGGTCTGCCATGAGCTGGGATTTTTTAAGGGTTTTTCTGTTGTTTTGCTGCGTTACAAGGGTGAGGACTTTTGCCTACCATTTGATGAACTTTAAGAGGTCTTAGAATCAGCTGTTGATCCGTAATTCATGTAGCAATTCTGTGACAGACTGCCCTTCACCCTTTGATTGGATCGGAGGTCCTTTCGCAGCTTTCCATGTTCTCAATTTGTGGTGAAAAATATCTAAAATATGTCATAGGTAGACAAGGGATTCGCTTGCATTTTAATCGAAGGTCCCACGGCGACTATCTGCCTCACACTTTTCGTGGGGAGTTACCCGGGGCATTTTTCCTTTCAAAATAAGCTAAAGGGAATTTTTGGATATTTTTGATAATCGTCGTGGGCAATCTATTCCAAAAAGTCTGGCATCACTGCCGAAAACACTCCGCTGAACTTCTCTCTGAGCGTCAGTTGAATCTTAGCAACAAACGAGTCATGTTCATTTTTGTATAACACAAATTTCAGGCCCTCTTAAGTACTAGCTCCGTAAATGTTGCCCCTATTTTAAATGGGTCTGTTCTGTCGCGAGGGATCGGAGGTGGATTGGAGAAGTCCACGCAGGCCAAAATTGCCAAAAGATCCAATAACACATCAGCTTTCGACTGTTTTTCGTCAAAATCGAACCTTATTGGACACAATTTAGGGCAGAACTTTAAATAGATCGACCAAAGCCTCAATTCAGCACAGAAGAGCGAGGATGGATGTCCCTTTTAAGCTCAGAATGAAGTCAAACCTTTCACTTCCACTTTTGACGCAAATATACTAATGCTAGCCAGTCTTTGAGTTTCCGCCATGTTGCAAGCCACAATAAATCGGCAACGATTTCCCCTTTCGCAAGCGGCAGCGCAAATTACTTCAAGTGTCTTTCGTTTAAGACCCAACTTAACCCACTTCATCTATCGCCAAATGGCAGGTGTAAAATCTCCCATTCGACATAAAACTCGATTACGACTGCCAAATTGCAAGTCTCCATAGAACGTTGGGTATTGGGTTGCATTTGCATGATGGTATCGCTTGCAAACCCCTTTGACAGTGATAATTGACGCTGAGTATGTATTCATCGAAGCGGATAACGAGTACTTTATTGTCACATCACAAGCGAAGTGGCGGCACATATTTGCAGTAGATACTGTGGATACTTGGGTCAAATCAATATGTCAGCGATGAACACTAAACAAAATTATGTAACCGACAAAGACGTTTATAAAACATAAACGCTTGGCGCTTTTTTGTTTAATGTCAGGTGGAAGACATTTTATTCGCGACGCAGTTGGAAACTGAAGTTGTACCGGAGGTTTGTCTGCAGGTTGATGATGAACTTTTATTTAACGAGACAAGGGAGTTGAACTCGAGTAATTTTAAAAGGCCAAGAGTGGTGCACGTTCGTTTGTTGGCCGTACACGACCTTAAATTGAAGATTTTTGGGGGGAGGCCACCGAAATGCATCAAGAATATCAGATAAAGAAAAACTACTCAGACTTCATACATATTTTAGTATAAGGTTTGAGTATTTTATTTTGGGACAAACAGGGTGGCCAGTCACCTCTAACCAAATTTATTCAAGTTGACCACATTTCTGTAACAATTTCGCTGCTAATCGTAGCACCTCTTCTCCAAATACTCAACAGTCACTTCTGCGACTTGGAAACTTATCGCCTTGCGTTACAAACACCGCCAAGTACTCACAGTGGCTGAGTCTCCATCTAGCGCTGTTCTATTGGCAACTTTCTACTGTCACAAAGGTAATGACAGCTACGCCATTTTGTGCTGAAATTTTGCTTGCTTTCCATGGTAAATAGGGACGAAAATGCAACTTTTCTGTTAGCCACGCCCATTTTTTACGGGCCTTTTCATCGAACTTAATTTTACAATTCAGGGGATCACTCTCTATTTCGCTCCGAAAGTCAATCCTATTCGAAGTTGCTTTCCGTTCCGCTTTTAAGAAGGTATACTCAGTATTTCGAAATGGAAAGAAAAATATAAAATACTAATTCCACTCTTGGAATTCCGAATCCGAAAGGAGTAAATTTCATTTCGCTTTCGAAGTAGAGAATACTAATCGTTCGACTTCGAAAAATTTCACTTTCCGGAACAAGAAAAAAAGTGGAGCCCAGTTAATTTTTCTTTCAAAATAGAGAGTACAAAAAATTCGACTTCGAAAAATTTTAGTATTTAGAACGAGAAATAAAGGGGACGTTCAAGTATCTAGTTTAGGAAATCTGACAGCTGTCTGAGTGAATGCATCTCGGTTTTGATTGGCTGTCATATGGACAGCTGTTTCAGTTGACGTTTATGGAGGGGTAGCCAAAGAATCTTAACAAGAAATTCCAGACTGAGTACTAAGTTGACAGTTCTCATATGTGGCTGATGCAGAAAAAGTGACGTTTCCGACCAATCTAGTTTTTGCGTTCAGGTTACATCTCATCCAGACCAATCTAGTCGACTAAAGATAACTAGATTCTTGAATGCGGCCAAAGTAGGGCCCGAGTTTTCCCATACGATTGGCCTGTAAAAAACTAAATTACCAAGGACTGCCACCCACTTCTTAAGGACACATTGATAATCTCAAGAATACGTGATATTTTCGTCCCAAATTCATTACAAAAATTTAATTCCGCTCGAGGTCTTTGCAACCAAAACTTATTTTGAACCAATGCGGAAATCGTTAAGCTAACCACAGCTAGAGAGAAAAAAAATCCCCCCACTGTCACGACCTGTCATGACGCTTTAGGCTATCCCTTTATATGACAACCAATTCACTGCTGCCCAAGCGAATATTGAATTCGAATTTCTATCGTCTCCTAATTACTTTTCCCAACAGCTACACAAGCGATGAGTTTATATTCGCGTCCTAGGACTTCAGCCAGATGTCTATCGTTTCAATAAAAGCGAAAGTACCTACCCAATACCTCGGAATCTCTTTTCTTTGCACAACACAACGTGGTGCACTCTTTCGAGCTCAGCGCCACAGAAAACAATTTGTTGCCGACAAATTTTATTTCACAGATAAAACCGCACGGTTTTGTGGCTTTTGCGACTTCCTTGAAGTGATTTATGTACCCACCAGACCAGCAAGCAAGTAGTGTTGATTCGTTTCAGTTTTATTTGTATTTCAAGTGGCAGTTTGTTACAGTTTGTGTTACACGTCACAGGTACGTTCAATTGCAAATCATCTGTCAAGCAAGAGTGCTCTGAGTCGGCATTTTGTGGTGGTGGTATGCGAACGTCATATGGCTTTCAATTTGAGTTATGAACAGCAATTTTTGAGAGGGGAACGTTAGTAAATGGCAAAGTGAAGTGAGTTTGGCTTTTTGACGGATATCCATATGTCATTGTGCCGAAATTGGTTTGAAATAGTTGAGCCATGTGCACGATTTGTTTGAGTCATCAATAGACAGTCGTTGTTGGGATAGGTGGCTCTCGTACTTTAAACGCTTGAACTGTCAGAACTGTCAAGCCTTACAAACGTCAATTTTACAGGAAACCTCAGATCAATATATATTTCCAATCATGTCTGACCTCGCTCCGTAAATCCAAAATCCATGCGACACATTCCGTTCCATGAGCCACGTTCCGTTCCATGCGCCACGTTCCGTTCCATGCGCCACATTCCGTTCCATGCGACACATTCCGTTCGGCCCTAAATTCCACGAAATCTTACTCAATCTCGGCCGCACTCTCGAATTATTATCACCGCCTTCGCAAAAGATTAACGATCTCCAAAAAAAAAACAGTGTCCCATGTTCCTTGTCACTGGCACTGGGACAGCGTGCTCCCCGTCAAGCTACTGGCTGCTGGCCTCTGTGGCCAAACATTCACCTTCCACTAGATTAATCCAATCATAATCAGAAAAGAGCTCAAAATTACTAGCAAGGCGGCGCGGTTTCCTGCTGTCGTCGACGAGGTCACCTTTGGCGTACCCTATTCGATTCAAATCCATACGGACAATCATATTCCCTCAAACCAGGTGCATAATGAATGCGATTCCATGTCCAATATCCACGGTGGCTTACTTAAAAACGTATCGAACCACACACGAGTGGGTGGCTGTTGGATTGTGTGTGTCGTTTGATGTGCGGGGGCGTTCGATTCAATTTATCGCCGTCGCATTGTTTGTTCCGCATTGTGGCAGTTGCATGATCAAAAGGATATTGTTTCGAACACATATCTGTTATTGTTGTTGGTATCACGCCGATAATTGGGCAATCGCAATGAAATGTGCTACACACGGGGTGTACTTAGCCTTATCAAAGCCAGCGAACCGACCGCAAACGACTACGCGTGTCACAGGAGACTCAAGTGGACCAACTGCGATTTCAGAGTGGGCCGGGGCAAATGGATTTCGCAACCGCAAATGGACGAAGATATATTTCCTCTGGTTTGGGTGGGGGGAGGGGTTTTTTTTTTGGGCGCAACCACGACGCTGTTTTCCTGTCAGTTAGAAAGGAAACCGGTCGACTGTTTGATTAGCCAAAAAAATAAATTGGGACACGACCGGATAGACGTGTGTGCTTATTGACGCATTGGTTGCAAGTTGGCGCCCCCTAAGAAACAGCCACACTCTGGATGGTTTTTTTTTTTTGACAAATTCTAGGAAACCAAATGCAAATACTGTCAAATTGATATATACGGCCACTTAGTTAGTGTCGCTAAATGGTGTAGATACGGCAGTAAAACTCGCGTGCGTAACCGAAAGGCAACTTTCGGAAAAGGAACTGCCAGCGGGTCACCTTGAAGTGGTCCACAAACGCAGTTTTGAGTTGCGATTGTGACACAACCGATTGAGGTTAGGTTTGGAAATGTTTCCCACGAAAAACTGTCAGAAGGTAAAACTACTCGCGGGTGTCATCAGTTGGTTGCAAAATATCCGAACCCAGTAGTTAAATGTCAACTTGCAGCGGCCATTAGCGGCAACGCCATTTGGCATTTTCAAGTGTGACGTGCGTGTGCCTTAGCGTTGGAAATCATTAACAAATTGATTGCAGTGACAGATTTTAATTATGACCATTGATGGGAGACAGCTGGGCTGCGTGTTTGAAGCTGGTGCTGGCTGAACGAGTTCTAGTGTAGGGGGTGAACGCGACATCTGTCCATGTTCAGGTTCCAAATTGTCAATCAGTGGTGAAGAGTTTACTCAGTCGTTACCTTTTACAATTTATTTGTGATGGGGCTACAATTTGTCCACATAATTCCATTCTTGCTGCCTCCAGCTAATGGACTTCCAATCGAAGTCCACCTCTCGTGGATCTGGGTCAAAACAACAGAGTGCGTTCTTATCCATCTGTCGGTGTCAGAAAATCTCTCTTCTTCTCGTCGAAAAATCGCTTCTCTTCTCTCTCTATCTCCTACATAGTTTGTTTGTGCATGGACTTGGCTGTTAAGGGATCACGTTAAGACCGCTTACCCAATCTGTATATAGAGTACTCACTACTCAGTCATATGGCACAGGGCTTAATGGAGCAACATTTGGTTTTTATTTCATCGAAATCGGCCAACTTCTTGAGGAGATATGCGAATTTAAAAGAGAGAAATGCTCGAAAGAGCTGTCATTCATATGAGTTCCCTATAGAGATCTAAAAATTGTAGATGGCGCTTCTCACGACCATTCGTTTGTGGGCATTTTTCTTTTAATGGTTCATTGAAGGGGACCTGCAATTTTAAACCGAATGCGAACTGAAGTGAGACGCTTTCTCAGGACTCTCGCATTTCTGACAAACGTCCCGTAAGGCGACGCAATGAGAAAGAACCTTACGCTGTCATTTGTGCTCTTCCGGGCAATGCAATTGGGACCGCTTGTTCTGCAGCCAAAAAATTACTTCATAAATGTTTTCTTTTGACAAAAATCAACGACTTATGCAAGTCCCCAATTCGCCGACATACCTACTGTGTCCATAGTCCATTTCCATTGATTCCCATCACGTATCCCACTCCTCGCATGCACTCAGTATTTATGAGCGCAAATTTGAAAGAACAATAGGTACAAGGTACAAGGTACACGTCGACTAGTACTCGCTTAGGTTTATATATTCGGTAGGCTTCCCAAGTATGAATTTTACAAATTTGCACTTATTACTTAAGTGTGACGCGAACACCGACCGACACCGATACTGGTTTAGAAATTAACATTAAACGCTTTGTAGTCGTGTAGATTTGCCATCGTGAATGAGCAGGTTGATTGGTAATCTTCAGATACAAAACAAGTTTTGCCAGCCAGAGAAACCGATGAATTAGCATTTGCTGGACAAAAGACTTGTTAACTTGAATTGTTGGTAGATAATTGCGGTTACAAAAAAAAAAATATAAATATCTATACATCTACAGTAGGTACCCATTGTTGCATGCAATCTCTCGCTTTAACAATATCAACTGCTGTTGAGCAAGATAACTGACTGTTTAGTGTCGTCTGTCGTATTCCAAATTGATTTGATACACAAGTGACATTCAAATTGTTAATAACTCTGGTTGGTAAAAGAGGAAATAAGGAAATGGAATTTGAACGGTTCCCAAAGGGGAAATTTAAGCCAATTAATGACAGTCGGTGGCCCAATATGAACGCAAAAAGAGTTTCGTTTCGGACTGTACCGAATTGCAATTTGCAAATGGCCGAAGAGTCACTCTACCGTGCTGGTGGATGTATTAAAAAAATAAATTTATGCCGGAAACAGATTGGCAAAGCAACTGTGACAGGGACAGCGCACTGGTTTTTATAACACACAATCACAGTAACATTGACATCGAAATAGACGTCAGATCTAAATCCTAAGTTTAAGTTGCTCTGCATATTACTACGAGGGCGGGTCAATAAATCCCTGAAAATTAACACAAATTGTGTCGTCAATTTATCCTTATTTTCTTTGGCAAAAACCATATGTCAAAAGAACGCACTTAAATTTTCAGACAGATCTGTCAAATAGTTTTGTTGTGGCAGCCATTTTATAGAAGGCAGCTGCGGGCGTTAGATATCAGTTCTATGATCCTGCGGGCTTAAGCTTAAGTCAAAAATGGACGCCAAGCAACTTAAGTTAGGGACAAAACTTGACAGTAGAAATGCGCGCATGGACTTTGAAAGCCCAATCACAGAACTAATGACAATTTGAATGCAATCGCACATTGGCTTAAGTTGGATTACTCAAATGCAACTTAAAGCGTGGTTCCCTCTTCACTGACGGATTTACTAGGTTTAGACGTGAGTTATAAGCTCGCTAAATTATAAATTACCCAACAAAATCCAAGTCCTGGCTTCACCAAGCATTTATATGCATGTCTGACAAGTGACTGACGTGTGCAGTAAATATTACTTACACTAATAAATGTAATTTGGACAAGTGATTATCATTTACAAAAAATATTCCTGACTCTATATAAACAAAAAAAAAGTCCACCACACTTCAGAAGACAAACAGTAAAAAGAAACATCAACGCCTAGGTAAAAACCCAGCAGCTTCATCCGTCTCCAATCCAATGTCTTCAATCAACTGCTTCTTTGACTTGGGATAGCCCTCTAAAATGGCGTCGATCATGTCCGTGCAGATCCTCTTACGTTTACGATAGTCGGATAAATAGCTCGAATGACGTTTCTCAATTTTTTTGACATCTTCCGCTGAAATCTGTTAAAATTCATTCATAAAAAAAATCCAGAGAAACTTTTACAAAAACCAACCTTCGTTCCCTGCTTAGCTCTTATATTGCTCAACTTGATATTCATTTCATCAATAGCCCCCTGCAGCTCTGCCCTTTGAACGTGCAGTGTGTCGAGACTGGGAATCGCTGCGAACGTCTTCAATTTCGCCTCCAATTCACGAACCTTGTCCTGCTTCGATTTCAAAGTCGTCTCCAATTGTGCCTTCCTTTGGGTTAGCATTTGCATTTCCGCTTTGATTTCCTTGCGGTCGTAGTCCGTCTGTCGAATGAAGTAGATTTTCTGC
The DNA here is from genome assembly GCA_948293265.1 of Cheilosia impressa. Taxonomy (NCBI): domain Eukaryota; kingdom Metazoa; phylum Arthropoda; class Insecta; order Diptera; family Syrphidae; genus Cheilosia; species Cheilosia impressa. The sequence continues at coordinate 53,039,835 of OX411884.1, read as the reverse complement.
TTTCCAAAGGTTTTCTCGACCACCTTCTCGCGGAAGAGTAGCGAATCTAACGCTCTAGAAGAGGTTTTTTTTTAAAGTCAAATGAAAATGCGTTTCAAACTTACTTCTGAACCGCGCCCTTTCCGAAGTCCTTGCCGCACTTTTCGAAAATATCATTCACCGAGTAGGGTTTGTTGCCCTCCTGCAGAAGCTGTAGAACGTCCTTCGTGGCGTCTGCCTTCGACATTCTATCTAAGAGAACAGAGAGAAAGGAGGTTTATCGAATCTTTTCACGATTCAAATCAATTAATCTACAAGCGGTCCCCATTCAACGATAACCACCGAAAATCATTAAAACAAATAGTTAACCTTCAGCTAACCAGTTCTCGTGTCTAAATCTATTTGCTGCTAGTTGTATCTGTCGAAATGCGGTGGTATTAACCTTGTCGGTCAAATAGTAATGAAAGCAACTAATAACTGAATTATACAACGCACGACTGCCGGGACTGAGTGATTGATGATTAACATTCATCAGGTGGCTCTGTATTTCGTGTCGCTATGGTAAAGGTTCTCGGATTCCCAGGATTTCATCGGAGAGAAGAGCTCTTCAAATTGTTCGGCAGTAGTGCTTTAAATTGGTTAGTAAATTGATTTATAGACAGCCAATGGGATAGGTGACAGGTGTCCAATTTAAAACCAGCGAAGTGCTCTGTTGAATGTTGAAATGCCAGACAGAAATGCTGGGGGGAATTTTCAATCGTGTTACCTACCATATTTTAGTGGTGGATGGTTTTCGAAATTTTAGGCTAGAAAATGGTAGATCTGCCTATTTAAAACTGCTTTCTACTTGAGCAATTTAAGTCGTGTTTTCAGAGAGTAGAAATTCCCATTTTCATAGCTCATTTGAATGTCCTTTAAAATGTCCACGATCTGGGTTCATGTTCCACTGATCTTAAACAGTGTTGAAAAGTATACAGCACTATTTTCCGAAAAGAGCTGTTGGCCCGCAGACTGGAAAATTCCTTCTGGGTGGCATGGAAATTCAATTCAACCTAACCTCACTCAAAAACGAGGTCTTCTATATTTATAAAAGCCCCCCGATCTCAAAACTGATCGCTGACAATCGAAAACAATCGTTTTAACCTGTGTAAGCATTTGATCGACTAAGAGCTGTTTTTGAATTTTTGTAGCTTAGTCTCTGAAAGAAGCCGTGACAATTTCGACTCTGAATGCGACAACGAAATTCGCGAGCCTTACCTACAGGGTTTTTTTAGGTTTAATTTTCAAACGGCAACACTTTTTCTAGTGGCAATCAATTTGACAGATGACAGTTGATTTGTGCTTAGTTTGTTTTCCCATTTCACTCACTAGATAGCAAAATGGGCACGTTCAAGTATCTAGTTTAGGAAGTCTGACAGCTGTCTCAGTAGATGCATCTCGGTTTTGATTGGCTGAAATCGGTCATATGAGCAGCTGTTTCAGTTGTCGTTTATGGAAGGGTAGCCGACGAATCTAGTCAAGATATTCGTGACTGAGTATGAGTATACTAAGTTGACAGTTCGTATATGTGGCTGACGTAGAAATTGTGACGTTTCCGAGCAATCTGGTTTTTGCCGTCAGGTTACATCTTATCCAGAGCAATCTAGTCGGCTTAAGATAACTAGAGTCTCAATTGTAAGACACTCAAATGACATAAGCTACGATTACACATGCCTCTTTTTATGTCAAATTTTGACATGCCAACGTCATTATGACGCAAACATTTGTCCTAAATTTGTCGCTACGTGTGATCGCATATCAAGCGGTCTGGTCGCACTCTCACGAAAGACTCACGAGTGACCACCGTGACGTCGGAATGTCAAAATTTGCCCCGAAAAATGGCACGTGTAATCGTCCATGCGATTTAAGGACGAATCCTAACCTCTGAGTCGAAAATAGGATATCGAGGTTGGCTGTTTATAAGAGGTTCGCAAGATTTAGAAGCAGTGGTCATAAGGAACCCTAACAAGACTCCTCTTCGGTCTCATTCACCCTCCACCACCTTCGTAACTATGATAGCACCCATTTTTCGATGCGGATGTGTTCCCTTATCGGCGCACATCTCGCCCAGTTTATGGCTAATAAAAGAGTTTAAAAAAGATCTGCACAATTCCGCCCTCATAACACGTTTCGCATTAAATTGGAAAACCATACAAACCCAAACGTAAAACTTTGTCTAAGGTGGCCGTACCTATGCTTTGTACATAGAATTGAGGCGGCAAACACCTTTCAACCGGGTGTGCAAAAAGCGTTTGAACTTCGAATGTGCCAACAACTGGCTGTAATAAAACCGACGAAACGCTACACTAAATAAATTATTACTTTGTTTTGATTGTTGTTCGCGAGCGAGCGTATCGCTATCTTTTGTACCGCTTCTGCAATCCAACTCACGATCGGAATACGTGAGATTTAGTTGCTTCGCGGTTTGGTAGCACGACTCGTCTTCAACTGATCGTGTGTACCTTTTGGTTCTTCTATCCAAACAATTGGTATCAAGTTTCATTTTCTATTATCTGTCAACCAGCAATCAGCTGTAAAGACTCTATAGGGTCGGTTATAAGGAAAGCTTGCCCTTTTCCTTTGGCCAGATATGGGTCCCTTTCTGCGCCGCTGCAAAAGTGAAAGGTCGTGTAGATCGCGGCGAAGAATCTTCATTTTAATGATCCCGATGCGGTGGTTGTATAAGAAACTAGTTCGTTAATTTATGTCTTGGAAGCAATTGATTCTCAAATGAATGTTACGATTTAAAAGTCACTGCGATGATGGCATGCGTCTGGTTCTGATTTGACTTTGGCTTGCCTTCTGGCCGATGACGGTTCTTATGTAATAGTTTTGTTTAAATAGTGAGAAGACACGGCTCTGGGACGAGAATTCTTATGCAATACTGTTACGAAACGAGGCGCATGGTAATGGTTGACCTTTTCTCATGTAGGGACAAGGTCGGCTGTCGTTGGTGATGAGCAGAAAAGAGCTAGAAAGTTGTAATTATTCCGATTCTAGGTAAATCGGTGGCTGGCCAGTTGGTTGAGTGTTTATAGCTACGGAACTGATGTTGGCGTAACTCGGGTAACGTTTTTACGTGACCTTCTCAAGCAGGAGCCCGTGAGTGGCTTTGATTTTATTTTAGACACGGTCCACAGAGTTTTGCATTTGTATCGAGAAGTAGGGTTAAGTCCTACTTTAAAACGATAGACATTTTCAGAGTCTTACTTCTTCCGGGCTTTCAACATTTCTTGCAGGGTTTTTACCCTCAGGGTGAGTGGCATCACTGGTTGCAGTTCTTTGTAGTAGATCATTGCTGTGTAGTAAAAACAAGACAGGTCCCAATGCACTGCCTTGTGGAATACCTGATTTAATATTGAATACCCTACTTCCTATTTTATTTCAAATTGGCTTTAGCGTGCAGACTTCTGAAATATGCAACGAAAAGGAAGCAACCAAACAAACAAACTTACGCCCTCTATGGTCAAACTTTTATTAGCTTCTTAGAAACACTGTTCCCTATTTTAAAAGCTGTATAGATGCCGCTCTAAATTAGGGGCATCATAAGCTTAGAGATATGTACCTAGTACCAGCTTTCAACATACTCGTAGCTGGAAATTCAAACGAGGGTTGTCGCATCAAACTCCTGCAGTGGAAGAAAAGCTGTGGTTGCCTTCAAATCAGGCTGTTCGCTTTGACTTCCTCGAGAAAACCCTTTCTTCGTTGACTAGTTCAGCAAAAAATCCAAGGCAGTACATGTTTCTTGTAAAATGGTTGAGAGGAATCGCCATAAACCCACGCGGAAGAATAAAACGCGAACGTCCGGAGGAAAAGTGTGCAAATGCGCAGAAACTTCTCTCAAGAAAGAGGACACTTTGCGAGCTCATCAGAAAATCCGAGAAAAACTTCTTTCAAGAAAGAGGACACTTTGTCGTCTGCGAGTTCATCAGAAAATCCAAGGCAATACATGTTTCGCCAAAAACCCACGCGGAAGAATAAAACGCGAACGTCCAGAGGAAAAGTGTGCAAATGCGCAGAAACTTCTCTCAAGAAAGAGGACACTTTGCGAGTTCATCAGAAAACCCGAGACAATACATGTTTCGCCAAAAACCCACGCGGAAGAATAAAACGCGAACGTTTTAGAAAAGGTAAATGCAAATGCATAGAAGAAGTGTATGCAAACTTCCAAATTCACAAGGCTACTATACGGTTTCTTAATGTTGAACCAAATTTTGACGCTGACGCTGAAATGAAAGGCTGTTAAAAAGCTACGAACAAAGCATTCCACATGCAACTCTAATTTGACGCAATGCTGTCGGTCCACAACCTCGTTTTGACATTTTCTGCAGTAACTGCACATGAATCGTTATTTGATAGATTTCCATGGCGAATTTCCAGAACTTATACCACCTTTGAGTGGGGCCGCCTGCAATTCCAAACACACTGGCCCTGTCTAAAGACAAGTAGCCACTCCTCGCGATTTGGCAACACACTCGTATGCTTCCCTCTGCAGTTTTAGTTACAAATTTGCAAAATTATCCACACCTGAGCCCTGATTACACACCAGACACCACTTGTGTCTGCGCTTGTATCTCGCTCGCTTGTTATGTAAATCAACACAAAATCATTTCACCATCCAGCACCAACCTACAGCCAGTTTATATTTATGACGTTTGCCCAACGCTAGAATTTGTTTATTTATTACCGTCGTCGGGCGAATTGCATACCCGATCCGCAGTATGGCGCGCGAACAGGTGCTAAACGGTAGACAGAAACTTGTCACAAGTTCATTTTTATTAATTTACTATCGCGTATCTGCATCGGGAATAGAATTCGCACGAGTATTTTTTAATCGCAGCACGAAAATGAAAAATAAATTGGTGAGTGTGATTTTTGACATTTTTTCTTTGGTTTCAGGGAAGAGATGCAACTCCATATCTGGAAAGAAATCGTGTCGGCCGCGACGCCATTGACTCAGCAGCGGCTCTAACCGATATGGGCAAATATCTGTTCCGGGAACGTAGGCTGCCGGTGTACGACATTGCGGTGGCGATAACAAAGTGAGTATGAGTGAGCTGCACGCACATCCAAATGGGATGAGTGTGTATGGGATTTGTCGAAAAGCAAAATTGCAAACAAATTGCGTAAGTTATATGTTTAAAAAATTTGTTTATTTTTTTTTTTTTGTTTAAATTTGATAATTTGTTCACATCAAAGTACTGTTATATCCTAGGTACGATATGTGCCGGAGACGAAAGGGCGGTCGTTGTACGAAAGGCACTGCGGGTAAACTTTCAAAAAATACACTTATAACAAAAGCAACCAACACTAGCACACACACACTAAACTTAACAAAAAAACGCATTTTAAGCACATGAGCATAAATACACTTATGGGGTTTAGGTATTCCGTCAAACATACACACTTACACACGCATATACAATAATTTAACATTTAGAAAAAAAAAAAAGTAAATTAGTCAATTAATCCAAATAATATTGTGTTTGCGCCTTGAAGCATTTTTTGGGAAATTTGTTTTCGAATGGCAAAAAATATGTTGGTTGTAGTAATGGTTACCATTTGAGAGTATTTTTGGTTAACAAGGCGCTTTCGTTGAGGATTTAAAGGACGCGCAGTGTGGTGCAAGGGAAGTGATCCGCTTTTTGTGGTAAAGAGGAAGCTTAGGTTCGAGGTCAGCATGAATGCGCTGACGAATTGTGCATAAATCTGTTTACTTTTGTAGCCACTTCATCTACGTTTGGTAATTTTATTAAAGTGCAAACAAATAGGGGGAACATGAATAAGGGTGGAATAGGAACCTGCGGTGATTGGGGGAATTTCCCAGGAGCATTGTTGTTTTTGTTTCAAAACTCCTTAGTAAATCTTCATATAACTTTTAACTGAAAATCGTCCTCGTACAGAGGGAACTTGAAAAACAAAATATTCGCGAACAGACCCAAAAGTCCCACCAGAAATATAAACTATCAGGTGATTTCTTTAGATGTGCACAACTTCAAAACGAAACAAAGGGCGTATGAGACATGGTAATGACGGTGGTATTGGCTTTTTTACAGAGTTTTTAAACAAATTTTCAACAAACGAGCAACATAAATTTGACAGTGGATCGGCTACAAAATATTCAATATGTGGCGTTATAATCGTCTTTGAGAAAATGCATTTAATTCTGAAACCGAACGTATTTTTAAATTAATGATTCAGTGATGTGCACGTCAATAATATTTCACTTAATTTATTAGGTTAGGTTATGTCAATACCCACGTTCAGCGAATTCATAGTCCAGCTGTCAGTTGGCCTCTCATAAACTGGCAGCTGGACTATTTAAGTATGGGAATTTAACAAGCTACACCTTATTTTACTAAGAGAGACGTCCCAAAGGTTATTGCGCCGTACTAATAATAATTTTAAGCCTCGACTGTCGATTTACGAAAGCTCACAATTGCGGAATTCGTATGGAAAATTTCGCCATTGCGAACAACTTAAATTAAAAGTTGGAACTGAACATTTTTATTGGTAAGGCGCATTGCATTTTCAAGAGAACGAAAAAAGGAGTCTTCTTTGAGATGCTGTAAACCAAAGTTAACCTTTCATTAGTGTTTTGACAGTCGCTACAGAAGCATAAGATAAAGGTACGAACAGTCTATCACCGACAAGGTGTAAGTAGATGTTACCATGGTAGCTCAAAAATGAGAAGACGAATATTTTAACTAAGCCCAATTTGGCAGCAATTTCCAACCCAAGATAGAAACAAACTCGTCCCTCGTGCAGTGCCAAATAATATCCTCGATATGTTTTCTTTCTTTTGGGAAGAATTTTCATAAAAAAAAATAATGTACAAAAACAATTTCTAAATCAATGTCCTTCTTAAACGAAACTTTGCAGGCTTGATATGTGCAGACGATCACTTCCATATGGTGAATGTAAACGCGGTACCGCAGGTAAATTACAACGACAACAACTCCAATGTACTGTACCTCTATACAATTTCTTCGAACAGTCTACTGGCTATACTCCTCTACTACTTTCTTGTTTTACTTTACATTTTTTTTCTCAACATACCTACCTACATATTATGTGTTATTTTCCAGTGTGAATCTAAATACTGTTTTCGTCTCTGACTGTATAGTTTCCTTGAAAAAAAAAAAAACATTTATATTCTCTTCTACTACTTCAAATATGGATGTAAATATTGGCCGTACGTCACTGGGGTCTGATTCCATTTGAAGGTTCCAACTTTCGAATATCTATCAAAATTTTGGTCTGTATGTAAATTTGTTGTTCTTCCACACCGGATCTTGTTTCGATTTTGTGACTTCTTCTCTACTTTTTTATTGGACTATCTACCAACAGTTTGAGGATTTCGGATAATTGTTTGGCGCTATATCCGAATTGATATACACATTCTCTAGTTAATTTATAAACTTATTTACATTTAACTATGGTGATGTGGCTGATTATATTGTTAATAACATTTTTCCTTATTTTAATTTGCTTTCATTGGGAAAGGTTTTACTAACATTCTGCTAAAAGGCAGTACGAATAAGGTAATTCATTATTTCAAATGTTCAGTATTTAGCACATAAAAGGTAATAGTTTTGTAGTTTACATAAATTATAAAAGTTCTTAAATAGTTTCTAGATCTTGTTTATTGCATGCGTGTCGTTTAAAATATTTCTTAATTTGATTTAACCTAATTCGAACGAGTTTTTATGATTAAAATGAATGTCTGTACCAACAGTTTTTAATTGGGTTGCCTAAGTGACTTCTATGACAGTTTTTAGACAATTTTTGTTTAAGGTTTTACGCACCGTATCTGTCAACCGATTGTAGAATTGTGGTCGCAATCAATCACTTAACAAAGTCATATTTAAAAAAAAACATTTTTTAGTTAAAAAAACAAGTAAATAAAACTATTACTCTGCTGAACTACTGAGCGAGGTGTCTCGGGTTCAACCCCCAGAGGAACACTTTTTACAGAACGTCTAACGAACGTCATCTATGATGCATTTAAATAGGAACTTTTTTCGAAAACAAATGAACAACTAAACGAAATGAAATTAAATCTTCCCAATTTTTTGACTGTTTTTAATATTTTACTATGATTTGGCATCACTTCTTCTTTGGACTAGTTCAGCCCTGTGTTTTCAATATGTAAAACTTTGATGTGCTACCGTAGTGCAGTTAGAAATAACTTCAGCCGATCTAATTGAACTGGAAATATGTTCGCATTTGAGCTCTGATGTTAAGTTGAGTCGCCAGAGGTCATTTTCGAACTTTTTCGTTGAACAAACGCACTAGAAACACAGGATTCTATTACAAAAACAAGTTTTTGAAGTTTTTCGTTCAAGAACAAGACTAGAAACATATAGGATTCTATTACATATACAAGTTTTTATAGAGTCTTTGTCACAATTTGGGCATGGAAAAGCTGGACCCCAAACGACCATAAGTGCTGTAACCAGTCCTGCAAATTTTATCAAAGCGGTGATCGCTGTAAAAACCTCTTAAAAACCGGGCACACGCAACTCAAATAGAGTTCACCGAGCTTGACAGATTGTACGGCAAAAATCGCTTTTGCCATGGATTTAGCTGGATCAAATTTAACGCCTCCCTATTTTACAAGCGAGAAAGTAACGAGTATTCACTCGATGCTATCTAGTTTGCCATGGATTTAGCTGGATCAAATTAAACGCCTCCCTATTTTACAAGCGAGAAAGTAACGAGTACTCACTCGCTGCTATCTAGTTTGCCCGACGAATTGCTTTGGAGTTGCCATCAACTGTCACTTGTACACTTCCACACCTGCATGAGAGTAATGGGAGATCCAGCTTAAGCCAGTGTGCTCAAGTAACAGGAAATCAAAATGCAGAATGACAACTCTCACTGAAAAGCAAACCCCTTAATTAAGAAAACACATTACTACTATATTACAAATGACAGGCAGACGTCGTATACCCATAATTTATATCACTTAGCTCCCCCGAGCAAGTGTAAACATTCCAAGTCTGACAGTAATTCAAAACCTTCTTCCTATTTCCCCTAAACTCCCATCACTAACAGCCGTCCACCACTAACAACAAAGTACCAAACTCAATGTGACTGCTTTTACCTATAGAGCTCTGCTTCGCCTCACCTATCTTAACAACTTTATTAACTTTAAAATCGCATGCACACACAAACACACTTTTTTACATATCTATATAAAAAAAAAAAAAAACTCCTGTAATAAGGAAAGAAAAACTCGAGCAAATCTCTTTAACTTTGTTTTTGCCTGTTGACGGTGGCATCACATAAATCATAGGATTTGCATATGTTGGAGGAGCGTGCGTGGTCAACAAGCGTCTGGAAAAAGTCAACAGCGTGGCTATCATTGAGGATACCGGTGGTTTCAGTGGAATCATAGTCGCCGCACATGAAGTTGGACATTTGTAAGTGCGATTGGTAGAAACTCAAATGTCAGCCATAATAAATTGTCGCCGTATAAATTTCGCTCGAATAGATTGGGAGCCGTGCATGATGGTTCGCCACCACCAAGCTACCTCGGCGGTCCGGGAGCTGAGCGATGCCGCTGGGAAGACGGTTACATCATGTCTGATCTGAGGCACACGGAAAGAGGATTCAGATGGTCGCCGTGTACAGTGCAGAGTTTTCATCATTTCTTGAAGTAAGTACTGACGCAAGTGGACATGTTTGGGATGATGGAATTTGTTTCTCGTTTTAGTGGTGACACTGCCAGCTGCCTGCATAATGCGCCACATGAGGACAACGCGCTGGGTAGATCACTGCCAGGTACTCTGTTGTCACTGGACGCTCAGTGCCGTAGGGATCGTGGTACATACGCGTGCTTCAAGGACGAGCGAGTGTGCGCGCAGCTTTTCTGTTTCGACGCACAGACGGGGTATTGTGTGGCGTATCGGCCCGCAGCAGAGGGCTCCTCGTGCGGTAATGGAGTGGTGAGTGAGCTTTGTAATCAGATGTTTTAGAGCTCGATTGAATCGAGGAGAGAGGGTATTTCATGCGGATAGACTCCCATGCTTTAGGGTTTTGGATTTGCTTTTCAAATTCCTGTTCGATAATTGCTTCTTTTTTTATGATTTTCAGCACTGCTTGGATGGCAGGTGTACACCACTCCCCACCAACGTTATACAGGACTATGGCACTCAATACCGTGCGGTTTATAAGTAAGTACAACACCCCAACAACACCCCTTTATGTATATGTAAATGTATGTTTTGTCCCAGAAACAATTTAGAACAGTTCCAAATTTGTTCGCCAATTTTAAGCTCCTCCCCCAAAATCTAGCTAAATAAATACTGAGTTCTGCATCCAAGAACGAATTAAACAAGTCCTTGTACAAAATAAGAAAACTAATTCCCTAAAACATAAAAAAAAAACAGAGCAAAACAGATTTTATTTAACAAACTTTATTAAAACAATTAGCAGCGCTGAGCAGGACTTCGACGATGATAGTAATAATAACGAAGACTATTATGAAAATAATGACAGTGAAGATGAGGCATCATCGATCGATATCACTGGTGAATTATCTACAACACAGTCACCCACAACAACAACAACAATAACTACTACCACAACAACAACAACAACAACAACCACACCACAACCCGAACCACTTTTATTAAAAACAGTCAGACCACTAAAACTCTATCGCAAAATACGACTCCGAAATATGAGTAACAATAAAACACGAACATATTTGAAACACATAAAAACAACAACAAGTCGCATTGTAAGCATCACAAGCAGTACCAGTAATAGTAGTAGTAGTATTGGCATCAACAGCACAACCACTCCTATTCCTCCTGCATCGTCGACACCTGCAAATAACTCAGCACTGCGCCAAACCTATGATTTGTATCTAAAAAATATTTTATCCAAAACACATATAAATTCGAATCGTACTAGCCAGAGTCCACATCCTCCAAATTATAGTTTAACAACAACCACACCATCAACAACAACAACCACAACAACACAAAATGCTGCCGATGAAACGACAGAAGAAGCGGACAGTAACGAGACCCTGGACGATACGCCCCATTCAAAGGTGACAACCACACAGCGAAGTTACATCCTCGGAGGACGTTCAACAACTCGAAGTTCCCTCTTTGACACGTACTTTAGAAAACGTACGAACAACTCCAGTGGTAATAGTAGTAAATACCTAAACCAGCAAAAACAACAACCAGCATCGCCCGCATACACAACAAACTATCTCGGCGACAATACGAACAATTTACCAATAAACATTCCCCGAGATAGGAGTAGTAGAAGTGGTTAAATCGTGACACTATCCATTGTATCTCATAGATACAAAACGAGGAAATCACACACAACAGTAATTCTTCTTCCTTTCCTTCCTAAGCGACATTCTCGCCATAAAATACAAAATAAAATCTCGAAAAGCTATTGCATCAGAAAAATAAAAACGCAAAACAAATGCCCCGGAGTATGTGGTAAGACTAAAGATGTTTCTACAATCCGCATTTAAAAATACAAATAACCCTAAAGCCACAAAATACATAAAGTATCTGGAACATAGAGTATAATATGCATCATTGTATAAGTAAACAAATAAAATGCATAAATAAACAGGGAATGCGGTTGGTAGCAGTTGAAATCATATATTTTTATTTCTGTATCTCATCTTAGACAGTAATTTTAATTTAATTCTTTGATATAGCGGCAACAAAAAAAAATTGCAAACTAAAAACCAAACGAATGCATTCACTGAGAAACAAAACAATTGGCTGTACCATTTTATTTTATTTTATTTTTTTCTTTAGTTTTTAGTTTTACTTCATTAGTTTGTTTTTATTTGTGCATGTGCATTGTCATAAACAAATAATTTAGAATGTTTTAGACAGAGAGAGAATATCAAAACAAAAATCATTTTCTAAAGAAAAGAAAATTCATCGACGAGGACACAAAATTTACTAATGGATGAAGCAGGACTAACAGCAAAATGATTTGAAACTAAACGGATGCACTATTGATCGTGTATTGAAAAAGGAAATTTTATATTTCTTTGAAGCATCAACATTCATTCAGAGTATATCCCTCTATTTTCTGACTTCTCTTTGAAGGTCCTTTCATTTTTATGTGACCACTTTCGAATTGTTTAAGTTTAAGGAACACAAAGCCGTCAATGCTTTGATCTGGGTTCTTAAAATTCTGCTCAACTATTTCTTTCATTTTTCGTCCTTTGAACTTTTTCCTGTAACTAAGTTTTCAGGTTGTAAACTGCCTTTTTCTACAAGCATTTTTTCTGTACCTATACACCATAAACGAAGGCTATAAAGTTGCACTTTACGAACTCGCAAGGGCGGATTTTCCTACGTTAAAAATGCCCATTGTGAACTACAGTAAATTTGGGGTGAAGACGACTGCCATTCTGTTCGTTTAAATAAAAGTTTTCTGTCAGACAACCTATTTTCGCAGGGAGCCGGTCCTCACATACGACCTGCTAACGTCAATCGCAAAAGAGTCGCCAAAAACCACCTTGGGCACCGCATGAACTCGTTCAAAATGGTGCACGAAGCTATTCAGACAAAACGTTTAAGGGCGGTAATTACCGACGAATAAACAATCCCTCTTAGGCTAAAAGTTTAAAGTCATGACGAAGTATTCACCAACGAAAACAGCTACCTTAGGCGTTTTTCTAAACTCTGATGTATCTGAGCTGAAAAAGAAACACAAACTTTTTGTATAACAGTTCAGGTTGTGCCAGTGATGGGACTTCTACCACTTAAGTGGTATTTCTACCACTTTTTACACTTTTGGAAATTCTACCAACCTGAACTCGAAATCTACCACCTTTTACTCATCGCTACTCGCTAATAATATTTCTTTGCCATCATTGCATTAAATTAAAAAATTGTTCATATACCTACTCGCCTATGTCGTTTTCCATTGGGGCCACCAAAAATCTTTTTCAGATCTCAGATTTAACGAGGCTCATGGAACATGCAACGAAATTGATCTGCTTTTGTAAATGGATTAGTGCGTTATTTGACAGCAATATCAGCTGTTCAAATTGCATTCGTTTTTGGAAAAATCAGTTATGGATATCAACTTGAAAAATGTTTCCTCTGTTGTAGATACAAATGGAGTAGTTTCGGTGATTCGTAGTTTCCAGATGATGAGGAAGGCAATGAAGATAATAATTCCTCCAACATTATATTGCCTTTTATGTATTTCTTTATTTTGGTTTTGACGAAACTTTGCGCATTTGTTTTCAAAGCAAACTTCTTTCAATGACGTGAAACAGCTGTGGGTATTTGTGGCAGTATGTGTAAATCTGAAAAATTATCGAGATCTTCAATAATGATGAGTTGAATCTATGGCGTTTTTTCTGTAGTTCCTTTTTATTTTGATGCGTTTACTTCAAAAACTTTTAATTTTTTAATAATATCAAGAACTATTGAAAGTGAAAATGCGTAAGTTCTTGGCTTTCTCTAATGCTTGCATTATTTTAGTGGAAGTGGAAAATTTTATTTTCTACCACTTTTCTACCACCTTTTTTTAATGCTATCTACCACCGTTTCGCTATTCTCAAGTCCCATCACTGGGTTGTGCTCTGAACTAAAAAAGAAAAACGCCTCTTGAATTAAAAAACACTGCGTAAGAGTTATCAACTCGTTACTCAGCAGTTGCGTCAAATTTTTGTATATAATCTGACGTCTAACTGACTTGTGCACATTTGTTTGTTAATACGGGGGCTATTATCCGAAATTGTTCTTCTATTTTTGAACATGCTTTTTCACAACCGTATTTGTATTTTTATTTGTATATACCTACGTCAAACAACCATTTGATAATTTTTCTTAAGCAATTTCGAAATGTTCCCTTTGTTCCCACAGTCTCGTCAGAATCAATTAGCCACGTTTCGCCATTTTCTGGTTATGAGGAAAGACAATGGGGACGCTCGGATTCCCAGTTTATTAATGTCGTTTTCCATTGGACGAAAAGAAGCGTCCGGGAGAGTCCGGAATCGAAAAAATGCTGTTCCATTGGCACAAAAATACTCTTCTGGTGATTCTGAGAAGAGAATTTCGCTTCTCGATTTCAAGTCAGAATCGACTCAAGAAGCACTCACACAAGTGCAATTTTATGTATTTATTACAAGTCGGCTGACAGCAGCCATAGATTATTTTTTGGCATTTCACCAATACTTTGGTGGATTCTGTCAGAAGCAGTTTTGCTGTTCCATTGGATTTCAGAATGAGTGGATCCCCGAGTGAAACCAATGGAAAACGACATAAGTCTGACAGATGACTGGCTGTATTCATTTTAGTTGAGTGAACAGTTTTTGACATCTATGAAGGGGAAGCCAATAAATTTAGTGAAAAAAATTCTGCCTGTATACCTACTCAGTTGACATTTCGAAAAGCCAAATTTTAAATAAACAGCGTGGCCGCTGCAGAATTCTAATTCTGAAACGTCCATAAAAGGTCCGGTGAGAGAAAAAGCTGTCATTTCTGAAGCTACTCAGAAAATTTAGAATTTTCGCACGATTTTTAACAAAAATTAGTTGGCATAACACTGTAATAGTGTTGTGATAGGCAACCGTATTACATTTTAAACGTACTAAATTGGAAATATTTGGAAAGGGCCTTTTACAAATAAAAAAAAGTGACAAATTTCGAGTTTAGTCAACCAACGGTAGCGCTGACAGCGAGAATACAAAAACATTACAAGTATTCTTTGACATAGCGTTTTGTGTCAAACAATTATTTTCCAATGCAAGATTAAGCAAGATTTTTTATTCGCCAGGCTGAAGTCTTACTTAGCAAATTGTAGTAGAATCTCGGTATATTTTCGATCATATTTTCAAAGGGACAAACTTCCACGATATTTAGCAATATTCAACAATAACTTGCTAGACGTTCCCCGCTGAAATTGAATGACGCTGACAGCAGTTAACCGGCGCCATATTCGGATTTGATTGAAGCGCCTAAAGCTCTAACCTCTAACTCAAAGGCGATAATGGGCGCTTCATTCATTTTTCTCATTCAGAGTATAATATCATTAAAGAGAGATGAAGCATCGAACATGTTCAGAGCGATCTTAGTTATTTATGAAACGCAGTAAGATTTGTTGTATTTATTTATGTCGTTTTCCATTGGACAAAAAGAAGCGCCCGGGAGAGTCCGGAATCGAAAAAAAATCACTTCTGAAACCGTTCCATTGGCACAAAAAATACTCTTCTGGTGATTTGGAGAAGAGAATTTCGCTTCTCGATTTCAAGTCAGAATCCACTCAAGAAGCACTCACACAAGTGCAATTTATGTATTTATTTCAAGTCAGCTGACAGCAGCCGTAGATTATTTTTTGGCAGTTTTGCTGTTCCGTTGCATTTCAGAATCAGTGGATCCCCGAGTGAAACCAATGGAACACGACAATAGTCTGCTTTCGTCGAACTAGTACGTTTTCCTTTTTCTGACAATCGTATCTGCTCTGCTCGGATTTTACTCCGACTGCTAAGCCAATTTATTCTGAGTGCGTTGAAAGAAGTAAAACAGCGGCCATCTTTAAACTAGTACCAAATAGCGATAAACTCCATCTACTCGAAACAAAAAAAATGCGTAGAATATCAGTTAAAAAGAACTGCTTTACTTTTCTCTGTCATCTTCGGTGCGTAAAGATAGCATGCATACATCCAGCTTCGCACAATCCTACGTTCATTCTATCTTCTCTTCTTCTTCATTGCAACCTTTTAATGTTTTCAACGTCATCTACTCTATTCATAATCTCGGCTTGCTTCTAAATTACTTCTTCTTTTTCCATTCTATTTACATTTCACAACATTTACATTAGAATACCCATATTGGTACACAAAATCAAATAAAAGACATATACCAACATGAAAAAATAAAACAAATTAAATCGACAACCATACACAAAACAAATCCACACGAGAAAACATCAAGTTGCTAAATTAAACCAAACAAATAAACAGAAGAGACGCATGTCAATGCATCTATCTCTCTTTAGCAAATGTGCATGAAATATTATTAAACAATTTGTTTAACAAACAAACAACATTCATCAGTACCTTTATTGCCCTAACCGAATTGTGTTTTGTTTTTCTTTCTTTTCCGACTTGTTTCAGTGGTTAAATGGAATTCGGTAATTTTTGGAGCCAATGATCCTTAGGACAGCCCTTCTCTGCCAAACAAAACGGGACATCAAAGCACAAAACAAGCACCACAATTGCCATTTTAAGAACAAAAATCACAGATAAATAACACGATATTCAATTGATAGCTAGAATTTATTTTTTATTTTATTTTATGTAGATTTGTTTTTTATTTTTTATTTGTAAAACTATTTTATTCACCCTAACACTGTAAGGACAAATGATACTCCATCTCATTGCAATATCACACTTGAATAGTTATACTTTGACTGCAAACAGAAAATCACACGGAAAACGCGACTCGCGTGGTAGTGATTGCTAAAAATTGTAAAATTGTAGTGTATGTATATTTTTATTATTGTATAGAAAAAAAATTGTATATGTGATAGTATTAATTTTATTTAATCCTAATTGTTAATGTTTTCTTTCGTATTTACGAGTAGTTGTAAATTTCTGCTTAAACTAAGTTAAACTCGAAAAATATTATTTAAAAGCAAAAACTTATTTAAATTCCTTTGTTTTTGAAAAAAAATTGAGTAAAACGTTCGCAGTATTACGTTTGGAATTTTTCTTCTTTTTTTTCTGTTTGTCGAAACTGAAATATATAACTTTTTTGTGTAATTTATTAATTTTAAGAGGAACAACACTAATGAACGCAACTCCAATATTATTTAATATTTAAATTAAGATTTAGGAGTAGATTTGTACTAGAATAACTATGGCATAATATTCATGAAAAAAGAAGTAAGCGGAAGAGAAGAACTTTACAATTGGAATAGAGTCATTTGCATTTGTTCGCCGACTTGGAGGAAATAAAATATTTTTGGCTTAGTTTAAGGTTGCATGGCCTTCATCATATGCTTGATGCAAATGCGTACTCAAACTCATAAACTGCCGTCCATTTTAGTTTGTAACAGATTGCGAAAAAGAGAGAAAAACAAAATAAAATAATTTGTATAATGTGCTCAATCGTAAATAAATTTTATTTTTATATACACACAAAGTAGCAAAGGTGTTTTTTTTTTCCATTTTGAACTCCACTCCAATTATGGGGCGTGGTTTTGAAGGCGAAAATCATAACTCAACATTTTGGAATATCTACTACAGATTTTACAGAAGACTAAAGGCGTGCTGTTGCTGTCTCAGAGGCTGCCTCAAACGGAAAAGGTAAGATCCAGGCAAATAAATAGGGGTGGTGTTTTTTTTCGAGGTTAGTTTTTTGGCAACACACAAGGTCTGTTCCTTTACTTTTAATTCTTACGAATTTCTACTAATTCTTACGAGTTTCGACGAAATTCTTCCTCTCTGTAAGGAGTGAAAAAGGATAATCTACTCCACCTAGTTTTTTTCTCTTTTCAAATGCTTGTAGTTCATTCAGAACAAGGTTAGGTTAGGTTGAGTGGGGTTGTGAGATCGTCACAAAAGACCAGCCACCAATACAGGCCCATCGCCATCAGTCAGAACAAACTCCGAATCACTTTTATCGCTAGGTAGCTAAATCAACTAACTTTGTTCGTAAATTAGCAAATTATTCGAGTTTACACGATATTTTAACGACTTTTCGTAGCACTTTTTTGAATGTTTAAATTATATATCTGTCATTTTTCATATATTACTACAATAACGTTCCCTAACTTTTTCGTGGCCGCATTCATGAATCTAGTTATCTTAAGTCGACTAGATTGGTCTGGACTAGATTTAAGCTGAACGCAAAAACTAGATTGGTCGGGAAAGTCACTTTTTCTGCGTTAACTACATATGAGAACTGTCAACTTAGTACTCAGTCACGAATTTCTTGACTAGATTCGTCGACTACTCCTCCATAAACGTCAACTGAAACAGCTGCTCATTTGACCGATTTCCCCCAATCAAAACCGAGATACATCTAGTCAGAGAACTGTCACTGTCAGACTTACTAAACTGGATACTTGAATATCCCCAGTGTCTCTCTCTGTGAGAGAATTTATCCAAACCACTGCCATTTTGACAGTCTTTTCCATTCTTACTACAAAAGTAAAGGAACAGACCTATTTACAACTCGTTACATTAGAGTGCCGGACGAACAGCCGGTTACTGTACCCACATCAACTGAAAACATTTGATTTAATTAGTTTCAATAATTTTAAGAACCATCCGTCAGTAAATTCATCGAAAAGAAACAAATAATTGCACGTTCACTTTCGGAAGCCATTTTGTTGTGTAGGAAAGCAGGGCGTCGCCTAAAAAGTATCAGAATGCTTCCCATTCTCATAATTCGTACCTATAACGGTAGTACATACTTAGGATCCCACTTATCGTAGTGATAGTTTAGCATGGCGCTCTGGTAAGTGCCAGCGTTTAAGAACTTATTGCAAAGGTTGTTTCCAGTCTTTCGGGACACGGTTACGTTACGAATGTCAAAGTTATACTACTATGGGGTATGCGTCAAAAAGGACTCCGGTATTTAATTTTTTTACATCTTCCTGTACATTTCAAGGCCGAAATTAGCCTTTAAAACACAATTTTTAGTGAAAATATCATAACACTACGTAGATTACACAGTCGTGTCCTGACAAACGTCAGTCAGTACAAAAACCACTACCGAATAGCCACTTTGTATTACAAAATTCAGGGCGTAGTGGAAAAGAATACAAAAGCTGTTACGTTTTAAGCTGTTGCTAATTGCACGTCGTTCGGGACGCGGCACGTAACGATATGTCACTCGTAAAAAGGACTCTAAACTGCAGTCCCGAAGCAAGACAAACGTCAGTCAGTACAAAAACTATATATGCGAAAAGCCACTTCGACAAAAATAACGTGCTAATAGAAACCTTCGTACGTTTAATTAAGGCTGTTGCTAATTACACGTCGTTCGGAACACGGCTACGTAACGAAATGTCAAAGTTAAATCGCGGCAAATAGGGGTAATGTGACTCGCTTCGCTCGTAAGGACTCTAAACTCCAGTACTTAATTTTCAGGCACGATCCTGTACGTTTTAGACCCAAGTTATTTTTGAAAACACCCTTACGTTACGTCAAAGACGTAGCTGTGTCCCGAAGCAAGACAAACGTCAGTCAGTAGTTACAAAAATTGCGTGCGAATAGCCACTTCTACAAAAAATACGTGCGAATAGAAACCTTCGTACGTTTAATCAAGCTAGATATTCGAATTGAAAGATTGGCTACTTTCAGTGCAACTAGGGCCTTAAGTTTTGGGCTGCATTGTCGCATAAAAATGGCGTCAACAGGTGCGTTGTATAGTTTTTTACGTGTTTCAACCGAATGCCTCAGAAAAATTGCAGACGAATTTACGAGTACGTACCTACACCCTGTACATGGCAGCTGCTCCGCTGCTCTGAAGCACCACCGCTTCCTTATGTAGTCTCTGCCACCAGGAAAACAGCTCGCATAATTGCAAAAGCCCAAAGGTAGTGAAAAAAAAATTCATCAATTTATTTGTAAAATTGTCTTGGAACATTGCAAACATGCTACAATTACATCACCAACCGAAGAAAAAATGTAGAAAATAAAGTATTAAGTGCAATTACGAAGTTAAGTCCTCTATCGCTTCCCAATTAAATTCAAGTCCGCCCCGGTACTGGCAAATACCTATTGTACGTGATAACATTCCGTATGATAGCAGCACAAGAAATCATGCAAATCATTCCGGCTGGCATTAGTTTTCCCGATCGCGACCATCTTGCTCCCATAATGCCAGCTAATAGAATAGAAGTGCCCAGCTGCAGCATTGGCTTGGGCGGACTTTGCGAGTTGAAGTGAGCGCCTAGTCCCAGAATTGCACCGAAAGCCAAACCAGCTCCCAGTGAGGGTATTGAACCTAAGTCGACAGCGACGCAAGAAAAAGGTTAGATGTATGTACCATGGAATGCAAAGTAAAAGGGTGCAGAAAATACCTGCTTTTACATAGCCAACTATGCCACCAGCGGCGACTGTTGCTGCGTAAATATATCCAATTATATCGTTTGCCATTTTGCTGCGTAGAAGCCTTCAAATAGGGTGTGATTTAATGAGGGAAAAATTCACTTTTGTTAAGATACTCGATCTAAATCTTGATTAAATTTGGTCAGTGATTTGAGGGAATTGGATTCGAGGCGGTTGTCAAATGTCAAAGTAATATGACAGTAGTTGTTTCCTTCGTGTAAACCCAGTAAAAAGAACCGCTTTGTTTACAAACATTATTCCGGGAGTTATAGAATTCCGCTCCGCATTTGCAAGTTTAATAATTATAAATTGGGATTTCACTTACCTCTGCTTTGATTTTCTCTGAGATTTTTACCAATAAACGTGTGAAAACAGATAAAACAATGGAACAGAAAATTTCCCCCGGTAGAACCGCATAGGAATGTAATAGAACTACTGTCATGCTTGCCGGCACACACTCTACAAAAAAAAAATAAAACTATTTCACTTGGAAGTTTTAAACCCTTATGACACTACAATATTTTTGCATTTTTTTACACTTTTTAAATGAAACTAGAGCAGTACGAAACATTAGAACGGAAATTCCCTATAGGAGTGAGTGCGTACACACCAGCTTCATTAATGTAGATACGTCAAAAAAATGCATTAAAAATGCATTCAAATCACATTTTTCAGCTGCTGGCAGCTTTTTTTTTTTGACATTTCAAGATTATTTGAAAATAAATTCGTTTAAAAAACTGCGGTTGCTTTGTAAACAATTCATATTACACTTTTGGTCTCTTTTACACACCGCTTACAAAGAATGAGGGAAAAATGTAGTGTCACACGGGCTTAAATGAAAGCAGTTTTGTTAATGAAACTGTTTTCAAATAAGACTAAAAAAATGTATTGCCAACATCTGCTCTTAATTGCTTCTCATCAGCTCGTTTAAGGTCGAGGTTTCTATTTCATTTTGATTTAACGAATAATAATAGGGAAAGAAAATGGTTGCTTTAACTTCACCTACTTCTCACTAAATTCCGCTGAACACAACCAAATTGACTAAAATTCTACTACATTTGTACACCTGGTCAGTCTACTACATTTGATAGGGAACTTTTGTCACTTTGTCAAAGTAGTGGTGCAGTGAAAAGATTTGGTTCAAATTCGATTTTTTTCCCGTCTTTATACCGCGTCGCCATTTGTAATTCAACGCGTGTGCTCTTTTCGTCGAAGAAATTGCAAAATTTTCTTACTTTTTTTCGTTTTATTTAAAATAAAATGAGTGATTATTCAACTGTAGCCCCGCCACAATCAAATATTAATCAATCCCAGGCATTTGCTGCCGCCCTTCAACGTGCAAAACAGGTAAATGTTCCACTTGAAAAAGTTCAGTCATCAGAATTTTCACCGCGCCCCCCTCCCCCATTCCCAGCATACATGTGAAAAAAAAAGAACGCCAATTTTTCACAAAAATTAATTATTTTTTTCGTTAATGCAATCTTGTAGATCGCTGCTAAAATCCAACCAACTGGCCAGCAACAACAATCCCAGCCACAGCAGCAACTGCAAGGAGGCGGTGGATACAAGCGCTCCTTGAACGACGACGACTCCGCTGGACCGGATGCGAAAAAATTCTCCAGCCCAGATTCGTATAACTCACAACAGGGAGGTAACATGTCACAGGCGCTGGCCCAAGCAGCGGCTGTTGCTGCACGTCTTGCTGCAACTGCCGGCAACACAACAGAGGAGCAGCTAAGAATTCCCGAAGCGATTGTCAGCCATTTGGTGATGGGCCGAAACAGCAGCGACAATATTTCACATATCCAGGCGGAGTCTGGTTGTAAGATACAGCTATCACAGGAATCGGGTAAGTTCTGCTCCTTTTTTTCAGAATTGTTTGGTCTTGCGCAGAGGGTGGCCCCAATCAATTATGTAAGGGCGCCGGTCTTTGTTCAATAAACGCAGAGACTCACGCTTGTTGATAGTAAACTGGAATTTAAAGTCCACCTCATGATCTGAGTGGAAAGAGTGGATCCAGCCAGCCAGGAGTACTTGTTCTTTCTGTCTTTCTGCACATATTTGCTTCAGAAGGCCAGCGAAGTTTAGTTATGTGAATTTCGATTTGTTTATCAATCGGGCGCCCTCAAATGGAATTTTCCCAAAGCACGGGTTGCTTTCGTGTGAATCATTTTCGAGCGGCAGTTCCCCACAGCCGATTCCTCTCCCTAAATTGTGAACAACCGGCATAAAGTGCTCATTGAACCGAGATCTGCACGAGTCCACAAGCTGCTAAAAATGTCTGCACCAAAAAAAGCCCCGTAACACAATTCCAACTATTCGTCTTTGCAGAGCGCACGGTTACAGTTCGTGGCAGCCGTGATGCCGTCACCAAGGGTCGTGAAATGATTCAGCAAATGTCCACACAGCATGGCGGTGGCACCGTTGAAATTGTTCTTTCAATCACAATGCCACCGCCAGGCCCGACTGGCTACCCGCCGTACCAAGAGATTATGGTGCCCGGAGCCAAGGTTGGTTTAGTGATTGGAAAGGGTGGCGAGACAATCAAAATGCTGCAGGAGAAGACGGGCGCAAAGATGGTCATCATACAGGATGGGCCGAATCAGGAAGTAATTAAGCCGCTGCGGATCTCTGGTGATCCGCAGAAAATCGAACACGCCAAGAATCTCGTCTTCGAACTGATCCAGGACAAAGACAACGTTCGGCCGGGTGGTTTCAACAATGCCAACGGCGCGGGTGGCGAATCGGCAGAAGTGTTTGTGCCCAAAGTAGCGGTGGGCGTTGTCATTGGCAAGGGCGGTGACATGATCAAGAAAATCCAGGGAGAAACCGGCTGCAAGCTGCAGTTCATCCAGGGAAAGAACGACGAGCCGGGCGATCGGCGCTGCATCATCCAAGGCAGCCGACAGCAAGTGGAGGACGCGAAGCGCATGATCGAGGGCCTCATCGAGAGTGTAATGGTAAAGATTTATTTTAGTCACAATTTTGCTCATGCAATGAGGGATTTTGTTTGCGTTCTCTTGGGAATTGTTTCCACAACTTTTTGCTTTACCTCTTTTTAAAGCAGAGGAGTCAGCAGAACAACCGCAACAACAACGCCGGCGGAGGGGGCGGAGGCAATGGCGGCGGTGGCGGTGCCCAGCAGGCGGACAATACCAACTCCAACTATGGCTACGGGTATGGGGTCAATCACACACAACAGGCGCCGCGCGAGGAAGTCACCTTCTCTGTACCTGCCTCGAAATGTGGTGTAAGTTGAGAGTTTTTTTTTTCTAACAGCCGGGGGATGTAGTTCATGTGCTTGCTTTTAGATTGTCATTGGTCGGGGAGGCGAAACCATCAAACTGATCAATCAACAGACTGGCGCGTACTGCGAGATGGATCGCAGCGCGGTGAATCCACCGTCGGAGAAGATGTTCAAAGCAAAGGGCACCCCCGAGCAGATTGAGCACGCCCGCCAAATGATTTCCGAGAAGATCAACATTGACTTGGTGGTACTGTCCCGCAAGCCCATCGGCAATGCGCCGAACCATCAAAACAGTTACAACAACAACGGCATGCAAAGTGATCCAAATGCGGCTGCCTACCAACAGCAGTGGGCGGGCTATGCCCAACAAGGTGGCTGGGATCAGTCGCAGCAGCAGCAACAACAGCAACAACAACAGCAGCAGCAACAGATGAACCCGATGGCGCAGCCAGGCGCCGCGGGACAAGCCGACTACTCCACGCAATGGATCGAGTATTACAAGTAAGTTGGTCAACAAAATAGTCTCTCTGCCAGTGAAAGTGATTGCAATTCGTATTTGCAGATCAATGGGCATGCACAGAGAAGCGGAAATGATTGAACAGCAATTGAAAGCGAAGCAGGTCATGTCCGGTGTGGGCCCAACAAATCCAGGAATGCCAGCTGCAGCGCCTCAAATGGCACCGCAGCCCCAAGTACAGCCCCAGCAGCAGCCACAGCAAGTGCAGCAACAGCAGCAAGGCCAAACGCCCGACTACAGTGCCCAATGGGCGGAGTACTACAGAAGTATAGGCAAGGTCGACGAAGCCGAAGCGATTGAAAAGCAAATGGGAAAGGTAAGTTCCACCTGCCGCCAGCCACAAGACACTCGTCCTAAGAATGGTATTTTGATTTTCAGGGCATTCCATCGAACGGACAACCTAGTGCCCAGCCAAGTGTAAGCGCTCCCTCACAGCCTGCTGCAGCAGCTGCAGCACCCCAACAGCCGGTGGCTGGCGGCTACCCACAAGGTATGACGCCCAGCCAATACGCCCAGTATTCACAATATTACGCTGCAGCAGCTGCAGCCGGCCAGCCCGGCGGTTACCCCCAGCAAGCGTATCCAGGTTATGGCTATCCAGGTGGCCCACAACCTGGAATGCCTGGCGGTCCCCAAGGCGGCGCAGGCGGTCCCCCCAACCCCCAGCAGCAACACAAGCAACAGAACAACAAACCAAACGATAAGAAATAAGGCGGTAAGTCGCATCCATCACCCAACTCCAACTGTTTGCATTTTTACTTACTTCTGCTCCTTTATTTGTTGTACAAAATTCCCCTTCCCCTAATTTTTGCGCCATCCCCCCCTATAATTGTTTTATTTTAGCCCTAAGTTTGCTCTTCAATTTTACTGAATTTTTTCCAACAACAATATG
The DNA here is from genome assembly GCA_948293265.1 of Cheilosia impressa. Classification (NCBI taxonomy): domain Eukaryota; kingdom Metazoa; phylum Arthropoda; class Insecta; order Diptera; family Syrphidae; genus Cheilosia; species Cheilosia impressa. Next base: position 53,015,078 of record OX411884.1, on the reverse strand, counting down.
CAATGATTTCTTACAGTGGTGTCACGTGTTTTGATGATTTTATGTGTATGGAGAGAAAGAGATACTTATTATAAAAAACAAAAACAAAAACAATAAAAAAATATGTTTACCTAGCTTCCTCCTTCCTTCGTTCGACGACGCATTGTCCTAGAGAAACTACACAAATGTCCAACTCAAAACAGATTGCTCTCAGTAATGTAGTAATGTAAGGAGACTTTGCAACCACATCTTTATCATATATATATATATATTATAGCAATTTACTACTAATTATATATTTAAATAATTAATCTTAAGTATTTCCATCAAAGAGAAACTTTCTTTCAAAGACAAAAAATGCAATTAAACAACCGAAACCGTAACCGTAACTGAAACAAAGAGCTATAGTTCGACAAAAGAACAACAAAAACAAACAAACAATCGATTGAAATTATTATTATCACCTATAATATATAATATTTCGAAACAAATAAATATTTAACACGTAGTTGTTGTTACTTTCAAATGAAATAAAATAATTTTAACACTGTCACTGTATTGAAGAGGTACACACTCAGCATGGTCCGCCTGCAACTGTCTCTCTCTCTCTCTCTCTCGACCTGTGTTCGCCTACCTACACCGCAGAAGGAAGACGAGGCTTTAACGGGGGAAAATCCGAGACTAAATTGACAAGATGTAAGTGATGTGATCTGTAACATATTCATTATTTTTTTTTTTCGTTGTTTTTCTCCTCAAATATTATTATATCTAATATATTATATTATCAACATTTTTCTTTTGATTGTAAAACAATTTTATTACTCTATAATCTATATAAACAACACGGAAAAATATTGTACAATCTCTCCCGACGGAGAAGACGAAGAATAAGAAAGAAAAACTGAATTTGTTTGAACGTGGTATTGTTAAGTCTGTGCCGTGTTGCTGGCGTTTGTAGAAGAACAGAAAAAAAAAATATAAACTAAACTGTAACCAAACTGAAATGACTGCGGAATTTATTTAAACCGAAGAAAGTTGGCGCAGCACGATTGAGTCAGAAATGATGGATGTCGGACTGTTTGTGTCCAAATCATCGATCACAATGACGTTGAACAGAAAATGGGGAACCGGTTTATGTCCAAATTTTGTAGAGCAACTCGAAAATGTGGGGCATTTGACATTTGCCTAGATATTCAAATCCACGGGCAGAGGTTTTTGGGAAAAAGTTGCATTCCAATCGAAGATTTGACTGGAGATGTAACCTCCAAAAATGACAGATAAAGTACTAGAGTTTGTCGCGAGTGAAGCGTCTATGTTGATGACAGTGTCTGGGGCCCTACTCTGTCAGCACGTAACTTGATACAATCGAGTTCAGTCGATACAATCGAACTCCGGCAGCACCTAATCTGTCTCAATCGATAATCCTCCATTGATTATCCTCGATTGAGACAAATTAGGTACTGCCAGAGCTCGATTGTATCGACTGAACTCGATTGTATCAAGTTACGTGCTGATGCTGACACCCCAGTATTTGGAAAGAAATGTACTTAGAATTCCGAAATTATTACAGATCTACTTAAAATCGGAAGGGGGAAGCTCTTTCGAATGGGACGAAATGGAGAGTAGGGCCCCAGAAATGAGTTAAACTTTGCCGTAAGCAAAGCAAGTAAGGGCCTGGGTCGGCATTTTGCAAGGCGAAACGCTCAAAAGTTTTCGTGTGCACTAAGAAATTTGCTTGTGTACCTTAAGGCAAACCATTCGTGAACACGAAAACGTTTGATCGTTTCGCCTTGCAAAATGCCGACCCAAGCCATTAGTTTACGGCAAATTGAACTCGTTTCTGGGGCCCTACTCTCTCTGACCCCTGAGGGGTTATTCTCAAATGCGCGGCGGATCGCTTTTGATGGCGGATTTGACTTTTTGTATAAGCGAAAACACTTTCCAACGTCATTTTATGATTGCATTGAAAGCGATAGGTGTTTAGGTGACGGATTGCTGGAGGATTGCTTTGAGGACCTAAAAAAAGTGTGGTCAAGTGGAAGTACAAAAATTGAAATCCGCCATCAAAAGCGATCCGTCGCGCATTTGGGAATAACCCCCCTCTTTTTTGAGCTTCGATCTCAGCAAAGCAAAGTAGAGTAGGACTTTCGGCACGCAATTGCAAACACTTGGAGGACTCACTGTTGTCATTGCTAAAAGTCCTTCTTTACTTTGCTTCGCGGAGATCTAAGCGGAGATCAAGAAAACACGCCTTATGTTGTCTGAATTGAGTGCACGAGTTGGCCGTGGATGGGTTGCCGTTCCCATCATCGAAACTTGTGATTTCATTTCGCTTTTTGCTCGACGGAAAGCATGTTAAAAAGTCAGCGAAACGTGCTGATAAGAACGAACGATTTACTTCTGCAACTTGGAGCAATTCAGGGGTCGAATCGCGTCGTCCGTGAACGAGCTATACGTTCACGGAATTATGTCGATTTTGCATGTGAAACAAAAACAAATTCCGTCACGTAATGCTCGATCACAGATGACGCGATTCGACCCCAGAGTTTCAATTTCCCTTACAGAATCCGACACCAACGTTCGTTTGTTGTTATGTGAAAACTGAAAGACACACCATCCATGGCAAGGGGCCAAATCTGGCGAATATGCTGGATGGGGTAGCAGTTCATAGGGTAATTTGTGGAATTTTGCCATGCTGACGATGCCAAATGCGGACGTTTTTGCTTCAATTCAGTACCAAATCTATCCAAAAGCTCTGAATAATAGACGCCAGTGATCGTTTTACCCTTTTCAAGGTTATCGATGTGAATGATGCCGCGTGCATCCCAAAATAATGTGGCCATGATCTTGTTGGCAGAAAGACACACGTTAGCCTTCTTTGGTGCACGTTCGCCTGTAGAAACCCACTGTTTTGATTGTTCCTTGGTCTCTAGCATGTGTTGTAGTGGATCCATTACGAAACGGCGCAAAAACTCCTCGGGACTACGGCTAAACATCGTTAAACAATCCTTTGAAATAGTCACTCGGTTGCGTTTATGGTCGATTGTGAGCAATCGGCGCACCCATCGCGCTGATAGCTTTCTCATGTCCAAATATTCTTGTAAAATATAATGTACCCGCCTCAGCCATCTCACGAATTTTAATTCTCCGATCGACCAATATCATTCCATGGATTTAATCCACGATTTCTGGCGTAACGACCTCTTTGGGGGCGTCCTGTCATTTGTGCTGGTACGACCACAACGGAACTCGGTAAACCACTTTTTAACCATTGAAATTGATGGTGCAGATACCGCATAGTATTTATCTAGCCTTTCCTTGGTCTCGGTGATGGTTTTTTTTACGTAAAAAATAATGCTTGATCAGCACACGAAATTGACTTTTTTCCATTTTTATTGCAATTTTAGAGGTTTATTGCTTTAAGGGCCGTTTGCTCATACGACTCTTAACGATTTAAGTTCTACTTAAATACTTATGGGCTACTTTTTTCAGGTCATAAACTGTCACATAGTTTATGTGGAACTTAGTTTGCTATGAGTCGTATCAGCAAACGGCCCTAAATAGCTCTCAAAGACAAAGTAAATGACGCAGGCTACGTCAGTACAGTAGTCTGATAAGAGATGACAGTTGTAGATAGTAAAATAAAAATTTGCAGTTACTGAGCAAATTCAAATTCAAAAAGTCACTGACTTATCAAGACCCACATCCAGGGGCAGTCTTACCTGGCTGTCTTTGCCTCCTGTTCACTCGTTGTTGTCGGTTCAATAAGTTATTTTCTCATTGCACAAGTGACTGCGTTGTTTTAACGCAAAATTCACTTGATTTTCGGCCTTGGCATGGGAACGATTTTCAGTTTTAAACACCGCACCGTTTGTTGCATGGACTTGTTCTTGTATTCGATTGGGTTGGTTCTGGTGATTGAAATAAGCACAAGGTTTGATGCGTTGCCACAGTTTAAATAATCAAAAGTTTTATGAAGAAACCGGCGTACGTTTTAAAATGGTTTAGACTTCGTTTATAATGTGTACCCCCCTCGGAAAAGCTTCAATAAATTTTCATAATCGCAGCGGAAAGCTATTCAAAGGTCAAATAAATTCAATTCGAACTTTGTACTCATATCTTTGCAAGCAGACAAAATTAACTTTGAAAAGTAGCTGATTTCTTTGAAGTAGATGTAGAATTTTATGCGTTTGGAGGGTTTAGCAAAGTTTCATAAAACAAATCAACCTTTTCAACTGCCCCAACTCTCGCCAACGTCTGGTAGACACAAGAGAAAGATATTCACCCTTTCAAAGGTTACTATAGCTTTTTAAGTACTAAAATTCTGTTTCCTACTTGTACCCACATATAAGGCTTCCCAACTTGAAGCCATTTGTGCTTATTCGGTTTACCTGCTCTTCTACTCACCTCTTAGCATGGAAATTATGCGCGCGTCTAACAAATTTTTCTAGTTGAATTGACGAAGGCGGGGATGAACAATTTCTGTCGAATTTTTCATTCATTTCTTCTGTTTCAGAGAACAACAACGTTGCAGTAAATTATGACTGTCGATTCTGACTGTTGGAAGTAAATTTTTGTTTCCCCCAGGAAGTGTACCTTGGGTCGAATCGTGTCTTCCATGAACGAACTATAGGTACATTCACGGAATTAAGTTGATTTTACATGTGAAACAAACAAATTCCGCCGCGATGCGATACGACCACTGCATTTAAATCCGCTGACGATTGTCCAAGCGACAACCAGTGAGTGATAAGGATTGTGTCATCTATTCCTTGAGAGGTTGGCATGCAAGTCTGATGGTTGTAAACAAGTTTTGGGCGATCTCTCGAGGCTTTGTTCTCTTCTTTATTACAGTCTCGCCTTCAAATTCACAGAAGCTTACGATTACAAAATTCGAATAGAAGGCAGAGCCTATAAGTTCAAACTAGAAATGGTTATTAGTTAAGGCCCTCTGTGTACAATTTCTGACATAAAAAATTGGTTTTATTTCGACTACGAAAGACGCTTTTTTCGAACACTTTTCGTAACAATTTTGTGGCGTACACCTTTTCCTTCAGGTCCTCCTTTAGGGGATCGTGCGGGCCAGTCGATGTCACTACCTTTCGACACTGTACGGTCTGAAAACGTTGGTCGCTCAAGTTGCATCGTATCGCGAGCTTTGTCTTCTTGAAATCCTATGTCCTGTAGGCCTAATTTTGCTTATGTTCTAATTCTGTGAAATTGACTGTTGCAGCATTCGCATCCTCAAAGAAATTATATCCCTCGCTATCACCGCAAACCCTCAATTGATACCATATGGACTACCCCGGCCTTTGGCAGAGTAACTCAAAAACGTGGTAGTCCTTATTGCATCAATTGAGGGTTTTCGGTGCCAAATTGTGGCTTCATTTTTGTCCATTTCCAAAGCTAGAACCGAGTCAAACTGTGCCCTGTCGCTCATGATGATTTTTTAACAAAAATCATGGTCGTCCAAAATGAGGTGTAAAACACCAAAAAGATTTTCATAGAAAGGATTTAACCCATCAGGCCTAGGTTACTATTCGAGTAAGGATAATCTGCTGGTCCTATTTGACCCGTGTACATGAGTAGCATTTTTAGCACAGAGTGGCAACGTTGAAATTAAATCTCAATTCTGACAAATCTGACAGAAAGCGGGCGTTCGTCGCATGTCCCGTGTCTGAATTAGTCCGCGTTTTTCAGCTGACGTTTCTGAAGCGTGCGTGGGTCGTAAGTCTGAATTTTTACAGACCCAGCTTGATCACGTTTTCCAGTTGACGTTTCTGAAGCGCGCGTGGGTCGTAAGTCTGAATTTTTACAGACCCAGCTTGATCACGTTTTCCAGTTGACATTTCTGAAGCGTGCGTGGATCGTAAGTCTGAATTTTTACAGACCCAGCTTGATCACGTTTTCCAGTTGACGTTTCTGAAGCGTGCGTGGGTCCTAAGTCTGAGTTTTTACAGACCCAGCTTGATCACGTTTTCCACTTGACTTTTCTGAGGCTGTAGCTGACAGATTTAGTCGCGAATTTCTCGACTTAGTCAGACCGCAAAATTCTCCGCAACTCTATTTTTGGAAAAAGACCTCTTTCTTCTTATTGCTCACATTTATCAGCACTTTTGCCGCAAACCGTAAGCAAACTCGGCGACTAATTTTTGTGGAAAGATATCGTGAAAACAGGTATCACGAAGCTGTCAAAAACGTCCCTCAAAAACCCGGACCTGACATATAGACCTCTTTCGAGGTATCTGTTCGGGAAAAAATCCAAAAGGAAAGTCAAATCTGTTCGGAACTTAGTTGTTGAATTACCGTAAAAAGTTAGCCGCTGCGTTACAAATTTTGATCGACCATTTTCACTGTCAAATGTCGCAATGGCGCCCAAACAAAGTCGACCAGGACCACGAAAATGAAAATCGCTCTACAAATAATCTCTTTAAAAATTCTTCTTAAGACAGAACGCCTCCTCTCCGACCTTATAGACGTACAGACCTCATTCCCCCCTGCTTAGACAAACTCCGACCCCAGCAACGCGACAGGCAAAAGGTATTAGGAGATGGTTTTTGTTTCAGTTGCCTTTGTAGCATTTTTTGGTTTTGCCAATAAGAAAGTAATTCCTTTCTTAACAACAATTTACATGCAGCAGCATAATTATAACTGAATTAAATATTCTCTAGCTAGGCTAATAAACGTATATATCAAACAAAAGATAAAAAATAAAAATTAGAAACATTTTGTATGAAACAATTCAAAAACAAGTAGCAAAAAGCAAAAAAACAAATGAAACAAATAAATATTTCTAATGCGAAGGTAAGATAAAGTATGTTTGAATCAAAACGAAATATAATATCTAAAAAATAAATAATTAAAACAATATTTGTACATTATATTTGAAAAGAAAAAGAAAAAAACAAAACAAACAAAATGCGAAAGAAAATTCTGCTAATCTTATTTTGTCAACTATATTTAACATTAAACATTGCAATTATATTACACATTACTAAATAACAAAAAAAAAAAAAAAGAAAAGAGATATCTAAAATAACTTTTGCCCACGCAAAATGGTGTCGTTGTGTTTTTATTTTATTTCTTTCTTTAAAGATGGTTTGCCGTCTCTGTGGTCGCCTCCTCACACGCTCAGTTTTTGTACCTACCCCACCTACACCCACCTGAAGCGCGTAAGATGAGCAAACGCAAGTTTGCTCCCAATTTTCTTTTTAATTTTGATAAATGACTTCTTTTTTTTATAAATAAATACATACATATAAACAAATAATGAACTGCTAGAACTTGGGGTGTTTGGTAAGGTTTTTTATTGGATATAAATTTACTTTAACAAAATGAACCTCATATGCACTCATACAAAATTACACAAAAGCTCATTCGGAACTCGAAACCGTAGTGTATATGTTACATGTTTGACTATTCTCCCTCATTTGTTGTATCTACTTGTGTAAAATGCATTTTTTATATATCGAATATTAAATATTATCTTCCAGACGGAATAGAAGAATTTGAGAAAATGTCAGACAGAGAGAGAGTGTAAATTGAGGATGAGGGTTGTGTATTTTGGTAGAGAGTTCGCGCCGGGTATGTATTCAAACTTGAAAGTATATTTGGGTGTTTACATTTTTATATTGTTGCTGATAAACAGGCGTTGTCATAAAATTTTCTGAAATATTTTACATATTTTATATATTTGCTCTCTCACAATACAATATAAATACTACTCATATGTTTCTCCATATCTAGCCCTGGGGCAGCTTGAAGTTGAAGCTTGAGTATAGAATCAGAGTCACCCCAAGTGCGTGTGTGTGTGTGTTTGTTAAGAATAGTATCAGGCAGTTGATTGATGCGCCTCTGGACGAAAACGATAACGATAACGAAAAACGTAATTTTTTTACTTTAAAAGTTTTTTAATATCAAATGAATTTCTTTTTTCAAATATTATTATATTCAACACATATAATATATATCTTTTATTTCTGTTTGATTATTCTTTTATAATTTATTCTTTAAAAATTACAAACAAAAAATCCTTTATTTCATGAAAAAAACTCATTTACCATCGGTTTGCTTATTATTAGAAAAAATATCTCATAACATCTTGCATTGTATTTACGAGGGGGGAAAATGGGTAACTTCTTCCAAATGATTGCAATGTCAAAGCCTACAGTAAAATATTTATTTTGTCCTCATTTCATTTCATTGTTGTGTATGACTATTTATTTTCGTTTCTATATTACAAACAAAAGAAAGAAAAAACGTTTTCGACGAGAGAGCAGTTGAGAGTTATTTAAAAAAAAAATTATTTGTTTCACAATTTTAATGGAGAGGACTTAACCCATCAGGCCTAGGTTGCTATTCGAGTGAATCTTCTTTGAAATTGAATAAACTGCTGGTCCTATTTTAGCACAGAGTAGCAACGTTCAAAATGAATCTCAATTAAATCTGACAGAAAGCTGGCGTTCGTCGTATGTCCCGTGTCTGAATTAGATCACGTTTTTCAGCTGACGTTTCTGAAGCGTGCGTGGGTCGTAAGTCTGAATTTTTACAGACCCAGGTTGATCACGTTTTCCAGCTGACGTTTATGAAGCGTGCGTCTGTCGTAAGTCTGAATTTTTACAGACCCATTTTGATCACGTTTTTCAGCTGACGTTTCTGAAGCTGTAGCTGACAGATTTAAATGTTCCAGCTGACGTTTCTGAAGCTGTAGCTGACAGATTTACGTTTTCCAGCTGACGTTTATGAAGCTGTAGCTGAACAGATTTAGTCGCGAATTTCTGGACTTAGTCGGACTGGAAAATTCTCCGCAACTCTGTTATTGGCTAAAAAAAACCTCTTTCTTCTTATTGCTCACATTTATCAGCACTTCGCTGCAAACCGTAAGCAAACTCGGCGACTAATTTTTGTGGGAAGATATCGTTGAAAAAGTTCACACGAAGCTGTCAAAAACGTCACTCAAAAACCCGAATTTGACATTAGACCCCTTTTGAGGTATTTGTTTAGAAAAAAATCCTAAAGTCAAATCTGTTCAGAACTTAGGGGTTGAATTACCGCATCCGTCATCGAGTACTACGTGACTGAATTTGTTATTGTTTTGCATGTAAAATCGACACAATTCAGCGACGTATTGCTCGCTCACGGATGCGGTAATTCAAACCCTAAGTTCCGAACACATTTGTCTTTCCTTTTGAATCTTTTTCCAAACAAATACATTGAAAGGGGTCTAATGTCAAATTCGGGTTCTTGAGTGACGTTTTAAAGTATTCGTTTTGGAACAAAATAAACGCAGCATATAAACGCGTTCGTTTGGCATGGAAATATTCCACAGCAATTGGTCGGAAAAATGTGAGTTAAGCTGTCAAAAGTTAGTGATGCAATGTAGTACCTCAAAGTGCGCTATATGTCATCGGAGAGTTTTTCCGACACTTGTATCGGAACGGATATATCTCGACTTTATAGAAATTGGCTTAGATCGGTTACATGAACAGGGGTGGAATCGTCACATCCGTGATGAGCTACGGTCAGATTTTGTAAGGCGAAAAAGTTGAAACTTTTTAACGTTTTCGCCTTACAGAATGCCGACCCTGGGGTGTCAGCACGTAACTTGATACAATCGAGTTCAGTTGATACAATCGAGCTCTGGCAGCACCTAATTTGTCTCAATCGAGGATAATCGAAACGAAACGAAAACAAATTCCGTCACTTATATTGCTCGTTGACGGAAGACACGATTCGACCCCAGCATTTTTAGCTGACGTTAATGGACTGGTAGCCGGCGAATGATAGTTTTCGATAATTTTTGTACTAAGTTGACAGTTCGCATATGTGGCTGAGGTATTCAAAGTGGCATTCCCCTAAAATCTATTTTTGCGTTTAGGGTACATCATGTCTGGATTCTTGAATTGAATTTTAAACCTCGAAGCGAAAATCCTTCTCGTTTATTTATACCTTAGCTTCTTACTTACTCACTTAGGTGGCGCCAATACGCCTCTCCACGTTCTTCAGTTGGCTAACTGTCTCCAGTTGTGCACTCCGAGTTGTTTGAGTTCCCCTTCCACTTCTAAGCCAAGGTCTTCCTCTACTGCGTTCGCCCTCCGGGTCTTAAGCGAAGACTGTTTGGGCCAGTTGGTATCCATTCGCTCTACAAACATGTCCTATCCATCTTAGACGACTGATGCGCACTTTTTTGACTGTTTCTAGGACTGTGTACTTTTAAAAATCCAACCCAAAGTGTGAGGGGCCTAAAACGCAACCGATCCGATCAAACTTGAAGACAAATTCAACAGGCCTTTTAATTTGAACCAAGCGCTCGCTCGAATAGTGGAGTATTTATGTTTTATTTTTATTTTTTTAACACCTTCTTTTAAATAAATACACTAACTAATAAATAAACTAACAAGGTGTTGTAGTAGTTTGTAGTGAACCCATTTACAATGTTAGGTTAAGTCCGTCCAAAGGAATTTCGTTAAAAACTCTGGCAAAAATTTTGAAAAATCCCCGATACACAAACGCAAGCTCCTCACAACAGGACCTGCCCCATCGCGTAATCTTTAAGGACCCCTATATCTTTCATCATCGTCCAAAGAATTGCAAATATCAAACAACCTCATCAAAAGTGTGCTTAGTTCTACTACAATCGCATCATTCGGGCGCGTGTCCTTCCATCGTTCATACTTTTCATAGTTTTGGTCTCACTTAGTGCAAGGTATGGTGGACCAAATTTTGGCCCCTTTTCTAGTACCAAATCAGTAAAGTAGGTACAAGCGAATACCCTGTGCAAGCCGACTTCTCTTATAATTTTACTTCCTAAAAACTAACAGCCTTGTTTTTTTAGAATTTGCTTAACTCCCCTCAAAACCTGTCTAGTTATGCAGTCTGTAAGTTTTTATACAGCTTTTTTACACCCTCCCAATAAATCTTATTTACAAAACATTTTCCCATGTATTTTAAATATGTAAGGCTTGCGTCAGAAAAGGTACTAAAAAGAAGAAATCTATTACCGAAAAGATCAAACACTTCGTAGGTTGTTATGAAATAGCTTTCTTTACTCCTGTAGATCTCGTAGGTCATGTAGAACCGCATTAAATGAAAAGGATGAGTAACCCAAGGCTGACTTGTGCGAATCAGACTGAATAGAGAAGCTTGTTTGAATATTTCTACTCTTGTCAGACGTTGGAGTTGTAACAGACCTTCGGGTGTAATTTTCGCTCTTTCATTTGGGATCAAACTTGCGACCCCATCTTACTCAGTAGTCCAAGACAAAAGACGTTGCTTATTGACAAACAAATAGAACGACATGCGTCGCTAAGTCGCACTGTCTGTATTTTTATTTTGCTTTAGCCGGGGCACTCATTCCGTAAATTTTAAACGGCAGACAAATTAGCAAATGAGTGCAAAAATTACGAGTCTGAGACCTTAATCCAGTTCATTTTTCACAAATGTCATGAAAGCTGACAACAGTCAAACAAAATTCGACGGATGACTTTGATGACCTTTACCAAAGTTTCAAAAGTGATATCCTCCAGGGGCCCTACTCTCTATTTCGTCCTTACCCCTTCCGCTTTTTAGTAGGTACTCTGTAATAATTTCGGACATAAGTACATTTCATTCCACTTTCGAAATACGGAGTAAAAAGGTTCGTTTTCGAAAAAAACTTTACTCTCGGAACGAGATACAGAGTAAGGCCCAGGTGATTATTGTTAAACGGAGTCTGCCCCCAGTTCGTCTCATTCGTGATCGAGAAATATGTCACAGAACTCGTTTTTGTTTTCTGTAAAAAGTCGGTTTAATTAGTAAGCACGGGTGCCTCGATTCGACCCCAGAGGGTCTCATCTGGGCGGATTGTCTGCGGACCTAATAAAAGTGTGGTCGAATGGAAATACAAAGATTTTGAAATAACCATCCTGGTTACCTCAATTGCTACCTCGTTCTCGAAATGGAACCATCAGGAAGCTCTCACTGCCCATCAGGAAGCTCTCAGTGCCAAAGAGTGGCCAAGTTCTATACGTGACTGTCTACCCAAAATGTGTTTTTCGACAGGGGGGAGTTTCTGGGTCGGTGTTCTGCAAGGCGAAACCTTTTCGTCTGCACGAATGATTTGGCCTAAGTTGCAGAAGTATAGGTAAATCCTTCGTGCACTCGAAAACGTTTCGAATCTGACCCCAGAGCTAGATAGGAAAGAGAGGTTTTCAGGGGTCCAATATCAGGCATTCAGTTCGGAAACTGGCGGGAGCAATAATGCCTTTCGTCCACTTGGTGCCCAACGGATCAACACGTTCCCAATTCTGTGCCCAACTTGTTCTTGATCAGGGGCCCAACTCTGTACCTCTTTCCGAAAGTAAAATTTTTCGAAAACGAAATTATTACAGGTACTCTCTACATTTCATTCCACTTTCGAAATACAGAGTAAGAAGGTTCGTTTTCGAAAAACTCTTCTTTCGGAACGAGCTATAGAGTAGAACCCAGGTTGGAAATCGTTGCACAACGCGTTGCCCAACTGGTTGTTTTAAGAATATTCAAACAGTCGCCTTGCGTTATCGTCTCCAAAAAGAATGTCTCTTGCAAGTCTTATCAACGATTTCGTAAGCTGGGACTGGGTACGGGTGGAGTCTTCACTCAGTTTGGTGGCCTCTTGTTGGCGGCACACTGAACATGTGTTTTCTTTTCATTTATCAATCGGGAAGCTGTTTCTTTTGCGCGGCACGCACAATTGTACCTGTCGATTTCATTATAGATGCCAACTGGAAACCACCCACACCTACAAGCAAGCGGTAAGTCATCAAACCGGACGAACACCTACAACAATTTCAATATAAATGGTAACTAGTTTAACATTGAAGATAAAATTATATTTTACTGTATATGGACAGACATCGCAATCAATTTGGAATACTTGCATTTTCCCATCTATTTTGTTGTGAAAAATAAATATACAAATTACTAGCATTAAATGTATATAGAGTTGAGTGAGAAATTTTCAATCTTTCAGGTCCATTTCGTGTGGATTTTTATATATATCTACTATTATGCCAATCACTCACATAACACACCACATATGTATATGCAAATGAATTTTACTAAAAACAAATTTCCTAAACTTATACATATACCGCTTTTATAATACTAAAAACAATTTCCTTCAAATTATATTGATCATTTTTAAATTTAAATTTAAAACTAAATACTAAAGACCATAAAAGATTTTACGTTTTCCAGAAACGCATTTTAGTCCTCCTCTCCGGTTAGTTAATGAAAAGAAAAACGAAAAAGACACTCAGTTTTGTTTAAAGTTTTTTTTTTAAAAAAAGTATATTTCAAAAGAAAAATTGTGCAAAATCCGAATTCAGGTAAATTTTCTCTTTACATTCTTGAATATAATCGTGTTTGTCCATTGAACAAAATATTTTCTATAAAATATAAAATATATATATAAAATTTTATCTCTCAAATATCTCATATATTGAAATAGGTTTGTTTGATTTTTTTTTTGTTGTAAATTTTTGGTGCTCTCTTTTGTTTTATTGAAAAATAAATGAAATCGTTACAAAAAAGATGATTGGTTGTTTTTATTTTTTCGTTTTTCTTTCAGTCCGGGTTGGGTTTGGAACACGCCCTTTTTAATTGGCCCGATCTTTGGGCAACTTCCTCCAAAAATTGGTTGAGGTCCTCTTCCACTTGCAACTACGTCGAGGTCTTTCCCTCCTCCTCTCTACATGTCATCCATCTTAGAAGACTGATCCAAGTCGATGGCGCGGTACAGTGCGTAGAGCTCTCTGTTGAGTCTCCGTCTCTAAAGGCTGTGAACGCAAATGGGACCGAAAGTCACTTGGAGAATTCTGCGTTCGAAGTGACCAAGGAGGATCTCTCTTTGTTAACTTTTATGCTTCTGCGCCGTAAATCAGGGGCCCTTCTATTTCGTCCCATTCGAAATAGCTTTCCGCTACCGCTTTTTAGTAAGCACCTACTCTGTAATAATTTCGGAATTCTAAATGCAACACAAGTACATTTCATTCCACTTTCGAAATACAGAGTAGGAAAGGTTCGTTTTCGAAAAATTTTACTTTCGGAACGAGACACAGAATAGGGCCACAGGACTGGGATCTTATAAAGGGGTTTTCAATAGGGACGCTACAAAAGTAGAGCGACAGGGACAGCAAACGACGCCGAATTTCTTGCCGCTCTTTTGACATTTCCCTTCAGTAAGGTTTGCCATTTCATGATGGAAAGATATACGAGCCAACAACGAGTCCAAATTATTAAAATTTACTACCGAAATTCGGAGTCAGTGGCCTCAACGTTAAGAGCGCTACGTCCAATTTATGGTCGTCATAATCGTCCTACCAGATCAACAATTGAGCGTCTAGTGGAAACATTTTAATCCACAGGCACAGTACAAAATGTTCCCGTGCCAGTGAGACAAAGAAGTGCCCGTAGTGTCGAGAATATTGCTGCCGCTGAGGCTTCAGTTGAAGAAAGCCCAAATGTGTCTCTCTGTCTCTTACACGTCGTTCTCAAGCGTTGGGCATCTCTGTGAAGTCGTTGTGGCGAATTTTGCGAAAAGATCTTGGCCTACATCCTTACAAGATTAAATTGACGCAAGAACTGAAGCCGCTTGACCACCAGAAGCGTCGTATGTTCGGGAATTGGGCTGAGCAACAACTTGAAAATGATTCGGATTTTCATCGAAAAATCATCTTCAGCGATGAGGCTCATTTCTGGCTGAATGGCTTCGTCAATAAACAAAATATGCGGTATTGGTCAGGCAGTAGTCCACACGTACTCCATGAGTCATCATTGCATCCCGAAAAATGATATGGACTTGGAGGACATGTGGTTTCACAAGCCACACAGCGAATGTCACAATCAATTTATTGGAAAGCAAGTTTGGAGAACGTGTTATCTCACGAAATGGTCCAGTCGCTTGGGCGCCTCGGTCGTGCGATTTGACGACTCTTTCCTGTGGGGCTACGTCAAGTCTATGGTCTATGCCAACAAGCCAGCGACGATTGATGAACTTCGTACGAACATCGAACGTGAAATTGCAGCAGTATCGGCCGATTTATGCTTTAAAATTGTGTTCAGCGTCTGGACTTCTGCAAGCGTGCCCGTGGTGGCCATGCAAAAGAAATCGAGTTCCATACATAATGGCATCGAACGTACTTTCACAGGAATAAAAAATGTCATTGATATCCAAAACCGTTTTTGTTTTATTTAAAAAAAACTTTTGTAGCGCTCTTTTTGAAAAGCCCTTTATAAGGTTTTTTTTTATTCTTTCGTTTAGAGCAGAACCTGAACTGTTATACAAAAAGATCGTGTTTCTTTTTTTAGCTCAGAATTTGTGTATTTTTCGTTCAGAGCATGATCAGAGCGCGCTCTATGAGCTCAAAATAAATTGACAGCAGGCTGAGTTGATTACACACTTACAGTCACATTTGACAGAAGAAAATAACAGGATAAACAAAATAGTTGCAATGGCGGACGGACCTTGTTGTTCTGGAACTGAAAATTAACCAATTTAAATAAAAATCAATTTATACATCTAATTTATTACAAATGACAGCTGTGTGCTCAAGTGTGCTTCATAAATACATCAGAACGATCTGAGCACTCTTGGTTCAGAGCGAGCTCAGTTCAGTGCTCAGCTCTGAACAACACACTGAAAAACGCCTCTAGAGTCTCCTTTAAGTTTCTCGAAAAGGCCTTTGGCAATCAATTGCCTTCAACGGCCGATGTAACAACGATTGGCTTTCTCGATTGGCAACTTTTCGCTTGATTTCTGCTGAGATGTCATTTTCAGAGTTAATAGAGGAGCCGAGGCAGTTCCTAGAAAGTTATAGCGATCTAGAGTGACGCTCTGTCCGATTCGTAGGTGTGTCTTGTTGGCGGCACATATTTTGTTTTGGCCTTTATTTCGACAACAATTGAGGAGGGAAAGCTGTAGCTAATTGACTGTCTTCATTTACTGAAGTGCAACTCGCCAAGGGGTCGTAAGTGAAAAGATGAGGCTCTGTTGCGGAATCAAACGATTTTTGCATCCGGATATTTACATGGCGACACGGCGGACTTGGAAACAACAAAGGACAACCAAATAGATCACTTGCCATTGATCTTTGGAGTGTCAGCACGAGGATAATCGATTGAGACAAATTAGGCGCTGCCAGAGTTCGATTGTATCAAGTTACGCGCTGACACCCCTGACCCGAAAGCTTCAGCATTTTCAAATCAAACTGTGTTTCCTATATACAGGGTGTGCCAAATACAAGTTTCTTTTTTAAAAATGCAATAAAATGAACAAAATTAAATGTTTTCCATGCATTATGGCTTAATAAGTAAGAGCAAACATTCCGCTTAATTATGGAACACAACGTCGTTCAAGTGGCTACCTCGGCCGGCTTCGCAGTAGCGCATTCTGTTACTCCAATCTTCATCAAGACCTTGTTGATGGTTTCGGGCTGTAGCTCACGGATTGCTTGGATGATATTGACCTTGAATCGTTTCCGGAATTTGGGCATAACATCGGTTCTTCACAGTTTCCCACAAAAAAAAGTCCAAAGAGGTCAAATCGCATGCGTCCAATCGACATCGCCAAGACGGCTGATAATACGATTTGGGGATTCGGTGCCCAAAAGATCGATTGTGGCTTGGCGCGCCCTCCTGCACGAACCAGAGGTCGTCCAAATCCATTTCCTCAACTTCAGTAAAAAAAAAAGTCCGTTGACATGGCTCTGTAACGCCCACCGTTGACTGAAACGTTGTTCCAAACCTCAGTTCCAAGCCTCAGAAAAACGGTCCAATGAATTGAGTCTCACACTCGGCTACAGCAGCCACATTCTCGTCTGTGCGCACCGGACGACGACGGGGATCATGTGTGTTGTCCAATAGCACACCAGTCCCACGAACTTTTTGCACTTGCGTACAGCAGGCGCGGTGGGTGCTCAATTTCGGCCAAAACTGCTTTCTAAAAAAAACGCACTGTTTGGGGCTACACTTCGGAAATAAGTTTTCAAAATTTCCCAACGTTGTGCAAGCGTAAAGCGTCTCATTTCGTTCCGCGGGGGTATGATACTGACTTTCTGTCAAGATTTCGAGCGGGAAACAGCTGTCAGTGTCAAAATAAAAGGAAACCACTAGACGGTCCACCCTTTATAAGTAAAAAAAAAAGTTTTGCGTTTCGTTTAAGGCCGCTTCTTCCTGTTTAAAAAAAAAAACGGTTGCAATGCCAAACAACCAAAATCGGATACCCATAGCCGCTACAACTAGGCAATTCAATTTTTATTGCATACTCTTTGGAGGTGTGCTTGATGAACGTTTGACGCTGTCACTGCGCTACCCACGTCACACCCAAGAGTCTGGAATACGGAATAGATTGCATACTCTCCGGAGGTGTTTGCTGCGAATTTTGTCCATCGGTCTCGCCCTGCTGATTTTCCTGTTCGCCTGGTGCAAATTGTACAAGCGGCACTCGGCAAAACTGAATTAGAGTGGCGTCGTGACGTCATTATTATTTTGTGTGTTCGAAACGAATGCAGGGTTCTTCAACAAGTCTTGGACTAGTTTGCTCCAAGCGTCCTTTATTTTTAAGAAGCAGCGAAAAAGATGAGGAGTCGACATTGGAATGGTGAAATGTGACGCCCACTTTTCCAGAACCGGATAGCTCGACATTTGCCAGAATAAAACTCTCAATTTTTATAGAAAAAAAAATGTAATTCACCCCCTAGGGATACTTAATACATACATCACTCCTAACCTAACTTATATAGATCTAAGCATCAAACAATCTAAAGCTATGTACTGTACATTTGATGGTTTCTCCAGGAAATAATTTATCACATGTTGAGTTTTAAAGACGCCGCACTTTCTGTGCGTACCCTCTCAAGCCTTGGCCACCTCATTGGTCCGGCTGCGAAACCTGTCGCTGCGATTGTACCAGAACCAGTTCTTCTCATTGAAATAGTCTTCGATATCGTCTAGGGTGCGTCCCTTCGCCTCGGGCTGCAGCAGATACGTGAAGATGGCCGCCAAAAAGCTGGCCGTTGCGAAGATTAGGAAGACGCCACGCGTCTTCACCGCCTCCTTGATAACAGGAAACGCCTTCGCCAGACAGAACAGAGATACGTTGGACGCGGCGAAAATAGCACCCGCAGTGCGACCACGGATCTTGGCGGGAAACAGTTCGCCCACCATAATGCCGGGCATAATCATCATTGGTGTGTTGAACGCAATGTAGCAAGTCAGGCATGTCAGGGCCACGTACACGTCCAGCGATGTACTCTGTGTGCCCTGACGGTAGTACATGAAAACACTCATGATCAGGCAGCTCAATCCGGAACCGAGTGCAGAAACGATTGTGAGTAGCCTGCGACGCACCACCAGCAGCACGAAGCATATACCCAGCGTGCAGAGGGTACGGACAACGCTGGTCAGCACGGCGGCGTTCTTGGAATCAATGTCGCTGCCAATCTCGGAGATTATGTCGATCGCGTAGAAGACAATCAGGAAGGTGCCAGAGAACATTTGCAGCACGGAGAAGATGATCACAATGGAGAGCGGCTTAATGGCGGCGCGTTCGCAGCACAGCCGGAAGATGTTCTCGTTCGTCTTGGAAGTGGCCTTCTCTTGGTCTATGCGCTCGTGTATGGTGTTCAGTTCCTTTTGGGCGACAATATCGTTGCTGCGCAGGTATTTCAGGGCCTTCAGTGCTTTCTCCGGGTGGTTGTTGCGCGCCAGCCAAGTCGGACTCTCTGGTATGAGGAGTAGTGCTACGGCGGCGAGAACAGGAAGAATGTGGCTAAACCAGGCCACCGTTTGCCAGTGCAGGTAAGTGCCTAGGATGTAAACGAACAAAATGCCAACGGTGTACGAGAAGAATGGAGCTCCGATCAGCAGGCTTCGAATGTTTGGCTCCGTGGTTTCCGCTATGTAGATCTGCAAAAGAGAGAAGCTAGGTTATTGGAAATAAAATCCTCTTCTAGACAAAAACTAGGGACGAACAATTGGAGTATCCAAACGGAATTTGGACAACTACAAGCTGATCAGAGTTGTCTTAGGTTCCACTTGGTCAAGACCAAGGTAAGTAACTGACTTAAAAAGTTGCAAAACCACAAAAGCCTGCGGTGGAACCTCAGGGAGAGTTCCTTTTACTGTACCCCCACTGTACGACTAATGACAATCCATCCACTCGAACCTGACCTTGCCCAATTTGATTTAATCAAACGCCGGGAATTTTCCAAATTGTATGTTTCCACCCAAGGTGACAGATGACGTACCGCAGCCGAACCTACCCCAATACCCAGCAAACAAAACACTCGAATCCTACACACGATCTATCTCAATTAAAGTGATTTCTCGTTTATCTAGGTGTAAGACAAGAGGCCTTAATCGCGGCGTAGCACCCATTTACATTTGGCTACACTTGACACCCATTTAAGCACGTATCTACTACAAGTTTCGAAGTGGGAAACAACACGACGTTCAATGATAATCGCTCGAGTTAGCAAAACCAAGGCGATCTAATCGCTGGCGTTGTTCCGCGGTCAATAAACGTCCTCCAAAAGCACAGCCAATTGCTCGCGCACAGCACATTTTTGGGAACAGGCCACGACAACAATGACCCCAGCAAAAGATGTTTGGAACATCTCTTCCTCTGGAACCCTGCTCCATCCACCCCATAGAGTTCTTTGTGTCACGTCACGTATAAACAGCGCGTAGTATGTCGCTTTAGAGCGAGACCAAAACTGTGTCACGGTCAATTCGCTCGTAAATTATCTTCCGGCAGATTCAATTGGCGGCCCACCAACGAGAACGCACGCGTCTAATCAGAAATGAACAGACGTTTAGCCGGCAGCCGAAGATCGCTCATCAAAAAACATAACAAAGATGATTAAGGCGGCCGCCCCCACACACACAAAACCACCCTATACGGCTGTGATGGGCTGTGTCATAAAAACAACATCGTCACGGCGAGTTCAAGATGTAGGGGCAAGGCTGGTCCAATGCAAATTGCGAGCGCGTTTTTTATTTCTTAGACCTCGTTGCGGATGGATCGTTTTCGACGAGGGCGGTTTGAAAATATGCACAAAGTGACGGCTAATCGAGTTTGGTCGCGTGATTAGATTAGCGGTCTATGATGACAGTGGCGTGTGCCTGGGAGTGAGTCTTGAACACCCTTGAACTGGTGCGGAGATGGGCGCTCGAGTTCAAGGCGCCACTATGCTGAGAACATGAAAATAGATCTATTCGCACCGAATCAGGAACCGCACAGACACTGATTACCGTCAATTGAGAGTGCTCACTTAACGGAGCTCCAGAGATAGATCACGGTCAATGGCGTCGTAATTCTAGCTTGACCAAGAAAGTGATTTAATCCGGCTTAGTTAAAGCGTTTCGCCTGTGTGTACACGCGTCAACCGTTTATGGGTGCGCTGCTGTAGCTGGCACAACAAGATGTTGTGCTTCCTTAGGTGATGATTGGATATGAAAACGAGCGAAGCCGGATCCGGAAATTTGCATGAACTTGAGCTGGGCGAAAGACTGTATATCTCAATTTGTAAGACGCACGGCACCCGTAAGTGGGGGCACCCATAAATGGGCGACCTAAAGGCGGAAGCCTAATTTTGATCGCGTCTTTCAAGTAGATACAAAATCTACAAAGTCTTTTAATCCTGAAAGTTCGAATAAGTCGCGGACACTTATTTAGCTTGAAAGGCTATAGAGTGTCAAAAATCAGTCAAGTTCAAGAAGTTATCTGCTAAGAGTTGCAGGCGAGGCAAGGCATCGAAGCCACTGTCAAGTCAGAAGACGATGGGAGCTATGCCTCGTGACGGAGGACTAAAAGACAGCTGAAGCCAAGGACAAAGAGTCAGAAATTGAATAAAATAAATAGGAGGGCTTGGCCAGGTCTAAAAGACGAGTAAAGTTCAATAAGGCCAACTACAACCTTAAGCCTAAATTGGGAAGGTCATTCTCCAGACCCTATTTTGTCAGTCGCCCGCTAAATGTTGCTCCACGTTTAGTTGAATATTTCCCTGAGAACACACGATTTGGGTGAGTAGTTTTAACCATTAAAAGCTTAAACATAGATCAATCTCTTACCTGAGCTGGTGCACCGAAAATTCCCACCGCAATGCCGATGACGAATCGTCCCGCCAAGATCATGTGATACGACTGCGACAGTGCAATCAGACACCAGCCAGCTAGCATGGGCACCAGCGAGAACAACAACGTCGTGCGTCGTCCAAACATATCGGCGCCAGGCCCAGACACGATCGAACCCAATGGTGTTGCCAGGCTATGGACACTTGCTAAAGGGATGGAAAATTAGCCCGACTGATGTAGAAAACTTATCAAAGGCAAGCTTACCGATCCATGATCCCATTTCGACGTCGATATGAATGGCTTCGGTAGAGTTGTACAATTGGGGCAGGAGCACCGCTGAATAGCCGATGGGCATTCCACAGGCAGTCGACAGCAACAAAACAGCACATGTCGACAGTATCTGAAAGTGAGATGAAACTGTTGTTACAACGGAATATTTACACAACACAATTGTCGACTGTCGGTTTGTATATGTGGTCAATTAAATCTGTGAATACATTCCTGTCGCCCAGCTGCTTGTTGTTAAAACAAACAATTAGGGTCAATCATTTCGAGTTTAGGGTTCAACGCGGTTTCTGTTACCTAATTGAAGTGAGCTACTGATGGAGCGAAATTATGTCAAATTGACTTCGTAGGGTAGGGTCAATGAAAGGAAAATTGTGGGGCTTCGCATTTACATCACATATCATCAGTTTCATTGGCCTTGATGAGGATGAACTCCTCTGATTGGAATTTGAGTCCCATGATGAGTCCCATTCGGGTCAACTGGCGGGGTGGAATATTTCACTGGGTCTGGAGTCCATAGTACGAAACCAATGTGGGTCAACAGACGTCGTCAGTTGCACTTGGAGTCTGTAGTCTGTAGCCGAGAAATGGCCGAAGAGAGTGACGCGATCGGACAGGAGAAACATATTTCTCAAGAGATGGCCTTGGGACCTTCGAATCTGTCAGAATGTCTGCCGATAGCGTGGCCAAAAACTAGAGAAGCTCTGTATACGACGATTCAGAAAAAGCAGACCTGTTGCATCAGAAAAGAGGTACGAGGCACGCGCTGTCTAAGCCATCGTCCCTGCCTCGCTTACGCAGCTTCTGTGCGAGCTACGGAGGTTGAAAAGGAGAATGTTGAGTTCGAAACGAAAGGGCTAAAACTTTAGGAAAGGAACGTTAGATTTGGTTTAAAGCCAAAATTTTAAAATCAAATCAGGGTCGGCATTCTGTAAGACAAAACGTTCAAACGTTTTCGTTTGCACGAATGATTTACTTCTGTAACAAATCATCCGCACGCCCGAAAACGTTTCAACGTTTCGGCTTACAGAATCTGACCCCAGGCTTCTTGTGCTCTGAACCGCAAATCCCAGACCCCAGGTTATCGGATTTGTTCCAATTGCTGGACGATACCCTGTCGGACATGAATACGGAAGACTTTATCAACAGAGTTCCTTTGACAGAAGACGAACTTCTTGGTCCATCTTCGGAATTGAATTCGTAGTCGTAGTCGTAGAAGACATTATTTTTAAAGACATCAGCTCTGAATAGATAGCTGAACTTGATGGGTCAATTAATTTGTCGCACACTGTGAATTATCAACTCGGATTTGGGTGCGACATTTGTCATAAGAAATCCCAGTTAGGTTTCACAGTTTGTCTGATTATGTTAAAGAGAACCGAACTATTTAAACGTCAGAATAGAAATGTCCTTCTGGATTTGTAGCTCATAGCTACCAGTTTTTTCCCAGTTAGACAAATGCGTCAAAACTGTCACTCAATCTGTCAAAAGAATAGTTATTACCTCCAGTTCAGTGATATACTGCAGCCTTGTGATTTCGGTTTACTTCAAGTTTTTTAGCTGTCACGTTACATAGTTAACTATATAGGTAGTAACTATTTTAACGATTCTTTTGACAGATGCATGGAGTGACAGTTTTGACACTGGCGATGTCTTGACAACCGCTCACACTTGGCCTAGCGAGTTTACGCAAAAGCAAAGATGTACATTTGTAGAGGCAAGTCCACAGGAGACTTATGTCAAACTCGTTCTGGCGAAAGTCTGTTGGAATTGATTCCAAGGTATAGAAAAAAATGGACACTACTTATCTTAAATATCTAGATTGGTCTAGACTAGGGTCGAGTTCATAAATGTAAAAATGCTGCCTTCCTGCAAGTTTCGCGTTCATTATTGTAAAAGAACTGCATTATCATCGCAGAAGATAAGCAATACCTACTTGCGTTCATAAAAGAAAATTTACAGTCCAGCATGCTGTCAATAGCGCATGTGTTTTTGTTTTGCTGCCGCTCTGAAGAAAAATGGCAGGAGAGTTAATGGAAGTTAAATGTTTGCAAATTATTTAATAATTTGTACTTTTTAAAAATGGACAAGAGCAAAAAACAAATATTCTGACGATGGCACAAGACTTCTTATATCATTTCGCTTTGAAATGAAATCGGAATTATTATTAAACTTCCGAGTTGTCAATGATGCGTTGGAATGGAATCGGAATCATCCGAGTCGTCATTGACAAAATTCCTTTTATTTCTGTCATTTACGACTTTAGTTTATATAATGCAATTATGAATTTATTTTTGTCAATGCATGGCGGTCGCGTTCAGGCAAAAACTAGATTGGTGGGTAACGTCAGTTTTCCTACCTCACCCATATATGCGAACTGTCATCTTAGTACCCAGTCGCGAATTTCTGGACTAGATTCGAGTGTAAGCCATCTATGAACGTCAGCTAAAATAGCTGTTCCGATCTAGACCAATTAAAACTGTGACTCATCATGTCAGCCCTCCTGTCAGACTTACTACAGTCGACACTTGAAGTATTGATAAACAAGAGACTGCAACAGAGATAATGGCCACAAATTAATTGATATACAAATTGTACTAGTTCAAGAGAAAAGACAAAGTTTACCTACTACGAGAAGCTGCCTGTCAGCGGCTGTGTTATGAACTGTACCATGGAATGGATATTTTTTAGCAGTCTGTCACTCACATTTGTAAAAGTCAATTTATATCTTATTTATATTATTTCCCCCGTATTAATAAACGCTGTGTAAAAGTTATCAACTCGTTATTCAGCAGTTACGTAAATTTGTTGTGTGCTATCTGATGTCTACTAGCTAACTTATTTGTCCACATTTGTTTAATTATACGGGGGTTTGTATACCTTTTCCCTGTAACAAGTCGGTTTTAATTAATCCAAGCTACCAATAATAAGTGAAATTCCCACCCCCTATTAACACTGCTTGCTACTTCCTTATAAAATCGAGAAATATAAGAGAAAAGAGAGGCTCTCGAAGCGGAACAAAAGGAATTGGGGAATTAAAAGAGTACCTAAAACACAAATCAACAAATTTTAAATGTCAACTGTCAAGTAAAGTTTCAATTGCTCTGTGTTATAACAATTCTCTGCCAAGGTACTCCCTATATCCCATATGGTCTAGTGGCTAGGATATCTGGCTTTCACCCAGAAGGCCCGGGTTCGATTCCCGGTATGGGAAGATTTTTTTTTCCAATAATTCTTTCGTCTGTCAGTTCTAATTGTTGAACAAACTCAAATATGTCAAACTTACCTGATGGAAAATCGCTCGCCTGCTAGAAGTGGGCACATCATTCCTTTTGTCATTCTCTTCGACTATTTTTGCGCTAGACACCTTTCGCTGGAACAGTTCCTTCTCGGATGCGGGAACGATCTCGTAGTGTGGTTTCTTGTCCACAAATTTGGCATACTCATCGTTGCTGGAAAGATAAGGGAGTTGCTGTATATTTTTTTAACAGAAAGCTTTATAGAAAAAAAGCCAACAAACTGTCGATTTCATCACGGCGTTCGAGACTGTGCAGTGAATACAAAATTGCGCCAAAAAAACAAACACGCTGTCAACCTTGGAGGAATTTCTGTAGTAAATTCGCCTTCACAATCATCCAAAACCATTGACAGATAGTAATCAAAATTTTGCAAAAGAACATCGCGATGGTATTTGCAGAGAAGATTTTTTTATTTTGACTATGGTCTGGTTTATTTGTGGATACACGACTGTTTGTGTAAAATAAAGATTAGCTATTTAACAACGGAGTATCGTTTGTTCTTTGCGTAAATAATACGCCTGCAGATAATGTGTGTCGGTGAAAAATGTCTGCAAATAGGTTCAGTCGATTGAGATATGATACTCGTATGTGGTTATGGTTTGAACTTCGTTCGCACTTTTATTGCACTCGTTTCATTGACAGCTAGGTGAGTGGCGGAAGTCAAACTCATGTCGGAATTCATGTAAAACGTCAACGAGATTTGTCTGGACTGGGTATACGATCGCTTTGACTAGTCAACTTTATTTTGACAGTTCGAAATGTCAACTGAAAATTCAGGCAGAATTCTTTTGACTATTGTGTACGTCAACTGGAAAAAAATATTCACGTGACCAATGTGGGCCAATAAAAATTGGAATACATCAAGCCAGTCAGCTGTCAGACTTCTCCAAATGCTCTAGCGAAAATGGTTGTTTCTAAACAGTGGCCAGTCCGCCAGCGTCTAGTCATAAATCAGCACAACAGACATATCTATTGATAAAGTAAAAGCTACCAGGAAGCAGTAGATAAGCTATCATTTTACTTCATATTTTGATAATGCCTTGAGTTAGTGACAGGACAGTAGCAGTCAGCTCTCGATTTTCAAGCGGATGTTTTGGACACGGAACAAAGAGAGGTATGTGACGGTAAGAGGTAATTTTATGAGGATTCGTTAAACCATTTGGACATTCGTCCTAAAAATTTGAACACACACAAAAAGAATCGTGCTAGAAAGCAAAGCTAGTTATCTTAAGTCGATAGATTGGTCGGGAATAGATGTAACCTGAACGAAAAAACTAGATTTGTAGGAAACGTCACTTTTTCTAAGTCAGCCACTTATGCGAACTGTAAACTTATCTAAAGGGTTTTTCAACAGGGACGCTACAAAAGTCGAGCGACAGGGACAGCAAACGACGCCGAATTTCTTGCCGCTCTTTTGACATTTCCCTTCAGTAAGGTTTGCCATTTCATAATGGAAAGATATACGAGCCAACAACGAGTCGAAATTATTGAAATTTACTACCGAAATTCGGAGTCAGTGGCCTCAACGTTAAGAGCGCTACGTCCAATTTATGGTCGTCATAATCGTCCTAGCAGATCAACAATTGAGCTTCTAGTGGAAAAATTTGAATCCACAGGCACAGTACAATATGTTCCCGTGCCAGTGAGACAAAGAAGTGCCCGTAGTGTCGAGAATATTGCTGCCGCTGAGGCTTCAGTTGAAGAAAGCCCAAATGTGTCTCTCACACGTCGTTCTCAAGCGTTGGGCATCTCTGTGACGTCGTTGTGGCGAATTTTGCGAAAAGATCTTGGCCTGCATCCTTACAAGATTAAATTGACGCAAGAACTGAAGCCGCTTGACCACCATAAGCGTCGTATGTTCGTGAATTGGGCTGAGCAACAACTTGAAAATGATTCGGATTTTCATCGAAAAATCATCTTCAGCGATGAGGCTCATTTCTGGCTGAATGGCTTCGTCAATAAACAAAATATGCGGTAGTGGTCAGGCAGCAATCCACACGTACTCCATGAGTCATCATTGCATCCCGAAAAAATTACGGTTTGGTGTGGTTTATGGGCCGGCGGCGTCATTGGGCCGTACTTCTACCGTGATGATCAAGACCGGCACG
This sequence comes from Cheilosia impressa, assembly GCA_948293265.1. Lineage (NCBI taxonomy): Eukaryota > Metazoa > Arthropoda > Insecta > Diptera > Syrphidae > Cheilosia > Cheilosia impressa. The sequence goes on along the minus strand of OX411884.1, from coordinate 52,988,314 downwards.
TTACTGTGAATGGGAATCGCTACCGTTCAATGATAACCGAATATTTTTGGAACCAATTGGATGATATGGACTTGGAGCCAAACCACACAGCGAATGTCACAATCAATTTATTGGAAACCAAGTTTGGAGAACGTGTTATCTCACGAAATGGTCCAGTCGCTTGGCCGCCTCGGTCGTGCGATTTGACGCCGTTAGACTATTTCCTGTGGGGCTACGTCAAGTCTATGGTCTATGCCAACAAGCCAGCGACGATTGACGAACTTCGTACGAATATCGAACGTGAAATTGCAGCAGTATCGGCCGATTTATGCTTGAAAACCGTCGAAAATTAGGTTCAGCGTCTGGACTTCTGCAAGCGTGCCCGTGGTGGCCATGCAAATGAAATCGAGTTCTATACATAATGGCATCGAACGTACTTTCACACTTTCACAGGAATAAAAAATTTCATTGACATCCAAAACCGTTTTTGTTTTATTTAAAAAAAAACTTTTGCAGCGCTCTTTTTGAAAAACCCTTTATAAAAGTAAGTCAACTGAAACAGCTGTTCATATGATAGATTAAAGCGACAATGCTAAGGACAGGTACATCAAGTCTGACAGCTGTCAGACTTACTAAACTGTGTGATTGAACGTTCCCATTTCAACCCATGTTCCTATAAATCAAAGTAGCTTAACGAAAATTTTTATGGTTTCCGCGTGCGTCCAAATTTTTCTTTGTTTATGCACCCTAAATATAATAATTTGCAAAACTGATCAAATTCAAACCAGATAATTGAGCGGTGACCACGTATATTTATGTTTAATTGTTTTATTCGGCCAAGGTTAGAAATTAGTTAAACAAACGGTGATGGAGGAGCTAATTGTTTTGAAATTAAATTTTAGAATATTATAGCTGGTGGAATGCACTTTTTGAATAATAAACCAATTAAAAACGATGACGGATTATTTCACACGAGTTGCTTACTGTTTCAAGTGACTTGGCAATTTTTTTTTTATATAATGACACATCCCATCAAAAATGTGATAAGATATTCGCATGACAGCTGATCACGTTTAATGAGGGTGCATTAATTTTAAATAGTTTGGTTCAAAGTGGGTAAAGTAAAGTCTAGTAAAGGGTTTTCCAATAAGAGGTGTTTTTGTGAATGAGCCGCTATTTCGGTAGCTGTCACTTTTGAAGCTTATTAAATATTATTATTAAAATTCACTACAAAAATGGTGAAAAAACGTCGTGACTTTGCTGATTGGGTCCTTGAAATGCATGAAAATGATCCGGAATTGCATCGAAAAATCATCTTGACTGATGGGGCTCATTTTCACCTCGGTGGCTCGGAAAACTTAAGAATTATTGTTGAGAAGCCTCTCCATCCTCAACGTGATTCTATCGAGGACATAGGGCAGCCACTTTGCGATTTGGTTATGGAAATTTCATGAAAAGGATATGGTCCTGTATGCGTGCTCATAGTGGCCATTTGGCTGATGTTGTTTTTCATTATTAACGGCATACCTTCCTCTTTATTATGAAATAAACATCCGATCATTTATCTCAAAAAATTACATTTTTCTTTGAATACCAAAATAACACCTCTTATTGGAAAACCCTTTACATTAACCACTATTACATTTTATTTCGATTTCTGCTTCAAAATAGCCACACGTCTGCTTGTCGACCATCCACTGACGATCAACGATGTTTCGTCATCTCATCACTGTCATAATCAGCTGCGCATTATTATTGTAATGAAATTTCTAAGGACCTCTGTCCGAGTTGACCGACTTTTCAGACACTCGGATCATTCGAAAACGCAAATCGCACGCTGTTATAAGTTTTCCCCTGAATCACTTTTGCACTCTGTCTCAATCCGACAGCGTGAGTTGTAAAACAACAATGATAAGTGCAATATATTGCCAGGTTGTCATTAGTTTTCTTATCAGAATATTGCACAACAAAAGTTTATAGACAGTGTGGTGCATTTCCAAACCGAATTGATTCTTTAATTCGTCTTGTTTACGCTAGGCTTATGGTTTACGTAAATGACAATGCATGTCTATACAAATTACAAAGCAACAATGTAATGATAGGTGAATGACTAGCCAAGGCGCTTCAATAAATAATGACTTTTGTTGCAGTACTTGGGCTTTTTGATATAGCAAATAGCACAATTTACTGAAACGCACGGACCTGGGACTCGATGAACTCTGGAGTAGCAACTGCAACGATTCTCTATCGTTTTGACAACTAAGAGGATATTTACAAAAGGAATGGTCAAGACGCGGCTTTAGCTATTGCCAACATTTTCAATGGTTCATTCGAAACTGCTTGACGTCAGACTCGACCTTACCAGCCTAGTGTCATTCCCAGAAAAAAAATGGATTTCCAGCGTCAATCAAGTAATCTTAAGTCGGCTTTATTGGTCTAAACTCTGTACTAGATGTAACCTGAACGAAAAAACCTTGATTTTAAGGTAATGTCACTTTTCCCACGTCAGTCACATATGCGAACTGTCAAATGAGTACTCAGTCAATAAATTCTTGACTTGATTCGTCGGCTATTCCTCCATAAACGTCAATCGAAAAGCTGTTCATATACCTACCGATCTAGGCCAATCAAAACAGCTGTCAGACTTACTAAATTGAATTACATCCATTTCAAACATCAAAATAAAAGAAAAAACTTACCTACAACCTTTTTCAATGGCTTCATTCAACGCCACTCCCGTTCCTATTTTTAAGAACCAAAATCGAAGCACTAATACTACAGACGAAATAAATTTCAAGGACGCTACTTCAAATATAAAATAACAATTGTTTTCGATCGTAACAAACATGCGTATCAAAAATAAATCCGTAATAACAACAGTAGCGCTCTGATTGCAAGGCATTAGTTATACCTAACTAGTTCAAGATCGTTTCTGTGACAAGTAGGTTTCTGCGTCACATTTTGCTATTGAGCATTTTTATTTATCAACAACTATGTCATAGAAAAATTCACTTTCGATATTTTAATCAATCTTAGTAACGTCTATCGTGTGGTTCGACTAAAGGTTTGCTTCTTGGGAAATTTTGTAGTACATAATTGTCACCCGTAAACGAGTTTGAGATTTAGTTCGATACGTACGACACATTTTGAAGTAAACGCAACGCGGTTTGAAACGAACGCAAACGCACAAAGTCTATACCTACACGTACTTATCAAAAAATGACAGAAAAAAAGTTCTTTGACGGAGTTTCGCACCATTTTTCTGAGTTTGACAGATTTTAAGTGCTTAGCTCGGTAAAGTACGCTAATTGACTTAATAAAATTCCCTATTGTTCCGACACATTTTACATTTCGACGAGCTGTCAAATTCTACAACAAAACGAGAAAAGTCAATTTCTTTAATTCCTGGCTTATAAGTTACACCTGTTCGCGTTCTATTTCGCGAACCTTTGGTCATTGACCACTGGAATGAAACGGATTTATTTTTAGCTTTAGGCCCAGACGACTGAACACTGAACCATATTGACAGAGCGCAGAGTATTGCACCGAAGCATTGTACTTTGTACCTACATTAAAGGTTCAACTTTCAACTTCAGTCAAAAAAAGAGCGATTCGCAAACGCAATGTGTGCATCTCTTTCCTTGCGTTGCAGTTCAGTCTTCAGTCAGCCACCATCCAGCACCAGAAGTTAAAAAAGCCGGTTATTCGTAAAAAGAAAAATCGCTCAACTTTGTATAAACTTGTTCCTTTGTTTGCCACCACCACCAACCACACTGTCACAATCTGCATGGCCAATTTGTAAATACCCCAAGATGGAAACGAATGCACAAATGATAATTTGTAGTCGTTGATAATTTGTCCCATCGCTACGGCAAATTGTCAATTCATCATAAAAACGTAAGTTATCTCTTCAGCTGTCAGTCGTTAAACAAAAAAACGATTTCATAAAAAAAACTGATAACATGGTGCTGAACGACGCCTACGGCAACCGCGAAAGTTTGCAAAACGTGAACAATGTTTCTGTCAACTGTTTTGGAATGGCCCTTGAACTGCCAAAATTCAATTTCGCACTGTCATCACAATTTTCACTAACCCAGTTAACGATTTTGGCCTATCGACTTGGAATAGGTGCGCTATTCCTCAGGTGTTCAAACAATAACATAGGTAGTTTCAGTTATGTTATTGTTTGACAATGAAAACGTCAGAATTTCGATGCCTACTTTTGTTTAATCATAGGTGAAATTACCTGTCTTGTGTCATGATGATGGCTTGCGGTTTTGTTATCCCACCTGACAAAACGACCTAGATTGCAGTTGATTTTATTTCACTCAACACTTGTCACACTATCGCGTAAGGTAACACAAAATTTAAAGGCACTTAGTTAGAGATGGTAATCATAATCCACACCAACGAGTGAAAACAGGAAATTTCGTTCTTTGGACTTTTGATTGATAGGGTACTTGGTTACGCAAATCTAGAAACTAGACACAACACTGTCACTGCTTTAAAATGAGCATTTTTCTGTGCTATATGCGAGTATTTAAAAGTGAATCACACGGTTTTTTTGTGAGTACCGAATTATTCTGCAAATAGCGAGTAAAAGTACCAAACAACTCTGAACGACAAGAAGTCAAAATGCGAACTGCTGGATTGAAGTCAATTCGCCGAGTATTTATGTTGTCGTTTGAATAAAACCACTTGTTTGGATTTTGATTACAGGGGAACGCTGTGCCAATGGGACAGCGAAGAGTGTACTTTTGGAGACGATCTCTTAAAATGTTCATCATGTTCATGTGAGTGAGTAGGGGTTTATAGACCGATGGAATTGTAGAACTTTTGCACAGCTTTTGAAAACCTGTTACGCTTTTTGCGATTGAAATTGAAAGTGATTTGTTAAGCTTGATTGAAAACAGTAAGGGGCTGATTAAAGCCGTCCACCAGAAAAAACAATAAACCACTCAGATGAAGTATGAACTGTGACAACTCATAATTGCGAACTGGGGTATAGACTTCGTACGTCAGTCGTACACGTGCATCGCATTGTTTGACCTGTCACCCACATCAATGTTTGCAATCTGGCAACGTCGAGACTTAATATTCGAGGAAAAGAGCCCACTAACGTCGGCAAGGATGAGAAGACAGAGCGGAGTTGAAAGACTTTTGCGATAGATGGATCTTTTGTTTCACAGAGTCCTACAAAATGAAATATCATCTGAAGTCAGCGCTCCGCTGCAAGAACGATTTACAGGAAAGTAAAGCGAAAACGGCATAAATGACACGGGAAAAACCGGTTTCCCAAAATTCGAAAACTCTGAAAATTCCAACTGAACAAAAATAAATAAACACCTCTTCGAACTAGCTCGTCACATTTATTGCTCCAACACAATCAAACCCCAGTACTACCTTTCCAAAGCGGGCACTGCTTCTGGAACAACTGTGGCAAATCCACCTCTTGGCCGAAGGCGTTCTCCTTCCCCTTCGGAATGAACAGGTCAATTCGGTCGTAGATCACGCCGGTTGGTGAGGCACTCTTGAAGAAGTTCACCATTTCGGTGTCGCTGCTGTCGTCGCCCCAGATGAAGATCTTCACGTCCAAGTCCGTGGCCAGCCTCACCGCACCGAGGTCCTTCACAAAGTTCGACGTATGCGGCACGATTCCCAGGTCGAATGCCTGCGCGTTGCTTATCAACTGCTTGAGGTTATTCGACCTGGGATCCAAATAGTAGTTCTTTACATTTGGTCCAAGAAACGTCACCGGGTACATGTTCTGTTTGAAGCGCAACAAAGTGCAGATATCCGCATCGAAGCTGGAAAAGAAACTCAACCGACCGCACCCCTTGCGCAGCATAACGTCGAGGATCCGATCGATGAAGAGATTCTTGTCGATGGTCTGGTTGCTCTCATGGCCGCCAATAATTAGCGCCTGTGGCCACTTGATTTCGATGTCGAAGCCGACGGTGTGGTCGACCTTTGTGAGGAAGTCCTCAAACAGCGGGAAGAGGCGGTAGTCCTCGCGCGGCTCAGAGTTGTGAGCGGGATATTCGATGACTTTCAAGCCGACTGCCTGGTACGTCTTGAGGGCCTTCAGCTGGTCGTAGGTGATGTCCTTGATGAGGACTTTGGTCAGTTGCAATATATTGGTTGGCTTTGCATTTGGATCTGTGGCGACGTACACAAAGAAGTCGTGGTAGATGACGGCTTGCAGATCGCTGGTCAGCTGAACGTCGAACTCAACCATGTCGGTGCCGACGACGCCGGACTCCTTCATGGATGCGACGGTGTTTTCGATGATTGGTGCGCCCCCACTCGAGTATTTCATGCTTCTGCCCAGTCCTCGATGGCCGATGTCGAGGGAGGTCCAATTCTGACGCCAATAATGCACGAACGAGGTTGCGAAGTTAAGCTCAGGCGTTGGCAGTGGCTTGACTAGGAGATAACCGAGCTTTATAGTTCCAGCCGAGGTTTGCCAGTTGGGAGATATAAGAACGAGCTCGGCTTCGCCACTACTTTCGCTAAATGTATCCGGGTAGAGATATTGACTACCAACGGTGTGAATCAACTCGGGATTTGCCTCGTCCTGCACGTAAGCGGTGAACTTGTAGGCGGTTTTCTTCAAATCGCTGGTGGTGATGTGGAAGATGACAACGTCGTCCTTGTTGTAGGGCACTCCATACTCTGGCTGATCACGAATGAAGCTGTTTCCGTACTCCATTCGAACGTATTCCACGTTGGCCCTAGCGGAGGGCACAATCGGCGTCAGCAGCTTGTCCTTCTCACTCCAATCGTAGTCCACTGGCGTCACTTTGGCGAAGACTGTTCGACCTTCACTGAGTCCACTCAGTTTAATCGGGTTCCTGAAGAGTTTCAACTGCAGGATGTATCCACTGCTCAGCCATCCTCGTTTCACCTCCTTCACGCCGTTCACATAGCCAAAGCGATCCGAAGTGCCACCGCTTTCGTTGCCCAATTCTACGCTCCTGCCCTCCAAGTGGGTTTCCCACTTCCGAACCTGCACGCACCCACTCGAGCCCTCAACTCCGATGAAGTACCGATAGTTGACCGTAGTGTTCGCGGTGAAACGCACCGTTCCCGACCATTTCGTCGCCAACTCTGTGGTATTTAGCTTCAAAGCTCCACCTACTGACCAACCACCGAGGAAGTCAGCATCGCCGGCGATCCCAATCCATTCGAACGGTTTCAGTGGCTCGTCCAGCTTTACACCAAAAGTCCATTCCACCTCGGAGGACTCGGCGCGCCTACCGCCGGGAACTGCAGCTACAAGGAGCAACGCGACTACCGCCTTCAAATCCATAATGCGCGAGCTGAGACACTGAGCTCGAAAGTTGGCCACGGGGATCCTTTTATACTGTGGCAGTTAAGAGAGATTGCGCGATTAAATTGTAATCACACTCTTGGTTATCGCGGGACGATTATATTTCAAATGGAGCATAGCTCTAAATCATTGGAATGATTTTATTTTGTTAAAATATTATCGCGCCAGCTACCGACCAAAATTAGATTAGAGATTGCCAATTCGATTTCATTGGACAAACAAAGTGATAAACCAGCTGGCTGGCTTCGGATTTCTCGTTACCAACCCCCAAAGCTGTTTCGGGACGATTAGGGCATAAGGCGCACCACCTCTTGCAATGTTTTAGGAGGACCAACGACTCATTTCAATAGACATCTGTGCACAAACTGATTTTCTTTTCTCTATTTATTTCCATTCAAAGTATAAATATCATTTTCGGCATTACAATTACCACGATGAGATAAATAGTAAAATGTTCAATGAATTCTCCTTCTTACAATACACTTTGAGCAAATGTTGTGAATACTGCTAGTGCATAAATAATACATTTCAATTTTTTGTTCGTTTTCCTACCAGCAGTTTCATAAAATACATAAGTTATTAAAAATTCCATACAAATAATTATCGTAGTAGTAGTTGTGCTAAAGACCACACGTGAGAGATATACAAATTGAAACTGATTGAGGACATCTGCTAAAAGTACTTAAAGGATAACCTCTTTGAAAACCTTCGAAGAACAAAGGCGATGTGTATTGTAGTCGACGGGACTTCTTTTATAAAGCAAAAAACTGTAGATCCTTATCTGCATAGTTTTATAAATTGTTGTTGATTTTAAAATAAGTCCTTTCTACGTTTGTTGTGTACATCTTCAAGAAAGTGTTTTTTTTTTATAGAGAAGCCATCCCAACTTTGATTTTTCTTTATAAATCTTTTAAAACGCACTTAAGGGTTATGTTCGGACTATGAACAGGCCGTGCGGTGCAGTGGGAGCCGGTCAAAAGAGGGTTAAAAGGACTACGACATCTTCTACGCCAACTGGTATAGAGAAAATGATCCGCTGTCGACATGTCAATTCGGTAGCATCATTTATTTGGTTTCAGCCACACGACTACACCCGTTTTTGCAGCTTCTGTGCTTGCAAGTTGGAAATGCATCATCAACAGCTCGCTGAGTGACTGATACAGTCGGATTAGTTGTGAGCAAGAAGACCTGAGCTATCCATATATTGTGTCAACCTGCTTAACATATCTACGCTAGAGGAATAAGATGATGCGCTGCCAAAGATGAGTCCAATTAAGTCAACCTTCGTTCCCATCTACCCAACTTTTGCGTCAGAAAAGAAGTTGCCTTCGAATGCATTTTCGTTAGGAAACAGACTTTTCTTCTACGAGATTTTCAGCAAAATGATGCTCTATGTATGACATTTAAATTGTTCTTAGCGATTTTAGTGTCAAAATATCCAAGGAGGACAATTTGTAGTGCAATCTGAAAGTGCATAGAAGCATTGCGTCTTCTAACGTCTTCCTCACATAAATATGGCTGCCACAAGTAATTGATTCCAACCGGATTATCTTTACGATTGACTATCGACATGACTTCTCCATTCAGAACTTTACCAAAGCGTTTTTCAAAAAGACCTAAACCGACATCCATTGGCAATGAAGAAGAAAGCCTTCTAATAGAATCACAGTCAGTGTTAGGAATGCAGAAAAAGCTTTTCTTCAGGCGACCTGAATTCCACTGTGTCGGGCAGAATAACCTGGAGTAGATTAAAGCGAATGTTTCACTCCCCACGACCGAAATTAAGTCCGCAGAGCAATATTTAAAACCACGACCTACGAGGCTGCTGAAATGAGCGGCCCGTCGTTGAACAAGGCAACCATTTAAGGCAGCAACGACTTGGTTTAGAGAGTAGACACGAGTAGATCACCACCTACGTGCGTATTATGGAAAGAAATCACAAAAATTCGTATTGATTACTTCCAGAAAAAAGAAATGGTGAAATAGTGATTTTCACGGATGGATCCATGATGGATGGCGGACCGGGGCGGTTATCTATTCGGCCCGTCACATGAGCCTCGGGAAATACACTTCAGTATACCAGGCTGAGATGATTGCTTTGCTTCATGCGCTAGACTACTTGCTTGAGTGTCAGGTAGAAGGAAGAAATATCCTTATAGCACTGGACAATCAGACGCATGCAACAGACAAACATCACATCATCATTGGCACTGGAATGTGTACTTAAGCTCAATAAGTGTTCATCTAAAAATGAAGTGACACTGATTTGGGTACGAGGACACATTGGGATCGAAGGCAATGAAAAGGCGGACTCCCTTGCAAAACAGGGGTCAACTGAAAAGTTGCTGGGACCAGAACCATTCTCTTCAATTGGCAGAGGAATGGTAGAACAGCTGATTCACACATGGATCACGGCAGAGCACCTGAGAAGGTGGTCAACCGTGGAACAATGTAGACAAGCTAAAATGGCAATTAAGTGGCCGACCTGCTCCACTCAGAGAAGGGTTCTAAGCATTAGTCGAGGAACGTTGAAATGGGTGGTGGCTTTGTCTACAGGACATGGTAATTTCGGGTTTCACTTAAGGAAAATGGGCCTTAGAGAGGATGTTACTTTTAAACTATGCCTGGAGGAATCTGAGACAGCTGCACATATACTGTGTCAATGTCCATCGTTGGCTAGCAGAAGAATGAGGATCTTGGGACATCATTGGGCCGACAATGGTGGTCTGATTCGAATATCTCTCGAAATCTATATATTAATATATATATCGTCAAGATTTAGTTAGAACAAGGTATGCCAGTTGAATGAAATTGTTTCGTCATCTGGCCGAACACTATGTCAACCATCTAAAATCAGCCAAAAATATAGAGACATCAGTCTGCCTAACATTGCAAACGAAATTCTGTCTGTCGTACTGACTGTTGAAGTCCACAGCCGACTGAATACTCGTATTTTCTGTCTGTAAAAAAGACAACAGACAGTATTCAGTCTGTCGAACTGACTTTTAAAGTCCACAGCCGACTGACTGTTTACACTACGACATAACCTCAAGGAAACCCAAGCAGTCCTTTGTCGCTTGGAAGGCAATGAAAGGAAGATTTAACAGCCGTGCAGCGACGTCGACTTGGCCAGAAAAGTGTCAATCAGTCTGCAGAGATGGCTAGATTGGGCTTAACCCGATATTTCAAAATGGAGAAGCCTGTTTGTGACTTGGCCTCTTTCCTAAAGGCTACTACAATACACAAAAACGACCTCGCTTCTTAAATAACTAAAACCTATAATGCGAGCTCACAAACGGGGCTTCACAACCTCCAAATAATACCAAACATCAATCCAATCGAGAACTGACACAAAGTGACTAAACTAATACTCGGGCAATGACTAGATAAATAATTTACAATTTCACCAAATGCTCGTATTTACAAATGACAGTTTAAATTCAACAGAGCGATACAAGTGAGTTTGTGTTTCAGTGTTTTACTGTTCAATTTAATAGTGTTTTCTCTTTTGTTTTGATTTGTTTGTAACTAGAATTGTTTTTAAACTAAGGCAACCATTTACTTTGTTTAGTTGTTCGACTCCATTTCGATTTCGCTTGCTCAATAAAATGCAAATGTTCAAATTTTGATTTCTATGCGACAAAATAATCTTAAATCTAAATTGTTTATGCTTTTGAGCTGTTTTTGTTTTTTTTTTTAGTTTGATTTTCAATTTTCCTATTCGGTGATATAAAAATTAGAAAATCCCATCTCTGTTCCCTATTCGCAGGCGATCTTCCCGTCGAAACTGCTGAGGGCGATTGCGAACGCCTGCAGCGCGCACAGTGGGTATCGATAGTCCATGGTGAACACGTCCTCAGAGGTGCGCCCAAATTGCATGACAATGTAGTCCGGGTCCGAGTCGTGCACGAGTTGGAAATTTTTCACCGATGCCTGGGTGACGCGTCCGTGAAAGTTCAGCACATACGATTGGGTCTCGTCGTTCCAGACGGGCGTTTTGTTATGCAGTTCCACTATGTTGTCCATTACCTGGAAAAATTTGAAAATATGCTTTGAAAGTAATTTGAGGGTGGAATGGGTTTGTGCTTACCTTGGATTTCCAGCCGTCCAATAGGCCCTGTTGTCGGGGATCTGCTGAGCTGATTTTCACGCGCTGATCCTCCTCTGTCATTCCGGGTAGGAGGACTGTCATGTTGCGTGGGCCCTTGAAACCTAAGATGTTGGTGTCCTGCAATGGGGGGGAAGTGTTTTCAAAGGCACGTGTTTTTGAAAAGTTATACGGGAAATGAAGGAGTTATTGTGAATGACCCGCTATTTCAGTAGCTGTCACTTTTGAAGCTTTTTTTCTTTGACATTTGACAAGTAGAAACTACGCCATTACTTAAAATGGAACGATACACGCTTCAACGACGCATTGAAATTATTAAAGTTCACTACAAAAATGGTGAAAATCTTGCAGTCACAGTTCGCAAAACTAAAGCATTTGTTGGTCGTCGTGAAACACCTTGTCGGACCGCAATTCAGAAATTGGTGGAAAAATTCGAGCTGTTGAGACAAGTTAGTGATGTGAAGAATAAAACCCGTGCACGTTGCTCAAGAACAACTGAGAATACTGCTGCTGTAGCCCAAAGTGTTGAAGAAAACCCAGGTTTGTCCATTCCTCGTCGTTCTTTGGAATTGCGCATTCCACAAACGTCATTACACCGTATTTTGCATAAAGACTTGGGTCTTAAGGCTTATAAAGATCTGAACAACGTTTACTTTCAACAAGACGGCGCTACGTGTCACACAAGCAACGAAACCATTGATCTTTTACGTTAAAAGTAACCGGACCGTGTTATCTCTGGAAGAGGTGATCACAATTGGCCACCGAGATCTTGTGACTTAACACCTTGCAACTTCTTCCTTCGGGGCCACGTGAAAGAAAAGGTATACGGCAACAGCCCAGCGTCGATTCAAGGCCTCAAAGATAAAATTCGTGAGGCTCTCGAGGACACAGGGCAGCCACTTTGCGATTTGGTTATGGAAAATTTCATGAAAAGGATATGGTCCTGTATGCGTGCTCGTGGTGGCCATTTGGCTGATGTTGTTATTTCGTTATTAACGGCATACCTTCCTCTTTATTATGAAATAAACATCCGACCATTTATCTCAAAAAATGTAATTTTTCTTTAAATACCAAAATAACACCTCTTATTGGAAAACCCTTTAGAAGGGAATAGTTGTGTTTGTTCAAGGAATTTCTAAAACGATTCAAACCGTGTCCAGCTGATGACTGGCTGGGACAGCAATCTTCTTGTAGTCAGATTCAGTGTTGGATTTCTTCCTTTTTGAGAGAATTTCGATGGTCTGTTTCGAAAAGCCTTAAATTCTCTAACCACAAGAGTCTACAACTGCTCTATAGAGGGACACTGCGATAGAGGACGCGTTAACCTAGGGTTTAGCGTGCGCAACTGCAGGCTTAATTTTTCTATGACTGAGAGCCGCATATTCGTTTGACAAACTCCCTAGACATCCTAAGACCGCTCCAGTGACTAAACCAATTGACGGAGAGAGTGACAAAATGGTGTAAATCACACAAAAACTGCGCGACAATAAATATTTACTCCAATCTCTTCGAGTATTCGATTAGACCCTCTTGTTCCACAAAGCTACGTAAATATTATATCACTTTTGAGCACGTGCTTCCCCCACGTTCAAAACATTTATTCCCAAACGACTAACATACGTGACCACTTCGAGAACTCTTCGATAACACGCTCAAAACTAATCGATAACAATGATTTATGCGCTCTGCTTCGTTTAGCAATTAATTTCTTATCACAAATGACTTAACTTTGTGAGCCATCTTACCAATCCCACTATGCAGATAGCAAGGCTGTCAATTAATTCATTAAAACAAACCCAAGATTAGATTATCGAAGTCGAAACACTTTTTTGGGATGCTGTCAACTTCCTCCTCTCCGACGCTTATCGCTGTGAAACAAAATTGTCGGTAACAGATGGAGAGAGATCAACAAGTGGAACAGAGGGTGGAAACAACAGATGAAATAATTTAGAAAAAAAATACCGAAAGAGGGATTACCGCAACAATGGCGGTTATGCGCTCATCATCAATCAAATAAATGGAAGTCGCTTTGCAGACTGACACTTTGTCCGAAGATTGGGTTTCATTGACAACCGAAGGACCATTAGTTGGGTGTAGCTTTTGTGTCAAGAATATTTATTTTAGCTCGTGTAAGGTTGGATGTCAACTGTTTTGCTTCTTTGACTGCGATGAACTGTGAAGATGGCAGCAGTTGGCGCATATCAATGGGGAAGCTCAAATATCTTGTCTGACAGCTGTCTGACTAAAGTATTTCGGTGTTGATTGGCTGAAATCGTTCATATGAGCAGCTGTTTCAGTTGACGTTTATGGAGGGGTAGCCGACGGATCTTTTGTCAAGAATTTCGTGACTGAGAACCAAGTTGACAGTTCGCAAATGTGGATGATGTAGAAAAAGTGACGTTCCCGACCAATCTAGTTCTTGCGTTCAGGTTACGCCCTATCCAGACCAATCTAGTCGACTTAAGATAACCAGATTCTTGAATGTGCCCGACAGGCAAGAGAGTGTTCAAGCAATTACATGTTTTAGCCTTTCTCTGAGAGAGGTATGCTGTCAGTGGCTAAATGCGGTGGGTTGACAGCTTTACTAGTAACGTCTGCCCAAACCTCTGACACTCCCCACACAATGGGACCTACAATTCTCCTTTTGACAGTCACTTAACCCAACTTATCCAGCTGTGACACAAAATGCTTTCAATGGACCTACAATTATTCTCCTTTTGACAGCCACTTAACCCAACTTATCCAGCTGCCACAAAAAATGCTTTCCTTGGATTCAATCAAAAGAGACACAAAAATTGTCGCACTTAACTTATATAATACTCACATAAATGACAGCAGCTAGATCCAGCCGCGGGCTCTCTGGGTCGTCCTTGTTGCCCCTGTCGAACACCGAGAACGACGTTCCAAACACATTCGATCGCAGCTTGCCAACAAACCCGTCCGCCTGTCGCGACAAGTCCGTGGGATCACAACTGATTATGTAGTTTGATGTTTTGCTCTTCTTGCGCTTACGACCTGAAATACACACACACACACAAACACGGTAGATGATTAGTGCCACAAAACCAACTTGGCAATTATACTCACCACCCAAGAGGAACATCTTCTTGCCGTAGTCCCGCTCTAGGTGCAGATAGTAGATGGGAAACAACCCCCTGTCCATGCCCTTGCGATCCCTGGTGATGCGACATTTGAACAGGACACCCTGCGGTGCTGGTTGCATCACAAATTGATCGATTTGCCCGACAACATCGCCCTCTGGCTCATTGGACGCCCCTTTGCCACCCTCACCGGCCATCGAAGGCGTAATGGGTGCCGCTCCGGCAACATTTCGATTTGCATAGTCCTCGGAGGTGTCATCGGATTTCGAAACTGTGATTGCATCAATGGGACTGCTCTCCTCGTCCTCAATCTCGTGCGAGGAGATTTCCTCGATGAGATCTGCAACAGACAGGGAGACCGGTTAAAGGTGGATGAGAATAAATGCGACCGTACACATACCTTCCTGACGGTTGGGCGATGCGATTGTCCGGATGGAATTGGAGTTGCTCGTTAGTATTTGATCGGGATTTTGTGGTGAGCCCATGAACTGCATCGGTCCGTCGTAGCCGTGCATTTCCCTGCTGTTGCTCTTCCGCATACCCGACATGGGACGCATGATTTGCAAGTCACTCGCCTGCACCATGCCGGGGGAGGCTCGTTTCTGTCGGATGTAGGCTTCCATCAGTTGTTTCTATACACAAAGCCGAGAGAGAGACAGGGAAAATGTTATTAATAAAATTGGTGTAGGCTATTTCAAGTGCTCTAGCTAAGTGGGGAGTGCATCATCGCATCGAGGTACACGAGAAAATCGTGTCAAGGATTTGTGTGTTGGGATTGCCACTTTGGGGATTATTAGTAGTCAGAGTTTCTGATGTTTTGGCACGTTGCACAAACGAATGGAGTGACGGACAGTGAGTTGAGTGGTGGCATGTACACTTATCAGCGTTTTTCAAGCTCACGTCGGACACTTCATGTTATCGCACTAGGTACTTGTGACGGACAGTTTGGATTGTTTGCCTTTCTATGACGCGATGTCATATTTTGTGAAAGATATGAATTCAATTTGAGGGAAAGTTGCCTGGGAAGCAGGGTAGCTGTCGCACAGTAAGTCAAACAATTTGAAATGGAAGGACCCCGCTTGTGAGTAGGTTTGGAACTGAATAGATCTGTGCCAGGTGGCGCAACACATGCGGCCAATCAATGGGATGGAAGTGACGTCTTTGACTGCAGCGACTTGTGGTCGCAATCAAGTCTTGCTGAACATTCCTAACCTCTCCTCGTTGTGCACATAGTTCGAGGAAAATTCGACTTTGGCGTTTGTATCCCTGACTTTCGTGAACACCTCTCTCATCTACAGCTTAGAGATCGATTGAAAATTACTTCGGCTATCGAAAGGACGCCCAGTTTTGACACTGAACAGTAGAAGATTGCGCTTGTCGGAGGGGAACACGTCTTTAAAAAGCCAGGAATTCAGTAGTTCCGCCAATATACCGGCCATCGTTCTGCAACCGACCTCAAAAGCCTCTGTCGATCGAGTTTGAACAGAGCTCTCGATAAGCCCAACTAGCAGCCACAGGACAAGGCAGTACTATTCAGCTTCTCAGAAAATGGTTCTCAGTTCCCAGTTCTACACGTTTGGCACATCTTTTCACAAACCCTATAGCCACATGGTCACTTAGGGGCCATCGACATCATCGACAGTTAAGGGAGCCCTTTTGAACAATGAATCAAAAGACAGACCTTGGGGACACAACGAAATATGCACACGTTGTCTCTCCGACCACCGCGATGCAAGAAACAACGCCGCCGCCCGGCGTTTTGGGCAGTTGTGGAACGAACTTGTACTTTTGTTCAGTTAACAGCGAATTCCTCCCTGGTTTCTCAAGAGAACGTCCTTCTTTTGAAACTGAAGGCTTCTCCTTGAAATTTTTGACCAAAATCCTGTAAAAGCTTCAAAGACTGAACTTTCCTGTTAGAAACTGAAGGCTTCTCCTTGAAAATGTTGACCAAAAACCTGTAAAAGCTTAAAAGACTGAACTTTCCTGTTAGAAACTGAAGGCTTCTCCTTGAAAATGTTGACCAAAAACCTGTAAAAGCTTAAAAGACTGAACTTTCCTGTTAGAAACTGAAGGCTTCTCCTTGAAAATGTTGAGCAAAACCCTGTAAAAGCTTCAAAGACTGAACTTTCCTGTTAGAAACTGAAGACTTCTCCGCGAAAATATTGAGCAAAAACCTGTAAAAGCTTCAAAGACTGAACTTTCCTGTTAGAAACTGAAGACTTCGCCTTGAAAATGTTGACCAAAAACCTGTTAAAGCTTCAAAGACTGAACTTTCCTGTTAAAAACTGAAGACTTCTCCGCGAAAATGTTGAGCAAAAACCTGTAAAAGCTTCAAAGACTGAACTTTCCTGTTAGAAACTGAAGACTTCTCCGCGAAAATGTTGACCAAAAACCTGTAAAAGCTTCAAAGACTGAACTTTCCTGTTAGAAACTGAAGACTTCTCCGCGAAAATGTTGAGCAAAAACCTGTAAAAGCTTCAAAGACTGAACTTTCCTGTTAGAAACTGAAGACTTCTCCGCGAAAATGTTGAGCAAAAACCTGTAAAAGCTTCAAAGACTGAACTTTCCACCTGTTAAAAACAGAAACTTCAACAGTGTTCCGTACACCTCTTTCCACTTTTCAGCAAAATTTTGTGGAGATCTGAAAATTCGTTGGGAAAAAATCTGAAAACATCGAAAACCCTGCAACTTTGAGTGAAAAAAATGAAAACCCACGATCTACCTCCCAAAATCTGTCGTCACATTTATTTCTGAACAAAAACACAATTAGACTCTTGGCACACCCATGTCAGTGGCATTGGGCAGTGTGCACTGCTTCTGGAAAAACTCTGGCAGATCCAGCTCTTGGCTGAAGGCGTTCTCCTTCCCCTTCGGAATGAACAGGTCAATTCGGTCGTAGATTACGCCAGTTGGTGAGGCACTCTTGAAGAAGTTCACCATTTCGGTGTCGCTGCTGTCGTCGCCCCAGATGAAGATCTTCACGTCCAAGTCCGTGGCCAGCTTCACCGCACCGAGGTCCTTCACAAAGTTCGACGTATGCGGCACTACTCCCAGGTCGAATGCCTGCGCGTTGCTTATCAGCCGCTTGAGATTGTCCGACCTTGGATCGACGTAGTAGTTCTCTGAGCTGGGTCCGAGGAACGTCACCGGGTACATGTTCTGTTTGAAGCGCAACAAAGTGCAGATGTCCGCATCGAAGCAGGAGAAGAAGCTCAGCCGGCCGCAGCCCTTGCGCAGCATGACCTCCAGAATCCGGTCGATGTAGAGGTTCTTGTCGATGGTTTGGATGCTCTCGTACTTGCCGTTGGAGCGTAGTTGCGGCCACTTGATTTCGATGTCGAAGCCGACGGTGTGGTCGACCTTGGTGAGGAAGTCCTCAAAGAGCGGGAAGAGGCGGTAGTCCTCGCGCGGCTCAGAGTTGTGGGCGGGGTATTCGATGATCTTCGAGCCGATCACCTGGTACGTCTTGAGGGCCTTCAGCTGTTCGTAGGTGATGTCTTTGATGAGGATTTCGGTGAGGTCGTCCTTGCTGGTTGGCGTCTTCGGGTCCAAGCACACGTACACTAGGAAGTCGTGGTAAATGATGGCTTGTAGGTCGCTGGTCAGCTGGACGTCGAACTCGACCATGTCGGTGCCGACGACGCCGGACTCTTTCATGGATGCGACGGTGTTTTCGGTGATTGGTGCTGCGCCGGTGGAGAGCT
Source organism: Cheilosia impressa (assembly GCA_948293265.1). NCBI lineage: Eukaryota > Metazoa > Arthropoda > Insecta > Diptera > Syrphidae > Cheilosia > Cheilosia impressa. Next base: position 52,970,089 of record OX411884.1, on the reverse strand, counting down.
TGAGGCTCTTGCCCAGGCCGCGATGGCCCACGTCGAGGGCGGTCCAATTCGAGCGCCAATAGTGCACGAAGGAGGTGTTGAAGTTGGGAACCGGCATTGGCAGAGGTTTGACTAGCAGATAACCGATTTTAATAGCCCCCACCGAGGTGAGCCAGTTGGGCGACATGAGCAGGAGATCGGTGTCGCCACTGCTGGCGTTAAAGGTCTCCGGGTAGAGGTACTGGTATCCAAGGGACCGGATCAGCTCGGGTTTTGCTTCGTCCTGCACGTAAATGGTCAGCATGTAGGCGGTCTTCTTCAAATCGCTCGTGGTGATGTGGAAGATGACGATGTCGTCCTTGCTGTAGGGCACCCCATACTCGGGCTGATCGCGAATGATGCTGTTGCCGTACTCCATGCGAACGTACTCCACGTTGGCCCTGGCGGAGGACACAATCGGCGTCAGCAGCTTCTCCTTCGCACTCCAATCGTAGTCGACTGGGCTCACCTTGACGAAGATCTTCCTCTCGGCAACGACCCCGTTGAATTGAATGGGGTTCCTGAACAGCTTCAGCTGCAGGATGTATCCACTGTTCAGCCAGCCACGCCTGACGTCCTTCACGCCGTTCACACAACCAAAACGATCCACAATGCCTCCGCTTTCGTCGCCCAACCCGATGCTCCGTCCATCCAGGTGGGTTTCCCACCTCCGAATCTGCACGCCTCCCTTGGCGTCCACGGCGCCGATGAAGTAGCGATAGTTCACCGTGGTATTCGCGACAAACCGCACCGTTCCCGACCACGTTGTCGCCAATTCAGTCGCATTCAGAACGACGGCCCTGTCCGCCGACCACTCGCCGAGGAAGCCAGCATCGCCAGCAATGCCAACCCACTCGAATGGCTTCAAGGGCTCGTCCACCTTCACACTGAAAGTCCACTCCAACCTGGCGGATGCCCGCACTCCCGGGATCCGACTCATCATCTTCGAGAAAAACGACTCCGACCGGTGGCTGTCGACGGTGGGTGGCAGTGCCACCAACTGCGCCGCCAGCACCAACGCAAGTACCACTTTCGATCCCATTATGCACGCGACGACTACGCGACACTGAACTTGAAAGGCGAGCGTCGCTAACTTTTTATACTCCCCAAACTGAGCGAGCTCTGTTCTTGTTCGCCCGCTTTAATTACAAAAACAGTCCGTTATCGATTAAACTTCACGCGATGGGCATAGCGCGAAATGATTTACGACACTCGAAAACGTTTTACTGCCCTCGACCGCCGTTGCTCATGTCGATCGTCGATAACAATTGATTTGATTTGGGATTGCAAACACTCAACGTTGGGAAGATTATTTACTTTTTGGAATATGCTCTGCCGCAGCAGCACACACCGTGACAGCCGATCGAGAAATGTCACTTTGAGGATCGGAAAACTGAAACAATGTAAAAAGCTGCAGAGAACACGCGGCCGGAGCTTTTTATTTGTGTGTGACGTGTGACCTATATGCGACCCTCTCTCTCGAACGGAATCACAACAGAGCACTCAATTGATGTAGGAAATCTTGGCAGGGTATCCGTTCGACCGTTTGCCGTATCGTGCTGCTGATACTCGTGTACTCGGACCGTTTCCGATTAATTTATTTTTGTTTGTAAATGATTCCGCTTTTGTCTATTGCGTCCGTGATGTGTTGTTTGTGAGTGAACTATGATCTTGAAAGCGATGCCGCACGTGATCGGTAATTAAATTGAGCAATCTGTGGGTGGCAGCCGAGGGGCGTGTGTTTTTATTCGACAGTGATACGAGTATGCTCGGTTTGGGGAGAGTGTGAAGCACATTTCAATAAATGTGCAGTTGGGTGGATGAAATTTATAAACCGGGATAGATTTATTTGCTACGTATAAAAGCTGTGAAAGAACCTCAATTGGACAGATCCGACAAGTGAAAAGTGTCATTTCAACACGACGACAAAGAGTGCAGCCTAATAATTAAGAAAACGACTGGGACTCAAGTGAATGGGACCAAAGTGACTGGGACCCAAGTTCAGTGGTAAGTGGTGGATTTTTGTTTTCGTATTTTAATCCCACAAAATGAACGTAAAAGTGACCCTGTAGCCCTTAACTTTTCTAATCCATTAAATTAGAAATGATTTATAAAGGTTTTGGTTGAAAAACGCCCCCAAAAAGTGGGCGTGGTAGTTGTCCGTGCTTTGGAGGAAACTGTTTCCCTTTTTTAAAAGGTTTTTGTTTTGTTTTTAGAAATATTTTGCCAAGAAAACGAAAACGCCCCCATAAATAGGGCGTGGCATTGAGTTGTTTGGAGCTTGATAAGCCTCGATATCTTTCTGTCCAATCCTTATGTTTGAGCGCAACGCGTTTTACCTGTTCGTCTTTTATACGTGTCCAGCGACGTGAAAAAAGCCAACGAGAATATTGTAAAATTTTGGGACCCGTTTGCTCCTTCTAGAATTTTGATCTCAGTTTTCACTAAGGAACCGCCTCTACAAACTGACTGAAATCATCCGCAAGAGTCGATTAAAATTGTTTCACAGCATCAGCAGTCATTCCTTAGTCACAACTGATCCCCTAAAATCCGCTTGGCATTATGAAGTTTAAAAATGAATTCGTCCATCCGTGCCAATTCGCATGTAATCCGATTAAGCACACAATGTGCTCAGTCTCATCCCCTTAATGAAGCACATAATCACCGGCTGTAGGTACCTCCGTTCCATTGACTGAAATTAAGCTGAACCGACACCGAGCAGATGTCGCTCCTGCATTGTGCATGCATTTTAATGAGTCCGGTGCTGTTTGCGACTTGTTTTGTTACAGACAAAATGAATGCGTTGAGAGCGCACACAAAAGCAACCTTGACCATGTTACCGGTCGAACTGAAAAACAACAACCCACCACCCGGTGCCCACCTTTGAGGGATGTCACTAAATCAATTGGCTTGATTCGTAGTTGGAAATAATTAAACTGTGTTCGAGTTGTTGGCATAGACGTCCAGTTCATAGTGGCATGCGTTTGATTGTGTTACAGCCTCACCGGATCTGTCAGAAGTGGGATATTGGATATGTGAGCCCAGCATGAAAGCAATTATTCGTCACTTCTTTGATGTGGGAGAGAGCGTGCATGCTAGAGTATATGTGGCTTGCTATGGATTTTATAAAAAGCTCGGATGTCGTCTACCGTACACTGTGGCGTGAAAGAAAGTTATTTGTGAGTTTTTGGAAGAGGTTTCTGCTGAGTTTTAAGGGAGAATCAGTAACGGACATAGGAAAAACGGGTTCAGAAGTTTATATTTTAGCAACATTTTTCAGAATTTTTCTGTCAACAAAGAACTTTTTCCGATCCTTTTTGTTGATACTGCTAAACGAGACATATACTCTGCCAGAGCAATAGTTTGCTGTCACTTTTAAGTTTCACTTGAGTTTGTAACTACTCACCAATGAGTCAATTCTGACAGACCCAATATCCAAGCCACCTCCTTAAATTTTCTGTCTCTTTAAAGATTCTTCGGAGTTCAGAATTCCTGATCGCCGAACTGTCACTCTTTCGTTTTGGAATTTTACTGACATATGTGCCAAATATTCCGACAGAACTTCCTCAACATCCGAGCTACCAGGACACGTTTTCTGTTTCTTTTTGGATTTTTCTGAGCTCAGAATTCCTCATCGCCGAACTGTCACTTTTTCGTTTTACCTGATTTTGGAATTACTGACATATGTGCCAAATATTCCGACAGAACTTCCTTTTCACATTTTTTGTCTCTTTTATGTTTCTTCGGATTTGAGAATTCCTGATCCCCGAACTGTCACTCTTTCGTTTTGGAATTTTACTGACATATGCGCCAAATATTCCGACAGAACTTCCCCTACATCCGAGCTACCAGGACACGTTTTCTGTTTCTTTTTGGATTTTTCTGAGCTCAGAATTCCTCATCGCCGAACTGTCACTTTTTCGTTTTACCTGATTTTGGAATTACTGACATATGTGCCAAATATTCCGACAGAACTTCCTTTTCACATTTTTTGTCTCTTTTATGTTTCTTCGGAGTTCAGAATTCCTGATCGCCGAACTGTCACTCTTTCGTTTTGGAATTTTTCTGACATATGCGCCAAATATTCCGACAGAACTTCCCCAACATCCGAGCTACCAGGACACGTTTTCTGTTTCTTTTTGGATTTTTCTGAGCTCAGAATTCCTCATCGCCGAACTGTCACTTTTTCTTTTCATCTGATTTTGGAATTACTGACATTTATGTGACAATATTCTGACAGATTCCCCAACATCCGAGCTCAGAATTCCTGATCACCGAACTGTTACTTTATTCGTTTTATCAACATTTTGGAATTATGCACAAAAGAGCCATAAAAAGTTTTGTTTTGAAAGAAAAAGTTTAACGAGCTTTAAGTCGATTTAACGAAAGCACTTTCTGTCACGTTTTACACGAGTTGGCCCCTGAACCCGCTCTTTTAAACCTACATTTTCCCACTTCGGACCGCTTCTTTAACAGTTTAAGCTCTCTAAGTAAAAAAATGTAACCAATGCAACTTCGGGCTCATTTTACAGACAGCGGCATCCATTTTTCAAAATTTAAGCTATAGGGCAGGTGCGGACATGGGGATGATTGTGCTAAATACCCAAGCGAGTAACGGAGGTATTTTATAACCGAAAAAAAACCTTTAAGCTGGCTTACAGCCCAAAAATAAACGCCAATTCATTTCTGTAGCACTTTCTCGAAATTTATTCAACTGTACGTTGGGCAGATATTTTTTTGGCTTCTCAAATCAGACTTCCGTTGACCTTAACACAGAGTTCCTCAACTAAATAGGAACAGGGCCTAAATTCTAAACCACTTGCCTCCAGGTGTAGCATCAGCATAAATCACTCCGACGATAGACTGTGTTCGTAACGAGCTGTCAAATGAAATTCACTCTATCACCATACCATCAGCAGCAGACATATTGCCGGGCATTTACCCAACAAACGGAAGTCACTCAAAGTTGACTAAGTCCCCGTTTATGTGCAACCCCAACTCACACTCGTCTGGCAGGCGAAAGTTATGCTAATAGAGGTCGAAATGGACGCACTCATCCATAAGTTTGTATTATTTGTCCGCAGGACAACAGGGCACAGGCCATGCACCCAAAAAAAAACGAGTATACCTCCTCCTTGACAAAGCATCTCCATTAACTTTCGTCCCATCGATTGACACACTCAAGTTGAAGAGTCCTTGCCGTTGTACACTCGCTGAGGGATACCGAACGTTTGGTTTTTATGCCACCTCTTGGTATACAGTTGCAGGCAGACACTCCTGCGTCCTGCCTAATTGGGTTTTTATGCTGATTCAGATTTGTAAGTAGCGTATCATGCCAAAGTAATTGTCTAAAGGACAAAGGCAAACCCCAGCCGCCAGAGGGGGTGATAAATAATTCATAAAATACACAATTAACGTTACTTACGGTGTAGCCACGCACCGAGTGTGTGCCGCTGTCAAAATAAATGGAACACGTGGCAACTTGCTAATGTGTTTCCGAATTTCTTTCCCACCTCGATATTGATATTTCACAGCTCCTGGTATTTTATTCCCTGGATTCTTTTCATGCCTGCCGTGGGAGGGCAATTTACTGTTCGAGTTTTCTTCCGGAATACTACCGCCTGGGGCGGCGCGACGAGGTAAAGCTTTTCGTTTTCATTTGGGAAACTGAAAGGTGAATTATAAATCATGGGAAAGGGGTGTGCATGCCCTGATCCTGAATACCCCATTCAGCATCTCAATTATTTCCATCAGTGGACGGATTAGTTCAATAACCAACCACACGTTTGTGCGGAATTCCATCTCATATATCAGCAAATCCGTTTCCATTGCGTAGCAAATAAAATAAAGTAAAATATTCCGAGGATCCCATTCAGCATCCTTCCTTCAATTACATTCCACTCACTCGTGTAGATAATCGTGCGTCAGAAGCAATTTATAAACGTCCCTGCAAAACACCGCTGAATCCACTCAACAAGACACCAACGACCCGTTTTCAGTGGTTCACCCCTTTTCGCCAGAGGGTGCATATATGTGACATGAACGTCAATTAACCTGTCAAACTTTGTTACAGCATTTAAGGAAATTCGTGTGTAATCTCGTCGGCACCCACTTCTCCACTTATCAGGTGATAAATTTGCACTCACCCGGTCCATGGAAATATCCTTCCCAGCCGACTCTCCAAAGTCCAATTACTTTGCGCCGCAAATAATTAGACAGACTCTCGTCCCGAACAAAAATCAATTATTTACCGGAAATGGTATCCCCCAGCCGACCCGAATCAAGGACATTAAACGAGTGATTCATGTTTGGTTTCAAAGGGCAAAGCCAGTGTATCCAATCTGACTTTAATGAACAACCACAGGAAGGACGATTTTCGTGAGATTCCAAATATTAACTTTATTACGAACTTTAGCTTCGTATACACAGGAAATCGTAGCCTTAATGGACCCTACGTCAGCGGGTGTCTTTGCTTGGCCAAGGAGACGCTGTCGCTGTTCCCTCGGCCATGAATAATTCCCTCAAAGCAATTTGAATTAAATAGAATTGAATAAAAGTCGAAATGGAGAACGTTTGCGTGTGTATTGTGTATATGTGCACGCTTGTGTGGTTTTTGAGCTTTTAATTATGCAGTCACCTAACCGCAAGGACATGGTCTTCTTGAAATTTGTTTTCAGTCAAGACCGCGCAGAGGAATTTCAAAAACGATTTCCATGTGCAGGGATATTTTGTGCTTCGGCAAAACAAGACCGTAATTCCTTGTGCTGACAGGAGTGCGCAAAGTGCTCTCGAAATGTGAAGAGGTGCTAATTGGATATATAAATGTGAATGAAAGAGGGTTGCATTTGGAGGAAAACCTTTGAGAGAATGACAAGACTCGAAATGAAACCAAGGCATAGACAAGGATATGACCTTCCGTTGCTTTTAGTCTCATAACCCGTTTAGGGAAGTGGCGACAGAAACTGATTATGTCAGTGAATGGTGTTCGGAAACTGCAGAGGGGGTCTCACTCCCAAGAATGCTGGGTGGGACTGCAATAAAGACCGTGAACGTGTGCTCTAGGTATTCACAAAAACAAGCGGCCTTGGTTCTAAATACGAACTGAAGCAACCCCTTCCGAGGCTTAACCGGGTATAAAGGGCCATCCAACTGCCTTTCCATGTGTATTTGGGACGGACCTCGGAATCTAATTTATTGCATCGAGTCTTTTACGATGCGCAACTGGTCCACATTGAACCCTCCATGCAGGTTCTTTCAAACAAACTTTCGCTGTTTGATTCTTTGAAGATTTATGACCGCAACCTGTCACTTTTTACCCAAAGTTAAACGATAATTTATTTGTTCGTTACAATTAACTTTTCACTTTCATTGAGACAAGAAAAAAATGTCGGCCGCAATGGCCGGTAAAAGGAGGAAGAAAAAAACGAGATCAAGTCGCTGGTTTAACCACTTGAAGTTGGTTGGGGTTGGCCAACTATGAACGAGTATGATAAATGTACTAGATGAAACAGTTTTTTTTAGACTGGCGTAACACAAATTTTCGGAACGAATGGAAAAGGCCTTCAATTTAATGCTGAATTAGGAAGCTTTCACGGGACGGTTTGAAAAATGTTCGCAGGAGCTAAGACGTTTCAAAAAATAATCAAGTTTATTTCGAGACTCTAAGTTATTTCGAGAGAAGAATTTTATGTAAGATACTAGAGGACCACGTGAACTTCGTCCCGCCCCAATTTAAAGCATTCAGATAAATCCAGAGTGATAATAAAACGCATTTGAATGCAATCGAAATCAGTAGAGAGCGATATTTTTTTTCAAAGGCAGTTTGCCAACACTCGAACAGGCAACGTACAGCTGACCGTGCGAAAAACAGGGAAATTCGAGAATTAATCCCACAGACTTCCAACGATTGGCCTGGCGATTTATTGATTCTCATCGCAAAAGCCAATCGAATGGGTAACTGAATCCGCTTGAATAGGAATGGAAGATCAGTTGGAATAATTGGTATTCGTGGGATGAGGACTTCCTCTCCTTTGAAATAGCCCTTGATGATCGTCGCTTGAATCACATTGTCCATCAGTGAGTCAAAACGGGCAATTTAACATTACCACCAGCGCAGCATAAGCCGGCGGATGTGCTGCAACGTGTATTTGCCGTATGGATGACATCAGCATAGACGCTCATAGACGCCTAGGTTTTTTTTTTTTTATATGGACAAAATCAGATGTTGACAGAACTCAAGAACGCGATGACCAATTTCGTTCAAACTTTAGATAAACCAACTACACGACCATGCAAACAAACCCTAAAAATTTGATCGAATTCAGTTTAACCGTTCGTGAGTTATAAAGTCACAACGCTTTTGCAACTCTCTTTTGTATATATAGAGATTATTCAATCCCGTGAGCGTTGACGGCTTTTGCTTGACAAAGATAGTGATATCCACCTTATCACTGGCGGTTTAAGACGGCTTGGATGAATGGAGATCGACCCCCTGGCCCCATAGTCTTCGATTATATAATTCAAAGGATTTTACAACTTGAGTCAGTTGGCTAAGTATTAAACTAACTGACAAGGCTTCTTGGTTGGTGCCCTGTTTCAGCCCGGACTTGACCCAGTTTCAAATTGTTGCAGTTTTTTTAAGTACCTTCTTTACAACTTTCTGCGAAATAGAGTACCTCGAGCTCACGGTATTGCTGCATTTATTTTGTCCACGCGTAGATCTGTATACGAGAAGCCTCCGCAGTGGTTGGCTGTACCTTCTGAAGTCTTTTTCGGATTGTTTGGACTAGAATAAGTGCGAAAAAAGAGAGGTTGAGATTCTCATTTGTCACCGCACAACCTCACACTAGTAATTAAATTGATTCAACGGTGAACTGCATTTAGGAAATAAATTCATCCAAGGAAGACAAAGGACGCTCTTAATGCCATCTATGGCCGATTAGAGAGCTTTTAACAACTAGTACAATTTATTTAATCGGCCATAGATCGCTTAGCCGAACCACCACTAACTTCTTGCACTTTTATATGAAGTGGAAGTCAGGGCTACCGTTTGCAGATTTCTTTGGGAAGTGTAATAGAAATTATATTATTTCACACACACAGCTTATTTCATTCCATTTCAAATCTATAGGGACAAAAGATAGGGAATTTCCAGGATCCGCTAGAGTTTCTTCTGAGCGAATGTCACAAAATCGAATCACGGTCAACATTTTAATGAAAAATATTCAGAAAGTAAAGCTTCTCTTTGCAATTTACTAGGAAGAGAAATGTCAAGGCAAAGTTAAAACAGTTCAATCCTAAATTATAAATAGGAGTACAATTTTTCTTTGGGCCTTGCAGGAGTACGGCTGACGAAAAAGGAGTACACTACTCCTATTGCAGTACTTTCGGCAGCGCTGAGTAGAACACGCGTCTTCTTGTTCTTTCGTCTTTCGGTTGTGTTTTTGGATACGTGCATCAACAGATGCATTTTGTCGTGTAAATCAGACCGAAGTGGGCCTCTGGCATATTACCCATGGAAAGAAACTGCCTTTCCTGTTTTAGCTGAGCAGTTTTGTGCCATTGAATGATGGAAGCACGCCGCGTGACCCTGCGGGATGTCAGGAACACTCCACAACACAATCTCTTTATTTAACGCATGTTCCACCGACCCATAGAAGAAAGTGCTTAAACAAGTGATGTGCGTAGTAAGGCAAACGAGTTTCTGTACCCGTTTTAAAATGACCACCCTGCTCGTCACTTATTTATGTCAATTTCGAGTTACACCCTTTAATCTGCTAAGGATGTCGTACATCGACTTCTCTTCAAACTCTTTCTACCCATCTTTGCATGCAACGCAATTCACCGCAACCCATCCGCTGGCAAAAGTTCTCCCAACTATCGGTATCGGTTGGGTACGTACTCGTAGTCCAAAAAAAAAAAGCGGACCGGATAATGTCCATGAAATCAACAGGGTAAACGAGCTTCCCATTCATTGTGCCTTTCTCTGAAGCACCATTTTTCTTTTCTCGTCTCCATCCGCTGCTATGAGTGTGCTGTGGCGATAAGCTTATGTTGGGGTTAAGTTAGCACTTCAATTTTGTCCCCCACAATGGCGAATGTTTTATGTAACGACCATAGAAACACATGACGGCACGATGAAGTCAAGAAGTAAATGCCTCCCCCTGTGTTTGACACAGTGAGCGGATTACAGTCCTTAACTTTGTAAACAGGACTCCTGACAGAGGATCTATCGGCGAACGTTTTGCCCTCCATCATCAAGGACTCAATTAAATGGGATGAAACAAAATTGAAGAGCAGAGAAACTTTTTACACGACAGCAGGAGGACCAGCTTCGCAATTAGTTTCGTTTGACTGTCTGGAGTTGCACCAGGCAATCATTGGCAAATGGAAAAGTTTCCCAAGCTAAACGCACCGTGATGGAAGAGGTTACCTTTTTTTTGGCCTAATTAAATCGAGTTTTTTTTCAACCTGTTTCGGGTTGGGTTACACACTTGTGCTTGCGGCGGATTGAGATGTTTTAGCCGTCAAATGACATCTGTCCGGAGACAGCAATGTGGTGTATGGCTGCAGGGGAATACCTCCCAATTACAGGAGTCACGTTTCGTTGTATATCCTTGAGAGTTGTTGGGTCAAATGGGACTTTATTTTGTTTCACTTATTCGTGTTAAGTTTATTGGTGTTCAAGGATGTTCGTGATTTGAGTAAAGAAGTCAAAGTTTGTGCCGTGGATTGAGTTTGTCGTTAGCTTTTAAAGTGAACCGATGATCGATTCGAAAAGTTTTCAATTCGTGGCGATTGCAGGGACTTTTTGAGTGGAGTTTTCTTTGCTTTTTGTTTTTGTAAACCTTAGAAAAATACTCCAGAGAAAGTTTCATAGAAATTTGTGCAGTAAGAGAGATTTCCATGAAACTTTCTTTTTCTCTATTTTTCCTAAGACTGCGAGACGACTTAAGGGGATGTGGTTCATCGCCACGCCTCCTTTTTGGGCCCGTTTTTGTCCCAAATATATTTTTCTACGACTTTACTGTTTAACCTGTGATAACTTATAGAGCTCTAGAAGATTAGAACCCGTTAATAAGTTTTAAGGGTGGATAGCTCTATATAGCTTTATCCCGTGTTAGGTTAGGTTGGGTTGAGTTAGGTTTTGTTAGGCTAGGGTGACAGGGAACAACTAGTGCCAAAGTAGGCTTAATGTGAACCACAGGATCGAATGATCTCAAAACTAGCCGCAGAAGCTGAGAATACAGCTTTGGACGCAACTGATGCTTGAATTAGCATGTTCGCCGAGATTGTCATAAAAGAGTTCTCCGAGATGTAGTTTCCTGCGAGATGGGAGGGCTGAACGCGTGCAGAGAAGGTGAGGAGTAATCTTCTGCTCCTCCTCGTCCAATGCAGCTTCTACAGAATTCGTGTGTAAGTAGTTCCAACCTCCCGTAAAGACACCTACCGTGCTAGCAACCCCAGCTACCTTTAAGTGCTGGTGGGTCCACTTCTAAAATTGATTTAAAAGAAGATCTGTTGTAATGTACTCCACGAAAATGAAACTACGACTGAAAAAATAGCTTCCGTAGAGAGTTTCCCCCTAACCTAACTTATATTTCTCGAAACTGCTTTGAGGCTTTGTCCTTCTGTCGTTTTTAAACAAATTTTTGATAAAATGGTTTTCCTGCCTTCATGGATTAGCATTCCACACTCCCTGCATCCACATCTCCGTCCACCAACTTTTCCCCATCAACAAGTTTGTAAAAACTTCGACCAATGTGCACACAAGCTTGCGGTTGCTTTGGCAGCTCACCCCAGTTGCTGGTCAGCTCTTCACAGAAATAACCGAGGAGACAAGAAAATTTCAGTCACTGACCGCAGGGTTTTCTAATAAAAATCATATCTTCGTCGGAAATTGTTGCGAAAACTCATTTATCTCCCTTCACCAGCAGACGACCGTCATATTGCAGCTGTGAATGGCAGCAGAAAATCCAGTCTGTTGGTCACTGATAAAGTCCCTCCGAACGCATCACATCCAACGGGTCCTAGAAAATATCCCAAACAAAAATAAAGAAGATTGTAAACTCGGGAGGGTGAGTCTGTGAAAATTGAAAACCGTTCGAGTCATTTTTAACTAGGAACACGCTCTCCCCCAGTTAAACAACAAAACACGTATTTGTACAGCTGCTGAGATATTTTATTTATAGTTTATTTTGCCATAACATCCCCCTAGACAACGTCTAGTACGTAAACCAAATTTAAAAATTGATCTTAGCAACCGACTTGTGTACCAAGGCCACACAATGCAGACACGTCGTGCCACAAGTTAAAAAAATAAATAAATAAAACAAACCCCCTATGGAGGCAGCAACTTCCTTATTCAATGAGCCATGGAAAAAACACAAATTATTGATAAAACTCGTGGAACCCAAGCCCCCAAGGCTGTGACTACAGTCACAGTAACCATAGTTGTCGTCGTCGTGAGCACCCTTACACCGCGCTCAGAGCAACAAAGGTTCAATTGTTATCGGGTGCCGCTGCCGGTGTACAATCGGCGTCGCATGAAGCTCGAAATACATGGAAATAACTAACTGCGGCGTACAGTGGTCGATTTTGGGTAGTCGGTGGACAAAAATCTACAAAAGGAATTTAAAACCGTCTACCCAAGACTGAAACTTTAATGAAATTGAATGGGTTCTGACAGGGCTGCTGTTTTCCAAAATGGCGGATCGAATCTATACCAAAGGGCATCACAATGGGTCCACGAGGACCTAAGTGTGGTATAGTAGGGTCTCACCTGCTCTACCAACCCGTAAACCTAACCTAACCTAACCATACCAGTCGAAGTTAGGAAAAAACTTAGTTTTGGGGGCGCAAAAATGACCCCAATCCAATCTGTTGCCAGACAGAGGAGTGATTCTCAAAATAGCTACCTAAGTCTGCAAAGTTTAGGCCTCTAAGCTGAATTTGTGTCCCGTTGCAAAATGTTGGTTTAGGGACTGGAAAAGACGGCTAAATATACAAAAAATTGAGGAAGGACTACAAGAAGAAATGAGTTTTGTAAAAGACCGGACTTTAGTAACCTAACTTTTTAGACGACAGTCCTCGAAAGTAGACCTCCAAAACTAGCAACGAAGTGCAAAAACTTCGAGTTTTGGAGCTTTATCCGGATTATTCTCCACAAATGTAAAAAAAACTCGGCCAGAAAACAGGTTTTTTTGGTCATCAATATTTCAAAAACTAGTTCCAGTCGCAGTCCGGTCGAGTTACACGACTGGACCCCTGGTTCGTGGTAAAAAAAACTCAAGCGGACTTACATCTCTAGCGGAGCTAGTAAATTTTTGTTTTCTGCTCACGGACTTGTACAAATAGTTGTCCAGAAACCACCCGCAACACTGAAGGTTTTCAAGCTTTATTCGTATGTAGTTGTGGCCGGACTATGAAGACTGACGTTTTTGGCAGCTTCAAGGCTTCTAACTTGAAAAGCCTTCCAATTCAACGAACTGCCACCACATTTCCATTTAATCAGGGCACTCATTCCGTAACTTTTCAGCCAATTATCGTCAAAACGATAGACCTCCAAAACTCGCAACTAAGTGCTAAAATTACAAGTTTGAGAGCTTAATTCAGTTCATTCTACACAAAGGCGCAGTGGCTAGCGTGTTGGACTACTAAGCGAGGGATCCCTCACATTTAAAGGTTTTTTTTCCACTGCGCCACCTGCCGCGATCGTCTGACAAACATCGGAGAGTACAACTGTCATGAAAGAGCTTCTCGCTTGTACTCGGCATAAAATTGACGATCGCTTCCATTCGTCCCAAAAATTAAAAACTCACACACAGAACGATTTGCTGTGAGCTTCTCACCGTTGCGCCAACTATTTCTAAATTATTTTTGTAACAACTTTCAGTCAGCCAATCAACCATAATCCACCACTGTACCTCGTTGCGGGGCAAAGTTGGTTTCATTCACAATTAAGGGTTGCGGCAGTGTGCCCCCACCCACTTCCATTCGGTCTTTGACTGTCCTTATGACAGGCAGAAAAAGTTCAAGTTAAATAAACAAATGGGTCGGTCGTCTTTCTCTGGCCCCCGTCCCTCACAACGACGACGTTGACTTTGCAGGGCTATCTTGGTAGTGCCGCCACAGTAGACAGAGACACGTCCTCGTCGTGAAATCACTGTTCCGTTTTCCGTCGACCGTTTGTTACTTCATTAGGAGTCCTCCAATGGGACTGTGCATCTGGCTGAACATGGAAAGTATATGAACGAGGATGTCATATACGAGTATGTATGCGATCGTCCTTTGGGATGATTTCTATGATAAATGAGCGAGGGGGTCCCTTGGGTTGGGTCCTTCATTCAGTTTACTCGGTTCATTTGCGTCGACTTGTATTGATTTTTGTGTATGTGTTTCTGAATAAAACAATATGGCTGACGTGGGGTAGTAATTAGAACAGATGGGCATGGGCACCAATCTAATAACGATGTGTTGGTGCGGCAGGCGTCTGTCATGCAATATGTCTATTACGCTCGGGTGGATGCACAACGATGTTATTGCGTTGTGAGTTTTTCTTCGATTTGTGCGAGAGACTGAGATGCTTTCATGGGCATCAAGGACCCTAGAGATCGAGCTACTGATTTGTGAAACCCTTTTGAAGAGGCCGAGCCAGGCGCTTGCTGTGTCCATTGTTCGCAGTTGAATGGATTTATTACTGAAATGGGTGATTTCGTGTTGCGTGTGGATGGGGATCATCATTAACAATAATTCAGTTTGCTTTATGCGGCTCCATGGTGATGGTGTTTGGGCGTCTTGTGCTGAGTAATTGGGAAGAGCGTACAACACGTTAAGATTGTCTAAGTGGCACAATTGGAAATGGCGTGGAACGGGTAATTGGATAATGGATATATTGCAACAGGACATAAAACAACTGACTTGCTGAATGAATACATCTTGTTGTTTGCTTGGTTTACCGGTTACTGTGGGCAAAGGTCCTTTGACATTAGCACTAAATTGTGGTCCCCAGAGCGATGTGTAAAAACTTCTTGGAGAGGTTATGTCCACAAATTGATGGTAGTTTTATTTTTGGAGCGCGAAACTTCCTAAATAACTTGATATTCATTCATAGATAATATTTGTTTGTTCGGCACAACTGTTCAATAACAAAATTCGACAGATGGCGCTGTCTAGCTTTTGACAAGCTCCTTATTTATATATGAATATAATTGTTGGTCCGTTTGTTTGTAGCCCTGTACCCTCTGAACACCTTGACCGATTGAGGTTATATCCACAGAATAAATTTGTCTGTTCAAAGCGAATTTTTTTATGTATGTTTGATTCCGAAAGGTGGCGCTATAGTCTAGCTCTTAACAAGTTCTATGTTTTTCTTCACATAATAAAGAGTTTTCCAATGAGAGGTGTTATTTTGAATGACCCGCTATATCGTTAGCTGTCACTTCTGAAGCTTTTATTCTTTGACATTTGACAAGTAGAAACAACGCCATTACTGAAAATGGAACGATACACGCTTCAACGACGCACTGAAATTATTAAAATTCACTACAAAAATGGTGAAAATCTTGCAGTCACAGTTCGTAAAACTGAAGCATTTGTTGGTCGTCGTGAAGCACCTTGTCGGACCGCAATACAGAAATTGGTGGAAAAATTCGAGCTGTTGGGACAAGTTAGTGATGTGAAGAATAAAACCCGTGCACGTCGCTCAAGAACAACTGAGAATACTGCTGCTGTAGCCCAAAGTGTTGAAGAAAACCCAGGTTTGTCCATTCCTCGTCGTTCTTTGGAATTGGTCTTCCACAAACGTCATTACACCGTATTTTGCATAAAGACTTGTGTCTTAAGGCTTATAAAGATCTGAACAACGTTTACTTTCAACAAGACGGCGCTACGTGCCACACAAGCAACAAACCATTGATCTTTTACGGGAAAACTTTCCGGACCGTGTTAGCTCTCGAAGGGGCGATCACAATTGGCCACCGTGATCTTGTGATTTAAACCCTGGCGACCTCTTGCTTTGGGGCCACGTGAAAGATAAGGTCTACGCCAACAGCCCAGCGTCGATTCAAGACCTCAAAGTTAAAATTCGTGAGGCTATCGAGGACATAGGGCAGCCACTTTGCGATTTGGTTACGGAAAATTTCATGAAAAGGATATGGTCCTGTATGCGTGCTCGTGGTGGCCATTTGGCTGATGTTGTTTTTCATTAATAACGGCATACCTTCCTCTTTATTATGAAATAAACATCCGATCATTTATCTCAAGAAATGGAATTTTTCTTTGAATACCAAAATAACACCTCTTATTGGAAAACCCTTTACAATATTATTGTTGGTGGGTCTGTTTGTAGTCGTGTACCCTCTGAACGTCTCGCCCGTTTGATGTTATTATATCCACAGAAACAATTTGTTTATTCGATGCGCAGGTTTATAGCTATAACAATATCCGAAAGATGGCGCTGTAGTCGAGTTGTTTACAAATGCTCTACGCATGGACCAATTTTACTTGTATTCACAATTTATGTTATTTTGGTGTCAAAAATGTCACATATTTCGACCCCGATAGGTGGCGTTGCAATCGAAATATAAAAAATTTCTATATTTACAAAAAATATATACATAAAATTTGAATAAAACCCGAGTAAATTGGGAGTAAGTTCGAAGCGGACGATTTTTTGTTAAATTTGTTTAAAAAAATCTAGGACTGATGTTTTTCAATTGCATTTCCACCCATAAACATCCACCTTTAAGTGGACTAGCTTTTAGCGAGTAGAGGGCGCTTTATTTATTTTTTTCTGCTTCGAATTATTTCTCTGGGTGAGAGAGACGTAGGTATTTTTGACGGTTAATTGCATTCCAGCCTTTAAAATTTTTGGTGGTGGACACAATGCTCCACAATAATTGTTCAAAATAAAATAATAACGCCCCACAGCGCCTGCATTATTTTATAACAAATTTTTTTCTTATTACTATTTCAAACAGATGTCCTACCAAAGACAGCTCCTATTTGGGTGAAAAGTGCTTCTATAAATTGGCTGCAACTCAATTTCCCCTCTCTCAATACGTGTCTTTGACATTCACGGGGGGAAACCCGTGCAAACAGCTAACAAAATTTAAATCACAGCTCTTCTTAACCTTGTATACTCATTCTCCCCTAATTGGAAATAAATTCAGACATCCATTACCTAGGAAGAAAACGAAGAAACACATTAAAACACACATTTCCTTGAAAGTTCATCTAAAATCACTCCCCCAGCGGATACAAAAATAAGTTCTGTTCGTCAAAGCTTCTTCTATTCAAATAATAAGCATTAATCTCCAACTCATAATAAATAGGTACCTATACAGCTCATAACTTTGGCAAGACATTCGGTGAAACTTTTGCCTGCGTGACCTCCCGCTATTAATCCAATTCAAAAAGTTTTAGTTCCCCAAGTTCTATCGGACCCACTGTAGCATATATTGTACTTTAAGTATCCGACTTTAAGCATGTAATAGTTGCTCTGAATTTTTCGTCTTCGGTTTGTGGAAAAACTTTCCCCATGACCAGACTCGAATGGTATTGTTTCGGTGCGGTTAACCAGACGACTAAGTTTTGGGTGTGTGTGTCATTGATGCGGTATTTTCTCTATAACGGGGGGTTTTCCATTTTTTTTTTTTTGGGATGTTTCTACGAAATTGGTCGGCACAAAACTGGGAAGACTCCCTCACCTGGGCTGGTGGCGAGTGTGCAAGTTTTCAAATGCAAATGGCGGAGCAGTTTGCATCCAAAGGATATGAGAATTTGAATTTATAGTTCGCTAAATGATGACAAATTGGTTACATAGAGAGTGCTCTGTGCAATCCCATCCCATTGCATTTTTAATACTCGTGTGGGAAAATAGAGGAGGAAATTTGGGAACCCACTAGATGCACTCGTTTCAATATTTGATAAATTGTGACTCTTGTAGAGTCCATTTTACTGATTAAGACGAACTGGTTCCATCATTTTTAAAGTCGTTTGTTGTCCTTTGGCCCCGGTAGTATTTCCACCCGAAGGTGGCTAACGATGGATTCTGTCCTCGATCAGAAACTTGTCAAATTCACATTTCTTCTCAATGAATCGGACATGAAGCAAAAGCTAAAAGTTGCTTGATGAAGGCCTTTATCATACCTAAGAAGCTCATAAGGGTTAGGGAAAGCAGTTTTTACTTGATACGCTTACAGAGCTACATCCACATGACCACCAATTTTGCTGTATGTAGGGATGGCAGCATTGGTGGGACAGAAAGGTGTTTAAAGCTTCAAGAAAAAGAATGGGCCAACTGACCCATTTTTAAGCAAGATCACGACACCCTCAGCCTCAGTGGTCTGGTCAGCTTGTGCTAGTCCGGCAGACGCTGATTCTGCCAGATTTTATCTCAGCGATGTATGAGACTTTAATGATAACAGCGATCGTGACAGCCTCAGCCTCTGTGGTCTGGTCAGCTCGAGCTAGTCCGGCAGACCCTGATTCTGGCAGATTCTATCTCGGCGATGTATTTGCCTTCAATGACAACTGCGATACCTTAAGCAAATTTGATTGCTTCAACTGTTTATGGGAAAATAGTCGCAGAACTCCCTCATACATTATTTACGCACAGAAGAGGTCCAAAAACGGAGCCTTGTGGTACTCGGCCATTTTGTAGTAAGCAGCGCCTGCGCCGGTCTAGTTCTAGTTCCTAAAACCATTTTTCATTCTTCTCTTTCATGGTCTTTACTACTGTCCACGTTTTGCTAGTCTGAAGATAGCTTCTCGTTCTGGCTTGCATCGGGCCTGAAGGCATGTTGCTCCAAGAGGGTATTCGCGACCTTTCCTAGTTAACTTTTGGGGTATTGCGGCATACTTCTAACTTTTGCGGCATTACTCTAACTTTTGGGGTATTGCGGACTGCAGTTGAGCCTCGAAATGCAATACACAATCAAAGGCAGCTGGCTAGGACCGTTCTAGTCTTAGAGAAAATGGACAGAGGTCCAATTATAGTATAGTACTTCCCTCCAACGTTCAATATTAACGTCGGTCTCAATAAAATGTTCAAAATGCCAGTTGTAACATCCAGCGATCTTCAAAAAGTGTACAAAATATTCCTGCCCCGATTGTATCATCCCCAAAGCCTGCCACACGAACTATAAGAACAGTCTCAGGACACTAAACTTGGAAGCACCCATTCTCTCATTCTCTTGGGAAATAAATTTCGATTTGAAATGCCCTCGCATTCAGGAAAGCCCTTCATAACTCAAAAAGTGATTACCCCCACTCCTCACAGTTCACTGGGTCCGAAGCGATACAAAGGATACCGACTCTCGGGTCAGTATTTAACCTCAAAATCAATATTAATGGCTTTCCGATGTAACCACTTCATTAGCATTGGCGCGCACTGTTCAGAGCGATATGCAAACCTGTAATTAAACTCACATCAATGGTCATGGGAATACACTGGTTATAGTTCCACCGCAGCATTGCGATTGTTCGCCAGAATCTCATTTGCACTCGCACACAATCGCCGGGGAGAAACTTTTTCAATTGTGCCAACTGTGAGCGTGCCAATTCATGGAACATCCCCATTCGGTGATGGTGCTTCGGCTTCCTCCTATCATGGTATTGAAATTCAAATTAACTTTGAAAGGCAACTTCTCCTCCTTGGAAACATATCGCAGACGAAGTCGAGCGTCGTCATGATCATGACTCATGTGTGCTAAAGAGTTTTCAACTTCCTCTCCCTACACTGTGTAGTGGAATGTCCTTCGATATAGCATTGAATCGATTCGATTGAACACCTCTTGTTCAATATTGACTTTCCTCGTGCATGAATGATTGACAGTGAAAAGGAGCAGGGGAAACTTCTCGAACGGGCTCCTCACTTTAAACACGAACGACGTGTTTGTATCTGTGAACGCGCGTCTCATCGTCGTCGGCTTTCAAATGATGATGATGATATTTTTGTTTTTTTTTTTGTTATCTTGGTGAAATATCCTTTCCAGCGACGGCACTGTCAGTGTCACATGGGAGTGGAATTGTTTTCAAGGAAATGAGTTTGAAAATTGGAAAAGTTTCAACGGGATGACAGTGTGTGAGTACAGTGAGAAACCATCACTTGTTACACAAGGATACACACCTGTTAGTTGGGTCGATTGAATATGCGTATCGCACATGTCTCCGTCTATTTTTAACCAACGACACGAACAATAAATCAATGCGAACACCATAGCCGCCCTGCACTGATAAGGCGTCATTTGTGTGAGTGTGAGTACAATAAATTGTGAACAAACTGAGTTGGAGGTAAAAAAAAGAAAACCACATCCTTGTGCGAAGTATAGACACGAATTTGCGTATATGTACGTTTGTATTGAACACTATTGCTAATCGACCAAAGGGACACAAAGTTTATCTAATACAGGCATTCAAGTGAACGTAATAATAGGTCGGATGACCTATATGGGATATTTTTATGAGATTGTGGACTTATGGGACGTTGAACTTGCTGGCAAGGAACTGTTTGGTTTTCTTTCCTTTAAGGCCGATGTCCTGATGTAAATCGCCGGACATTGTCGGATACCACACGATTGCTTTGTGACAGCAATTAAATAATTCTCAAAGGATAAAGTTGATGGGGCTTCTGTCCGTACCAGGAAGCTGCAGTAAGTTTATGCAACTCTGCAAAAATTCACCGAAGAAACACAAACATTTGGGGGAGTTGTAGTGATTTTGCAAATACTTTGGTTGGAACTGCTGCAATTCCAAACAAGTCCACTTATAAAGTGTGAGGAAATTTATATTTTCGACAATATTCGGTAAAGGTGTTGACTTTCGTCGTAAATTTCAGAGTTTCAAGTCCGAAACACAAGAATTGAGGGAATTATAGCGATTTTGTTAATACTTTGGTTGAAACTGCAGCAATTGCAAACAAATTCTGGAAATGAAAGTCCTGCTCATATCAGCAAGCTGCAGTCAATTTATGCAAGTCTATAAAAATTCAACTGCGAAACACAAGAATTAAGGGAATTATAGCGATTTTGTTAGCACTTTGGTTGGAACTGCAGCAATTGCAAACAAATTCGCTGATAAAGTCTGAGGAAATCCACATTTTCCACAAGATTCGGAGTTAGAGTTGGTTTTATTAAAATTGCAACTATTCTGAGGCTGCAACCATCGATATCGACATTAAATTTTCAACCATGGGCAACTCAGAGCCCACAAAACTCCCACCATGATACTCGAAAACTATGCACTTTCACCGACCAATTTATTTATCATCCGCTGGAAATTCCAAGCCACCCTAAACAAGCCATTATCTGATAAATCACGCGATGGGCCTTATTTTTCCCATCACACCCAAATCCGAGTAGGTACTTAGCAATTCAATAACCATTGCGAAAGCCACCCCTCCACCACAGCGATAAGCCTAAGTACTCTGTATCTGTAACACAATCGGTTGCGTCCCGGCGCCAAAAAAGGTCAAACACCGTTTACCCATCGTGATTTGATTTTATTAGCCACCATTGCGCGCGTCCGCTTCCACGAATAATTAAATTCGACCGACCCCTACCCTCCGCATCCGAAGATATTTATATAAAATCCACAATCGATGTAGAACGATCTCGGTTGGTGTTTCTATCCAGCCTCCAGTGGCCCTTTGGCGTTTTATCGATTGATGTAAAATCACCTTCCACGCCATTACGAGTTGTAATTAATTTATGAGACTCAAAATGCACCTAGACTCGAAGGAATAAATGGCCTGACATCCGCACAGGACTTGTTTCATTTATAAATATTTGCCGCATCATAATTCCGCCCTGCTGGGTGGTTGTTATAAAAAATAATTGAGTTTTACGCCCCAAAAGTTGTGGAAATTTAATTTCCTTGCTGCGAGTTACATTATTCCGTCTGAAAATAATTAAAACGTATGCAGAGGGTGTGTCAGTTTCATGGTGCGGTTGTTGGCGATAAACTTTTGCCGATGCGAGGCAATTTAGCTTCTCATTTAAAAAAGTTGCTCAGCTTTGTAAAAACTTTTAAATACCTCCGACAGAATAAATAGGCAAGAAGTGCCACCAATGCAGTCTACAACGAAGAAACACAAAAATTCGTCATTTTGCAAGCACTTTGGTTGGAACTGTACCAATTGCAAACAAGTACACTTATAAACTGCGGGTAAGTCCACCGTTTTTGACAAGATTCGGCAGGGTTGTTGGCCTCCGTCTTTAATTTAAGAGGGAAAGTTGTTTATTTGTTAGAAATGCAGATAACTTCTAAATACCCAACTTCGCCAACTTTTCTGCGGCTGCAACCATTGATGTCAGATGTTAAATTTAATTAATACGCGCAATAAAAGCCCTGGTGCTGCAGTCAATTTAAGTAAATCTGCAACAATTTCAAACTGAAAAACTTAAAATTGGAGGAATAATTGTGATTTTGCAAGCACTTTGGTTGGAACTGTACCAATTGCAAACAAATTCGCTATAAAGCTGCTGATAACTTTAACTGGAAGGGGGTTATTTATGCAACTAAAGGAGGTCGCTCTTTCAAGATAGATGACGGCCGAAGTTAACCAAAATTGTGATTTTGCAAGCACTTTGGTTGGAACTGTACCAATTGCAAACAAATTCGCTATAAATCCGCTGATAACTTTAACTGGGAGGGGGTTATTTATGCAACTAAAGGAGGTCGCTCTTTCAAGATAGATGACGGCCGAAGTTAACCAAAATTGTGATTTTGCAAGCACTTTGGTTGGAACTGTACCAATTGCAAACAAATTCGCTATAAATCCGCTGATAACTTTAACTGGGAGGGGGTTATTTTTGCAACTAAAGGAGGTCGCACTTTCGGGATAGATGACGGCCGAAGTTAACCAAAATTGTGATTTTGCAAGCACTTTGGTTGGAACTGTACCAATTGCAAACAAATTCAGTATAAATCCGCTGATAACTTTAACTGGAAGGGGGTTATTTATGCAACTAAAGGAGGTCGCACTTTCAAGATAGACGACGGCCGAAGTTAACCAAAATTGTGATTTTGCAAGCACTTTGGTTGGAACTGTACCAATTGCAAACAAATTCGCTATAAATCCGCTGATAACTTTAACTGGGAGGGGGTTATTTTTGCAACTAAAGGAGGTCGCACTTTCGGGATAGATGACGGCCGAAGTTAACCAAAATTGTGATTTTGCAAGCACTTTGGTTGGAACTGTACCAATTGCAAACAAATTCAGTATAAATCCGCTGATAACTTTAACTGGAAGGGGGTTATTTATGCAACTAAAGGAGGTCGCACTTTCAAGATAGACGACGGCCGAAGTTAACCAAAATTGTGATTTTGCAAGCACTTTGGTTGGAACTGTACCAATTGCAAACAAATTCGCTATAAAGCTGCTGATAACTTTAACTCGAAGGGGGTTATTTATGCAACTAAAAGAGGTCGCACTTTCGGGATAGATGAACTCTAATTTATGCAAAATCTACCGAAATTCTATACCAATCCTTGTTTTCTATAGATGGACGCACGGATTCCCGTCAGTCTTCCTAGAATGTAAAAGAATGTCCGATCATTTGCAACGAACTCTCACATTTTCCATATAAAAAGAGGTACAAAATATTTCGCGTGAAGCTTGAAAATGATTTCGAGAAAGGCCGATAAAAATTAGAACTTTCCAACCAAGTCCTTGCTGACGTTCCTATGCCGACAGTTCTCTTACTAACAATTCGAGTATAAGACGCTCAAACTGAACCACCCTGTCCGACTAAATTTGCATGAATCCACATCCGCAGGTACAGAGATGTGGTCCATGGAACACGGTCGCGTGGAGGACGCTTTAAGTCTTAAAACGAAAGCACGTAAACAATAATTGCCCGATGGAGATTAGCTGTTTATGGTTCCCGCTTTTGATGAATATTTCTTTTATTTTGACAGTCGAATGGGAGTCCTTATTGTGCGCTGAAAATAGTACTGCATTGGTTCGAAAATGCATGTGCACTTCAGGATCAGTTGTAGCTACAGCTCGATGGAAAGGGTTGAAAGAGGCGTTCCACAAGGTTCAGGTCTAGCTGCTATTTTGTTATACCCTCCAGAGGAAGGTATATTCACTTTGCCAATACATTTGTAACGCCAAGAAGGAGTCACCGGAGACCTCATAAAGTATATATATTCTGAATCAGGATCACATTCTGAATCGATTTAGCCATGTCCGTCTGTCTGTCTGTCTGTCTGTTGAAAGCACGATAGCACCCAAAGTAATTGACGTAGCTGAATGAAATTCGGTGAAAGGACTTCTTTTTATCGGCGTCAGGTTGGTATTCAAAATGGGCTATGTCGGTCAAGTACTTCTGGTACCTCCCATACAAAACCAATATTGGACCCATGTGTCTCTCTGTCTGTTGATAGCACGATGGCGCCCAAAGTAATTGACGTAGCTGAATGAAATTCGGTGAAAGGACTTCTTTTTATCGGCGTCAGGTTGGTATTCAAAATGGGCTATGTCGGTCAAGTACTTCTGGTACCTCCCATACAAAACCAATATTGGACCCATGTGCCTCTCAGTCTGTTGAAAGCACGATAGCGCTCAAAGTAATTGACGTAGGTGAATGAAATTTGGTGAGAGCACTTATTTTTATCAGCGTCAGGTTGATATTGAAAACGGGGTATGTCGGTCAAGTACTTCTGGTACCTCCCATACAAAACCAATATTGGACCCATGTGTCTCTCTGTCTGTTGATAGCACGATGGCGCCCAAAGTAATTGACGTAGCTGAATGAAATTCGGTGAAAGGACTTCTTTTTACCGGCGTCAGGTTGGTATTCAAAATGGGCTATGTCGGTCAAGTAGTTCTGGTACCTCCCATATAAAACCAATATTAGACCCATGTGTCCCTCTTTCCGTTGAAAACACGATAGCGTCCAAAGGAATCAACCTAGGTGAATGAAGTTTTGTGACAGGACTTCTTTTATCGTCGTTAGGTTGGTATAAAAATGGGCTATGTCGGTCAAGTAGTTCTGGTATTTTGCATGACTTGTATGCAGTGGAGGGTATCAAAGCATCGGCCAGGCCGATGATAACACTTTTACTTGTTTTTAGTTTGTTTATTTTAATTGCTCACTTGAAAAACGTCTTGGAGGTAAAATTTGTATTTCAGGCTTAGTTGACAATTATGCTCTGTGCACAGACAACAATCGGAAACGACCGTTCTTACCTTTTCCCCCCTTTATTTGAATTAGATCAGTTGTGAGTCTTTTTCTCCCGGCAGTTCTTATAAATATCCATCCGGGCCAAACTAACTCTTGTCCTCATTACAATCCAATTCATTTATTTGGTTTACTTAACTCTGTTATTCGATTGTCAATTCACCTTCCATTTGAAAATGTCCCACTATAATGAAATATCCAAGGGTACCTATTCAATATGACGCATAAGCCCTACTCGCCAGTAATTACCTTGTGAATATTTGATAGCAATGACAATTGTTGCGAACGTGGCATTGGAAGGTTTGTCTGTCGCTGTCTAGTAATAATAGTCGAAGACATCAATCAGCCCGAAAGCATTACCATGAATTATTCACTCGGTAATTAATTAAAATAAATCGTTTGCAGTCGGAATAGGAGCAGAGGGATTAGATCCTTTGACTTAGACACCTGGTGGCGGATTCTCCGCCCGACTGAACTTCCATTATTCTGATTAAAACCAGTTCTGCAATTCATTACTAATAGCAAATTTCGTAAAGCTCCGTCCCAAATCAATACCCAAATCCGGACCAAGACTAAGCCAAACCCTCATTGTCTTCGAATTCCTCATATGCAAATACTGCGTCTTCTTCGGCATTAATAAAAAATTCACTCAGCAATTTATTTAAAGATTTATAAAGGAGCCTATACCTCTTTCCTTTATGAATCCAGCCTTATCCGGAACAATCAAAAGCACATACCCACACTTCTAGGTGTGAGCGACACACGCTCGCATGGCATAAAACACGCCCAGTCACCGACAGATATCCATGACAGGGTTTTCCATGTCGCTTCCTCAGATGAGTTTGTATTCATTAAATTTGTTTTTTTTTTATTAAAAATAAAGAGAAATAAATAAATAAATTGAATTTTCGTCACCTGTTTGCTTAGGCGGCCTGAGCTTTGGTATTATATTTAAACAAGCCCACTCGCAGGGGGACTGGGTGCACGACTCTGGCGTATACGTAACATTTTTGTTTTCTTTTGCTTTCGCCATTATTTGGTGTGTGAGGCTGGTTATTGTTTCTGGTTTGTGGGAGAGTCGTTAAATGCACTTTATTGTTGAACATTTCATTTCGGTTCATCTGTTTGCTTTGATTTTTGGGGTTATCCTCAAAGGAGCACCTGGAGGGAGAGAAAAAGAGGGAAAATTGCTCAAGTTGTTGCAGCATATATGGCGCGTGTGGCCAAGGGAAATCCTTTGATTATAACAGTAGGAGTAGCAGCCCTTTGCAGTTGAGCTATGCTTGACTGTAATCCTCGTCTTGTTCGTACATTTCAAAGCCCTCTTGGAACTTGGATAAGTAAAGGGTTTTTCAACAGGGGCGCTACAAAAGTAGAGCGACAGGGACAGCAAACGACGCCGAATTTCTTGCCGCTCTTTTGACATTTCCCTTCAGTAAGGTTTGCCATTTCATGATGTAAAGATATACGAGCCAACAACGAGTCGAAATTATTAAAATTTACTACCGACATTCGGAGTCAGTGGCCTCAACGTTAAGAGCGCTACGTCCAATTTATGGTCGCCATAATCGTCCTAGCAGATCAACAATTGAGCGTCTAGTGGAAAAATTTGAATCCACAGGCACAGTACAAAATGTTCCCGTGCCAGTGAGACAAAGAAGTGCCCGTAGTGTCGAGAATATTGCTGCCGCTGAGGCTTCAGTTGAAGAAAGCCCAACTGTGTCTCTTACACGTGGTTCTTAAGCGTTGGGCATCTCTGTGACGTCGTTGTGGCGAATTTTGCGAAAAGATCTTGGCCTACATCCTTACAAGATTAAATTGACGCAAGAACTGAAGCCGCTTGACCACCAGAAGCGTCGTATGTTCGTGAATTGGGCTGAGCAACAACTTGACAATGATTCGGATTTTCATCGAAAAATCATCTTCAGGGATGAGGCTCATTTCTGGCTGAATGGCTTCGTCAATAAACAAAATATGCGGTATTGGTCAGGCAGCAATCCACACGTACTCCATGAGCCATCATTGCATCCCGAAAAAATTACGGTTTGGTGTGGTTTATGGGCCGGCGGCGTCATTGGGCCGTACTTCTACCGTGATGATCAAGACCTGCACGTTACTGTGAATGGGAATCGCTACCGTTCAATGATAACCGAATATTTTTCACCTCAATTGGATGATATGGACTTGGAGGACATGTGACAGCGAATGTCACAATCAATTTATTGGAACCCAAGTTTGGAGAACGTGTTATCTCACGAAATGGTCCAGTCGCTTGGCCGCCTCGGTCGTGCGATTTGACGCCGTTAGACTATTTCCTGTGGGGCTGCGTCAAGCCTATGGTCTTTGCCAACAAGCCAGCGACGATTGATGAACTTCGTACGAATATCGAACGTGAAATTGCAGCAGTATCGGCCGATTTATGCTTGAAAACCGTCGAAAATTGGGTTCAGCCTCTGGACTTCTGCAAGCGTGCCCGTGGTGGTATTGCAAAAGAAATCGAGTTCTATACATAATGGCATCGACGTACTTTCACAGGAATAAAAAATTTCATTGATATCCAAAACCGTTTTTGTTTTATGTAAAAAAAAACGTTTGTAGCGCTCTTTTTGAAAAACCCTTGACAATAAGCTTTTCCTTCCGTTGGCCATCTCGTATAGAACTCTAATACCCGCGGTGGAATTTTGCTTCGTGGGTTTATACAATTTTTGATGATGCAGTCTTCAAGAATGGCGCAATAGCTATTTCTACAGTGACCTGTTGATGAACTTGGATCGTGGATCGGTCTAATTGCAAACAAAAAACCGTCGCTGCCGAGGATAAATATTTTTGATCGGTACTTCCTTTTCCGAGTTCCTATAAAAAAATTGCCCCACATGAGAAATTGCTGTCAACATTTCAAAATACAAGTAGTTTTGGGCCTGTTTGTTTATTTCAATTGCTTATTTGAATAACGTCTTGGAGGTAACATTTTTATTTCCAAATGCAAGTCGTCTGGGGCCTGAAAATTCGAACACGATCGTGACTATCACACAAAAGGCATCTCTCCAGTTTCGCAGCATCCCTACGAGGACTACTATATTCCTACTGATAGATATAAGTGCGTAAATAAATTAGGATTATCTCGACTTGATTTAGCTATTCTATCCCCCTAATCATGCGAAATCTTTACACAAAGACCCGCCTTCTTACCAAGTGCGACAGGATACAAAAAAAGTGACAAAATTTTTTTTTTTAAAACACTTATTTAAATTTTTGTCCCTTATTCCACACCTCCCGCGGTACAAACTCAGCGAGCATCATCAAATTTTTTTACATCTCCAGGGACCCTTTTATTTTTCCGCTCTCCTCCCTTGTCAAACAGTTTTTTTATTTAATTTTTCACGTCCGCTCTGGCCATCGGCGTGCGCGTTAGGAATGTAAATCATTCTGTCATCGGCGTTGTCCTTGAATTTCTTAATTATTTATTTACTTGCAGAATGAGATGTCCGCTATATAAACGGGAAGATTGTCCCAAAATAAGAAATAGACACGACTCCAGAACTACGACTCGAATTACACAAATGTCGGCAGTATCCTTTCGAATGATACACCGATTTCAACTCATATATATAAAAGTGCCATCCAGCATAGGAGTCTTCTACGAGTCACAGGACACAAGTGTGAGAAAGGATGACGACGCTTCGAATAAAAATTCATTTCAATGGAAACCGTACACCGTACGTCTGTCTGCCTTCTGTCGGTCGAATTCGCGCTCTTGTATACGGATATATCGGCATCACAGCTTGCCACTGCCATTACGAGTATATCCTTCGGCAAACACACAAAAAAAAACATGAGGAAAAGCCTGAATAAGCCGGTGAAAACAATGCGCTCATTTGCTCATTGGAATTGAATGGTTTTGTTTTTATTCCTTTGGGGAATTTTTTTCCCTTCTACACATACACACAAGTGAATGTCTCACTTGTGGATTAAAGAAGGATATGGCGAAAGCTTTTTTTTTAATACAAGAAGTACGCGATCGCTACGAATGAAATGGAAAGGATTAGAGGAGCTCACTCTTGGGCTTATTGGGGGGGAAAAAAAACCAATCAACCTCTCTGAAATGAACGGCGAGGATATTGCACCATCCAAGGATTCCAAAGGGGGATACATAATGTGAGTACTTGTAGAAGAATTTATGTTTTGTGGCTTTGGGGTCTGTGGATGGGGAAGGAAACTTGCCAATCCCTTCAGTTGTGGATTATAAGTGGTAATTATTAGTTCCACCTAAATCCCGACAGCCAAGTACGGTCCTACACCTAAGGATGGAGGTTTCTTGCTGCTTTGATTCGTAAATTCGCGTCATAAGTCGTAGCTCTACAAAATCTCTTGAAATGCGGTTTGCAGCGCGAGCAGTATTTTTAACTTGCGCCTAAGAGCAGGCTCATATTTTATGCTGAACGTTTCTCTGCCCTTTTTTCTATGACACAAGTTACAGACGAGGAATCTGAACCTCGCTCCTTGTTAAGCTCTACATTTAAACAGAAATCCATTCAGATTGGGTGGGTAGCTTAAACGTGATGAGTGTTTAAATCCAGGCACAAAGGGACGAGTTCTACGATCGAAATACACAAAACTGGATCAAAGTTGTATGTCCTCAAAAACCTAAAGACCATTGCACAAAATTTCCAAATTTCTTCCTTTAAAATGTACAAAATAAACAGGTGCAGGTTTAAGACTGCTTTTGTTTAAAAAATACAGCATTTTTTATTTAGCAAAACTAGAAAAGCAGGCAGCGGGCCGTTGGGTGCTTGTTATGCAGCACCCAACGGCAATTGACAAAACGCGTCGTCAAACAACTCAATTTCCTTCTTAAAAAGGAGCATCGTCCTTACGACGACGCGCCGTTAAACAACTCAATTTCCTTCCTAAAAAGTAGCATCGTCCTTACGACGACGCGCCGTAGCACAACTCAATTTCCATGCTAAAAAACGACATCGTCCTGACGACGATTGTCGTTTGTTTGACGAGCGGGTTCCTCCTTCACATTCTATTCCTCTAGGCAAATTTAATCCAAGCAATCAGTCCCTGCAACCAGTATTATAACGCCGACAGCTTAAACTTTTCTAAAAGCATCCAACGTGTCGTAAGGCTTCATATCCTGTTGAAACTTTCTGCTTTCCTTGCATTCGGAAGTGAATGCAAATTCGATTCACTTCCATCTGCTTGCGACCCTTATAACTCAGATCCGCCACTCGATAGTTTCATCTGTCCCAGTTACCACTCTGGCTTTGCTTTTTGCAATTTCGAGAACCTAATCAATTTCCAGCGGACATCCCCGCCATTTCGCTTCCGCCTTTGCTCGCGGTGCATCCTTGAAGCTGATTTACCGGCAGTTAAATTTTCAACTGCGCTGCACCATCTGAGAGCGAAAAAGACGCGAATTTGAAATGTTGAGGGTCTTCCCTTGGACTGTCATCCTTTCGTATTCTTTGGGTCGTCAGGATCTCATTTTGAACAAGCATTCGTGGGGAGAGTGCTTTAATTGCCACTGTTTGGATAGCAGGCGCACTTAATGGCCGGTGGGGGAGGGAAAGAGTTTCTCTAGCAGGATAAAAGGGAAAATGGATTTGTAGCAAGGATTGTCTCGATGAAAGTAAAACAGTTTATAGAGCACTTTAGGAAATGTTTTAGGGCGGAAGGCCGGACTGCAGTTCACAAAGTGCTTACAATATTTTGATCCAAAACACACGAACGCTGTACAAACTAATTAAATTTAATTATGAAAATTACACCGAGCTGCGGAGCTCTCAACCGGATTTCATCAAACAACGTCCTTTCGATGGTTGATTGCATGCATTAAATTTAATGCGCCGCCTAGCCATCTGTCATGTGGAATCAAATGCCCCGGGCAACATCGTGGGGGTGGCGGAAAAGTTGATGAATGCGATGCAAGGACGATAAATTTTTATATTTGAACCTAAAACAGATAGTGACGGGCGGCTGGTTGATGGACTTTTGCGTCGTTAACAATTATTGTCACTCGTCCTCGATTCGATGGAACTGTGGTTTTTAACATTTTTCGCAACGTCACCGACTTCGAACCGAATCGTGCCATTCTGACGTCAACCCAAGCATTAAACTTATTTTATGGACACGAGCTGGCCGCTCATTTAATCCCATTTGTGGAACTAAACAGAAAACAGGCAAAAAACAAATGGACGTCGATATGAGCCTCTGTTTTGTTATCCCTTTGCCAAATTGTCTGGCATAACCCGTTTGTATAGTGCCTTTCCGACACATCATATACAAACGTCCTTTACAGCCATGAGTTTGCTTCTACAACTCTTTCAGGATACTCGCAGTCATAAAGTGGAGATGCGTCACAGCCCCGCCCCGGGGGTGATTTGGTTTCCTACATGTTTGACAAGAGTACATGACGACTCGATGTGAAAAAGTCACTGCGAGACCTAGAAATACTTTATGGACGTCCTTAATCCACTCGCAGTGGGTCACGCTTATGGTGGCAAATCGAGTTTCAATTCGTGTCCCAAATAAAATATAAACGCCTCACAAATCACTTTTGATGTCCATAAACAGCTCCAAAGGACTCATTACCGTGCCGTTAATGAGCCCTAAACAACCAAACGCATGTGCGTTAGAAAAATATTATTTTTAGTCCAAAGCAATCACATTCTATGGCAACAATGAAAGGACACTGAGACAGGCAGAGGGGGAGTGGCGCATTTTCCGCGCGATTTCGAACTACAAAAAAAAAAGGACAAACACCTTTATTCAGGTTAGCCAACTAAATGTGAGCAAGTGGCGACGTGGCTAGTTCCCGACTCCTGTCACACGACAACCCCCCCTTTGGCGAGAATCAGAAAGGACACGGGATTTTCTATACGAACCGTGGACTGTTTGGTGTGCTGTCCCGAGGCAAAAATCGATTCCGAACTAAATAGAGTTCACCGTGCCGCTTGTTGCCAAGGAATGGGGAACGGCATATGGCATTGGGCTTAGTGACCACCACGGTGGCTTTGTTGGTTGCTCGATTTGACTTAATTGCACGAATAAACAGAGCTCCTTGATGGCGAGCATTTTTTTCGGGAATAATTAGCTGTCGCTATAACTGCTGCGAGTGGGTGCTTATGCCTATGCATGGAGGAGGCTCGTGAAATTTTTCAGTTGCTGTGGCATTGCCAGGCATTCAAAACTAGTTTCTGTTTTATCGATGAGTTGTGAGCAGTGCAGGGTGTATGCTGAGTTCTAGTCCATGCCACAGGAGTACCAGGAGTACGACTGCTTGCAGAATAATCGCTCATCAATCAATCAAATTTCAGTTCTGCGCCGTAAATAACAAACTTTAGTCTCGACTTGAAAGTTACGGAGGCTGACAATTGCAAAATTTGGATGGAAAATATAGCTAACTTGATTACTAAAATTTAAGGTCGAAACGAAAAATGTTTATAGCTCCTACAGAGTTATAAATAACCAGGTGAACTTTTTTTAAGCAAAACTCTGTTAAAAACGACTGATTTATCAATTTCCCCGCCAAATTTTCTCGGTCGTAAAAACCAAAATAAAACAGTTCCATTTAGCCTTTCAATCTCCGTTGTTTTTAACAAACTGTAAGCCACTTTAGAGCGCCACCTAGTGGAGGTGTTGAATGTGACGCCACCTTGAGGTGGAATTTTTGTCTTGAATTAAAATGAAAAGACATCCAACTTCAAGTTGGATGTCACATTCAAGAATCTAGTTATCTTAAGTCGACTAGATTGGTCTGGATGAGATGTAGCCTGAATGCAAAAACTAGATTATTCGGGAACGTCACTTCTTCTATGTCAGCCACATATGCGAACTGTCAACTTAGTGCTCCTACTCAGTTAGAAATTCTTGACTAGATTCGTCGTCTACCCTTCCATAAACGTCAACTAAAACAGCCGCTCATTTAACCGATTTCCCCCAATCAAAACCGAGATGCATCTACTTAGACAGCTGTCAGACTTATTAAACTAGATACTTGAACGTCAGCTGTCTTAGTCGTTTTTGACTTTTGGAGAAGAAGGTGTTTTTTAAGGTGTTGCTAAAATAGGCGTTTTAAAATAAAAATCAAAACTAAATCGGACAACCCTCTCCAATGTTTTGTCTCCACCACTTCGCTTAATGTTCGCTTAATTTTGACAGTGTAAGTTCCGTAAAAAAAAAGAACTGTGTTGGTAAAGTTGAATGACTTGCTACTTTTAATTTGCCTTCGTTTGAAATTTGTTTGTGAATACCGATATTTTCTCTGATCTGTCAAAATTAAGCTGTGGAAAATTGTATTTTGCATTAATACGCTTACTTCAATTATGTACAGATTTTTCGTACAGTGGCTAACAAATCTTGCTTGGCTTAACCGCTTTGCTTAATTTTATCTTTGGAGACATTTTTGTATGGGGGCTTAATTTTAGCACGAGCAGCTTAAGGGTCAAAAATGATTTAGAAATGCCCATTTTATTTAATTAATCTAACATCCAATCTACGAAAGACATGAGTCTCAATTGTTTTAAATAGTAAAATTTACAACTAAAGCAATTTCCCCGTGAATACAAAATTTTTGCCGCGAACTGTCACACTTTATTCACAACCGTGATTCACAAACCCACGAATGAAAAATTCGTTCAAACTTAAGGGTAGGACGCTGCTCGAACTAAACTAAATTTTATCTGGCCTCCAACTTTTCTCTCCAACCTCAGCTAAAGTCCTAGCTAAATTTTGACATATATTATGCCGTGGATAAGTGTCAGAGAAAACAGCTGTTCTTTGAAAAAACTTCCTTCAAAAATGTAATTCTCTCGTTATTTCAACTATTTCTGATTCTAGGTACTTCTCGTCCAGGTAATAATTAAAAAAGCTCATCCTTTGCATACTTTTCCGCAACAGAACAACAAATACACAACGATCTGTCACAATTTAGCTTGAGAAAATGTGCCGACCCATTAAATGGGCACGCTAAATTTTGACAGACACATGAAGTACACAGAATGAAGTACATTCTGAAACAAAAGTTTGATTATTTAGCTCGAGCTGTGTACCTCTCAGCTAAATGGGTTCGCTTTAATTGAGCTCAGCTAAATTTTGGAGAGAATTTTATATTGGAGCGAGAATTTATCTCGAGCAGCGTAGTAAGCTTTAACCTTTAGATCCAATTTTTGAGAGTTTGTCCCGTCTTTTCTTACCCAACTGTAATTGTCCGCATTCAAGAATCTAGTTACCTTAAGTCGACTAGATTGGTCTGGATGAGATGTAACCTGAACGGAAAAACTAGATTGGTCGACAACGTCACTTTTTCTGCGTCAGCTACATATGAGAACTGTCAACTTAGTACTCAGTCACGAGCTTCTTGAAGAGATTCGTCGTCTACCCTTCCATAAACGTCAACTAAAACAGCTGCTCATTTGACCGATTTTCACCAATCAAAACCGAGATACATCTAGTCAGAGAGCTGTCAGTCTTACTTAACTAGATACTTGAACGTCCCCATTCCTGTTTCGCACTGTCTGATTTTTGTTTTTTTCTTTCCAGCTGACTTTTATGACAATCATTCCACAGCAAATATTACAACAGACAGTAAATGTCGTGATGTGATGTTCTCATCGTCATCTTTCTGTCTTTCTGTCAAAAATGTGTTACACTTGTAGGAAACCGCTTCTCCTACTTGTCGCGTTGTGTTATAGTTACTGTGGAGACCTGCTGATTAAAATAAATATAGAATGCTTTGAAATATTGTACTGTTCTAAAATATACTTTATTATTCAATATAGTTTTGATCGCAGAAGCGATAGCTTATATTATAAAAATAAAAGATTTCCAGAAAAATATAGTTTTGAATTTAATCTCAATAATTTATCGGTCTTTACATTGGCGACGAGGTAAATTTAACAGTTAACTTTAATATTTAAGCAACATTTTCTTTGAAAATTTTGGTTTCTTTAATAGCTTTATTTAAAAAAGATGTCATTAGTGGATTGGTGTTCCATTTAATTAAAAAAAAAAAAAAAAAAAAAAAAACTTTATTTGGAAGTGCTTCATTAAATTGGGCAGCAGAAATATA
The DNA here is from genome assembly GCA_948293265.1 of Cheilosia impressa. Taxonomy (NCBI): domain Eukaryota; kingdom Metazoa; phylum Arthropoda; class Insecta; order Diptera; family Syrphidae; genus Cheilosia; species Cheilosia impressa. The sequence goes on along the minus strand of OX411884.1, from coordinate 52,934,806 downwards.
AATAAAGAATCCAGTGGATAAAAGTGCTCCATTAAATTGGGCAACTGAATATAAGAAGGAAAGAAAAGTTAAAGAGTGCTCCATTAAATTGGGCAACTAAGCTTATACGAAGTGCACCATTTGATTGGGCAGCAATACCAAAAAGGTATAAAAACATTTGTAGTCCATTAAATTGGATTTATTGCAAATAAAATTTACATTTTGTTGTCACAGGGAATTAAGTCATTAAGTGTCTAATTGCAAGATAGTATATATTAAAAAAAAAAAAAACAAAATGAGTGGAAGTGGCATAACTCCATTTCTTTGCGACGTTATTGATAAGGGCTTGATTCGATCAGAGTGGGAAAAATGGTTAAGGGCATTTTCCCTATACCTTCAGTCAGAAGAAATAACGGACTTTGCAAAGAAGAGAAATAAGCTTCTGCATTTGGGAGGACCACAACTTCAAGAAGTTGTATACAGCATCCCAGGCGCTTTGGTAGAGTCAGATCAAGACGGCGTGGATATTTTTCAAACAATGGTTCTCAAGTTAAATGAATACTTTTCTCCAAACCGGAATTCGACTTTCGAGAGACACCTATTTAGATCACTGAAACCCGAAGAGGGAGAAAATGTAAACAAATTTGTCTTGAGATTACGGAACCAAGCAGCCAAATGTCAATTTGGTGAAACCAAAGGTGAGATTTTAGAAATCAATTTAAAAGATAAACTTATAGATATGTGGGCTCCCAATGATCTTAAGAAACGACTATTAGAGAAAGAACATACACTTAAAGAGATTATTGAAATATGTCACGTTTATGAACAGATAAAAGATCAGTCTGAATCTATGATTCCTCTCAAATCTCTAAGTATAAATAAAATTGAATCGAGAGTTGATAGACAAAATTCAGAAGATGAATGCATCAGATGTGGACAGACAGGACATATTTCAACCAGTGGTTCATGTCCCGCAAGAAACTTTAAGTGCAACAAATGTAATTTGATTGGTCATTTTGCTCGAAGATGTAGGACAAAGTTTTTTAAACGGAAACAATCAAATTTCGAAAATCATGATTTTAAAAGAAAAAAATATCAGTCTTCAAGAATTCGTTTTATCAGTGAAGAAAATAAATCAGATAATAAAGAGCTAGGTGAACAATTGTACGAGACTAGTTGTTTTAAAATATTTAAAGAAAACGAAACTGTAGGTGGTTCGAACGAGTTGATTAAAGCTTTTATTGGAGGTGTTGCAGTATCTATGCTGATCGATTCTGGTTCTCGCTTTAATCTCCTTAGTGAATAAGATTGGGAAAATCTTAGTAAACAAAAGGCTACCATTTGGAACTTTAGAACAAAATCTGAAAATCAATTTCGGGGTTATGCAGGAACTGATTTGTTAAAAATAAAAGGAGTTTTTGAAGCCGCTATAAGTATTAACAAAAATTCAGATTTTATTTCATCGTTTTATATTATTGAGAATGGAAAGCAGTCTTTGCTAGGTCGAGATACCGCCATCAAATTGAACGTTCTAAAATTGGGTGTTGAAATCAACAACGTAAGCAAAATTGAGCCGTTTCCTAAAATTAAAGGTATAAAAATTAAACTTTCAATTGATAAATCAGTTAGACCAGTTCAACAGCCTTTGCGAAGGGTACCGTCTGCTCTTGAGGATAAAGTAGAGGCTAAATTAATGGAGGCAATTGCAGAAGATATTATAGAGCCTGTAGTTGGTCCTAGCTGTTGGATATCCCCAGTCGTTATTGTATTTAAAGAAAGTGGAGATATTCGATTGTGTATCGATATGAGACGAGCTAATGCTGCAATCCTGAGAGAAAATTATCCTCTTCCTACATTTGATACTCTTATGACCAGATTAAAAGGAGCTAAATATTTTTCTCGACTAGATCTTAAAAATGCATACCACCAGTTGGAACTCGATGAGGATAGTCGATACATTACGACTTTTATAACATCAAAAGGCATATATAGGTACAAGAGATTATTATTTGGTGTCAACTCTGCTCCTGAAATTTTTCAACGAACGTTGGAGGGTATTCTCGCTGGTTGCAAAAATGCACTCAATTATTTAGATGACGTAATTATATTCGGGAATACGGTGGAGGAACATGATCTAAATTTAGAAGGTGTACTAAGAGCTTTAAATGAGTATAATGTCGTACTTAATGAAGACAAATGTATTTGGAAAGTACAAACCTTAAAATTCTTAGGACACATTTTATCTACATCAGGGATAAGCCCGGACCCAGAAAAAGTAAAAGCGGTGTTAACTTTCCGACCACCAACAAATAAAGAAGAAACAAGGAGCTTCCTAGGGTTAGTAACGTATCTTGGTAAGTTTATCCCTGATCTGGCTGATATAACGGAACCTTTAAGAAGTTTGACTAAAAAAGATGTAAAGTTTGTTTGGGGAAGTAGTCAAAATGAATCTTTTCGCGTTCTGAAGGATCGTCTAGCAAGGATTCCGACACTAACATATTTTAATCCAAAAATGCGGATAAGATTAATAGCTGATGCAAGTCCAGTTGCACTCGGAGCAGTTCTGTTACAATTTGAGAATTCTTCTCCTAGTGTGATTTCGTTTGCCAGCAAAAGTTTGTCTGAAACGGAGCGGAGGTACTCACAAACAGAAAAGGAGGGACTTGCTCTGGTATGGTCTGTGGAACGGTTTTATTATTATCTGGCTGGTATTGAATTTGAGCTAGTTACGGACCATAAGCCTCTGGAAGCTATTTTTAAACCTACCTCAAGACCACCTGCAAGAATTGAAAGATGGGTTTTACGGCTGCAATCATTTAAATTTAAAATTGTATATCAAGCGGGGAAGTTAAATATAGCTGATTCGTTTTCTAGGCTGTGTAATATAGAAAATTCAGACAGCTTTGACAAGCAATGCGAACAGAACATTTGCACGGTTATTGAAAAATCCGTACCACAAGCTTTAACGATTATTGAAATTGTAGAAAATAACAATTCTGACTCCGAGTTAATCGAGGCAGTGGTGTCTCTTAAAAAGGAATCATGGCCTTCAAACACAACAAATAGGTTTTTCCCTTTCCGGCTGGAACTATGCACTTTAGGAAATATTCTTTTAAGGGGAACGAAAATTGTTATACCGGATAACTTAAGAATAAGAGTTCTTGAACTAGCACATGAAGGCCATCCAGGAGAAACAGTGATGAAACGACGTTTACGCTCAAAAGTATGGTGGCCGTTGATTGACAGGGATGCTGAAAAATATGTTAAAAGTTGCCGAGATTGTTTGCTTGTATCAAGGCCCACGCCACCAGCTCCAATGAAAAGACGTATATTTCCAGATGGACCTTGGTTATGTTTAGCAATGGATTTGTTGGGCCCATTACCAAATCACGATTTTATTTTTGTGATTATTGATTATTATTCCAGATACCACGAAATTACATTTTTAAAAAGGACTACATCAAATATAATAATTGGTATACTGGAAGAAATGTTTTCGAGGCTGGGTTATCCTAAATCTATAACAGCTGATAATGGACGTCAGTTTGTTAGCGATGAATTTAAAAACTATTGCAAAAATAATGCTATAGAACTTGTAACGTCCCCACCTTATTGGCCACAAGCCAATGGAGAAGTCGAAAATATGAACAGATCGCTTGTGAAAAGGCTTCAGATTGCAAATGCTAAGGGAATTGATTACAAAGAAGAAATACGAAAATTTATTCTTATGTACAACGTTACTCCACATGGCACTACAGGTAAAGCTCCATCTGAACTCTTATTTAATCGGCTGATTCGCGATAAAATTCCTTCCATTAATGACATCGGTGAGAATATTTTGGACTCAGAGGCAAAAGATTTAGATACACTCAACAAAGAAAAAGGTAGGAAACGAGGAGATAATGATCGCGGAGCAAAGGAGTATCTTATTAATGTAGGAGACAAGGTTCTTCTTCGAAATGTAGTGTTTCCGAACAAACTTACTCCAAACTTCGGTGACGAAGAATATGAAGTAGTTGAACGTAGAGGAAACGATGTCACTGTCCGTGGTAATAATAAATTTATTAGAAGGAATATTAGTCACCTCAAGAAAATTCCAACGTTCACTCAACTTGATTCAATGAAGACTTCTAGAACTAAACAAGATTCACTTAACAGTACTAAATCTACACCTCTAAAAGAACAAGCAATCAATAAGGAGAAATTAATTTTGAAGCTGAAAAATATTGGAGGGATGTGGAGACCTGCTGATTAAAATAAATATAGAATGCTTTGAAATATTGTACTGTTCTAAAATATACTTTATTATTCAATATAGTTTTGATCGCAGAAGCGATAGCTTATATTATAAAAATAAAAGATTTCCAGAAAAATATAGTTTTGAATTTAATCTCAATAATTTATCGGTCTTTACAGTTACGGTGACCATAATTCCGATTGATGAACAATAGAAAAAGAAACAAATTTCACAACAAAACACATTAACAAAACCTGTAGTAGAACGCGTTTTTTAGTACTAGATTTCTTGCTTGCTCGTTCAGTAAGTTAGGGCACGTTTGCATTATTATTTTATTAATTGAATATTGGTTTTCTTAATGTTTGGGTTATTGTTTTTAAGGACCTAAAGGAAATACAAACCAAATGATGAACAACCCCATCTTATCTTATATTTATTTTTCATAATGAACAATGTCTTCAAATACAGAACTGTTCATTATTATAATGAACAGAAGGTCACCATAGTTATCGTCCCCCGATGAGAAGAGCACGGCAGTGAAAACCCGTTTATATCCGCAGCAAAGTAGCATCTCCATCTAGCTATAGCCGACAAGTCCCCAATGAAAGGTAGAAACGAAGGCTGTTACAAGTCACTTGCCTGTTCACTTGACGTTTCGTTAGAAAAACGTCAGACAAACTTCGAGGGTTGCCTTCTTTAAAATCATGTAAATTGGTCTTCTCGCACATATTCGGGCACACATTCCTTCATCGCAGGCTTCTTAAACGGGTTATCTACATGTCCCCTGCTCCAGCACACTTCTCATATCTGGGTTACTTTAGATACTTGGAACACAAATGCTGGGATCTGGGCTCTGAATCTATTTTAAATAAACACTCCAACATGTAATCCTGAGACATTTATTTTTTATTTACGCAGGCTTCCGTCGACGCGATTTGCATAACTAAACTAAAAGACGGAACAGCAGTATTGGGGGGATAAGGAATTTGTCGAGGGACTTACCGGGAGCATAGTAGTCCTTGTTTTTTTTCCCACTGATTTTGTCTTTGATGCTGAATGTAAGCGGGAATAAAACCCATCTCATCATCACTTGGCAAGCAACGTTTCCGAAGTGAAATGTATCACACCTGCCGCTGGCGGCATGCGAATTAAAATTCTCTTGTTGAACATTTAACTTTGAGGAAGTTTAATAAAAATCAGATACGAAATTTATTTGAGAGAAAGCCATAATTTAAGTAACTTTACGCACAACATCAGGTGTGGGTGGTGTGCCTTGTGTTGCAGAGGCATTACTACACCAACTTGTCCTTTTTTCCACTTGAGGTGCCTTATGGAACATATTATACCTTTTTCGTGGTCCACGCACCTTGTAAACGGTTTTAACGGTTATAAATTTGTCTGAAATTTTAAAGCCTGGCAGTTAATCAGTTTGGGTTCCTTACGATTGTGTCACCTTCAACTGTGCGTAGCGGTGTGTTTTTCAGAAGATTGGTTGTTGCTAGGTGTGGCGTATAAAAACCGTCAATAAAAACGTACTAATCCAAAAAAAAAATCGATTAGACTACAACGTTTGAAAGGATTCTTTAACGAGTTCAATTGAAAAGCCGCAGTCATAATGAAGAATGGTTTCCAGTGAGTCATCTTCTTTGAAAAACACTCGAGAAAGCTTTAAACTGTAGGTCCTTCTATTCCTTTTAAAAGGAACGCCTTTCTCCTCCCGAACGTTTGCAAATATCAGACAGTTCCTGTCATGAGAAAGATTACGACTGCACGTCTTTCCATTCGTTCCAAATATATAGCGAAGTTGGGCCTTTGGTCATTCAAAGCCTGTTGGTCCAACTATTTATTTTGTTTCTGTTGCTCGTCTGAAGCGATTCGGCAGTAGGGCGCTTCTTTTTATAAAACAGTTTGTGTGGGGCATTTTTATAAATTGGAGACACCAGCCAACTGACCATTCACACTCCGTAGACAGTTTTTCTTATACCGACCTACCAACTTTTTTAAAAATAAATTCATCTCAAGGAAGAATGAGTTAAATGACTAATATTGCTCTCTATCCTTCATTTAAATTGTCAAGTCCTTAAAAGCCTTTAATGACCCAAAACCTGAGTGCAGAATTCTATACACATGGATGTGCACAATCGTAATTCTCTATTCAAGACGACTGTGTCCATAAGCTCGTCGAGGACTGCAGAAAGACACTGGCCTTCGCTAGCCATCTGTTTAAGATCACTCTAGTCATGGCTCTAATCAATAGGCTAGATGAACACAAAGAGGAATGAGAAAGCCAACGAACTGGCCCTTTAAACATCATCTGAGGAGGAAGTCTATCCAAGGCTGGAAATATAAAGATGGAAAACTGACCACCAAACTTGAAGCTTTAAACTACAAATGATAACCCACAGTGGCACAAGGAAAACCTTTCTCATAAGCTTGAAACTGTTAGAAGTCAGAGAACAGCGGTAGGTTGCCCTCGCATCGGCACCATCTTTGATAGCTTCAAAACTTTAAGAAGGGACAGAAGAATGCACTTGACTCTTGAATCTTGTAACTTCCAGCGCACCCGTTTGAAATATACGAAAAGGTGTTGGTCTGTCCATATTTTTGTTAGAAAAGAGCGAACCTATTTGAGACAAGTGTATGGCTCACTAAACATTTTTTGGAGCCTCCAAATTGATTCAGAAAATTCGTCGTTCTCAAGACGGGCATCTTACACAAGTCACCCTCGAGATTATCTAACCAGCTTAGGTTAGGGTGAGGTTAGGTAAAAAGGGTGGGCAGAGCGGGGAGAATCTTGCGCTACCCCACTTAGGTCCTCGTGGACCCTTTGTGATGCCCTTGTTGGGGTCAACCGTTGGTGTTGTATCGGCGTTCCTCATCCCTCCTCCTTGTGGGTAATAGATACCGTCCAGCCATCCCGATGTCCTCCAAACAGCTTAGTGGAATATATTTTCACTGTTGCCAAAAATATGTGGATGAGGACTTTAGCTGGTAACGGAGTTAAGTCGAGCATTAGACTTTTGAGAAATGCTAAGACCTCGGATTATAGGAAGTTAGGATTGGGAAAATCCAAAATTTGCCGTAGCATCCTTAGCGTAAGACTGCTTTACTTCCTTAAGCTAACAATCCCAAGTGGACTGGACCTCGAATAACAGTCTTCTCCCGCCAGCACGATCTTAAGGAAGCTGTTTCGAGTCAATTCAAATCAGCTGTTAATAAATTGTAAGTGTGATTGACAGCTTTTCAATTCTTACACCAAGAAATTTGTTGAGTAAAAATTAGTAATATCTTGTTCTCGATGACGCTGTCTTTTACGAATTTTTCGAGTTCAGGAACAGCATTGAGTAAAAATTCGTAAGACTTAAATGTCAAGAAACAGACCTCAGATCGGGCCAGTAAAAATTGAAATACATCAATTCAGTCAGCTGTCAGACGAACTAAACTATAAATCCAATCGTTTTAATTATCTATATACTAAGCAAGCAGAAACGGAGCAAAAGCTAACCCAATTTCCGTATTAGAAACATCTGTGATCTGTCCTTAATTGAATCTCTCGTTTAGCAGCTGTCGAGCAGATTCGTGGAGGACACAATGACCCGTATTATTTTTAAAACGTAGTTATTGGTATCAAGCACTCTGCTGTATGTTTTAGGGCCGTTTGCTGATACGACTCATAGCGAACTAAGTTCCACATAAACTCTTATGTGACAGTTTATGACCTGAAAAAAGTAGCCCATAAGTATTTAAGTAGAACTTAAATCGTTAAGAGTCGTATGAGCAAACGGCCCTTAATTAAATTCAAAAATATATCTCGCTTAATGAGAAAGGCTGCATTCCAAAACGTCAAACGTCAAAAAACCCGCATTGTGAATGCATACTGTCAGGTTATAAATGCTTTTGCTCTGCTTCGCGTTCGCATTTGTTATGCACTCGTTACTGCAAATCAAAGTAAACTCGGCAAATTATTACAAAAGGAATTTATTTCACTTACGACTCCGGCGATGAATTTTCCTATTTGGCGGTTCAAAGTTCAAACTGAAGTGGCAAATGTCACTTGCATCAAAATCATTCTTGATGCTCATGATGTTTGCGCAATTGATGCATATTCACTTAATCTCATAATTTTATGCAGCTCGAAAATGCATAAACTTCTGCCGAAGTGGCTATTCGCCCGACGTTTTTGTACTGACTGACGTTTGTCTAGCTTCGGGACACGGCTACGTAATTGACGTAACGTAATGGTATTTTCATTAAAAATACTGTTTTAAGAAATGAGTTGGACCTTAAAACATACAGGCTCGTGCCCGAACATGAAATACTGGAGTCTAGATCCCTTTAAGCGAGCGAAGCGAGCCACATTAGCATTACCCCTATTTGCCGCGATTTAACTTTGACATTTCGTTACGTAGCCGTGTCCCGAACGTCGGGCGAATAGCATCAGCCAACTTCTGCGGTGCTTTAAGGGAACACCCCTCGGATATATCATTGCGTAAATCGCGTAAATCGACTGTTAAGTCGGTTGTCAAACTCAGCTGTTCAAACTATCAAAATGCCGAAAGGAAGCGAAAAGAAAAAAACTTATTAAATTCTTGGAGAAATCGGCAGTAATTGTTATTTCTTTACTTGAATTCTTACCATTTTGAGATCTTCCTAAAAAAAAACTCTGAAAACAAACAAACAACAGACGACTGTCTGTCAAAGTTTGACATTTGTGCAACTCTCCGCGGTTGATTTCCGAGCCTAAAACGTCGCGGAAAATTATGAGGTCTGCGTAAAGCGTAAACTATTCTCCATACAAAATCTGACAGTTCATTTACGAGGTGGCAAATTTCTGCAGTTTACGCAGTTTATGGAAATCAGCACAACGCTCTTTTTATAATAATCGTGATCGTGAAAGTGACTTCCTATTCCTAGTTGGTATTGGTATGGTACTATTGGTAGTCCCCGCCTACCCGCCTCAAAAACAGATAAACAGTGCGTGTGCAATGCATTGCCTATTGAAAAACTCACACAATAAAACTGCCTCTCAAAAGGACACTCAACAAAGCGCAGTGGAATACAAAAAAAAAAAAAAAAAAATCCACTCAAAACCACGTTGCCCCTAGCAGCAGATGTCGTTTATCGTTTGAACACAAACAAATTGAATTTCTGTTTCCCCTCTTCCATTCCTGTTTTGTTGCCTGTCATTGCTATGGCTATATTCCATCGGGTAGTTGTGTTGTCGTCGATTGTGATAAATAGCAAAACAAACTAGATATCCTGTCAATCGATTAATATTTTTTTTTGTATTTATCCTTGACAATCGGAGGAATGCTTTTGGCTTATGCAAACCATTTTGTGACACACGAGACCTAATAAAACTGGAAAACCCGTTCCGCTACACATCCGGGTCATCCAGCGAAGCACAACAAACGACAGAAACCGCATCTCAGCTTACTGCTTACCTGTTGTTCCATCTTCTGGTGACGGCTGCTAATTGCTGACATTTTAGCGCGTTCCTTATGCTGCCGCTCTGTGTAGTTGTAGTGGTAGCTCCTATTACGGATGCACTTTATTCCACAGCCAGATTCACACTTCTTTTTTCGCTGTCCAAAGGTGAGACTTTTCACAATCTCATATAAAATGGCAGGACAGGGGCAGCCACCAGCCAGCAACAAACAACAATAATTATAGCGGCCAGGCGGACACACACAGTCACTTTTCTCGTTGGGTAATTGTGATTCACTGCACCATATCACCGCAGCCGGCACAAACAACAACACAAGCAGGGGTAGGGAATGAGATAATGTCGCCGGCAAGAGGACTACAGAAATAGACCTCCACGACACACGTACAGCTGCGACACGAATCCGCTTTTACGATACCACGACCACGAGGTGCGGTGATTATTACAGAGGGATGTGTGGCGTTTGTTTTTTTTTTTTTTGAGACCGCGCAGGGGATGACGATGACGAAGTTTTCGCACACGTTCACATTCGAATTGGACGAAGAAAAACAACCGTTCGCGGCGACAGACCGACTGCAATTGGCGACGACAGCTGTGCGAGGACGAAAACAGAGCGAAACAAAGAAGAGAGTCAGCAGAGCGTCTAGTTTAGTGTGGTGAAAGATAGGTTTTCCTTTGGTTGTGCGCAGAGAAGAAACAAAAATTCTTTAAATTTCTATTTCGTGGTGAATATAAAAATGGAAGGTGTTGCATACCTTCGGGAGGAGCGACAACAGTTTGGGGGAGAGTGTTTGAATTGAAATTGTACTTATGTTTGTGAAAAATCCCGCCGACTTTTGTCTTTTTGTTTAGAGGCGGCTGCCTACCTACCGCCCTTTGTCATTTTGTTTGAGAGTTGTGTATAAGGAAATAGATTCGCCCGCCATCTTGTGAGGAAATTTCGGTTCGAAAAGAAGTGTTCGTCTTGCAAAGTATACCTGCGGGTGCCGCTGACGCATTACTTCTGCATAATTAAGCGTTCCAAGACGCAAACGGATTACTATGATGCAATGCATACTTTTCTAAAACGCATTGTGTACGCATCAACTGCGCAAACAAAAGCAAACAGAGCACCGGTAATGATTATGATGCAAATCACATTTGACATTTCAATTTAAACAGCCAAATAAAATGAGTCGTCAGTAAAATGATATATTTTGTAATAATTTGCTAATTTTACTTGGGTTTGCAGTAAAAAAATTGCATAGCAAATGCAGAGCAGCGCAAAAGCATTCATAACCTGTCATCGGAAAAGAAGTGCGCATTCACAATGCGCATTTTTTGAAGTGATAACTTCTTTAGGCGCGTTGGGGCACTTTTGATATGGGATAAAACCATTGAACTCGCGACACCAATGTTGTGTAACCAATGTTGCCGACACCAGTGTTCGTGAAGACTCTTGAGGCGCGTTGGGCCATTGTATATAAACATTAGAGAGAATTTACCTACAAGTGTGTGTGTGTGATACCAGTGTTCGCGTTGCCATTTGCCAACCACTTTTGACGACTCAGTATGTATGTTAATGTGGGGAAGTGTGTTTGCCTTTGCCATGCTAAAGTAATTTCAGACAGAATTTTATTTCTAAAATTTGCGGGGCAATCGGGGTGCGTTTCATAATTTTCACTGGTATTCATTTTAAAGAATACCAATTAATTGCATGCTTTGTAAATTTACGATTTAAGCAATAGATTGCAATTTTTGGGTTTAAAATAGTCCATCCATCCATCCATCCACTCTATTATTATTTCTGTTTCTGTAGTAGTATATTTACCTCTTGCTGTTCACACACTCAACCAATCTTACTACATAAAATTTCAACTACGCAGTTGTGTACAAACTATGATTCAGGGAAAAATAATTTTTCATTCATTTTTCATAATGCCCGTAACGCCGTAGCACAAAACGCCACGAAAGAGAGTCAACGGCCGAAGAGAGCATAAACTAAGTATGAAATAGACTGAAGTGACAGCTTTACTACGTCTCACCGATTCCCCCCCCAATTTTTTTCAATATAAGCCACTCCCTCCCGCTCGCAATTTTACTGTCTGTGAATACGTGTGAATTCAGCAATGTTCCTACATCGTTGTATCTCTACCTTTTTGAGGGAATTTAATATTTTCGAAAAACTTTTTGTTGACCATGAATATAAACGCACTAAATGCACATAAAAAGAAGATTTGCCTATAGCAACAATTTCTAGTACCAAAAAATAATCATTAAAGTGTTAGCAAATTCCGATTTTTATACTGAAGATTAATTATTTTGATTTTTGTCCGAGCAATACAAATTTTACTTTTATTTTATATAAGTTTAGTGAAAAAGGAAAATGAACACACTTCGTGGGAAAAATAAAGAGAGACGTCTAAGAACACTGACTGATAGTTTGTGTGTTTGGTGATTTCTGTCTGCTGATGGATGCGTTCTGAGAGTTCAAATTCGTTGTTTTATTTCACAACGAATACACGCTCATATTCTACAAATTGTATAATAACGAATGTAATCAATATAAATAATAAAGGAAAAAATTCATTCGCTCAAATAAAATATTTTTGTTCCTATAATTATAATTGAGTCTGTTTTCGTTTGTTGTTTTTGGCGAAAAATTACTCCGCAGTAATGTCCGAAGAATTTAAAAAGAAGAATTTAGTTTATGGAAGAGAGTTACAGTCATAGGAATCTAAGAAGGAATTTTCAAAATTTTGTGGGGAAATCGGATAGTAAGAAGCGCTGTTATGTTATTTCAAAACAGTTTTGTTGACAGTTGTCCTAATATTGAAAATTTATATATATAAATATTTTTATGAGTTACTCGAAGTACTAATTCTACGCAGATGAAGTCGCGGGTATTAGCTAGTATGCTTTATTTTTCATGTATACAATAGCGCATTAAACGAAAATGAAAATTGTAGGTAGTATAGTTTTTGTAGTAGTATAGTTTATAATAATGAACTAGAAAACACTTCATTCAAAAGTATTTCCTGCACAACAAAATATTGCCTGACGATTCAAAAAATACACGTATAGTTGTTCAAGTTTTCACTTCTGTCGGCACTCCCGGAGTGCACTGTTTTTTTTTGACGTTTCGGAATTCAGGCTATATATACTTTCTTGTTGTTTTAATCCGCGCGGGAAATTTTGTAAATGCAATAACTAAAGAAGACTAGATAGTTGAAAACGCTGGCGACAATTGGCAGCCGTTTTGGAACTCACTCATCTACATATTTATGACATGAGACAAAGTGAACGTGTCAAGAAGTACTAATGAATAGACCGCCACCTACCTGAATTTTTCTGTAATTTATTTAATAGAATCCCCCTTCGCAGGCCCTCACAATCTCTAACTAAGAAATGGAGGATAAATTGAATACATCGTAGGTAGGTGTGTTACTCACAACGAACTGTCAAAAGCGTCAGGTGTCGGTGAGCACCAAAGAAAGCCTGAAGGAGTGAAGGGTCGGTCCCCTTGCAGAGGGCACTTCGACAAAAACAAACTGTTGTGTCTGTCGCGTAGTTAGTTTAGATCACGGTCTTCTAAACTTCTTCAAAACCCCCTATAAAAAGACCTCTTTGCTTGAGATGTGTTGTAGTCCCTCATGAGGAAGTTCTGAAGTTCTGACAGCTCAATAACTCTCCTCTAAAGTGACATTTGCGGAATTTTTGTTTACCCGAAGCTAAGTGGCTCTTTGTCCTTGATGAAAGCATGGATACAACTCTTTTGGAAAGTCAGAGAAAATGAGAAAATGCCCTTCACCTGTTGTCGTAGGTCCAGCGTGTAAATTTCCCCATGTCCCACGTCTATTTTGACAGCATCACCTGTCAAAAACCTCTGTCAAAACAAAAATTCCAACTACTTTGAAAAATGTATTTACATTCTTAGTTCAAACAAAACCATCTTTACAAGTACAAGTCGTGCAAAAAGATCTCCAAGTCCCATTTAATTTAACAACTTCGTAGGGCACTTTCAAAGGCTTTACTTTAGAAAACGGCGTTTCTGACTAGAGTCGTATTTAAAAAAGGAAAACCCCCCGCTAGATTGTCCTCTTGGGCAGAATTGGATGTGGCCTTGCCGCCGAGTGGCCCGCTTCGTGATGGTCCTCGTGAGGGTCCTCCCGAATCGCATCCAACTTCGGTTGGTGATATTCGCCGGATGTCAGCCCAATCGTTGCACTAATCTTCGCACTGGCCTTCTTGAAGGTATCACTCAGCTTGATCTGCACCACGTTGATGAACATCGAGGTCAGGGCTAGGCCGAAGATCATGTAGGCGATGCTGCACATCATGAAGATGGGATGGTTCGGTACAACGTCGCCAAAGCCGATTGTGGACATCGAAATGAAGACAAAGTAGAAAGCTTCAGTGTACGACCAGTCTTCGCGAATGGCGTAGATGAAGGCTCCGATGATGATGTACAAGATCAGGATGACGACGGCCAGCGAGATGGGCAGATTGAACTCATCGTCGATTTGGAAGGCGCCTGTGATCGATGGGGCTGTGGGTGGGGCACGCTTTTGGACGGCCTTGTCACCGTAGATGTACTGACTAGGTCTGTGTATGGCATAGTCGTACGCCTGGTTGATGCCGCTTATCACTCCGAGAACTTGCGGCTGTTTTCGGACCTTGCGGCAGGTCCCCGTGTAGTAGAGCCGCCTCACGTAGGCCCACACGAACTTGATCATTCTGGTGAAGAGCTTACCAAAGTCCGCCAGCAGGATCAGGAACATCGGGATGCCGATGAGGGCGTACACAACTGTCAGCGACCGACCGAGTGTCGTCTGGGGTGTAATGTGCCCATAGCCTGCAAAGAAACAAGAGAGCGGTTTAAGAATGCAGAGGTTTGGGCATGAACTACAATAAATGGACTTGATTGAGGGGAGGAAAAAGTTCGGCGGGCAGTATATACCTATTGTCGTTATGACGGTCCAGCAGTACAACACGCAATTGACGAAGTTCCACGATTTCATTCCAGGAAATCGACGAACGCCAAGCTCTTGCATCACATGCAGCTCCTCTTCGAATTTTCGCAGTCTCATCCGGGCGGCGGACTTCCAATCGTCTTCTCTATAAAGAACGCAAGTGTTAGTGGGGTGGGGGTGAAGGGCCGCCATTGACTGCAACTCACCTCATATTATGACTCACGGTCCACAGGTAATCGATGAAGTCCCGCTTCACCTTGCGAACCTCGCATTTGTAGATGTTCTCGAAAGATCCCTCCGTGTAGCGGAACATCAGCCCTCCGAAGCCGCACAGCAGAACCAGCATGATCATGTGGGTCAGGCACTTGTTTCGTGCCTTTCGCATCGCATCGAGCTCGGCGGGGTAGTCAGCCTTGAGCTTCGTCCATTCGGAGCGCAGATCCGTAAACATCTCCCTGATGAAGGTTCTGGTGAGAAGGCGCTCCGCTGGGGGGACACGCTCGTCCACGGGCGCCTTTGGTCGCTTGAAGTAGGCGATGATTTTGGAAATCACTGTCGGACCTTTTGGCTTCCTTTTAGCTCCGTCTGGCTGGACCTCGCCGGTGTCGTCCCTGGGCGGGATAGCGGCTTGCAGACTTCGCTTTCGAACCAGTTTCGCTTCGGAGGCTGTAAGGCTGCCCTTTCGTTCTAGGTTCTGTATCTGTTGGTCATCGTAGAGCCGTGGGCTTCTCTTTCGCTCTGAATTCGGTGTTTCGCCAAAGGATGGCTTATGGAACGGCAGGCTGCTCTTGCGCTCCGAGTCTTGTACGACCTCACCCTCGATGGAAGACTTGCGCAGGCTTGTTTTTCGCTCCACCTTGTCGGTGGCGGCAGCTTCTTCGATTGACGAATTTCTGGCACTCCCGGTATCTGGGGTCTTTGACCGCCTCGCCGGGCGGATGGGCGACAGCGAGTTGTTGCGACTGGCACTCCGTCGAATGGGCGTCGGTGGAGGTGGGGGCAGCTTTGCCGGCTCTGGCTTTGGGGCAGGTGGTGGTGATCTATGGTTGCGGTGCTCCTCATACTGAACCACCTCTGATTCCGACGAGGAAAGCTGTGTCGACGACTCATACCCGGAGGGCTTCACCGGCTTCAGCCTGATTGGGGCTTCCTTCCTGGAAAGCCGTAGACTCTGCACCATTCTGCGGCGGTCCTCAGCGTCCGCGGGAAGTGCCACCCGATCGCTGTTCTTTCGGTAGTTGTCCAGCAACCGTCTTCGCTCCTCGCTGTCCAAATACTGTTTATAGCGGACCTTGTGTTCTCGTTTCTCCCGCTCGAACACCTTCTTCTCCAACTCAAACCGCCTGCGTTCGTCCTCGAACCTGCGAAGGTTCTGCTCCAAACGACTTAAGTTGTCGTCCTCCTTCGAGGGAAACACAGGATACCTCTCGAGAATCTCCGGCGTGGTGGCAAAAGGCTCCCCCTCACTGGAGTCCTCCTTGTGGCGCGGCGAAGACAGGCTCCGCTTGGCCACAGTCCTCAAAAGCTCATTAGCCACCGGCGACGACAAACGTTCCGCCTGTCGCGGCTGAGAGTGACTCCGAGCCGCCGCGCTGGCAAACGTCTTATCGCGCCTCCGCAGGATCTTGCTCTCATGGGCGGACATCGCCCCCGGCGGCCTCAGCTGCATTTTCACAAACTGCACCGGCTCGTACGTACTGCTCTCGGAAAACTCATCCGAATGCTTCTGTCGCACCGTCACTGTCGGTTCGGGGGTCTTCTCTCTCGCCGCGCGAACAATCCTTCGCCGTCGTCGCAGAACCGCCGAGTCAGACGACTCCTGTTCCATAATTCACTACACCTACAAATACTCGGGACAAACACTCTCTAGATCACAAACCGTGTCGCAATACCGCCGTCTAATTATAGCTTTTTGCACTGTCTTCTCTACACATCCGACGAAACGGATGGCGACACCGCAGATAGATAGATACACGCGCGAACGAATTATTAAAACGGACGATATGTGCCAAAAATACAATTATTATTACACATTGGTCGCATTCCAAGGGAAGGACATTCCACAGAGTACCTTACTCGAAACAATTTTCGTATTCGTGCAGCACAAAACCATTCCAGACACAGAGAGACCTATTCACAATAAAACGCTGAAGGAATTTAGTTTTTATCTTTAAATTTAAATATTAGAAAATAGATTTATTCGAAATCGTGGCGGTGGCGGCGGCTGCGGTGACCCATCGCTCGAGTCTTCGTCTTAAAATACACTAGTGCGAAAAATGTTCTCGGCTACGTTCTCTGGGTGTGTTGCTTCTCCCGTGGTTCGTTTTTGTGACCATGAATTTGAATTTGGTGTGGGGGAGAACGAGGAAGAAGACGAACACAGCTGATTTGAGGTGTGAAAGTTGCCAGACAAACGGCATCATCGATGACACAGATTTTTAGAGGGGGCTCCGATTTGCGTCACTAATTGAATAAGAGAACTGATGGGGCGACTTTTAATAGGGAAATTTGTGAAAAGCTCTCGAGCTTTCTGTTGGGTTGGAGTCTTGGAAACGTTCTGCTGGCGGATGTCCGGGGAAATGTATAATTTCACTGAATGAGGGTGAGTTTATGAAGTCTTTGGGATTTTAATGGTATCTATCGGTATTTGAAACGGTGGTTAGCTGAAAGGTCTTAAAAAGGCACACAACATTCTTTATTAAAGGCGCACAACATGCTTCATTGAATGCAGCTCTTCTGTCAGTGTTGGCGGGGGTTTGTGGTTACAGGTGACTTTGTTTTATCGTTGAACCTTCGAGTAAGTTGTCTTGCTGGAGGCAGTCCTTTCATTTTAACTTTATAAGAGGTTGTGGTCCGTCTTTCATTTTAACTTTATAAGAACTTGTGTTCCGTGGCGGTCTTCACTTTTGAGTCAAAAATGAGTTTGTCATCTGAACAAACTTTCTATTTGCTTCATTTTTGCTTTCCATCAACCTTTGCTTTCTATCAACCTTTGCTTTCAATCTGCTTCATTCTATACGCTGTCCTGAGGACGAACAGTTTTGGCCACTAGGTGATGGATTTTTCCGACCAGTACTGCTCGAAGAAGTTGCTTGTGAAAGCAGCCTATCTTCAGATGTGGCCCACTACAAATGGTCAGAGTTATAGCCTTTTGAAGTTCCAGATTTGCAAAGATCTCTACTACTTTGGTTGGGAAGATCCAGGGCTATTTTTAGGCGCAGTGTGTTGGACTACTAAGCGAGGGATCGCAGGTTCGATTCCCGAAAGAGCCCAAATTTCATCTTAGGGTTCTTTTCCACTGCGCCACCTATTGCGACCGTCTAACACACATTCGAGAGTGCAACTGTCATGAAAGAGCTTCTCAAAATAGCCATTTTGACTCGGCTTAAAATTTAAGATCCCTTCTATTCGTCCCAAAAATGAAAAACTCACATAAAACGAGAGGTTGTCAAAAGCTAGGTTAAGGGTCCCTACGGACCTGTTGCGCCAACTATTTATTTTTTGTGTTTTTTTAGATCCAGGGCTTAAACAAGCTATAGCTGTCTGCGACTTATTGTGCAGCGTCGTACTCTAAAATGATCCTGCTTCATATTTTTTAACCCATTTCTTTTTTCTTGGCAAAACTTTCGAAGTGCACTGTTTAGAGCTAAACCGCCAGGCGGCATCTTTGTATTTGAATTCCAGCTGCATCCTCCTCAAGCGAACAGATGTCCTCTGTGACATATTTTTTAAGGGCTCCTCCCAAATACTGGCGTTAAATTAGCGCACCCGACTGAATTTGTTATTGTTTTACCTCGCTGAACTGATGTGGTAATTCGACCCCTGTTTGGCCAGCACGGACTACAGAAAATGACTCGCTTTAGAAAGAATTTCCGCCCAGAACGGCATCCTCAACATACACCATTCCAACAAAAACATAAACAAATTTCAATTCCACCTCAAATACTCACCAATTGTTGTGTAAACTGTCCCACAGAAGAACAATGCATTGGAGAACGTCCATTGGCTCTCAACGTGTTCCAATTCCGCTAGAGTCCGATTTTTTCGAAGCAGCGAGTCGATGGCGTTTTTATGCAGGTACAGAGTCTGAATAAAGTCAGCTCTGAAACTGCCCGAGTCATCCTGTGTCAAGGAAGTATTTTATTTCTTATTTATAGTTAAATGCAAATTTAATGCTTCATGCTTACTGTGTCAATTTTAAGATCTTCCACGGCATTGAGGAAATCCTTTTCTGCCTGACGAGCGAGTAGGAACTCTTTTTGAGGCTGTGCACCTGTGGAGAAGACAGAAAATAGAGCTAGGTATTTTTGAATTAAAGATTTAACTAAAATTCAATGGTGTGGTGTTGCCACTTTCTGTGGGCTGTATAGAAAAATATATGAAAATAACCGACACGACGATGTTAGCCATTGATAGGGTTTTGCGGAGTCGAGTCCACTAAGGAATACTTGGAGATACCTAATGAATTTTTTAAATGGACAGGAATAGCGCCACCTATTATCACCAAAGATAACTCCGCGTCTTTTTGGTACTCAAAAGGCGAATCCAAATGAAATGTTACCTTGTCGTCCTATTTGCTTCTTAAGTGCAAACTTTACGAGTTACTTTGCGAGTGGAGTACGAAATAACTAGCGCAGTGCCACAAGGCTCAGAGCTAAGGCCCTTACTGTCACAACGTTATATATTAACAAATCCCATTCGGGGTCCATTGGGGACTTTGAAGGCGACATTTTTGTAGTGGTTGTGGTCAAAACGGACTGTTTTGTCACAAGAACAGATGTACGTTAATAGTTTTGGCCTTTGACAGCTTGAAATCCCCGTTTGAACCTCGCAAAGAATACAGCGAAAGCAGCGATAACGTGTAGGAAAATTCGAGAAACGAGTACTTTTCGAGTGGTAGGACTCAAAGTCGTTCCTCAAACTTGGAGTGATTTGATTGATTCTCGATACTCTGCTAGCTCCAGTTTGTTTTTTGGTTACTTTTTCTTAAGTATGAAGTTTCAGGACCGTGAAAACAAATGGTATCCCCGTAGAAGCAAAGTTTTCTCTTCTTTCCTAACCATCGGCGGAAATTATAAAACTAACTCTCTATGTAAACGCCTTTAAAAAACATTTAAAAAAAATAACGAAATCTGTAACTCCCTTACCAATAAACATTTTTAGCTTCGACTCTAAATTTAAGTAGTTCACAGTGGATATATTTTCCACACAAATTTCGCAATTGTGAGCTTCCATAAATTTAAAGTCGAGACTAAAATTTATCACCAGTATGGCGCAAAATAAAGAGAACAATTTTAAAGGTGTTTCCTCTACACTTCCTTATAATCATTCTTAACCTTCAAACTGAATATTTTGTAGGTCACAATGGGCGATTGTATATAGAAAAACAAATTTGATCGCGTATAGCAAATGGCAGCTCTTCTCTAAATTTGGGAACACTGCCAGCCTGTGAGCGAAAAGAAAAGAAACATGGCCACGAACAATGAGCTTTAGTAAAATTTCCGGCTCCAAATCTGCCATGTCTAACCTGATTATCCACTTGTCACACAATTAATTTTCCTGTCACGTTTTCCCTCGAGTGAAATGATTTTCCAAACTTTTTGCATCGTCTTTCAATACAAAAAAAATATATTATATATTATGTAAGCATGAAATGCTTGTAAAAGACTTTGACACATAGAAAAGTCAACAGAATTTAGCTCCAACTTCAACTGAATATCAATCAATTTAGCCACTGGGTCAGTGATACAAACTACACCTCTGCACGTGGCCATTTGCTTTCAACTGGATCTATTAAAAATGCTCCAACGCAGTTAGAAGAAACTTCAAAAAAACAACACTCTTTGACAGTCAAAACAGTCCGAACAACAATGGCATCACCTGTAGCCACAGTGGCGCCAATCGCAGTACTCCCATTCTCACCTTCGACAACTTGAAACATCACCGCCCCGGCGGCAGTGTACAGCACCATTATCAGGCACACGAAGACATGTGTCATCCACTTCTCAGATAATCTATTACATTTCTCGTACAGCCTGTAGACGAAGTTCTCCCCGAAGCTCAGACCAGCCTTTGTTATGTCTGCCAATTCTCCGTATCCGTGTCCCTTTCCCGCTCGAGTCAAAGGACTCCAACGCGGACGACCTTCCATCCCAGCACTTCCAGGCACTGGGGGGGAGTCCAAAGTTTTTCGTGACAGGCCATTTGTGTCGTTCGCCGTGTTGGTGTGCACTCGTGGCCTCGGAACGAACTCATGCCGCTGAGGCTGCGGTCGCCCTGTCGGCGAGGAGCGAGTTGTCGTAACTATCCCCGGGGATGATGAGACCACATAATGCATTTTGCACAATTTATCCACCGAATTTGTAAGCACTTTCGCACTAAATCGAACAGAAACCACGACTGATCTATTTTGCTCCCAACTTCACACTGCGGCGACATCATTTCAATGGCGACAACTGGGAGACAAAAAACAACACAAAAACAAGCAGCAATTTATAGACAAATATATATTATTTGCTGAGAGGCTTTGTGCTTGCGAATTAACATAATAAAGTCAAGGAAAAGCAAACAACAAGTGTGTGTGCGCTGGTGGTGGACACACAACGCGTGTGCTATATATTTGGCAGTACGTTCCAATAAAATCGTCGAGTTTATGGACCCACTGCTGAAGAAATTTTGATTTACACGAATATGATGACGAAAATTCAAGGCACACCACCTTGCACATCCTGACAATACAAATGAGCGCGAAATTGACGCACGAAACGCGTGGGTGAGGTTTTATTTACAACAATTTTAATTTAAGACTTGTTTCGATGTCCAAAGTTATACCTTGTGGTGATGGATTGATCGCGCAATGTGTCGTTGACCACTCATGTGACCTAGATAGGTTCATAAAACTTGCACGATTTTGATGGCGCCATAGCGTCTTGGACCGAAATTGTTAAGACAGCTGACTCTAGTACCCTTATGCTGGTTGAGGACCTTTTTTTAGCGGCTCACGACAACTAAAATAAGGTCGTTCTCATCAAGCCAAAGCAGCGATGTTCATCGGCCCGATTTTCCCCACCTGAATCTTCTTTATTACAATTCTATACCGCTGCATACTCTATTCATTGTTGATGCGTTCATTGCGTTGCGATTAAACGAGGCATTACTGGAAGTACAAAACTCCCACGGAATCAGAGGAGGTAGCTCAACCATGTCGTGCAATCGATTTGAAGAGTACCAGCAGGTGTGCTGGGTCGCGTTGCATTGCGTTGCTCCGTCGTTGCATTGCGTTGTGATTTATCAACAAATTGTCCACCAAATACCAAGCGCCCAAAAATCACAGCGGGTATCGTTTTCAGATATAGACTTCTCCTAGCTTCTAAGAACGATTTCTAAAATAGAACCGAAAAGTTGTTGCGTTGCACTGCATTAATATAGTTGCGTTGCTATTTATGATTTGCGGGCGCCATGCTACAACAATTTATGGACAAATTCTTCATGAAGTCCATGGCGCTCACAAAAGCATGACCTAAAAAATATTCCACTGAATTTGATCCCTGTTCAGATAGTAAACAGTAAACTTTTGGTAAATCGTAGCTTGATTTGCATTGCCTACCCTAAGGTGTTGACATATTACATTTAGTGTCATTTTCGGCGAGGTATCTATCCATCGGAACGAACAATTCTCCGCCGCACATTTGTCGGAGACTCAAAATATATTTGAAGCGTCACTTTTCGAAAAAAATAAAAATGCGATGACGCGTTGATTTGACGTCTTCGCATTGTTTGGTGCTTGTTTTTTCGCTTGATCAAAGAAATGCGTTGCTATATTGTTTTTTCTTTTTATTGCTCACATTTATCAAGACGTCACACTAAATCTTAAAAATAAATTCAGCGACTGATTGTTGCCGGAGGATATCGAAAAAAATTCACATGAAGCTGTCAAAAATGTCACATTTGTATCGGAACAATGATCCGAACAGATGGTTGGAAGAATAACTCGAAGTAAAACTCCTCCGAATCGTTAAAATCGCTGAATTTTCTGTTCCGACGGATACATCGCTAGGGCTGTTAGTTTATTTGACGTTTATTTGACGCAAACTCAATAAATAAGTTGCAGTAATAGCACCTTCTTCAGGGTGAAACTCGATTGCATTATACTCGATAACCGCTGGGCCGATTTTCATTATTCTTTTTTTATTTTGTTCGTGTTACTGCATTGTTTATGTAAATCGATTTATTCGTATTTCTTGCATTTAACAATAGGTGGCGTTGGGGTGTCAACATCTGACAGTGGATGTTGCGGGCAAAAATTAGTTATGCTGGTCTCTTCATAAAATGAAATTGTTTGCTTATACGTTGACTTGTTAAAACATCGTGGTAAAAATACGTATCCAATGTACTAGATGATAGGACTTAATGGCATTTATTTCCTTGCCATCAGTCGATTCGTTTAGAAGATATGTGACGCTTAAATTTTTCTGAAAGACGGCTGGTTTCATTGAAAATAAAGAAAAAAAGGCAAATTCTCTGATTTTAATAAAGAAAACCCGTTCGAGTCTTTTTAAAAGGCCGGTGATAGATTATTCTAATAGTTGACAATGTCAATTGCAAATTTTTGTACTAGATGTGGTGGATGTTGCCCCAGACTATCGCGGCTAGAAGTGCGCCGGTTCTTTTTTAGGAACTCCTTCCCTGTTTATTATTGAAAATATTTCAGACATCGCCTTGTACTACACCCACGACTTTCAGTTCTCATTTGACAAGACTTCCAGTCCGGTAAAAACTCCTTTGAAAACAGGGAACAACTTGGAAAAGTCTATTTACATTGCTTATATTTTATACTTTCACAAAAATCGCATACATTATGTAAATTATTTAAGAGACTGAAATAAATAAATAACTTATAAATATCTAATAAATATCTGTATCTGTGTAAATAGTTTTTGTTAATAGTCGTGCAATCGTTTGCGTTTAACTCTAGTACATAATTATTTCTCATTTATCATTAAATAGTCGAAATTTGACAAGCAAACGAAGCTCATTTCTCCAACTCAGGTCTTCAAAACTCTCAAAACTTAACGCTTAATAAATTAATTTTTAAATTTTAAAACTACCGCTAAAATTAAAGTGAAGCTATAGTGAAAAGCCTCAGCAATTGTCTATAGGCACTGCGTAGACTCTCATGCGTTACTTGTTGAAAAAGCCCCTCTTTTTCTTTGGTTTGCCTTCTGGTTCGACGGGAGCTGTCTTCTTGGGCTGAAGCGGTGGCGGTGCCATCTCAAAGTTGACCTGTTGCGGCGATCGGAAGTTCGGTCTTGGCGAACCAGACTCCTCATTGAGGTCCTCGCCAATCGGATCCAACTTGGACAGGTGCACCGAAACAATGTCGGACGGAGTTTGTATATGCGATTCGCTGCCCTCGGCCGCCGTGAAACCTATTGTTGCGCCGATTTTCGCACTGGCATCCTTGAACGTGTCGCTCAGCTTGATTTGGACGACATTGATGAACATGGAGGTCAGGGCTAGGCCGAAAATCAGATAGATGATGCTGCACATCATGAAGATGGGATGGTCGGGGACGAGGTCTCCAAAGCCGATGGTAGACATCGAGATGAAGACGAAGTAGAAGGCGTTGAAGTAGGTCCAGTCCTCCCAGCGGGAGTACACAAAGGCGCCGATCAGGATGTACGATATGAGAATGACGCTGGCCAACGAGATGGGCAGGTTGAACTCGTCGTCGACTTCGAATGTTTCGGGGTACGGTGAGATTGGTGTCTCCGGATGCGAGACATGTGTTACATGAGACAGTGGGGTCTGTGGAGTGGGCGCACGTTTGCCGCTTGGATCGGGTTGTGCGGCTTCTTCGTCCGTTGGATAGCCGGAGAAGTATTGACTCGGTCGTCGCACCGCAAAGTCGTACATGGTGTTGAAGCCGCTCATCACGTCCATGAATTGTTGCTGTTTTCGAACTTTGCGACACGTTCCAGTGTAGTACAGTCCTCGGACGTAGGCCCACAGGAATTTGATCGCCCTGGTGAAGAGTTTGCCGAAATCAGCCAGCAGGATCAGGAACATCGGGATTCCTATGATGGAGTAGACGACTGTGATCGATCGGCCGAGCACGGTTTTCGGTGTTATGTGCCCGTAACCTGCAAGAAAGAAAAAGTCGAAAGCGTTAGAAGAGTTGGAAATGTTGTATGAGTAAGAAGAGCATTGAAAGATTGAGTTGGTAGTTCCCCATAATATTTCAAAAGACTTGTTGTCGGTATCCTGCAAAGGTCTTTAAAGACAACAGAAGCGAGTAACTTTAAATTCGCTGCATAGCACTAAGAAGGTTCTTTTTTTGACTAACAGATGGCGCCAGTAAACTCAATGAGTGTGCACGCTTAAAGGCTTCAAAACGTTCAGGGAACTGATGCCTTTAGTTGATGTGGGCAAACGATGGCCGTTCCACTCATCGGGCATACTTTCTTCCGACCTTTTTAAGGACTTTTTTGCCTCACTATTTTGTTGATAAATAAATTTAATGAAGTTAATTAGAAATCTACTTATTTACTCATTTATTTGAATGATTTTAAAGCCCATAACATTCTGGAATCGTTGCCACCGAATGGCGTTTTTAATAGCGTGTTACCTATTAAATTTGATTGCCTACTCAATTGGAAATTGTCTCTTAACAACTACCCACAGGACGGCGACAAATTACCCACCTACCCGCAAGCAATAGACTTGTGTGTGTGTGTTTTCCAACAAGAAACAATTTTCCCCGAATAGTTCAATGATTCTGCGGCTTATAGTTTATTTTTATTTTCTTTGAAATTATTCTTTTTCAATGTCAATGACGACACATGTGAAAACAAAATTCCTTGACGTCACTGGGTTGCGATAAAATATCGCCTTCATAAGGATTATCAAAAATTTATTTAAATTTCGCAAAAATACTTGTGAATCGAAATGATTTTAAAATGAAAATTATGTTAGTTATTCATGCCAACAATTTGTCTTTCCATAAATCTCTCCGCAATTTTCTGTTTAATTTTCATAAGGCCACAGCAAGACCACCAGAATAAGCAGAGAATTGAATTTTTGATTCATGATTTATGGCCTTAAGTGTTTTTTTTAATAAATTTAACATTAGTTGGCACTAAAACGTTTAAAATTAAGCGATTTTTAGCGCTAAGTTATTGACCCTCTACTGTGAATTTCATTTGGAAAAGGTACCATCACTATTTAAAAATATAAAGGACCCATCAGCGGTATAGTTATAAATCGTCCCGCTAACTAATTATTTTGGGAAAAAGGAACAGCAAAAACTCAATAAATTATTGGAATAATTGCTGGAGAGTGCACGAGCACCCACACTGAAATGGCCGCCGATTTATATTTTATACTGCGTAGGCCATCATCGCATTCTTGACAACGACAACGTGAAAATAACAATTTGGCTCGCCCACATTGAAATGCTTCGACGATATTTTCGTTCGCAAATACTTCGTAAGCAGGTGTCAAACAAGAGAATCTCATAAATAAGGCGACCGAGAAGGCAATAACATTTCATATACCTCTAGGCAGACGCGACATTTAAGAACCTGCTGGAAAGCATTAAATGATTGCACAGGCTTAATCTGGCTTAAGGCAACTTGCGATTGCATTTTGGTCTACATCGTGACAATAATAGCATCAGTGGGACATTTGAATCATTTGACATAGTTGAGTTGCTTTTAGTTCAAACTTCAGACCAGCTTAAGGCAACTTAAGTTTAGCTTTATGGTTGACCTCAGAAAACCAAATTTGAAAGACTTTTTATTGTGCAAAAGTAGAACCATAATCGGATTAGGTTAGGTTAAGTATTTGGGTATGCATGGAGTGCTCCGTGCCATACTCAGGTCATAATAGGATGACATTGGAGTAGTCTAGCTTAAGTCAATCTGTGACTCCGTTGGCATTTTATTCCCCACTGCAGTTTGACTAGCCCATTCTAACCCCCATATTAATAAACAAATGTGCACAAGTTAGTTAGCTAGTAGACGTCAGATAGCATACAAAAATTTGACGTAACTTCTGAATAACGAGTTGATAACTTTTACGCAGCGTTTATTAATAAGGGGGTAAGTGTTTATGATTTTTCGTCCATTTTTGACACTAGCTCAAGCCGCCATAATCACATTACAGTTGACCCCTTTTTCGCTCCCTTAAGATTTAAGCATTCAGAACCCACGATCTATTTTCAACTCACATTTGTATTTGACACATAGAGGAATGTGTCATCCAATTTGTAGAACTTGTCGTCTCCTCCAAATCGAATGCTCCATTGAAATGTCAAACCAAAATGTCGACAACCCCAACTGAACTACTTCCTCCCACTTTGACGACAATTTCGTTTGATGATGCTCAGCCCAATCAACTGTCATAATATCCCATTAGAAAGCAAAGTGACAAGAGTGCTTTCGCATTTCGAGAATCCCTCAGAAGTATGCCATGCAAATCGCAAAATTGACACACAGTTTATAAACATTTCAGTTTCGTTTGAAAACAAACCGCTAGATGTACACTGTACACACTGGCACTTATTATTCTTTGTGCACACGTCAAAACATACAAAACTCTGTATACGTTTCCGCAATGAACGGTTTTATGTAATACGGAACATTTTCTGACAAGGGGGAGAAAGTGTTCTTCGTCGATCTCTATAGCCGGACGCTGTCATGTCGGTTTGTGTAGTTTATTCAGCCAGGCGTCGAAAGATTCTATCGCTTCGCACTTTAACACAAATAATATTGTAGCTGTTTGTTTCCGATTTTATTTTTAAACAAAACAAAGGGAGATAAGTAAGCCCCATGCCGTCACGGCTGATCGTTTAATAATCGAGATTTCTTCGAAAACAATGACGTTTGATCGAATTTGTTGCAACGACGACGTGTCGGTATGTGCAAAATCGCCGCACAGCGGTAACTTGTGTTTAGCTTTTGACGCAGATTTGCAAACAAACAAAAAGCAAACCCAATAAATATTCGAAATGGAAATGGAAATGCATTCGAATATCGCCATGGACGACAGGCCAATTTGTTTTCGTAATTAATCAGAGTCGGCTTCAATTGTGTGTTTTCTGATTTTTGGTTTTGTGTTGGGAGATTTGGATGGTAAATGTTTTGGAAATCAATATTTACACCATTGGGCAGATTAATCTGTACATTTCGGGAATAAGTTATGATCAAGCAAATGGGGCGTAACATTTTAATTTTGTTTTCGCAATGGAAATGCTGAATGGACTATAGATGAAGATGTGATTTTTCCCATTTCGCGTTCTATATTCGAGTGACATTTCCCTACAGAATAAAACAAGTTCTATATTCACAATGTTA
The DNA here is from genome assembly GCA_948293265.1 of Cheilosia impressa. Lineage (NCBI taxonomy): Eukaryota > Metazoa > Arthropoda > Insecta > Diptera > Syrphidae > Cheilosia > Cheilosia impressa. The sequence goes on along the minus strand of OX411884.1, from coordinate 52,906,837 downwards.
TCATTTTCTCGTTCAGAGTAGGTCGCTGAATCGAGCACCGGGTGTGTTCACAGCGATCTGACACATTTCACGCTCTATATTTGAATGGCACTTAATTGACAGTTCCCCACAGAAGGAAATGTTAACGACGGTTTTTTTTTTGTTTTTCGCTGAACAGAGCTCGAGCACCGGGTGTGTTCACAGCGATCTGATTTGTTTTAGTACTGGCTGTCAAACAATTAAAAACGTAGTTGTCGGGTTTCTCTAGGCTGCTGAACTTTAAATCGATCTAGTACAATTTCTTTACAATCTACTTTCATTGCGCTGTATCTACAGAAAATAAATTTAATTACCGACTTAAAATTTGAGAAAGCTATCAATTGCGAAATTCGAATGGAAATGGAATGGAAAATGGAAAATAAAGCCATTGGGAACTACTTAAATTTGAAGAATTGTCTGTAGTACCAGCATTCGCATTAACGTTCACCGATCATGTGGTTACCTGTCAAAATATTCTGTCTTCCGATTTTTACTCGTCAGACTGCTCAGTCAATTTATTGCAAGATCATAGCGTGCGATCTGAATCGAAAACAGACACAAATTCAGAGCTTCGATGTGTCTGCCCTAAAAAAGAAACACTCAATTTTTTGACAGTACTCTCTGAACATATCCAATGTGAGTTTTGTGTGTCTCACGTTTTAAAGCTCCGCTTTCTGAATAGATCCCTTTTTTTACAGATCAATGGAGGGAGCAACTATCCAATAAGCCAGATCAAATTTATTTCGAAGCACTGATGATCGCATTATATTTATTTGCCAAAGTAAAAACAGAGCCATAATGCTTAGCTGCTTCGTGATTTTTAGCATTCAGTTGAAAAGCATCTAAGCGGCGCCATTAGCGTAAAAAATGAAACAAACCGCTTAGTGCTATTTCCAGAAAAATCACTTTAGACATGTTTACTCGTTCCACTTGTACTGACGTGCTTTCCACATGCACTCAGCACTATTCTAATGGAATCAAATCATCACGAATGAACAAGACCGTTTTCGTTGATTTCATTTTTGAATTTTCCTACCCTGTAACCACTTGTGTGCTTATTTTCAAATCAAAATGTCCATACGTCCATACTTCCATCCGCCTACGTTCCGTTCCATAGCCATTTGTTTTCATATAAAATCCCAGTCACAATAATCGTAAACACATTTCCCCCAAAGCCGACAATGGACGACACGCGCATCTTTTCGAAATCTTACAGACAGCCCACCCAATTGTCGAGAGTAGGCGACATCAGATTTATGTCATGCATGTGGATATCTGTTTGTTTCAAAGAATTCCAATCTACCCTTTAATTTCGTCACTCGTGACACATTGGGAGAAAGACTAATCCAACAAATTATAGGCGAAAATTATGAATTCGTCGGTTCTATTTTTAATTACCTTACGCACTCGCAATAAATAAAATAATTTAAAGACTCCTCCAACGAATGTGCCCGGTGATAAGCGATTTCCTTGAGAAGCTACAAAATTTGCGCTTCAGATGTGTACTAGATGAAATTATGAATTTGTGTATTTTTAAGAAATTCCGCCGCTAAAAAAATATGGAGGGGCGAATACGCTGGTTGAATTTTAATTAGTTTTGTGACGGAAGTAGGTTAGGTGCATATTTTTTGCTAATTTAAAAAGAAAGTGACAGTTTGAATAAGTGACAGGGCTGTCTCATGACATTTGGGCGGTGGGCGGTGATTTTTTTAGGCTGCTCTTTATTTCTGTATTTTGAAGATAGGATTTTGATAACGAATCTGAACAGATAACTCTACAGCTACGATTGCACATGTCGCTTTTTATTTCTAATTTTGGCATGCCGACGTCATTATGACGTAAACATTTGTTCTAGATCGGTTTCTGTGTGTGATCGTCTGACAAGCGTCTGGACACGAGGGCTGTCGCAGCTCATACTCACAAAAGGCTCATGAGTGCCATGCCACTTGTAATCGTAGCTTACGAGTTGTGCAGCAAAGTGACAGAAGTCAGAAAAGTGAGGTTCAGTCGGACAAAAGTTGACCCCAAATCTTCTACTTAAAGTTAGAGGGACAACGAAGTAGAAGGACTAGAGCTCCACGTTTTTCATAACCTGGAAAAACAATCTTTACTCGCACCAAATCCAGTCTTGTTTCAGGAACCTGAGGGAACATTTGCACTCAATTTGTATTCAAAAACGTCAAGGGCCCAAATCACGCAATTTTTCAGACGACTGTCATCGAAACGGTGGACTTTCAAAACTAGCAACGAGCTTGACAGCTTTATACAGTTCATTTTACCCAAATGTATATTTTCAAATGATAATTAATGAACTAGAGGTTATACCGGATGTTGTGTGCAAATTTCAGCCTTCTACGTCAATTAGTTTCTGAGATGTGGGTTTGGACGGACAAAAGCGAAACTAATAAGGTTCCGTTTTTTTCCCTTTGCGTATGTGACCTTAAAAATGGACCAGCAAATAACTTATTTTGTTCATCCAAACTTCAAAAACTCTATCGTCCTGGCGTTTATAGTCATACGTGATCTGTCCCAGGTCCCAGGTGTCTCATCTGTCATTTGGGCATTTCCTCACGAAAGTATTATCTCTGCTCATGACATTCACTTCTGTTTATTTCTACAGTGAAAACGGCACGCAGCGCTTCGACGTGTATGCAATCCGCAAAGCGGAAAACCAATATCGCTCTTTGTGTTCGCTTCGATTAGAGGAGGACACAAATTTTGTTCCATCGATTTAGCTTTTTCTCTGAAGCTTATGGATAAAGCTGAATAACAGCCCAAAATATTTAAGGAACTGTTGGCTACAAAAAAAAATGTTCCAGTGATTTAAATTTATTTGAGTAGTTGCAGTTAAGTCGGAAAAAAAGACATTTTGGTCAAAAACGCCCACCAAAAGTAGGCGTGACAATCAACGACACAGCCTATAGCCTTTTCGGAATCTTAGAAAATATTTCAAAAGAAGATTTCATAGACATCTGTCCAGGGCACTTTTCAGACGATTATCGTCGAAACGATAGACCTCCGAAACTAGCTCTAAGTGCTAAAATTACAACTTTGAGAACCAAATCCAGTTCATTTTTCTAAAATATAATGAAAGCTGACATTTGTCAAAAGAATTCGAGCAGAATGTGATTTATTTTGGTGATCAAAGCTTCAAAAACGGTATCGTTTAGACGATCGTTGATATGCGGAATCTGTCCCCAGTAGTTTTCATGTACACCGGAAACAGCCATGGAACGTCCTACAGTTTTATTCTATGTATGGATAGGTTTCCTTTTAAAGCCAATCTTGTACACATGGAAACGTGAATTGTTGCTCCCCATATTTGGGACTCAAAAGTAAGGAATTTTCTAACAACCGACCTTTCTCAGTCGAGTTGAGGCTCTGTTGATGTTCCAGTTGTGGCTCCGTTGATGTTCCATTCCCTCTTAATTGAATGAGTTTTTAGCTTTGGACGGGACAACCCATATTAAGGCGGTATTTATGAACTCATCTACTACCAGTTTTATAATCCTATTTGGAAACGGAAATCACAGCAGCTTTCTACAGTGGGTATAGTAACACTCCACTTGACAATGGCATATCCTAAATACCGTCTGAAAGATCTTTTTTAAACATAAGACAATTTTTCATCCCCTAAACTTAGATGGTCAGTGGATAGTGGCCACTCACGAGCATAGCGAATTCATACACCCACTGCATTAATACTAAAACCATCCGCCGACAATGACACTCCGCCATCAAACATGACAAAACAAAGTAAAAATATAACCGTCCAAAAATAGTTTTTGACAAACGCTCAGAAATATAATAATTATTAAAAATAAAATCAAAATTCGATTCCCACACTCACCGATTGTCGTGTAAATTGTACCACAGTAGAACATCGTGTCCCAGAACCTCCAGGGATTCTCGAACTTTTCCATCTCGGTCAAGGTTTTGTTTGTCAGCAATAGCGATTGAACTGCACTCGTATGATTGCGCAGAGTGGTCAAAATCAGACTCGTGAATTCGTCTGGCAGATACTAAAGAAACAAAGAAAAGTATCAGAGGATACGTTTGGATTAAGAATAAATTGTTACCTCGCTCATGGCGCGTTGCTCTGTAATATTTTGCATTGCTTTCAGGAATAACTTCTGCGATGCGTAGACGTCTACGTGGGTTTTTTTCGCCTGTGGTTCTATGGAAAGGAGGCCAAACAAATTTTGGATGTTAATAGGGATGGAGAGGTTGGTAGAATCTAAAGGAGTTGCCGGAATTGATGGATCGTTTTGAATGTTTTGCCAGTTTGTTTGTTTGACATTTGGTTCACGATTGGGATACTCTCTATGGACATCGCCTTCTGAGGAAGAATGTCATGAGACTGGGCTTCGCTCATAAGGATACATGGAAGTATGCACTGTGTGGACCTACAAGTCGTGGGCGACATCTCCCATCTTCTCTGTGAATGTCGAGCAATAGCTCGGAGGAGAAGAAAGTCCTTTAGTAATGTTTAGTTCAGCTTCTCAAAAAAAAAATTGGAACCTTACATAAATTCTGTAGGGAAATTGAATGCAGCGAATCGTTTTGTGTCTTAATCTTAATGGTTCTCTGGGGATGCCAATGGGCCCGCTATGGCGCCTGGTCTTTTGTGACGATCTCGCAGCTCTACTCAACCTAACCTAAACTATCCTCTTGACATTTTTGTCTCTCAACAATAAGCTGATTTTTTGAAATAAGTGTCCTTTTTAAGAAATTTTGAGATTTAAAAAAAAAAATTTAAGTTAAAAGTTCTTGGTTCAAATATTACTTTTGTTTTTAAGTTTTCAAGAATCACGTATTCAGCATAAGAATAAAATACTCTCCATAAGTATTTTGCTACATCCTTGCCAACAATTTCATTTCAAAATCAAAGATTTTGATATATGGGTTCATTTTTACCAACGGAAATTGTTGGCATTACAATTTTATTTTCTAAAAAAGAGGAAACGACAGACTGATGTATGGAACAGTAATACATTTCAGCGAAAGGATTCAAAAGTTTTCATGTCTAAAATATTAAAATAAAATATTCAGTTAAATTGTACAACTCCTCAGCAACATTTGAAGACTAGGGCGGCATTTTTTAAGGCGAAAACGTTCAAACCTTCAACTGTTCAAAAATGTTCCAGAAGGAGATCGTGCATGGAAACGAAATAGTTTGAACGTTTTCAAAATGCCGGATTGCTTACTCAAGATTACTCTTAGTTCAACCAGTTTCATTTGTCCAGATAACAAAAGATTGCTTCAGGTCAAAGCTCGGGTGTGGGACTCTGAAAGAGAACAAATTTCAGTCGCTTCCACTCGCATGAACGTTTTCCTCCATGTAACTTTTTCGTTTACCTACGTGAAAGAAACGTTTTCGTTTTCGTAGCTGTATGCACCTTCCTGAAAAAACGAAAGACATCTTCAACGTTGATTCGACAAAATAAGGTGCCCCTTCGTGTTGAAACATCCTCGCTCAGAGCAAGTTCGTTACAATTTCAAAACGATCAAAATACCTACTCAAGCTATGAACTTTCTTTCGTGCCTTAAAAAATATAGGTTAAAAAAGCCGACGATTTTTATGAAAAATAAATAAATAAATATTTGGCGCAACAGGTTTGTAGGGACCCTAGCTTCTCACAACCATTCGTTTTGTGTGAGTTTTTAATTTTTTTTTTTTACGAATGGAAGGGATCTACAATTTTTTGCCCCTCGTTTAGTAGTCCAACACACTAACCACTAAGCCACTGCGCCAATTTGTAGGACTTGGTGAAAAATTGGTGGGGCAATTCTGCTGGACATACTAATTTCAATTTTAAAATCGAGTCTTTTCCAAATCTGTACTTTCAACAGCCCATCGCGCAACCGAATAAATAAAAAAGCCCGTTGAACTATTTTATGTACGAAAATTATTTTTTACAGGCCATCGCGCAACCAAATACATAAAAAAAAAACCTTTGGCCTATTTTACCCGTCGGCACAGAAAACCCACGGCCAAATGGAAGGGTAGTGCGAGGTATAGTTACTGGAGTTCCTCTTTATCAGGCGCCCTGTTCTAAGAGTTGATTTACAATTTCAGTTCGAAATTTTTTGTCTGAAGTCAATATTTCCAACTACGTAAGGAAATAAACTTAAAAATTCCTTTTAAGCTGCGAAGAATATTCACTTGCATTTCATAAATTTGTTGTCGCGTCATTTTGAACTAATGTGACAGTAGATTTCGAATCTAAGTCTTGACTTTTTAATTTTATGACGTTTTGTTGAAGAGTTCATCGCGTACTTTTCAGAACACCAATCAGAACTCATGGGAGCTTTAAAATGTTCGCAGTCCTCCACCCTTCTTGTTAACGTTTCTAAAAATGTCAAAAATGCCTGCTTAGAGCTTTAGAACTTTTGGGACTCAATTTCAGTCAATTTGTACTAAGAAACGTCTTTTTAAAAAATGGTTTTCTAGAAAGTTTTTGTAAAACAACAAATATTTTCATTAAAAAGATCTGTACCGGATTTGGGGTAGAACAAAGAACTGTATGGTTTGAAGCTAGAGAAGAGAATGTCCTAGGGTGTGGATTTATTCGGGAGGCTTGGATTCTCGAAAACTGTGTAGAGGAAGTCTCGGGGAACTAGCAAAATGACTGCTGAAATAGCCGAAGAAAAACCTAAAAAGGAAACTCGTCAAAAAGTGTAACTACAATCACAGACTTGGAAACGAGGTTTTTGGAAAAAGGTGAATTGAATATTATTAAAGCAGTCCAATCCAAGGACACTGCAATTCTTTCTAATGAGAAGGAGTTTTTTTTATAAATAAAGCGGCATTTTTCCGAGTTGATCCATCCAGAACATTGCACTGCGGATGACAGTTGAACCGCTTTGGGAAGACTGCAAAAAAAGGCGCAGGATGCAGAAAGTATTTCCTTTAAGTTTGGCAAATCTGAGAAAGTGGATAAAATCGAGAGAGAAAACTCAAAGGTGCAGAGGAAGGCCAATGGACCTCCAAGTCAATTAAGTTGGCTGCGAATGACCAAAATACCGAGGAAATTGTGTCTTTTTTCCAGAAAGGTAGTGGAAGAAGGAAAAGAAGATTTTTAGATGGTTAGAGGGACTCAAGAAAAAAACTCATTTAGTAAGACAATATTTAAAAGTGCACAGAATATCCAAGGCTGTATTGAATTTAAGACACCAAAAGACTCGCATCAGCCAGTCTGTCTGGACAGTCCATTTTCTGATGAATGGTTTTCGCCATCCTACGCGTGTTTTATTTAATAAAAATAAAACTCAAACTTGCAGGCGAAAGATATTTAATTCAAACAACGATGGCAGTGGATTTGCTTCGTCCTCTTTCCTCCATTAACTCTTTATTGACTTTAAAAAAAGGAGCACCCCACCACTCTGAATCTGAGTCATTCCACATCCCTTTGCATCCAATTTCACTCACTTTCGAACTGCCACTTGTGCCGCATTTATGGCGTAACCATTCCCAACAAACTTTCAATGTCAACATGGAAGGAAAACAAACAAATCGCCATAGAAATCATGACATCATCCTGCGCGTCTGCAGTAACCCAAATGCACTCACCTTCGACAGTCATGAAGAGCAGGGCACCACCAACCGTGTACAGCAGAACGACCAGGAACAGGAATATATGGGTGAACCACTTTTTGGACCATTTGCTGAATTTGTTGTACAGGCCGAAGGTGAACTTCTCGCCGAAACTCATGCCCGACTTGGTGAAGTCGCAAAATCCCTCGAAGCCCTTGGACATGAAATTGCCAGCAGCAAACGGATTCGAATACGCTGGCCAATACGGCTGACCCTGCGACCCAACCATGTTGGGATTTGTCTGCGCCGAGAAGGGCGGCATCCCCGTTTGGGGTTGGGGTATCGAGTTCAAGGACCCATTGCCAGTGCGATGGATTTGTATCCGCGGTGGACGCGGAGCCCGCGCACGACTCATCGGCGGTGTGCCCGACAGCGTTCCGGGTGGCGAATTCGACGGCATTCTGAGGGCAAATGTTTGATTTCTGTTTCACTTATACACTATCTGGGGACGGGAAATGGTTTTCACATGAGAAGCACTGCAGTCTGGTGTCCCAGCAGTCACATTGCACTACACAAACACACACACACACTGGATCGCTGTGGCAGATATTCGTCCCGATTATGAATGCCGTCTGGTCCGTACCGTGCTTGCTCGCAAGTCACACTGAGCAGTCATTCCGATAGCGACCACCGGAAGAGAATGAAAGATGAAAATCTCCAAAGCGAAAACAACAAGAAAGCTGCCTGCTTGTGAGTCTGCGAATTAAACCGAAAATAACGTCAATGTGGGGGTAGGGGAGACACTCTACATACACGCACGAGACAAAGATAAAAATGGAAAACTGGTGGAAAAGTCAATTCTCGCTCGACAATCTCGGCCAAGTGGTTCTCTAGCGAGAGGCGAATTTTCACTGCTGCCGATCGGAGGTGGTTAGTAATTTTATTTCGAATTTTTATTAACGCCGGCCGTTGATCATCATCATTAAGCGGTAAGATGGAATTTTTAATGAGGTGTCGAGAATTATTTTCGGTGTGACACGCAGTGAACGAAAATCATCTGTACCACGAATAAATGAATACAAACGAGTCTAGGTGGAGGCGGGTCGGTCAGCTAGAACAAGTGTTTTCAGTTTTTAACGACATGTACGAGTAGTTTGGGGACTTTTGAAATGCACGCTTTTTAGGCGGTTGTACAGCGGTTGTCTTGAGTTGCTCGATTGCATTGTGGGGGTTTTTTCTTTGGAGATTCTGAGAAGAAATTTGAATAGATTTTGGGATGGTTTTTTTTAAATGCGAGCCCGTATGGCAATCAATTGGCCGATATCATCTTCTCGACTTGACCAATAAAATTCCAAAGGTTCAAATAAACGTAATCAGAAAACAGAATCGAAGTTTTTCATTTAGAAAAAAAATGAGAGCGAAACAACATCGGATGACTTCTTTTGGCCCACCCTGTATAAAGAAAGACTCTTAAGGAGAAGAGAAGCGAAGAAATTTGAAAAGTTTTCGAGTAGTTTTTGAAACTAATCTTGCTTTTAAGTAGTTAAATTGTTGACCCAAATGTCTGGTAAGCTAGTACAGATTAGATTAGATTGCGCTTACTGAATGTCGTACTTAAAATGTGAAAAGTTAAATATCGGGTAACCGCCATCTGTTACTCAAGTTTCTATTCATAATATTCGAGTTTCAAACCACTTTTTTTATTTATTGAAATTTTGCACATTGCGACAGGAAAATAGAAGTAGATTAAGCTGCGGGATAGAACTTGTTTTCGCGACGATATTAGGCTTGAAAAACAGAACTTGAACAGTCAATGTGTCGGTTGGAAAGCCAGCCAGAAATCGGGCTTGCCACCAGCCTTTTCGATGATCTGAATGTAGCACGAGTTAGGAAAAGGTTAATAAGACTTGAATGGGTGTATTGGAATAAAGGTAAAAATAGTTTGTTGGGGCGAGATAGCTGAAAAAGAGAGAGTGATAGAGAGAGATGAGGAAAGAGATAGAGATAGTGAGAGAGAGAAAGAAGGTATTGAAATGAAGGTAAAAACAAAGTGTCACGGCGACTTAACTAAAAAAGAGAGACCTATTGAAATGTGGAAAGAGACCTTATTGCACTTTAAGTCGCAGCCTACGCCCTTAAAGAATTTTTGCGAAGCTCGCAATCCAGTCTACTTGAATAATTCTGAGAAGCTTGCAAGCCTGAACCAGGTGCACAAGTTTTCTGTCTGTCTGTCTGAAATATGCGGATTGTTTAGAAGAAAATATTTGGTGTTAATTATTGGCGAGAGCAAGGATGGCTTTCTTTAGTGAAAAATAAACGTCAGACCGATGATTCTAATCCAAAATGTATTTTTAATAATGATAAATTTGACAGAAGCTTTAGTACATGTGTTCGAGAGAAATCCCATCACTAAGAAACGTATTTAAATTATTGTACTAGAATATGCTATACCCATAATTTTAGGTAAGATGTCGCTTTATGACTTCCATCATAAGCCATTGCCTATGCCCTAATTCCTCAAACACTAACCTAACATCGGTCTTCTTGTAACTACTCTCAACGAGGTAAGACCTTTCAAAAAGCAATTGAATGAAGTAAAAGAAACTCAAACTCTGGATTTTCGCCTCTTTTTTATTTCTCGTCCGAATTACCCCTCACGAGTATACAACCTATAAGGATCATTCTCGCCGCATCCTAACAACATGTATTTGATTAAAAGAAGTTGTACTAGTTGAGTACAAGTGTAAAGAGTGTACGGGGGATTGAACGTCTTCAACGGATGACATTGACATCTCTGACAGATGACAGCACTGAGCGGGGAATCAATGACATTCTTGCAATTATTGTGACAGAAGTATCAAAAATGAGTTTAGTCGTGATTGATGCTCAAAAGCAGTTAGGGACCAATATGCTGTCAACAGGAAGAGCCACGCAAAATCCACAAATCATATGAAACGCCGTAAAAGAAAGTTACAACTTTTATGTATTTTAGGGACCTTATCTTCCCCGGCTTCGGTTTTAGCTGCTAAAGTCTCATTATATCTGATGATCTGATATAGGATGCACCAAATCGTGCTTTCTTATCGCTGTTTCGTTTGCCTAAAGAGGTAATTGAGTAGAAAGCCCTTGTAAAGGAGGACTTTATGACTTCCCCAACGCGTAATAAATAAATCCCGTTCCCTTCCAAACTACTCCCTTGTGTACACCTTAACAGCTCTTCCTTAAACTTCACCTCGCACAGCTGACACCATTCAAATATCAGACAGTCAGTTCATCCATATTTTCGAAAACGCTTTGTCGTCATTGCCTTCCTCAAAAGCAGAACGATGACCTTCTACTTAAAAAATAAATATATATATGTATATACTTATTTAAAATCGTGCTAAACCACACACACACAAGTGTCGTATCACTGTGGCAAAGAAAAAATTATGAGGATAAAGACATTACTCCGCCGCCACAACTAAGAACGACCGCATATTTTTTGTTTTTAATTTTTTATTTTTAAACTTGTTTTTTTAAGTAAGTGTATTTTTGGACACCAGCGCCAAAAATGATTTATTCCGTTCTACACTAATAACTGACAATTTAAACTCATTTTTTAATCGCCCAGAAGATTAACAGCATGCCTCAGTTTTTAAGAAGTGAAATAAAATGCTCATCCTTATTTCCGCTAATTATTGTATATTTTAATTATACAGAAAAAAATAAAAATAAATTTGATGTCATTAGAATTTCATTCGAGTGTAATAAGAAGAGAGACACAAAAGCTGTTGACAGACGTGCGTTCCTTTTAAATGGGCTGATTATTGTGTTTTTTAGAAAACGGCTGAAAAAAGGGATGTGTGGTGCCAAATGTATTTTTTGCGTTTTTGTCAAGAATTGTTTTTTAAAATGTAGCATGTAATGGACGCCTTTTCAGCAGAAACAAAAGGTGAGTAATACTAAGCGAACGTGGATTTGAAATTGCGCGTTTTTAATAAGAAATGTTTAACACTTTTAAAATAAATTACGAAACAATAAGAATTGGTCAAGGGTACTCAAAGCAGTAAAGAGTAATTTTACATTTTTATTGTTTTTATTTATTCAAAGATAAAAAATTACTTAGCTTAAAAATGGCTTCGGGTTTAACAAAACTTTACTGTGTTCTAGTACTTGGATCCCTTCCATTCGTCCCGAAAATGAAAAACTCGCACAAAACGAATGCTTAAGAGAAGCTATTCCCTACGGACCTGTTGCGCCAGTTATTTATTTATTTTTAGTACTTATAAGTTATAACCAGTGATCCCAGATTGAGGGGAATAGCGTTAATTTTGGTCCTCTTTTTAATTAAAAAAGGGGAAAACGAGGGACAAGCTTAAAAAAGGGGAAACAATAAAAAAATCTCTGTGCAAAGTAGACTGTTTAACAATAAAATTAAGAGTATTTTAATTACTAACAAAAACTCAACGAATGAGTTATTTTAAGACTGAAAGAAAACAGCCCATCGAACGTCTATGTAAGAATTTTTGTTATCTGAATTTTTGTTATTGAAAAAAATCATTTTTAGTGTCCAGGGAAAATTTTTCGAACTCATTTCCATACAAAATTCCATACTGTGACCCACAAAATAAGTGTAAAGGTTAAAAATGATTATTAGTAAGGTCCTTTATGAAAAAGGAAACTATTTTTATATGCTTATTTTAAGCTTGTTAATAAAAACTGTTGCAATTTTTCAAACGGCAACATGTGCAAATTTTACTTAGGGCACAACTATTTCTTTTGCTAATAAAAAAAGGGGAAAAATAGGGTTCAAAGTCTGGGAACACTGTTTATAACGACTGATACGGATAGAGTACACAGTGGCCCCAAAGAGGAAAGCGTTTGAAAGTTTTACGGCCATTAACAAAAGCAGAAGCAAATGCGAAGGACTTAGAACGACTTAGAGATCATTTTGTGAAAATTTTGAAAATATAGAAAATATAGACCTCTAGGTTCAGTATAGAAAACGGTTCTTAGAACTTGTGGCCTCGAATAGAAAATACCCCTGAGATCTTGTGGCTCCGCAAGATCCTCTTTACCAACTTTTTTATATCCAGCAATAAAATCTGATGGAAGTTAGAACTCCATTGGCCTTCTCACTTCCGTAGTGACTCCTCCACAGCAACTTAGAACCCAGGCTAACGCAGGCTTACACCACCGCCCAACTTGTAGCACACTTAAGGCGACGATCACTCAAGAACTGCTGGGCCATATGTGGCTAACAAATTTGTAAATGTATTCAGAATCTGGAACGTATGTAAAACCAAGGATTTTTATTTAAATAAAACAGAAACAGAAACATGAATAAAGTTCTGCCTTAAAAACGGAACGTGATTTGAAATAGAACTGGTCCAATGATTGAACCGTGAGGTACTTTAGATTTTGTCTTCCGCGGAGAGCTTTGAAAAATCTAAAATTCAGTTTTGAATGCAAAATTAAATTACTGTGGCAAAGGCTTTTAAAAAATCTAGTCAATCGACACTTTTGCGGTTCGTATTCCATCTGTGTACAGCCTAAAGCCCTTTCAAAAAGTATATTTGGTTGAAGCCCCAGATAATTGCATGATTTCTTTTCGCAGGTATTGCAATTTTACGCAACTTTTCCGACTGAAAGAGTTTGTTCAGATGATATTCCAAATGTGATTCTAAAGGGTACGACATAAGGAAGTGTGAACTTTATGAACCTCTGGCTGCAAAGGCTCGATGGCTGATGGAGAAGCATAGTTAGTCTCACCTACGGAAGCACTTTGAACTGATTTTGTGGATCAGATACCTACATACATCTCTCAACACGACGCGACGTTCCGAATTAAAAGCCACTCATCATAATTGCAGCAACAAAATGATGCCGGAACGAAAATAAAATTGTAACAAGGACAACAAAGCAAATAATTACACAAAGAATAATGTGCGAGTAGCCACAAAAATCATTTTTGCATGTGAATTGGGAAATATTTTGGGCGAAATTCAACAGTGATACTTAATAACATCTTGGACTAATTGTGTTCTGGCCAAGAGAATGCGTTTTCCACAATCGTTCTCGGTCAAGCTAAATATATCTCGAGTGCTCATCACGATTTTATGGCACCGTTGACAGAGATGGTGACAAACAATTTCCCAGAAGCACTCGTATATCACTGGCACGAGGGGCGTATGAGCAACGATTTTCTAGCAATTTTTGCATAATTTTACGGCCCGGTTTTGGGGCTTGCATTGACAGGATTTAACTGGCTATAAAGAACGGTTTTGGCTATAAAATGCTTAATAGAGGTGATGAGGGACGACTTTTGCTTGAAACTGAAAGTGAGCTAAATGGATGACGAATTTTAAATGGAGGGATGTGTCTTCCTGAAAATTAATGTAGATTTGTATCGCAGAGCCATTGAGTAGCAGAGTACAGAGGAACACATCAGCCATTGGAGAAGCTTAAGAAAAGCAGACCCTGGCAACAACAGCTCTAGGGAAAAGCAACATAGTGGTGATGCAGTAAAGCAGCAGCAAGGAGAAAAGTGTTTGCAGGGACGCATTGAATATCTACAACAGCCTTTGCAATTTTGCAACTGTCTCTAAGCAGTTAAAGCTGGCTTTCTCGTACATTCCTTATATTTTAAATCAAGGCAGCTTCTTTAAAAACCTAGGGCGGACTTGAACAAGTTCTTTTCTGTTCCAAGGGGGAATTCGTCAAGTCTCGGCTAGGACAGGCGGCTTTAGCTGCGGCTATTAATTGACACCCTGCAGACTGATTCGACAGTAGGTATATTTTAAAAGAACTTCGGACTGTGGCAGTAGCAGCTGAAAAGACCCAAATTCTCCCAGCTGCCCGTGTAAAAAAAAACAACAAACGCTTAGGTTTGGTTCGGTAAGAGAGCCTTTAAGATTAAGTTTCACTGCGTTATTTCTTAGGATGTTGTGACCAGTTACCCTACTTAGATAGGGATGGCTTCTGAAACTGTAGAATTTTGTTAGTCCTTCTTCAAGGAGCGTTTAGTTCTCTCGTTTTTCTAGTCTATAATACGAGGCAATAGTTCACACCTTTAACAGTCCTTTAAGATAATGATTGACTGTGAAAGCGCCTTCGTCAGTAACCCTTCAAAAAGAAGAGTCCACAATTAATTCGTAAACCTGCTAAATCCTACCGATGTTTCAAATTTAATCTCTCTACGTCGCGTGGTCCGCTTTGAATTTTTTTTTTAAATCTAACAAGACTTACACAGGACGAACAAAAATACGCAAACTCAGGTTTGAAAGCACAGAATGCACTGGCGCAGGCGTTCAGCTAACAAACCACAGCTAACCAGGGCTTCCAGATTTTAGTTTTCTTTAAGCTCCCAAACCTTGACAAAAAAAAATAGCCCAAAATCGTTGCTCTGAAGGAAGTAGAAAAATCCTTGAAAATTTGATCGCATTTCCCTGCGTAAAGGCATTTCAGACCCTCTACATAAAGGTTAAGCAGACTCTACGCTGGGTTTATAAATAAGGCTGTAAATATTCTCGACAGCATAATGAGTTGAGCCGCAGTACGACTTACCGAGGATCTCACAATAAAAAATAACTGCGATCGCTGGCGGACAAAGGACCAACCAGTTGTTGAAGATGACATTTAAAATTTGCGTATAGAAAAGCCACTTGCCGTCGACCGATAATTTATTTACTGTGAACGAGATGCTGTACGACGTGGAATAAAGAAAGTCAGCTCACTTTATACACAAAACAAAATAAGCCCTTTTGTCGTTCAGGGACAATGCAATCGTCCACGGCGATCTCGGACTATTCCAATGCGGGTTTCTCATCTTTTTAAAACAGGCTTAGAAGACACTCCTTCGAAAAATATGTTTTACAGCTAAAAAGTCCAAAACTTGGAGCAGTCTAAACGATTTTGTCTTAGCAACTTTGATCACCAAAATGCGCCATATTCTGCTCGAATTTCTTTTGACAAACGTCAGCTTTCATTATATTTGTGGACAATGAACTGGATTAAACCCCCAAACTTGTAATTGTCGCACGTAGTTGCCAGTTTTAGAGGTCTATCGGTTCGACGATAATCGTCTGAAAAGTTACGGAATGAGTGCCAATTTAAAAACGTTGCTTCGCTTCGCAACACAGGGTACCATTTGTACATAAATATTATTGTCTACCTAGGTATATAAAATGCCCAGGATGACGTGTGATCGGTTTTTCAATCATTTTTCAGTGGGGCGTCTCAGTTGTTTTGTCGAGCACCGGAAATATCAGTAGGGAGGTGTCACAGTGACAGAAAAAAATCCCAGCGAACAAGTGATCTGAATAAATCATAAGCAGTGTATAAACTGTGAAATCGAACAGTGAAACAACGCGCACTTAGTTGTTTACACATCAACAAACACCCCTAACATATGCAGTGGAAAACACCCGTTTGCATTTCCATCTCCGCAAGTTAAACGTGTGGAATGACTCCACCAGAGATTCCAAAAACGCGCGCTTAGATGTTTACTCATCATAATCCCTTTTATAGATCAACTACGCTACGAGGATGGCTGACAAATACCTACAATCTAACCTCATCTTCGCCTAGCATTGGTCGAAACGTATAACCACGCAAAGCCAACGAAAAAGCAGAAAAATTGTACCGAAATCTGTGGAGAATTACTACTCGCCCTGAAATAAAAGTAGGTATCTATTCTACTTGGATGGTAACACCCTACGCAGTCCAAGCGCAAGCAAATTCATTTTGTACTAGATTGTGGTTGAGAACGATCCTAATGATAAGCAATAGTATTTGTGTTGCATACCCAGCGGGTCACTGACATCAACTGTTATACAGTAAATGAAAGTGTCATTGGAATTTGCTGTCCAGCTGTGATTTCTGCGTGCCTGGTAATTCACGAAAGATTTGCCACCGAATTTCCTCAATATGTCCGTCACAGGGAAGAAATGTGAGACCATCTTTGTATATATGAAAAGCATGCTTTATTTGTTAATCAATTAAGAAGGCCCGAAAACAACAAAATTCACTCAGATCACTTGTGAGTTGTGACTGCTTAACCTCAACTGTCATCCAACCCAGCTCATAAATGTATGCAATGATAAAACAAAGTGAACGACTGCGCAGCGCATCCGTTTGCAGTTTCCGTGGAATTACTCCACCAGAGATTCCAAAAACGCGCGCTTAGATGTTTACACATCAAAAATCTGCACAAAGTCACCGATTTTCCACACCAAATTTGTCTTTTTTAACGCTTTGGCGGGATTTTCAGCGCGAGCCCATCGCCAAAAAATCCTAAGGTCCGACTGCACCAGGAAATTCGCCATTTGCCCGACGCAAATCCGGACCTGACGTCGGAATTTGGCGAAATTTTCCCAAAAATGAGAAAGAAGCAAAACGGGATAGAAAACACCCAAAAAGCTGGAAATTTAAGACTGACTCGGACGGGAAGTCGATTGATTTGTTGTTTGTACCTCACTTTGGCTGCGATGCACGTCTGGTTTCTTCAAAATTTGTCATTTCGGAGCTTGTGGATCTGAGTCTGCATATTTAAAATGTGCTTCCTCTAGCTGACAGCTCTAGACTGATTTAAATGGAGATCGTGAAATCAAACTTATCGCGTGCGAATATATCACACTTTAGTCAAACGTCGTTCCCTTTCTCAAAAGCTGGGTAGAAGGGAACAAACTTTGACTAAATTTGACTAATGTCTTCGAAAGCATTGCAGAATAAGTTGCAGAGCTACTTACCTTCCCTTGGCTTCCATTTCTGCCCACTTAAAGCCAGCTCCGTGAGTCACCATCATCCCCCTCGAATCAAAGTCAAGTCTGTCCTTTTGTTTAAATGTAATTTTTAGTTTTATTCTGTAATATCGTAGTAGTAGTAGTGGTTTTAATAATAATATTTTACATCGGTAAATATTTGCTTTAAACATCTGCTTAGTAAGTATTAGAGAAACTACCATCTAAAGTACAACTAGAATAATATTTTATTTTCTTGTATTCATTTTCCCATTGACAGTTAACAATGTTCCTATATATATATATATTTCTGCTTGTTGCTAAACATTTATTGGATTTCTTATAACTTGTAGTTGTATTTTGTTTGTCCAAAAGAATTAAAATTTATTTATAGGTACTTGCTATATAAAATAAATGAAAATATAACAAAGCCACTTGTAACAACAAAAATTCTTGTGTTCTGCTGCAGTTTTGTTTATACTTTTTATTTAGTTTGAAAATATATTTGTATATTTGCTATGTAAATTTAAATATAACGTATTTGTTTTAGAAAACAATAATAATTTTTGCTTTTGAATTTAATTTTCATCTTCTCACAGTTAGCTTTTCATTAAAATCACTCTCGCACACAATGAACAGGAATGGAATTTATAGACTCTTGTCTGGGGAGATGGTTTTTCTTTATTTTTTGATTGATGGTGCAGTGTAAGTGAGGGTGGGGTCTTAAACGGGGTGATTCGGAACTGCGATAAGGTTTTGATGTTTGTTGGAAAATTTAACAACGGTTGTAAGACGTTTGTTCTTCAAAAAACAAGCTTCAATAATGTGGATGTTGGAAACGGAAGTAGACCTTTTGGAAAGGAAGACAGAAGTCAGTTGAGTGACACTTCTCAAGTTTTCTGTTGAAGACCTTCTAGCGACTAGCTGAAAGCAAAGCTAAGCCTGGGTTAGTTATGAATTGGATCGCATGCCTACTGATGTCGTATTTTTACCCCTAGGAGCTCCAGAAGAACTAGATAACCCACGCAAGAATTCAGTAGACCACATCAATAAGTACATCCCAAAGCATCGGCAAACTTTACTTATATTGCTCTGAACCAAATTCAGCACACAATCGTCTTCAAACGGAGGATCAGTAACTTTATAAAGAGAACTGGCTGCAAGCTGCAGTGTCTTCTACCTGAAAGCTGACACTCCACTAGTTTAAACCACTCCTCGGTCAATTGAATGACATTTGCCTAAGTTTCTGTCGTAGATATGCAAATAAATCTGACAACAAAACAGGCTGCTTGAATCACGCCATCTATTGGCAAAATATAAAAAACAAACTCGGACTTACTCGTGGCAGTCTCGCTTTTAAAATTTTACAAGTAGTATCGAGTGAAGTCGCCGACAATGTGGTCAAATCTTTGATTTATTAAAACGATATCCAGAAGCTACCAAGTTTCATCGCAGTGACAGTCCAGAGGCTTTCAAGTTCCGTCAAAGTTAGTCGTTGAAATCGTTTAAAGACTATCGTAATTTTCCCGAGTTAGATTTCATGGACAGACCGTAGATAAAGAAAGTGTGACCATCTTACAGCAATGACCTAGAGGGTCTTTCTAGGATCTAAATCAGAAGGTGGAGTTTGTAAAAATGTTAGAAATAGGAAGAAGGAGCCAACCGTCAGTGAGTTTCTTCAGCAGGATGACAGAAGTATGAAGCCTGACATGTCATGCGCTGTTCGCAAGACTGGTAGGTTCTTTGCAATATTTTTCCAGCTGAATTGCTGCTGAATAACAAACAGCCTTCTTGGAAATATCTGAGACAGTTCAGGTGTGAATTGTCAGAAAATATCCCCGTAAGTTTAAGCTGAATAGCCACGTTTTCCAGGAAGCCGTAAGTGGATCATAAATGGTCCGCTAAACTAGTAACACAGTTGCAAGTTAATTCCAAACACTTTCGACGATAAATTGAAGCAAAAGACGAAAAACCCTTCAGCGCATGTGAACAGAACCCTCCCACACAAGCTGAATCACCCCTCCATTCCAAATAGTCAAACCAATGCTCATAAAACCCCACTTCACAGACACCTTCCAGTTACCTGTCTACCCGCAGAGAATGTATCAACTCCATTCAGTTCACTCAGTCAAATCCTTAGTTCCATTTGCGTCCCACTGGCCGTCACCTGTTCATTTCAGAGCTTCTTTGGCCCGTTTCTCCCATTCGGCGCGCCGTTGATGGATCCCCTTGAACTCGCTCTCCACTCGATTCATGCTCGCCATTGTTGCGGATCTCTCGATTGTGGTTTTCGTGATGATGGCTGTCGTGGAGGTGGAATTATTTTCCACCAATGTGCTGCTCGGCACCGACGATGACAACACCACCGGTCCGAGGGATTGTCGTTCCTGCGGTTTCGCCACATTGTTGTTGTTATTTGTCAAACTGTTGTTGTTGTTATTATTCGCTGATGATTCTAACAGGGAGATGTTCTTCGGCAATACGGGCGACCCCTGTGAGGATGTATTTCTGAATGGCCCACTCAACCGGATCGGTGGAAGAAACGTCTTCGTCGGCGTGGCGTTGTTATTCAGCGACTGCGACTTGTTGTTGCGAAAGTCGGCGAGTGAGTTGCGGTTTTTGGTGACATCCACCTCGGTCTTGGCTACGCCGTTTTGCTGAGGCTGCATGTTGGGAAGTTTGTCGAGCTTCTCCTCACTAGAGGACTGGTTTTCTTTGTCGCTGTCCATGCTGGGTGCGAATTTCTTGGCAGAGTTCGTATCGGGCAGGTCTTCGTCTTTGATTTTGAGAGACCGCCTGGCGAAGACCTTCATAAGTTCGGGTGTGTGATCGTCCTTGTTGTTGTTGGCTGTCGGCTGAACGACGCCGAATGACTTCTTGCGCAGAACCACAACAACGGGCTCCTCTTCGGCGGGGCACTTGCGCACCTCATCGGACATGGATTTCTTTCGCTCGAGCTTCATCTCTT
Source organism: Cheilosia impressa (assembly GCA_948293265.1). NCBI lineage: Eukaryota > Metazoa > Arthropoda > Insecta > Diptera > Syrphidae > Cheilosia > Cheilosia impressa. The sequence goes on along the minus strand of OX411884.1, from coordinate 52,886,592 downwards.
CCACCTTGCGATCGGCTTTTGACATATCCTCGCTGAGGAAGAGCTTTCGTCGCTCCTGAAGGGACATGTTGTTGTTGATGGGAGGCGTTGGTGCTTCGCTATTGCGCAGGATGTTGTTCTCTTCGTCGGGCTGCTTCTTGACCGGACTCTTTGGTGGTGACTCGTCGGATCGCAGTGATCGCGAGCTGCTGCAGCGACCCATGGGAGGTATCTCTTCCTCGGTTGGGGTGGGAAGCTTCACTTCGGAGATTTCAACACTCTCGTTGCTGAAGCGGCGCGTAAGGTCCTCGCTGCTTTCGCGGGCGTTCTTTGACAGAACTACGTTGCTCTTAGGCCGCGCGGGGTCAACCCGATTCAGCTGGATCTTCATGAACTCGGGTATGCCCTTGTCCTTGCCGTTTTCTGTGGTCTCGATCACCGAGGAACTGCGACGGCTTCGGTTGAAGCTATTCGATTTGGCAAACGTCTGAGGCGAAGAGTTCCTCTCGCAGAGCGACTTGCGATCGGTCTCTGTTGGTATTTTAGACTTTTCCCGCAGTAGCACCTTGTTTGGAGTTGTCGGCGTGCTCGGAGTCGTGGGCGTAGTCGGAGTCGGTGGAGGAGCCAACGGCAGCGGCGGGCTCTCCTCTATATTGAGTATTCTGTCGATCTTGCTCTCCACCTTGGTGATCACGTCGATTGTCTTGGTTGGCATAGGGCTTATGGTTACGTTGGGCGCCAGTTTAGACGCCACAGAGTCACTGATCGTGGCAGACTTCCTGAGCACACTCACGAAGGGCGACTTGACCAGCTTGTCTATGTTGTCCTCGATCTCTGAAATGTTCTTGCTGCATGGCGATGTGCTCAACAATGGGGACTTGCTTCCGATCCGTGGAGGCATCGTCTTCGAAGTGGTCAGTATGATGTTCTTGGTGTAAATTCCATGGGTCAAAGGCAGATCGCTGGGTTTCTGCTTGACGAGGTTGTTGTCATTGATCTCGAAGCCCAGGGAGAGATGTTTTTCATCCTCGAAGTCGTCGTTTTTCTTCGCCGACAGATCTGGCAGGCTTGGCATTTGATTTTTCAGCGGCAGCTCGATCTCCTCTTTCGCGTCTGTGTAGGCTCGAAAGCTCTTCGACTTTTCAACAGATTTGCCGCGCTTCTTAATATCGCTGCCCAGGAATATCTCCACCGAATCGGTGCTCGAGCTGGTGGCAAAGGAGTCATTCGATCGCGAGATCTTCTGCTGGAACGCACTCAGCCCGATGATTTTTGGTTTCTTCTCAAAGTGTTCCCGTGGCTGCTGCTGCTGGGTCTTCTTTGCGGTGACCTCGCGAACAAGCGATGTCGATTGGAAGCTTTCCTCGGTGTAAGACTTGGTGATCTTTGTTATGGAGCGGAACTCCTCGCTCTTCTCAGCGGCTACATCCACATCCATCAGCTGCGGCTGCGAGAGATCCTTTGGAATGTAACGCTGTCTAGCAGCAGGACCGGACTTCGGCTTGTTGGCTAGGTTAATGGCCACGTTCTCATTGCTCGCGTGGGTTATCATCTTCTCCGACTCTGGCGAGAGTATGAACGTATTCAGCATCGCGCTCAGAGCGGACTTCCCTTCCGACATGATTTCACGGCGAATTTCCTTGCGGGTCTCCTCGACCTTCTGCGAGTATTCATGGGATTTTTCTGCAGCTTTCGACACCTCCACTGACGGTGGATTGGACTTCTTCGTCTCCGGCTGACTGTCGAGTTCGTCACCTTGCGGCTTGGTGTCGCCCGAAGCCTTTGAAGCACCACGCTTCGAGTTCCGGTACACAAATCGACGGAAGAAACCGCTCTCGTCGTCTTTATTCCCCGTGGGTGTACTGTGTGCGTCCATTGACTCGAAAATCGAACTTTTGGTTGCGTTGCTACGTATGGCGTATGTCGAGCTTGGCGAAGGGTCCTTTTCGGTTTTCGAGCGCTTAATGCTGACGGTTTGCTTCATCTCGCTGTTGTGCTGCTCGATGATCTTAGCATTGACCCCTGGTGGCAGGGATCGCGACTTTGCTTTGTCCAATGTGAAGTCTAGAGGAAAAGATTCGCGATTAGAATGTAGTTGTGGTGTATTGGGATGGAGAACAAACCTTTAACTTCCAGGGTAGAGCCAACCACCTTCGACAGGTCCTCGTTGACCTCTGGCGTCGAGGGAAGAACTGAAGTCTGAAATGAAACACGCTTGCTATGAATTCGGATCGAGTAGGCTTCTTACAATAGAACTCACCTCCAATGTCCGCCGGTGACGACTGGGGCCCTTCTTCTTGATCGGTCTGACAGCCATTTTGTGCTTTGCAGCAGAATGGGAGAGACGTGTCCAATTCGACGAGAACAGCTCCACGTCCTCGGATCGTGTACTATCGGCCGAAAATCGACTCGAAACACTCGACGATGTGCGATCGGCTGCGGACGAGAAGTCACCCGAGTGGTTTGCTGTCGACGAGGGTAGTTCGTCGTCGAAGTCCGTGGTACTGCTCATGCTTAGCAGACTTAACGACGAGACCTCACTTTGATTGGTCGTATTGTTTATTTCACGACGCTGGGGGGTGGTCGGACTGCGTGGCAGTCCCAAATCTTCATCGGATGCATCCGGTCGATTGCGTCGTTTGCGAAGGACATCAGCGAGCTCAGCCTGAAAGGGAAATTAAAAGTTTTTCCTTAGAGAGTTGCCGAACAGCTGGGGTGGGAGGGAAAGCAAGGCAAATCTGGTTCTATACCCATATCTTCCAGGAGAAAACGAGTCGTGCACGAAGGCAACTGCGGCCGATCTTCTCCGTTGTGCCGGAACTTATTTTCATTTTGAATGGATTACCCTTAAAGTCGATCATCACTCGTATGGAGTGAGACTCTATTCCCGGTGGATTTTTGGAGACGTTTTAGGTAATCTGTGAATTTTTTGATTATTTTGGTCTAAGATCTAAGGGTTGGTTAAACTTCAAGCTGTCTGGAAATTTAGGGGGTAAGTTTCTAGCTGTTTCTACACTTAAGGCTATCATTTGCGCTACAAATTAAGTCCGCAAATGGTTGAAACTAAGACATAATGGTGCGCTAAACGGATGTGGATTGCGTTCAATCAGATAGGTTCCACTTTTATTCAGCACGAGCTGGGAAGGTATACTTTTGTTTGATTTGTAAGGTTTTGAAGCAACACCCTTTGTAACAAACAAAGTGATTGAAATAAACAAGCTAAGCTGCAAAACTTACCAAGAACGGACCTAAGGCTTGGCAAAGAATGTCAGCAGACAAGTGCAGTTGAGAAAACAAGTACCCTAGGGTAGAACAAATCAAAAATAGATAATTTTTGTCGAAAGCCTAGGGTCAGATTCTGTAAGTTGAAACGTTTCGCCTTACAGAATGCCAACCCTGGACTTGGTCTAGTCCAGGTCACACTGTCGCAAGCAGATTAATTTTAACGAATTTTAAAAAGCAATCTTTGCAGCCGATTTTGACACACTTTTCTGATCTTTCTTGCTAGATAAACCCAGGCCTAATATTTCTCTGCTCTCTTAATGACAAACTAACAGACATCTAGTACTTTTTTCCGACTTATTTTACAACTTTTCCACTAAACACCTCCAATTCGTTCAATTCATTCACATCTTTGCACACTTTAAAAAGACAGCCCAAATCTTACCGCAAACGTCAAAGTGACATCCGAAAACATAACTACAATGACAGTCGGCACAATTTCAAAGAATTTTCCATCCGCACACTTCAAGAGACAAAAACCAACTGCTGTCAGGTAAGTTCTCAAAAATCGTCTAACAAAACGCAAAACATCCCTAATCCCGGACCCGGACAAACAGTTTTATCCTATTTCCTCTGTTATCCATCCAAAGAGGGTACATTCACAAACAGCAATAATTAAAAACACAAGGAACGTGTCAACATTGTTCTTCTGCTCGACAAAGGTGAGAAGGGATTTCCCCCTCTCCCTAAGGATCTATTTATAAACGACAGCGCACACGGAAGAGCAACAGTGACAAAGCAGAAAGGTATACGTAACACATATCCGAATGGGAATGGCATGTGGGATGCAGTTTTCCTTTCGAATTTGGAACTGAACTAAATACCTTGGGTTCGGTATGTAGGGCGTTGACATGTGCTTCGCTGTTGATACGGGTAATTTTCTTGAACAAAACATTTTAATGGACTGGTACCCGAAAAGGTGAGTGTTTAGGAGGAATAAGGGAGACTACCTTAAAGTGGATTAGGAGAAAGTGATTGGGATACGACTTTGTTAGTGGAAGGGGTATTGACAAGGAAGCCGAGACGAGAGTGAAGAATTTTATTTGACAGCTACTGACACAAAAAAGTTTCAAATTTGAAACAATGTGTGGATTGAGGTTAGGTTACAGTTACAGGGCACAAAACCGAACAATATTTGACATTAGAGTAACGAAAATCACCGTCAAATATGCCAAAAGATTTATAAATAGTTCGCTACGCTACCGAGCCAAATCGTTGCATCATTTCCAACTGGTATAGGCAGGGATTTAATTTATTTTCACGCGCAAATGTGCCCCCGAAGCGGTTTAATTAAAATGTCTACACCCCAGTAAATAACAAAAAGTCACCTCCACCTGCGCAAATAAAAGCAAACCGGCAACACACACCCCACCCAGCTCGCAGTTTGACTATGACTCAAGCGCTTGAAAGGTCTTTTACGCGAATCACGTGAATTAAGCCTAAGGCCGGCACAATTGTGATCATATTTGAACGATTGCACGAATTGAATTGATTTAAAAATGAACCGAATCAGTTCAATGACATTGACAGTAAGAGTTGGGTAATTTCAACTGTTGTCGCGGCAAAACTATGTCACGGAAGAGGTACAAATGACGTCTATCACCAGCGATGACAGATGGCATTAAAACGATTATGCAACGCAACAAACAACCAAATGTCACATGAAAATATTAAATACTCGTACATATTGCAGCGGATTTGGCGGAGAGAAACACGTTTTCAGCAGAGATCGCGATCTTTACGATTCGTTAGCTGTTTTCATTGGAATTGGAAACAGGGTTGACACTTTTGAGAATTAAAAAAGGTTGTCGTTTATTCTGTAAAGAAGGCAGGTGTAACATACTCCTAAGTGTAGTTAGATTTTGTCCTCGGACTCACTAAAAAACACTTAAAGTCTTACATTACTTTTTACTTAGATGGCGCCACAGTCCGGTGTGGATCTGGGCCCAATCATTTTAGATCACAATGGATCATTGGGGACGTTCAAGTATCTACTTTAGTAAGTCTGACAGCTCTCGCACTGAGTGTATCTCGGTTTTGATTGGGGGAAATCGGTCAAAAGGGCAGCTGTTTCACTTGACGTTTATGGAGGGGTAGCCGACGAATCTAGTCAAGAAATTCGTGACTGAGCACAAAGTTGACATTTATCATATGTAGCTGACGCAGAAAAAGTGACGTTTCCGACCAATCTAGTTTTTGCGTTCAGGTTACATCTCATCCAGAGGTTACATCTCATCCAGACCAATCAAGTCGACTTAGGATAACTAGATTCTTGAATGCGGCCATTTTATATGTGGAAAAAATCGCCATTTTGTGTTCGTTAAATGAAATGGAGACCAAATGAATGACGCACTGTGAACTCTTCCCATACGGTTAGGGGAATTGTGTATTAGAACGCCCTGTGCCTATCGCAGATCGAATAGTGAACACACCCATTTTCTTTTTTTAAGTAAACGAATTTTCAAAGGCCTAATTTTCTGACGTTTAGATCGAATCGACATATTTGTGAGCGAACTAAGTAAGGAATGAGGCAGAACAGAGTATGACACGCGACACAAATATCTAATATTGACAGCCAGACCAGTATCAAAGTGGCAACCCTCGCCGATCAAATTTTCCAGATCGGATACATTGTGCTAAATTTTATGGAACCGGCTCCGAAATGACACACGCATACAGCACAGATACGGTCGCTCCACCTCCACATGTGGTTTACTTCTCGAATGACGTTCGAATCGCTGTTAAAACACCTCGGGCTTCAGTTACCCGTAAACACAGTTGTGCGTCCCATTTATGTTGTTTTTCTTTTCTTGTTTTTTAGAAACTCGCCATCGGCAGTCGCATCTACTGAAAACCAGTTAAAACGCAGCATACACTCGTAGGTATCTTTCGTGTCATTCGAGTGCAGCTACTCTTATGCAACGTCTGAGGTGTGCGGCAGCAGCAATAGCAACAGCAACAGCAACAGCACCAGCATATATGCAAATTTTCATATTGCATCTAGTAGTGACTGCATAATCAACTGTCAAGTTGACAGGCGATTATATCTATCTGTGCTGTATATAGGTACAAGTTGTTTTTTTTTCTGTTAACAATTACAATGAATTTCATCACGTACTCGTACCAGTTCGGGTTCAGTGATCGTGCGGAGGAAAAACATTTTTGCTTTCCTCAAAAGTGACACAATCTACCTGCGGCATACAGACACAGTGTCGGCGGGGATTGTGTTTTGTGTTGCCCAATTCAGACACAAACTATCCGCAACAGAAGAGGAAAATTCAATTCATTTAGCTGGTTGATCTGATGCCACAAAAAGTAGCAAAGCAGTGTTATGTCACTTAAGTGTAGGTAAATATGGCGAAATGGGTTTTCGGCTTCGAATTTTTGTAATCCCTGATTTTGGGTTTTTGTTAGAGAGGATTAAGTTTCCGCTTTGAACTGGAGATGCCTATTATTTGGTATTTTGACAGATATGTGACATAAATATCAGTTGAAAGTTGTTAAGCTTTCACTTTTTTGGGGCTCTTTCTGCAGCGCTAAGGAGCTTAGTTGTGCGACACAGATTTAGGCTGATGTCTTGCGTAATATTTCAGTGGGTATTTGTCTGTTGAGGACTTGTTAGACTGAATCTGATTGTTTAGTTTGGAGGATCAGTTACAGGCGCAATTGATGCAAGAGTTAAGCTATCCAGAGGCAAAGATGTGACTTGAAGTATATAGCTCCGGCGCACTTTTCAACGAACATTTATAACCTAGAAAGGAGTATCTGTCCAGTTAAAGTGCTTAGGCTCGTTCGTTTTTCACTGTTTATTTGAGCTTTTTAATAAAATCGAACAGGCATCTATTAGAGAGCCATCTATTGCAACAACAAAGAACTAAACCAACTTACGAAATGTGGTCCAGAATTTTGAAAATCCATACTTAAACTATAAGCAAAAGTACTAAAATCCTTGCTGTAAGGACGACGTCTAGACGCCCTAATCTGTGTGGAAGTTTAAGTCAAAAGGTTAACGACAGCATTTAATCGAGCTACTGTGCCAAAGTAGACGAGAACATCGAAGTCGTTATGGTTAAAATTGTGTAGTCAATGTAGTTCAACGAGTTCGCAGTTAGTTCAGTGAAGTTCGCATACAGGACGCGGATCTAAGAGCTTAATGTTGTTGCCTATAAAGCCAACTACATGATGGAATCACTGTGACTAACGAGAGGGCAAGTTGATTCGATAAATCGGAAAATAAAGTTCAACGAGTTCGCAGTTAGTTCAATGTAGTTCTCATAGAGAAGATGGATTTGTGACTTAATATTGTTGCCAATAATTGCTCTCTAAAACCAAGTATAAAATGGAATCACTGTGACTAACGACAGAGCAAGTTGATTCGAAAAATCGGAAAAATCGGACAGTGAACTTCAATGAGTTCAATCAGTTAGTTCAGTATACGGCTTCGCAAACTATACACTGGTACAAAATTTACCCCGCATGCATTGTAAAGCAACAAAAGGGCACAAAATCTAGCTGATGTTGCGGTGATGACTGTGTAGTTCAATGAGTTCACCCAGTTAGTTCTCATCTCATTTCCCAAACTCCATGTCACCCTTTGCCGTTCTGCACACGAAAGACAGTGGAATTCAATCCCGAACTCTAATTTCAGATCCAATCGCAACAATGGCCAACATAATGACATCAAACCCAAAACCATCCTGCCAATTCAAACACAATTATGCCATCGGTCCCGGTTCAATCCCATTCGCAATCTGACTCGATTAGTCTTCCTCCCTGTTCTATTTACTATCTATTGAACTGGTCCAACAGGATTGCCAATCTATCCGTCCATTTCCCGAAGTAGAACAACCGTGATTGCTCCAATTTTGCTCACCCTCGAGGCACGGGTACCGTAGCGCTCTGCATTCACACCGAGTGATTTCCCCGAATGCAACATCATGTAGCAAGTCTGACTTTGTGTGTCACAAATATATCAGGTTTCCTTTCTCTACGACTCTTTCCCAACCTATTTCTCATCTGATGCTGTTGTTTGACATCACTTACCTAGTTTTGCACAAACACACACAAACAACAACTGGTCCTGAAAAATTCAATTAATCAAACAAACGAAAGAGCAAAACAACACAGAAGAAAATACCCAGGAAAAGAGATCTCTCTCCACAGTCCAGAGGCTGAAAACGTTATGCCCCTCGGGCGTTATGTTACTTCCTTTTCGCATGGACATTCAGGAAGTCACAGGAGTTATACAAAAATGGACGGGTTATTATACAATGACCCCCTCTGCGCGGGCTTATGTAAACCCTCGCTGGTAACTAGGTTGTGTGCAAATTAGATAAAACAACAACTGCAGACAGAGACTTGTTGCACTATGCAACAAGTTGATGTTTATCTGTGCCGGGTAAGGGGATGATGGTGGGATGGCGGCCACCTTACGGAATGGGTAATTGTGCTGTGTGATGTTTCGACTTCGTGATGAGAAAACTCTGGTCGGCAGCGGTGTCTTCCACATGCACTGGCAGCATGGTGGAATGTGCAGTTGCATATGAATGGAGGTATTTGCACCAGAAATGGACAACTTTGCGCGTCAAAATCGAATGCAAGTTAGTAGGTGCACTTGGGACGTGAGATGCATTCCGAGAAATTCAATTCAATTTGGCTATGGAATACAGAGGCAATTAGCTGGCATTTGTTGATTGAATAACTTGGGTCTGTTTTGAGACAGACTTTTGGAATGACTCGATGAATCGATGGCGGAAGAAAGGTTTTTTTTGGGGGCTCAACCTTGTTTGACGGTTGTCAATAAAATCGCACAGTGTAGCCATTTCAGTTTCAGTGGAAATGGAGTTTTATTCACAGCACGAATAAATCTACGGACTGTTGAATGACAGCTGTATTTTTTTTGGGGGCTCAACCCGATGGGTGTAACTGCAATAAATTTGCCACTATAGCAAAAAAGCTGTTTTTACTCAGTTATTTTTATTTTTCTTTACAAGAAAGGGAATACAGGGAGAAGGGTAGCACCGGCAAAATAACGAGTAGCGAGTAGAGCGATTGAATGAAGGAAAAGTCTATTTAATTAAATTCAATTAGCAACTAAAGTCATACTAAGAAAACAGCAAACATTAAGAGAACAAACAAAATAGCGAGTAACGAGTGGTGTTTCTTGAGATAAATAAATCACTTTAAGCACAAGAAAGTCGCAGTCAAAAAAAAGAAAACATAAACCAGCCTAGTAACGATTAAAGGGTAGCAAAGTCACAAACAATACAGAAAGCGGTAAGTAGGAAAGCAACGAGTGATTATTAGTAGTTAGTCTCTGACAAAGTGATGGAAGCAAACCGAATCCAAAGCAAATGCAACACTAGAATAGAAAATTACAAACCAACTAGCCATTAGCGATCTATCGAGTAATGACCCGTAGGAGTAAAGAGTAGCAAAGTCAACAGCATTACAAAAAGCGAGAACTAGCAAGGCAGCGAGTAATTAATAGATGGTCTCTGTTCTACTAAGTGAAGTAAGAAACCTATGCTCAAATCAAACGCAACGCTACAATCATAAATGAAAGAAGAATTGGCCATCGGCAAAGTACCGAGTAATGAATACTCTCCCTCCTGGTGAGGAAAAAGCTCCATTCCCGCACTCGCTTCAAATCGAAGCAAACATTCAAAAATTATGAAAAATAAAGACCAATAAAATAACGAGTAACGAGTAGTTTTCCTCGTATTTATATCAAATTGGGACATTTTTTCTCAATTTTTGGCTACACCTGACCGGGGTATATGCAACTGTCTCCATGGTCTCAGGAGAAGATGGCTAAAAGATGAAAAACCCCCAGTCACTTACTGCACTCGCAAGTTATAAAGATTCGGCCTTTGTATACAGAATGCAATTGCTATCTTTTATGGAATCGTTGAGCCAAACTAGGTTCAAATGACATTCAGAAGGGACATTGCTACTGGAGTGTAAGATGGATCCCGATAAATACTCGTAGCCACTCGATTCTTTCATGAAAGTAACGAAATTTCGCACCACAAGATTGCTCCTCTCGATTGATCTATAGAAAAAGCTTACAACACAGAAGCTTTCCAGTTTCGGACCACAGAACCTTTAGGAAGCCTTGTTCATAGACTCAGATCCCCCGATTTCACACCAGGCCTTTGTAAACCCTCGTTCCTCGATGTCGATATGACAGATGCTGTTTGAGATTGAAACAAAGGAAAGGGCTCTGTACAATTAGTTTCTTAGAAACTCGCACGCCACATAAACACAGATAGCCACAAACTTGGTCAACAACAAAAACTAAAACTGGCCAATAAAGGAAATCACCACAAAGTAGGTCACAGAAAGATCTTGCAGCGACACAGTACTCCCAACAGAGCTGGGAAAACGAAATGCAGTCTTGAAACCGCTCGCAGGAACCCTAAATTTGCAAAACAGTGGCACAGCTATTTTGCACTTATAGATCTTAGTCCTTAAAATACCAAAAACTTGACAGCTTTTCACAGTTCACAGCCCGAAACGAAACTTCATTCTGAATTTAATAAATTTTTTGTTCACAATTTTTCAGGCGAAATGACAGACACGCACGATTAAACGTCTCAAGGAAAACTAACTGCGGCTACCGGATTAGATGGCTAACTAACTATGGCGAACCGAAGACTTCTTCGTGTCTTACACTGCCTCATCTTCAATTGTGACAACCACGACGAGCCAATAGACCAGTTTCCCGGACTGACGTGAGTGGTACGGGTATATTTCTTTCTTTCCGTATCTAATACGGTGCACAACCACACGATCTTCTGCGAGTATCTATTGGCGTGTTCCTTTTGTTGTTGGTAACTCTTTTTCGCTACGTCTTGTGGTGTATTTGCGATTTTTTTGCCAGCATTTTGCTTCTTTTTTGCTTGTTCCACTGGGGCGCTATGCCAAAGAGACGAACTGGAAAGTCTGGCAGAGAGGCTCAAAAGTTAGACCGAAAGTATATCATCATGATGGCGGAGAAGAGGAAACAGGTAAATCGGCTTGTTGGAGACCCTTCTGACTACCTGCTGAATTCACATCGGCAACTTGACGTGCTGCGATGGAAGTTTCGTTGCAGAGATGCGGTGCGGCGGTGTCATGTGCAGAAATGCACAAGTCGTGCGCCAACGATTGGTTTGGTCTGTTTAGTGGTTGGAATTTCACCTGGTTCTGGTTTGTGTTTGCTGTTGTTGTTGTTGTTGTTATTGTTCGCTTGTGCAATGAATCGATGTGAAGTGAGATGTATTGCGTACTCTTTGCCTCATTTTGCCATCACGGCGGAAGCGAGTGAGGCGCGAAATTCGTTTCTTAACCTCTTGGAGGAATATAGGCACTCGTGTTATTGGGTAGTGCTACAAATCTAATCAATAGTGTAAAGTGGATAGGGTTTTATAGTGAAAGAGCGCAACAAAAGCCTAGCGGATAAACCGGGAAACCTACTACTTGTATAGCAGAACTACACCAAGTGTGTCTTCCTAGACAGCCACTTAACCTTACATACTTGCGAACTGATTCGAGAGAAGGGTTCATTTGTGCGGAACTGGCCAAGAAGAATCTGATTGTAATTTCACCGATCAAACACAAAATCCTGTCGAATTTCAGTGGGTTAGTGTCAGGGATAGAAAAATACGAGTGTGGCAAGATCCACTATCCTGTTGACCATTTTCAATGCAGCAGATAAAGAAGGAAGTCTCCTCATACATCAAAAGAGCTAGTTCGAAATAAAGCCCAAGGCAGAAATATTTAGATGTCACTGAATTGAATTTCGTGCTATGTACCAATTCTCATAGATGGCGCTGGCTTTTGATCGAACGATTTACTTCTCACTGAAAGAGGATACGACATCCAAAGCGAAAGCATTAAAGAAAACACTAGTAGAAAATGAATTTCAGCAACTTTACCTACTCTTCACCACTAAAAACCGCCTCATAAGCAGGTAGCCCCTGAGAAACTTTAAATGCAACCAAAAGAAACCAACTGCAGTCATAAGTCATTAAAACATTACAAAACAGACTCGACTCTACTCGCATAAACGCCCCCTTCAGTTTATTTATAAAACTGAAACCATTAAACAATAAATCAATTTAATGCACCATTTAATCATGTGCATACCTATTACCCAACCACCCCTTCAATTTCGCCCAATTGAAAGTAAAAATCCTGACAAACGAGTGACACTACTACGTACATCGTAAAGACGCGCTACGAGAGAAATGAGAAAGATACAATCACACTGTGGAGTGAAAGACCTCGTAAGTGGGCAACCCCTTTCGGTAGCTCTCCCTCAACTCATCGAAATAGATTAATCTAATTGAACTGATGATGATGACAGCATTCCAGACGAATGATGGTAGTTGCAGTGCTTGCACTCGAGACCTCTACTCTAATCGGCCTACCTATATCGGCGAGGGGATGCTCTGCTGAAACGTGGCACGTTATCTCCCGGCAAATGATCGTTTATTGCGACGCCAAATCATGACTAACTCGGCACAGTCGATGGGGAGAGTTTTGCTGCAGCTGAATTTGCAATTCAACTCCGAGGAAATAGGTAAAAAGTGCTGAAAGACCGACAGAGCAAAATAGAAAAAAAGCCGAGTTTGTCATCCTCTCTGTTGTGTTCAATATGAGGTCTTTTTCATTTTGCCCACATGATCTATTGATCATTGATTTTCATGGTTTACAACAATAGCAAGAGATCCAACTGTTGGTGTTAACCAGGGAAATGAGTGATCTTTAGGGATCACGTGGTAGATAAGCTCTTGTCACCAAGTAAGCATTTTTTTTAAAGGAATATACACATCGAATTGACTGTCAGAATTCCATCAATGGAACTGACAGATGAATTGCAACCTGCACCTCATAGAAATAAAAACAGCGAATTGACTGTCAGAATTCAATCTATCAAACTGACAGCTGAATTCTAACCTCCATAAACGAGTGCGTTTCTGGATAAATTTGTTTCTTTTTTGGACGCAAAACTCACACTCTCCGCAACAGAAAGGAAATTAGCGAATTGACTGTCAGAATTGAACCTATGGAACTGACAGCTTCATTGCAATATCCATAAACGAGTGCGTTCCCGGATGAATTTGTTTCTATTTTGGATGCAAAACTCACACTCTCCGCAACAGAAAGGAAAGCAGCGAATTGACTGTCAGAATTGAATCTATGGAACTGACAGCTGAATTGCAATCTCGATAAACGAGTGCGTTTCCGAATGAATTTGTTTCTATTTTGGACGCAAAACTCACACTCTCCGCAACAGAAAGGAAATTAGCGAATTGACTGTCAGAATTGAACCTATGGAACTGACAGCTTCATTGCAATCTCCATAAACGAGTGCGTTCCCGGATGAATTTGTTTCTATTTTGGATGCAAAACTCACACTCTCCGCAACAGAAAGGAAAGCAGCGAATTGACTGTCAGAATTGAACTTATGGAACTGACAGCTTCATTGCAATCTCGATAAACGAGTGCGTTTCCGGACGAATTTGTTTCTATTTTGGATGCAAAACTCACACTCTTTGCAACGGAAATAAAAACAGGGAATTGACTGTCAGAATTGAACCTATGGAACTGACAGCTTCATTGCAATCTCCATAAACGAGTGCGTTCCCGGATGAAATTGTTTCTTTTTTGGATGCAAAACTCACACTCTTCGCAACAGAAATGAAAGCAGCGAATTGACTGTCAGAATTCAATCTATGGAACTGACAGCTTCATTGCAATCTCCATAAACGAGTGCGTTCCCGGATGAATTTGTTTCTTTTTTGGATGCAAAACTCACACTCTTCGCAACAGAAATGAAAGCAGCGAATTGACTGTCAGAATTCAATCTATGGAACTGACAGCTTCATTGCAATCTCCATAAACGAGTGCGTTCCCGGATGAATTTGTTTCTTTTTTGGATGCAAAACTCACACTCTTCGCAACAGAAATGAAAGCAGCGAATTGACTGTCAGAATTGAACTTATGGAACTGACAGCTTCATTGCAATCTCCAAAAACGAGTGCGTTCCCGAATGAATTTGTTTCTATTTTGGATGCAAAACTCACACTCTTTGCAACGGAAATAAAAACAGGGAATTGACTGTCAGAATTGAACCTATGGAACTGACAGCTGAATTGCAATCTCCATAAGCGAGTGCGTTCCCGGATGAATTTGTTTCTTTTTTGGATGCAAAACTAACACTCTTTGCAACGGAAATAAAAACAGGGAATTGACTGTCAGAATTGAACCTATGGAACTGACAGCTGAATTGCAATCTCCATAAACGAGTGCGTTCCCGGATGAAATTGTTTCTTTTTTGGATGCAAAACTCACACTCTTCGCAACAGAAATGAAAGCAGCGAATTGACTGTCAGAATTCAATCTATGGAACTGACAGCTTCATTGCAATCTCCATAAACGAGTGCGTTCCCGGATGAATTTGTTTCTTTTTTGGATGCAAAACTCACACTCTTCGCAACAGAAATGAAAGCAGCGAATTGACTGTCAGAATTCAATCTATGGAACTGACAGCTTCATTGCAATCTCCATAAACGAGTGCGTTCCCGGATGAATTTGTTTCTTTTTTGGATGCAAAACTCACACTCTCCGCAACAGAAAGGAAATTAGCGAATTGACTGTCAGAATTGAACCTATGGAACTGACAGCTTCATTGCAATCTCCATAAACGAGTGCGTTCCCGGATGAATTTGTTTCTATTTTGGATGCAAAACTCACACTCTCCGCAACAGAAAGGAAAGCAGCGAATTGACTGTCAGAATTGAACTTATGGAACTGACAGCTTCATTGCAATCTCGATAAACGAGTGCGTTTCCGGACGAATTTGTTTCTATTTTGGATGCAAAACTCACACTCTTTGCAACGGAAATAAAAACAGGGAATTGACTGTCAGAATTGAACCTATGGAACTGACAGCTTCATTGCAATCTCCATAAACGAGTGCGTTCCCGGATGAAATTGTTTCTTTTTTGGATGCAAAACTCACACTCTTCGCAACAGAAATGAAAGCAGCGAATTGACTGACAGAATTCAATCTATGGAACTGACAGCTTCATTGCAATCTCCATAAACGAGTGCGTTCCCGGATGAATTTGTTTCTTTTTTGGATGCAAAACTCACACTCTTCGCAACAGAAATGAAAGCAGCGAATTGACTGTCAGAATTCAATCTATGGAACTGACAGCTTCATTGCAATCTCCATAAACGAGTGCGTTCCCGGATGAATTTGTTTCTTTTTTGGATGCAAAACTCACACTCTTCGCAACAGAAATGAAAGCAGCGAATTGACTGTCAGAATTGAACTTATGGAACTGACAGCTTCATTGCAATCTCCATAAACGAGTGCGTTCCCGAATGAATTTGTTTCTATTTTGGATGCAAAACTCACACTCTTTGCAACGGAAATAAAAACAGGGAATTGACTGTCAGAATTGAACCTATGGAACTGACAGCTGAATTGCAATCTCCATAAGCGAGTGCGTTCCCGGATGAATTTGTTTCTATTTTGGATGCAAAACTCACACTCTTTGCAACGGAAATAAAAACAGGGAATTGACTGTCAGAATTGAACCTATGGAACTGACAGCTTCATTGCAATCTCCATAAACGAGTGCGTTCCCGGATGAAATTGTTTCTTTTTTGGATGCAAAACTCACACTCTTCGCAACAGAAATGAAAGCAGCGAATTGACTGTCAGAATTCAATCTATGGAACTGACAGCTTCATTGCAATCTCCATAAACGAGTGCGTTCCCGGATGAATTTGTTTCTTTTTTGGATGCAAAACTCACACTCTTCGCAACAGAAATGAAAGCAGCGAATTGACTGTCAGAATTCAATCTATGGAACTGACAGCTTCATTGCAATCTCCATAAACGAGTGCGTTCCCGGATGAATTTGTTTCTTTTTTGGATGCAAAACTCACACTCTTCGCAACAGAAATGAAAGCAGCGAATTGACTGTCAGAATTCAATCTTTTGAACTGACAGCTTCATCGCCACCTCCATAAACGAGTGTATTCCCGACTGAATTTTTTTCTCTTTGGATGTAAGATTCATATATCTATCTCTCCACATTGACATCCCTGATTTGCACCTACTGTCAGAGAAACTCATATCACTAAACCAAACACCCTCCCAAGTGCATCCAAACTCCCATCGGTGACTATAGCCAACAATATATCGCCCGAGCGTGTTTCAAGTAAATTTGCGCCTTGCAAAGGTGATTCATAGACACTGCGCTGATGCGCATATATCTCGCCATTCTCCCATGAATACACAACAGCTCTGGTCGCTTGTCATTGTCATGTACTGGTAATCAGAATTGATTTTGATTAAAATCAATTTGCCTGCCATTGTGCTCTGGGTGTGCATTCAATTTTCTGGGTGGCGTTTGCATGACAGAGTTACATTGAATTAAGTTTTTTTTTTTGCATTTTAAGGTCGAACAAAAAACGGTTTTGCTCTTCAGATTTGTAACAAAGTAATGGCGGACAAGTATACGCCCCAGATATGGCTATTGATTTTAATATGGAAATCATTCAAACTGATTATAGAGACGAGTGCATTTAAATAGAGAAATGAACTCACCTTAAGTACGATTGATAAGCTGCTGGCGGTTGCTGATTCGGAGAAAACGCTATCGTGCGATTGTGAAAGGACATCTCGACTGAAATCGCTGAAAAGAAAAAAGAAGAAGAGAAAATTAGTCCCACTGTGGCATTATGCGAATGAAAACGAGAACTAATCCTGGAAGGGGTGCTTGGGTTTGGAAAGTTTTAAATTATTCGGAATAAGTCGGCCGATTCAAATGAAATTAGGAGAAATCCAAATAGTTCGGGGCAGCCCGAATTCAAATCTACATTTAAACAGACAAATAATGGGATTATGTGAGGAGTGTCATAAAATGCCGCTCAGGAATCTTACCTGTTATTTCAAAGCAAACAAAGTCGCATAGAAATTCAACTCCCTTCCTAAACTTGTTGCGGCAGAGGTACACTATTCACGTAAATAACAAAATTAGTTACAGATGTCAGTGATAGCACTATCAGTACACGAGTGACAATTCACTGATAAAAACCGTTGAGCCATGTAGTAATTAATTCAAGTGGGAAATGAACAAACTATCGGTTGAGGTTATGCAAAGGTCTTGAATTTTCAACGAGCAGTTCGAGTTTTAAGCTAGATCCCAATGGAAAAGGACCATCCAAGTGATGCCACTTTGCATCAAAAATCTTCCCAAATACTACCCATCACTGTCGACTACTGAAACTTTGTAAATGAGAAGCTCCAACCCTTCAATTCGCGTCAATGGGTACACCCACTTCAGAAATTCCCAACAACTCCTTGCTATCACCCACTCGATCATCCACTTCAATTCTGCAGCGATTCATTCACCTCTACCGATTGTTTAGTAATCAGAATGACAGTTCCCACAAAACCCCTCACAATTTCGTTGAAATTACTTGGAAATCATGTCGCCGTTGATTGACAAACTGCATAATGTTTCCGGTCTAATCGGAGTTCAACTTAACGACTTACAAGATACAAGTATACAACTTTCACGCATACACAATGTGGCTGCGCATACGATTACCATTAAGAAAACTACTTAAAATGCATGCACAATTAAATAACGTCAACAAAATCGAATACAGCTCTCGAGCTAAAGATACACATCAGTCAACACAGCATCCGGCGAACGTTTCTATCGCAAAGACTAGGAAGCCGAGCTTTGAATATGCTACGCCATCGATCACCATCGCCGTAGTGAGTGAGCGTTTCACTTGAGTTCATGGCGTGACAATGGCGGTCTTTCGCTTCCTCATAAGATAGGAATTAACGTGCGATAAAACTACGGGCAAAAACGAACGAACCACTCAAAGAGCTCCCCCAAAACGTTGCACATTTTGCAGCAGCGCCACCGCCATTCGCCCTCGAAAGAAAAAACCAAATGGAAAAGTACCCCTTCGCCGTCATCAGAAAAGGTTTGGTTACTTGTAGCGCTTCCCTAGTTTGAAAAAAAGGAGCATATTGCTCTTCAAGTGCAGAGGGGGTGAGTGTAATGGCGCAGTATGTACCCGCACATAGAGCGACTGGCATTAGGGGGATAATAATGCAACACTTAGGTCGTTAATGAGAGAAAGAAGGAAAACAAAAAATGACAAAAAAGCGCAAACAAAGTCGTTTCTATAGAAACACGGGACCAGCTACGGGCAGGTAAGGTGCCTCTGGGAAGTTTGTGTGGGGGACCCAGTTGCTAGGGACACGTGTAGGAAATTAGGTCACTGGGGGCGATGTAAAAGCGGTTAAACATTTTTAAAAGGATAATGGATTGGGTGAGGAATTTAATGGAGAGTTTATAAAATTTTACTGATGGATTTGCAAGTCACTCAGATTTTTACTTGACAGCTTTTGAAATTCGTTATCTGAGAGATAGGTGGTCTGAAGCATCATTACTGAAAATCGCTGGACAAAACTCGCTCCCAATTGTCAACAATTCTTCATCCAGATAACCCAGAGATAAATCTGATTATATTTTGAACGTACTTTCAACCAGTTTAGTACTTATTTGGTACTTTATCTGCCAGATAGCTCTGGTGGAAAATATTTTGAGTTGAAATTTGGTTTTTCCTTTGGACTCTCGCTTCAAATTTGAACAAATTTGTATACTTCTTTCCCAGATATCCAAAAGATAAATCTGGTTATCAATGAAACACATTTCCCAGCACTGACTTGTTTGATACTTCATCTGAGAGATAGCCGTGATTGAAAATACTTCTGTACTCTTCGGACAGTCGTTTTGCACCTCTCAGAGAGTTCAAGCTAAATTTCCGACTTATTCGCGACTTTATCCGGCAGATAGTAAATTAAACAAATTTATTCTAATGAAAAATGCAGTCATTTGCAGGCAATTGGAAGGGCCGTTTAAATAAAAATGGAGGCCCACTGGTTACTATGTTGGTCTACTAAGAGGTAGATGTCAAGTTCGACGACTATAGCTGATTGAACTTCTTTAGATTCATTCCAAAAAAATAAAGCTGGGCTAGGAATCAAGGGCCAAACGGTTTATTTATTCATTTGTTTATCTGACACTTTACCTGCCAGATTGTACTTTTAAATTTTAGGTCTGTGTTGATTCAATGACTCCCAACGCTCTTTGGAAGCCAATTATACGGTCACCACACAAAACTGCATCACCATTTCGCTGCTTATTCAACGCTTTAACTGGCAGATAGGTTACCAAAAAAATGTGTTTAGCGAATTATAGACCCTTGGTCATCAGTGGAAACCTTTTGGAAGACTGTTTCTGCTAATTTTTTTTACAAAATTTTATATTTCGGGCTTTAACTTCAACTACAAGATGGTCCAGTCACCAGAAAATATTTAATATGGTAAAACGAAACAGTGTGCCGTTTGAAATCGCTTTTCAGAAGCGAAGGGAAACTCTTAACAGATAAATTATGAAGATTTTTGAGTTATCTAGGACTTTATTTGTCAGATGGGGTAAGTTGAATAAGTTTTGTGTTGCTGCCGCCAAAACACTTTCCGGAAACGTAGAAGTTGCCATAATTTTCAACATTTTCCACGCTTTATCTGCCAGATAAGCTGTCCGAAAACTGTGTTAGTGGAAAATTTACTGAGACTTGAAAGACGATTGTGATTCCGACAAATAATTTCGCTTACGCTGTTGAAATCAAGCAAAAGCTGATCCTCAGTTCATAAGTTTTTTGATTTATTCGACACTTAACTGCAAGATAGTAAGGAACCAATTATAGGGAATTCAAGCTTACGATCTTGGACTTATTTGCCACTTTATCTGCCAGATGGCATTTCTGAACGTATATAGAAAGAAAACTCTTGGGTTTAACTGACACTTTATCCACCAGATAGGCACTGCCCTTCCTTCTCAAAATCACTCCACCACCCACAAACTCTTACTATACTTAAGTGCAACTACAAACTCAACTCACCTATCCATTAATCGTCCCTCGCTGAGACTCCTTTGGCTGTCGGTCATCTCACGGCTGCTCTCGAGATCATGTGTTGAGTCCGCGCCTCCGGTGCTCTTAAGTTTCGCCTCGCGCCCCTTCAAACCCGCAGTACTGGCTGCGGAATGTTTTTCCTTAAAGTAACCACCACCACTTGTCAGTGATGTTCTGCCGTTGAAAGCTCCCGGCAGTACACCGATGCCCATTCCACCATATGTGCCTAGGACACGTCCCGATGCCGTGCTGGTGGTAGTAGTACTTGTAGAATATTGCTGGTGATGTACCGACGACGTAGACAGTGCCATTGCACTGCTGACGTCCGTGTGATGTTGCGTATAGCTAAAACTGTTATTTGGCGACGCAGCTTTGTTGGTGGCACAACTCGGACTGTTGGCAGCTAACGCTGCAGGTGACAGCGATAGGGGTGATGTAGGCAAAGACGTTGATGATGACGTCCCGGCATAGCCGTGCGCAGGTACGGATAAGGTATTTCCAACAACGGTGGGTGGATTTTTGGTCAAGTGCTGCTGCTGTTGTTGTAGTTGATGTTGCAACGGTGACGATGGTGATGATGCGGACAATTGATTTGTATCCGCAACAGACGACGCTGCCGACGAAGGCGATGACAACTCAACACTGGTTAAGGTGCGACGTCGAAACATTCGACGTAGATTTCGCAGGGGATGAAATCGTCGACGTTTTTGTTGCTCTGGGAAAGAAAATAGAGAAAAACAGGAAGTTGCAGATTAGTTGGGTTTGCATGGCTATTGCAAATAAAAAAAGAAACACAAGGTTGCAGGTGTTGCGATACAAATTAGAACTTGACGCTGACCAACAGAGATGTGTCATTGATTGGAATGAGAGTGAGTACTGATGGACGGGGAGAGAACTTAAAATTCATGTGAATGTGCGTGTACACGCCCTTCGGTGAGTTGACGATAACCTTGACCTGACAGGGAACTGAAACTCTCTCGCAGATCCTTTGAAAGTAGGTTTTCATATGGAAATTGCTATTTAATTTATGGCCATGAGGGATCTACGTCTAGTGGAGTATTCCCTCATGAGACGGGGGTTAAAATATTTATTGGGTGAGGCACTTACTAAGAAATAGGTCCCCGTTTTGTTATGCAAGTAAATTGCTTACCCGAAGCCCGAAGAAAGCAGGCAGGGACATTGTACAACGATCCTTAAAATATAATTATTCCATTTGTCCACTTCAAAATAACAAACGGATTCCACTTTGTCATGTCTCTAACCAGTTAAATCTGCAACTGCCACAACTGTCATCAGTGCTTCTGACAGTTGACAGTGTTTCAAGCCAACGGGAACATTCAGGAATCTAGTTATCTTAGGTCCTGGATAAGATGTAACCTGAATGCAAAAACTAGATTGGTCGGGAACGTCACTTTTCCTACGTCAGCCACTATGAGAACTGTCAACTTAGTACTCATACTCAGTTAGAAATTCTTGACTAGATTCGCCGGCCAACCCTTCATAAACGTCAACTGAAACAGCTGCCCATATAACCGATTTCAGTCAATCATAACCGAGATACATCTAGTCAGACAGCTGTCAGACTTACTAAACTAGATACTTGAACGTCACCAATCACTTGTCCGACACAGCTCCCTCTATAAATTAACCGTAACCTATCCATATCTCTCCGCGTCAACCCAATTACAACTAAAAAAAGAAACAAAAACTTTTTATAGCACAAAATTTACTGCACCCGCTGTCATGAATGTGTCAATTAATTGGAAAATCAAAACCGTGCTAGACACACATAAATAGAAATAGTAGCTGCGGCGGCCCAATTCCAATTGTGTTCAACGCCTCACCTCAATTACCGCATTGATAGTACGCACGAACTCAGTCCATTTAGAGAAACTGTCACACCTCGTTTTGCCGAAGCCGCCAACGTACGAGTTGTGTCTTTATTTCAGCGCCCAAGGTCGCCGTAAATAGAGGTTTTCCACAACTATGCATTTGTTTATTAGGTAGGTATATCTATATCAGATAAAGAATTGAAAACCCACTCTCTGGTAAATTGTAATTGCACTTTAGTGCGATCTACGCAGATATGCCGATTGCCCCGATTGTGACATGAGCCGATTTCCCACGCGCGAGAAACAGAAAATTTATGACAATTTAGCTTGAAAATAAAATATCCAACGGGTTCTGCATCACGGAAAGGGTTTTGCAGCAGCAAATAAGCAAATCCAATTAACGAAACCAAACAATAGAAAGCAGAATTGCAGCAAGTCCGGGGCCTGACTAATTATGTTGGTCACGTTTTGCTATGAAGTAAGGTCGTGTATATATGGCTGGGCGGTAGTCTGGGCTCTTTGGTTATGTATATTTTTAGGTAACGTTCCTATAAGGGGACGGGCTAAATGGAAGCGAGCCTGAATTAGGTGGTCATTAGACGTGGTTTGTTTTGGACTGGTAAACAGGTCTATTAGTGCAATTGCGCAGCACAAATCTAGTACGTTTTATCGGAAAATTTATGCACACAGTTTGACAGGCACGAAGAGAAATATGTTTGACGTTTGCCAATGCAAATATTTCCCTCTTCAATTTTCAGAGCCACCTCTGTCACATTTCAGTTTTGACACATAGCAACTATAGAATGACATTGCGCGATACTAATAGTCGGTTTTAGTATCCAGGGTAGATTTTTCAAACTCAAAATGGCGGAATGTTACCCATTGTGACCTACAAAATATTTAGTGTAAAGATTAAAAATGTTTATTAGCGAGGCCGAATTCCAAGAAGCCGCAGCTTGGAACTACGTTACGAGGTTACTTCATTTGACACTTGTCACAGATGTAAATTTGTTTGACATTTACAGAGCTTGTTCTTGAATTGACAGATGGCGGTCTCTTTTCAGTAAGTAACCCCGCTTCTTCCTCGAGCATAAATCAACACAAAAGTGGAACAAAACAAATGTAATAAACTGGAAGCGATTGAAATGTCAACCCAGTCTTATCAGACATATTTTTACTTCAGTTTTCGACTAACGTCTCAGAGAATAGGCCACTTTATGAAGGGTTTTCTTTTCGGTTTAGACCTTTGAATTGAGTTTTTTGACAGTTGTTGTTAAGGATTATAATTCTTATAATTTGGATATCAGCTCTATTACATTTTTTTTAGTATTAATTGGTATCACTGTTCATATTCGAACTTATTTGTCAAAATTGATTGAACGTCAGAATGAATTCACGAAAAATACGCGGGTTTTTCGGCGCTAAAAATGTTATACATCATACATTTTACTATTAAAAGCGATTTTATAACGAGGGGTGCGTTCCTTGATTTCTTTAAAAGAAATTGTAAGTTACGTCGAATCTTATTCAACAGTTCTTTAAGATTTATGTTTGACAAATAATTATAACACATTCGTATGCGGTAAACAAGTAGTATAAATCGGTCAGAAAATGTATAAAAAAAAAAACGTGTTTACCAAAGAGGCTCACTTGTCTCTGTGGGCAATCAAAATGGCCGCTTTAATAGTGATGCAAATCCAAAGGGGACTCACTACTTCCACTGTCAAAATTGACATAAAGTCGCATGTATCTATGTAGCACACGTCTTTGTCTAATTTCTCCTTTAATTTTCAGTTATGACGTCAACAGCCAGCATAGCTGTAACAACAAAGATGAAGTGGCGTGATTTTTAATACTGAAATACGTCACTCGAGCATTTTATTTGTGTGCCGCTGTCAATTGTGGATTTTAGTACGTTAATTGATGTGGAAAATGTTGCAAAAACAATCCTAGATAATCTGGGGAATAAGAGTACTTCTGGTGTTTCTGAGTTGGCCATTAAAAAAATGTGTAGCAAAATGCTTCAACTTAAATATGCTGTAGCGGAGTTATATTGGATTGACTGTTTGTTTCCAACTGCCTTAAGCGGTGTTGGAGCCTCGGTGGAATACAAATTTTAATAGCAGATGAATGACTGACTTTGGGAGCGGTAAAGGTAGTTAAAAACGAGTTCTAAAGAGAAGGGATAGTTTTAAAAGTGCATACAAATAAAGTATGCTCGTTCCATTTTCAAAGCGTTCCATTTCCAGAGAGTTTGTTCCTTGTTTCTGTGGGTTGTTTTCGATGAGAAAAAGGTTGAGAATCGCGAGGCCAGAACGTTTAGTAAAACTACGGTCATTTTGGCGACCATTATTCATGGAAACGACTTTAAAAGAGGTCTGTATCAGAATTTCTATTACCACTTCGGGATCTCCCATCAAACACTCTCATCGTCGATGACTTCGTCCACAATTTCGCAGTAACACCTTCCACTCACTTCTGTTAGAAAATGCTTACAGCACTCGTTGTGCAAGTGGACATTTGTAAATAGCTACCCTTGGGACTCATTAGAAACCTGTTGCCCCAACTATTTCCTTTTATTCAACTGCCCTAATTAGCCCATACACGATAAGGAGAAGTCCCCACAAAACTGTTTAAAAATTAATGGCTAACACGCTAAAAATTAAAGGCCGACGCACTGACTCTAATCTTAACCCCTACTTCAGCCAACTTGAGTCGCAATAGCTTGTACATCGATAACGCACCGATTTCTGTAATCAAATTGGAAAATGGACTCATTGCTAAATAAATGGCGGCGGAAATATACATGTCCCAAGTTTGACATGGCTTCGCCATCATTAATCAATAACCGCTATCGGCCGGCGAATGTTTAGCAATTGAAGATTTCACCATTCACCCTCTCGCAATAACTGTTGGCTTTCCCTTCATTCACATGTCAGCCCAAGAGAAGCAAAGCACGTTGCATGCATATACTCGTACCCACGAGTACTTCTCTTATCAAATACAACAAGCGTATCCACGAAAGGAGTATCAATCCGCCCGCCCGTCTGTCACAGGCCAATTAAACATTCCTCAGCCGCGATTAGATAAGCGCGTGAAATGGACTTTTTTCTACTGCTTTTGCAATCAAAATAATAACAACTCTACCGATAAATACGAGTGCTGTATACGTACGGAGAATCGAAGAACGCGATTGCCACTCGTTTATGCCTATTTAAGGAAATGTTTGGCGGCTCTCGGTGCGCTATCAGTTTAATGAGCCGTTTTTTGAATAATTCTGGATAGTGAGTTCTGAGCTGGCCCGAAACTACCCCAAGGTCGATGAGATAACCACTCAGCACATGGCAGTTGGATTTTGCAGCGTGATGTCAACGCGGTGGTATGGGAATATCCTGAAGGGATCAGTTTACTTTTTTTTTGCTGGGGAAATTAGCACGTGGGTAGATTAAATTTTGACACGCAATCCGGCGAACAATGGAAGGAGTTCTTTAACATTTCGGGTTATCCGTGAACGGGGTGTGAGGATTTACTTATCGCATTTCGAAGGACTTTTCGAAACAAATTAATTAAATTCAGGGTATGCAGGAGCATGGGGGGGGGGGTTGTTGTTTTTTTCTGATTTGCTGACATGCTGCGGTATCTTGTCGCAGAGGAAACGTATTATTTATGCAGCGTATCGATAATTGAAATCGACGTTGTGGTAGGTACTCGAAAATTGTTAGAAGAAACGGTAGCGCGCACAACATGTGTCAAGATGGTGTCAGATTGGAGTGACACGTAGCGAATTTGCTGGAATTACTTGATACACGTCGTGATAGGTGCGGTTGAACGCAGACGGATTTTGTTTTGGGTCATTGAAGTGGGGTTTGTAGGTGGCAGAAGTCCCTAAGGGGAAATGCGAGAATTTTTCTTCTAAATGTCAAAGACAGCTCCCACATCTCTAAAACTATAGGTGCTATTGCTGGGGCAGTAGTCACCACGAATCATAAAAAGGCGCACCGAGAAAACTGCAGCACGATTGACTTTGTTAGAGACCTCTATTGTGGTCCCAAATCAGCGGTTTAAAATGGCGAGGAGTTGTCGCAATTGCTGATGTAGCTGTCAGGTGAAAAACAGGGATGTCCTCTGTTTATTCGCGCTTTTCGTTGAAGAAGTTCAGGGCTAACAACTAACTTTGTTCAAGATCTCTATTGTCGTCACCAAAACAGCGGCTTAAACTGACGAGGAGTTGTCGCAATTGCTGATGTAGCTGTCAGGTGAAAAACAGGGATGTCCTCTGTTTATTCGCGCTTTTCGTTGAAGAAGTTCAGGGCTATCGTGAACAAATTCCCCCCGAAATATATCCCATTTTCAAAAATAGATAAAATATTCTCAAATATGAACTTAATTGACAGTTGAAAAAGTCACAATTGACAACTGTCAATGCATTCGAAGATACTTTCGAAAAATTTCGGGGGAAATAAATTCCGAAGGAGATTCGCGATGGGAGAAGTATTTTCCAGGGAACAAAAAATGTTGGGAGGGAATTTTTTTGTCCCTCGGAATTGCCGACAGCCCTGGTTGTGCCCAGTGGTGGAAGATCGCCGATCTGCTTACAAAGCTGCAGGGTTTTTGGGAGCTAGTTGTAAGACTTTAGAAGCAGACAATAAAACAACACCTGCATCATGGAACAAAGTTCCTAAGAAGCTAAATTTTGAGCTAAATTCTGACACCGAATTTAACAGATGGTTCGGACCACCTCACTGGGGGTGTAAATAAACAAAAAATTCAAGCGCTCTGCACCAAAAAATGTAAATTTCCCAACCACAAGAAATTGACTTCAGAAAACCATCCGCATTGATGTAACAAGTATAGGAGCAAACAAACAGCCTTGAGGCATCCCAATTTGTAGCTAGTTCTACACGTGATTTCGTTGTCCATTTCAATTGGTTTTCAAACTATCAGGAAGTATCACCGTGCCCCATTATCCAATCAGTTAAATGCTCTCGAAATCCCTTTCCAATAGCACACAAAATTACGCCCCAGCTCAGACTAGCTCCAGCCAAGTGGTTAAATGCGATTAAATTGCGCAAACAATGCACGAGTATCGCGAAAACTCCTACAGCGCAATACCGCGTGTCGCACACAAAAACCACTTCAAGTACTATTTCGTTTGTGTTTTTTTTTTTAACAACACTTTGACGATCGTTAAGAACTCCAATTGACGACGAATACGATTAAAAATGATGTAAACAATCCATTTATAGAAATTTCGTGGTGGGTGCTCAAGAGATATTGTATCTCAAAGCACTTGTGCAATTGATTTTGTTTTTCCTCAACTACTAGTTGGAATTGAAGAAGAACGTTTTTTTTTCTATCAGATGAGCTCATGCTGACTCATTTGATACACAAGATGCAAGAATGACATAATCGAATTTGGGACTCTTCTGAGTGAATCAGAAGGCAATTGCCAATTGGGCATCTTCCGGATTCATAAATCAGCCTCATACACAAATGATGAGTGTCTGTTGATTGATGGCACTGTCCGATATTGATAAAACGCTGTATGGAGGTCAAAGGCAGACAGTAAGCCAGCAGCAATTTCATAAATTCCATCAGTGGCATAAAGTAGGTCTGTGGCAAATTGGGCAAATCGTTTGGTTAGTGGGTTAAAGATACGTCGACTCTCCGAATTCGGACGCACAGTAGAATAATTTAATTAGAAGTTTATGGGTTCAAAGACTCGCTTGTTGTTGGTAGGTAAAGCCCGCCCCAGCTTTACTTCGTTTGGCGATTTTTATGACTGCGAATTCTTGATAAAAGCAGAATTTTGTTATGGTCTCTGCACGCGGAGTTGTTAAACGATTTTAACGACCGTCTTTAGATGGACTATCCCGTGAGTTTGATTGGGTACTCGATTGGATGTAGGCAGAGCTCGTGTCTTTACTCAAATCGTGGTCAAACTGAGTTGCATATTGGGTTGCCACAAGGGTAGTTGAGGGAATGGCTGAGGAATGGGCGTCGTTGCTTGTAGTTTTGGAGGTTTCTTTTACGACGTAAGTCTAGTGCGGGTGGAGTTGTCTTATTCAGCATTTCAAGGGTTTTTTTCAAGAACTTCTGACTTACAAAGTCGGCGTTGAGCCACGTCGACTTACATTTTTTTTGTGCCGAGAATAAAAGAAAAATACAAGAGCTACGGCGGTTTGACTTGTGGCGCACTCTTTAGTGTAAATACTAACCATCCAATTAGGTCCCCAATTCGTATGCTATTCGCACCAGGAATTGGTGTACATCTTCAATGAGTGAGTTAGACTGAGTTACTTTAGAAAGTGTCAACGATTTCAAGAAATTTCAGTGTCAAGGTCTGAGGAGTTTTATCGTGCCAGGGACTTGGTGGAGTGCATTTTTCGATGACAGGTAAAGTTCTGCGAATAATAAATCACCGGATTTTTTATGGGATGATTTTTTAGAGCCGACTAAGCCCCAGTGGCAAGACAGTTTACAAAAGTAATAAGGTTTCCAAGGAATTTGGACTTGAAAGACGTGGATCTGTAACTCTTTGTTTTGAATACAAATTTTTGTTTTAGTCCCAACCAGCCGAGAAGATTGAACCTACGTCTTAAAGACCATTTCATGGCGGACAACTCTTCTAAATAACTGAAACCATGTGGTGCTCGCAAGTTTTGTAGGAAATGACAACTTTTTATGGCAAACTTGTTCCATTTCGTCACTTCAGCAGAAACTAGTAGCACATCCGAGGCTTGTAGGACGAGAATGCAAGCCTACAAGTCCACAGGTGTTATTCAAAGTAGATATGCGGAGCTCGTAATCGATGCAGGAATTCTCTGGAAAGTTTCTAAGGCAAACTTGTTCCATTTCGTCACTACAGCAGAAACTAGTAGCACATCGTTGTCATACAAGCCTACCAGTCCACAGGTCTTACAAAGTGCTTTGTAAATTGAGCTACAAGCGATGGTTAGGGATTAATATCACGAAGTCTTTCAAGTGCCTCTTGAATTTGGGTATGGGTCAGTTTGGAACTTGTAAAGCTGAGTTCAAAAATATGCTACACTGAAAGCCCGTTTTCCTCATGCAACTCAGTTATTTGTTATTTGAAAGGAACTCCATTAAATCTGCAATTTCTTTACCTAAAGGATGATGAAAATGTCAAAAATTTGGTACCATTTCCATTGACAGAGAAGGAGATTTAACTTCTAAGGTGGTTAGGGCATGTAAGGCAGATCAACACCAGCACTCTCCGATTTGGAGGGTCTTCACTATTGAATGACAAATGCAGATGATAAAGAGCTGTACGCCACAAATCTCTTCATCAGATTCAGCCCACCATTTCACCAGATTAAAATAAAGTTGTCCCAACAGATCCGTATAGGTACCCCGGGGCACTCATTCCGTGAATTTTCAGACGATTATCGTCGACAGACCTCTTCTATCTTTTAAATCTATCTTTGAATTTGTTTAAAACTTTTGTATAACTTTAAGTTATAATACAAACAAAACAAACTAACCTCCAAGCCTGGCAAAAATTACAAGTTTGAGACCTTAATCCGGTTGATTTTCCACACATGTTATAAAAGCTGACAGAAGTCAAAGAAATCTGCCAGAATACAACTTATGATGGTCGCCAAAATTTCAAAAACGAGATATCGTCCAGACGAAGTTGTAATACAAGCCAGACCTAGCTTGTGTCAAATGGAAGGCACCTACAATTTTATGCCGAACGGCTAAATTATGAAGCCTTTTCCAGAGAGTTACGCTCAATGATGGTTGTCAGGCGTGGCACAGTGGAAAAAGCCTAAAGATGTGATTTGCGATCGAACTTGAGACCCCTGCCTCAGTAGTCAAGGATACTAACCACGGAGGAAACATATTCTTTCATAAAATGACCAGATGTAGATGCGAAAGAAAGTCCCACAGCCATAAGGTGTTCTTTGTACAAAAATATGGTCTAGGTGTGTCTTTCTAGACAGCCACCTAACCTAACCTAACCTTAGAGTTACCAGTCCTACAGTTGTTGATAGAGACTCTTTGCCTTTTCGACATAAAGTCTCATAGCTATAAGTTGTTTTTCTAACTTAAAAGTTTCCACTCCTCAAGTGATTGATAGAGCTTGTTTTTAATCCGCCACTTCGCTGCTGTCAATCTTCACACTATGACGCCATTACTGCCATTGTTTTCAAACAAGTTAGTCAAAGTGACACCTCATTCTAGCGACTTAAACCGGGAGTTGCCACTTCAATTGACCAAGCGTGACTAAGAATGACCTCAGTCGGTGATGGGAGACCACAAAGATGTCGACTTGAATATTCAAAGTGACACAAACCAGACCCGAATGAGGTAATAAACTGACGCATATGAGAGCAAGGACTGTCGCCGAATGGATTTAGCTCAAGACTCAAATGCAAGTGGAATACATATTCAAATCGGCATTCAAATCAGCAACCATCTCATGCTCGGCCTTGGCCTCCGCGGCAGCTCTAGCGTCAAAACTGTTTTTCGGGCAAAGCTAAGCTCTTTGACAGTCGCTGCAAGAATCGCGACAGAAAATCCATTAACTTGGCTTTCTACTATTGATTTGCATGTCATTACCATTTGCGTTAAGTTTATTTATCTTGGCGAATGTATCGCCTATCCCGTTAGGGAGAAATTTCCGCCACTATTTGCACACACAAAAGCTTACCCTTCCCGTAAATGGTATTCCTTTAGCTTCCAGTGCATCCAAATCCTGAAAGAGACCTTCTTTGGGTAGAAAGGGTGCAACTATAGAAAACACTTGTATTCCGCGCACTTTACTCCACTTTATCGACCAAACACTGAACCGAACTACCTGCTCCCAACTGTACTCGCTTGCGTAACGCTAACTCTTTTTTTTTAACAATTCTTCCTGCGACCGAATCGATACGCGGTTCAATTATGAAAGAAAAACGAAACAGAAACCCGCAGCATCTGCATCAGGTGCATCTTCAAACGGCGAGAGACGCAAAGTTGCTCGGCGAGTGTGCCCGACCGGATTGGGAAATGGGAAATTACATAAAAATTCTTCGGCGTTAACACTAATTTATGCGCGCACATCACTGAATGGGAAATTTTTGGTACACAAAAATTTTGACAATCAGAAGACAGAACTCAGGCCAGCTGCCTCTCACCTATTCACCAGGAAGTAATTCAACTGAATGTTGAATGAAAATCAAAAGCGAATTGGTAGAGCTCGCGTTTGGTTTGGCGTGGTACTTGCGTAGCTATCTCTACTACACGCCGAGAGCGAGAGAGACACGAGTACGTGCGACGGGTGTTTGCGTTTGTTAGGATAGGAGTCGTCGGTGTTGTGTTGTTGATTTGTTATTATTTATTTATTTATGTTTTATTCTTTGATTTGGCTGGCACAGGCACCATTGGCAGTTGAGTTGTTGTTCGATGTTCACGGGCCATCGGGTCTGTAGGTATATCGTATATGGTTTGGGTAGAGTCTCGATGGTGGCAAAAGGCAACAACACCACATGGGCTGAGAGTGCGAGCTTGACTGCTGGCGTAGGCTAGTAGAACGTAGAACTGTGAGAGGCAATTCTGCGCCGATGTAAATGCGGATGGAGGGAATGGATGTTGGACAGTGGAGGTTGAAAGTGCGCTCTGCATGGAGGAGGAGGGTTTTTTCGAAGGTTGGCGGGTTTGACGTGAATGAGTTCATTTTTGTCAGCTACAAATGTCTTTTTAGAGTCTTCGACCTCTACCTGCGGCAACGAAACTTGGAAGCAGGAAATGTGACTCTTTGAGACAAAAACTAGGAACCAACATAAGTACAGATCGATAACTGAAATTTTGCGGTCCTCCTAGAAATGGGGTATATAAAGGTAACGCAACTTCATTCCGAATAGACCTCAAGCTTCTCTAACCCAACTCAACGACACCAACCGACGTGAAGGTAGCTTTTCGCGACTTTAACGCCGAATGCAGACAGAAGCCGAGGTTGACTTGGGTAACAAATTTAAGGGGCCGAAGGCGTCATTGTCACTGGATTGAATAGCCGTGTTTGGTTAGCCCACATAAGGGCTCGAAAATTGGGAAAAACAACTTTCCAACAGGTTTGACTGGTGGCGCCCTCTTTAGTGTAAATATTGACCATCCAATTAGGACCCCAATTTGTATGCTATTCGTATCAGGAATTGGTGTACATCTTCAATGACTCAGTTGGACTGAGTTACTTTAGAAAGTGTCAACGATTTCAAGAAATTTCAGTGTCAAGGTCTGAAGGAGTTTTATCGTGCCAGGGACTTGTTGGACTGCATTTTCCTATGAGATTAAACTTCTGCGAACAATAAACCACCCGAATCGGAAATAGAAAGCCAGTGCCAAGACGTTTTACGGAAGTCGGAAGGTTTCCTAACAATTTTTCCTGGAAAGTCCTGTATCAGTAACTCTTTGTTGTAAATTTAATTTCATTCTACAAATGGTATTTGGTACAAAAAGTGTTAGCCCCCACTGTGCCCATCAAGGGTATACGACACTGCAGGTACGCCAATACCTTATTTAGCACGTTTATCACATGCACACATAGAAAAGTCCCGCACTGCACAGCGCACGATACTTTTCATCGAGGTTTTCCTGTGCGCATTCTTGCAGTCCGCAAAGTTCAATCCATCGTGTAAGTGTGGTAAAGTATATCTCGGGAGAGGTTGCGCTGTGCCTGCTAAAAACACATTAGCAATGTGGTTCAGGAAAACCATCTGCAAAAGGTAAAAAAACGTGCTAGATACTCTATATCCGTATGTTTGAATTATTTGTGGCGTCTTGCTGTGCCCAGAGTACTACACGAAACCGCAAGAGGAAGAAATTATACATCCAACTCTAGTCAATCTGCGAGCATTTGTGCATTCGTCTACCCATCGAGTGAATAATTAAGCAGCAGGAAAAAAAATGGCTTTCATCTTGTTTTGCATAAGAGATACAGTTCCAATTCCATGCACCATTAATGCTGGATGCTGGATTGTTACAGATGCCTCTGCTCGGTTGCTGTTGTAAGTGGCGAGCTGATGATTGAGATTTCGAGTTCGTTAAACGGAGAATTTATTGAAGGGTTCGATGGTGTACACTGTACAGCATCCAGTGCAGGAGAGTGCGCCTGTTGTGGTTGTTGGAAATGGAAAACCGGGTATCGGTGGATTGAAATTGATGGGAAGAGGTCTTTGGTACTTGCAGACCACGAAAGGGTCTTTGGCCTACGGTGCAGTCGAAAGGGAAAACTGAAATTGAATGGATATTGAACTGAAACTTGTGGTCTGGTTGATGTATGGCATAGCCAATGTTGGTGGGTTAAGATTATGTGGTCGCTTTGAAAGTTTGAATGACCCGGAGTGGAGCAACGACTGATGGTGTTGAGAGGAAGATTTTATTGAGTGCTATAGGATGTGCGTTGAATTGATTTTTAGTAGTAAAGTGGGGGACTGCTGGAATTTCGAAAAGTTACCCCTGGAAGTATGCAGCGCATAATAGAAAAATTCTTCTATTGACCATGCATGAGGAGGTATCTCTCTTTTGCTGGGCACATTCGCTTAGGTGGGTGTTTCTCGTCGATTGTGGATCGATATTTAGTGGTAAAGTCAGAATAAGAGGGGATTTAGGAAATCTACCCCTGGAAGTATGCAGCGTATAGTAGAAAATTGCTTCTATTGACCACCCAAGTGGAGGTATCTCTCTGTTGCTTAGCACATTCGCTTGGGTGGTTGTTCTCCGTCGATTAAAAAGATCATTCGCACTCAGGGCTGCCACAGTTACCCATAAAGCTATGAAATATCCGATGGGGTCGCAGCCACTTAATGCTCTCGCATCGTCTACTTCGTCATCAAATTCTGGATAATCATAGCAACCAAACCTGTCACAGAAAATATTTGCAATCGCTGAGGTATAGCCTAAGACTCCAGCAACAATGGGAATTATCACTACAAACGTGAAAATGACTTTCAAGGGCTCAAGTGTTCAAAGTTAATTTGGAAGGTTATTTATCCGTCTTATTTAAAACGTTGGCTAACACGTTAAGCTACAATTGAGAACGAATACCCCTGCGTAATGCGGAAAGTTAAACTGATAAGATACACTTTGCCTATCAGTCGGTCAATAAAAAAATACGCCTATTTATAGAAGACCATTTTAAATCACAACTCAACAAAGTATGTGTATAGGTGCCTACTTAAATCATGATAGGAGTATGAGGCATAACGTCAGCTTAACGAGAACCAATAAATTGATTTATAAATGTTGGGGCGCCCCTAAAATCGAAAGCAAATAAAGATTTAAGCAATTTATGGCCCTTTATGATCTTTTCAATGCAATAAACTATGTCCAGGGTAGCTTAGGACGGGCGGAACGGGCTATGAAGAAGGCCCAACATACTTAGACCAATTTAAGGTGTTTGGGGTGATTCTAGGAATCTGTTTGCCTTGCAACACTATCCGTCTTTCAAAGGTTCTGTCCCAAAAGGTGGTTCGAAACTACGTGGTCAAAAGTGGACCTCTACGAGCTGTTCCTAAGAGCTCGCAGAAGATGTTTATGAAACGCAACTGTCCAGCTTGATATCTCTTTAAGAAGAAAACTTTGAAAGGAATACTTGATCTCCACAGATTTATTTCCAAATTTTGAATATCGAAGTCAGTTTTAAACGAAGTCAGACTCGACGTTGGTTACCACCCACGAATGCAAATCCCACAGCTTTATGAACCTGTTCCTAGGTCAAATTATTCAGCAGGCAGCTTGCCTGATTTAAGATCTACTCAAAACAGAGTAGGACTGTACACAAAACCACATTACACAAAACAAACCTCGCACGCAATAATCGACTTGTGTTGTCGACTGTCATTTGCAGCTCAAAAGTCACCACCAAACCTCTTTAAGTTAACATCTTCTAGGGCTCCCTTGGATGAGTGTAATAAATCTAAAACAACCGCCACGTCTCCTCTCGATCAAAGAGGGGTTGAAACAATTTAGGCAAACTCCTTTGACACGAGAAAGGCTCGACTAGTCTGGTAGTAATTTAACAGAGCCAAAGACAAACTGCCATGACAGACCTTCATCCCCTTCCCACATCAGACAACTGTCTATCAATGTCACTTGAAAAATGTCGACACTCACTCCGATGGAAGCACTTGTATCCTGAAAGCCGAATTCCACTTACAGGTCCTTGACCTAAGTTCACCTTATTTCTGCATACATATAGACAGAGGGGACAAGTGTCTTTTATTAAAATCCACTTATGGCGCCAAGACGGAGACGTAGCTAAAGATTTATTTATTTTTTATTTTCCTACTCACCAGCTGAAGGAGCATGGTTCGGAGATGTGGATCCGTCCACCGTTGGCAGCGAAAGAGGTCCCGAATCGTTTCCAGCCATTTCTAGGGGTGGAGAGTTCTCTCGTACACACGACATCAGGCCGGATGACATTCTGCAACGAGAGGAAATTTAAAAAGAAAAATTAATTAATAAAAAAAAAAAATGTTACGTATACGCCAGGGTGGGCGGAATTAAAATGACTTCATCTCATTTTCCACATGAGGAATAGAATTTTTTTCTTCTCCCAATTATCTTCGAACACAATTGGTTATGCAGAAAAGTGGAACAGCGAATCCCACGCAATGGACAGACGAGGGGATTTGTGTAGAGAAGGGGTGCCCCGGAGTTGCTGGCGCAACAACATGAATTAAAAAAGTAAAACATCCACAACGATAATTCCAATTTATTATCCAGCCATTGACAGCTCATGGGGCAACAATATTTCCAGTCCTGATGGATTTATTATGACGGCTGTGATAATTTCTTAATGCATACAATATGACAAGAGTGTGAAGACATTTGCATGTAGCTGCAGATGTTGGGGCAGTTTTATCAAGTGGAATGGGACTGACATGTGGAAGCGACCGGAATTTAAAAGGCTCCATGAATCTTCTGGTAGGAATTCCGCATGGCATACTCGGAGAGCACACTGAAGGCGTATCCGGTAGGGGCTTTTGTGTTATTGCAAATAATTTCGGATCGAGAGGAATTTTCAATTATGAATAATTGAATTTTAAGCAGGGACTAGTGCGGGGGCGGAGTCGTTAATTTGATGTATGTGGCTTTGGAAAATGTCAATTAGGGTATTAAGTGAAGTGAGGTCGGGGGGGTTATGTGGTTTCAGTTGGAGAATTGCAGTTGAAAAGATCATGACTTTGATGGTGCTAAAGAGGAAAAGTTCGACCAACCCTTGTCCCAGTGATTGGAGGGGGTGTCGGCATGCAGGCTTCATTTTTAAAATGTTTGGCATGGGTGTACCCCTGGAATAAAAGCAGCCAGCAATGTAGGAGAAATAAAAAACTTCAAAGAAGCTTCTTAAAGGCTTTCATAGACGTAGTGACACGTATCAAGGAACTGTGATTACAGGCGTGATTTATGCGGCACAGTTTGCTATGTGTCCTAGAAACTACCAAAGCCACAAGAAGCAGCAGCTTAGACTCTACTGATGTGAAGTGGCTTAGAACAAACTTTCTGATGGAGTTTAGAATAAAAGTCGTCATAGGAATCACTATCCAGGGAGTGTCGCAGATTGCGAAGGTCATAACAGCGATGTAGAGGTTTTCCCACGAAGCTAGGTCTATATACAGATGCAGTGAAAAATTGGCGCAGGAACCCCAGCCTACCGGAGGAGCAAGAGCAACAGCTCTACTCTGCGAGAAAGCAGTCGTTAATACCTGGGGTACCGTATTCTGTCTATTCCCATGAAAAACACAAAACAACACCCTCACGAATTATTAAATGATTGGGAAGAATTTAAATAATTGCACAGAATTCAAATGATTGAAGGAAAACAAGTTTTTGAGATAACAAAAATGATTGGAAAGAATTGAAAATGAATGCGAATTATTGCAAGAGATTGGAAAAGATTTCGAATGATTGCAAAAGTTTGGAAATGGTTGGAAACTGTTTTGCGTATGTTTGCATAAAATTTTAAATGGTTGGAAATTAATGCAAATGATTGCAGACTAAAATCCACAAGAAAGAAAGGAGACCCTCTAAACTGCGCCAACTATAGAGGCATCAGTCTACTTAACATCGCCTATAAGATCCTTTCTGCCGTACTGTGTGATCGCCTAAAACCATATGTAAACGAACTGATTGGACCCTATCAGTGCGGTTTTAGACCTGGTAAGTCCACAACCGACCAAATATTCACACTACGGCAGATCCTGGAGAAAACCCAAGAGGTCCAAGTCGATACCCACCACCTGTTTATCGATTTTAAGGCCGCATATGACAGCATTTATAGAGACGAGCTATACAGAGACATGTCTAGTTTTGACATCCCTGCCAAACTTGTCAGATTGTGCAGAATGACGATGGAGAACGCTCGCTGCTCCATAAAGGTCGGAAACAATATCACAGAGACCTTTGGTGTCAAAAAAGGATTTAGACAAGGTGACGCGCTGTCATGTGACTTTTTCAATATAATTCTTGAGAAGATTGTGCGAAACTCACAAGCCAACACCAGAGGCACAATTTTCCAGAAGTCTGTGCAACTACTTGCTTACGCCGACGACATCGACATCATTGGCAGAACACAGCGAGCTGTCACTGGTGCGTTTGCAAGTATTAGCACAGAAGCGGCAAAAATGGGTTTAGTGGTGAATGAGGGCAAAACAAAATATATGCTGTCAACAAGAAGGGACACACAACATCGACGAATCGGACAGAACGTCACAGTAGACAGCTATAATTTTGAGGTAGTTAGGGACTTTGTCTACCTCGGCTCCGCTATTAACTCTGAAAATGACATCACCTCAGAAATCAAGCGAAAAATCACACTTGCCAACCGCTGTTACTTTGGTCTAAGAAGGCAATTGATTAGTAAGGCCCTGTCGAGAAATACTAAGGAGACTCTTTATAAGACCCTCATCATCCCAGTCCTGCTTTATGGCGCAGAAGCATGGACCCTATCAAAGTCGGATGAAGAGCTCCTCGGTCGTTTCGAACGCAAAATTCTTCGTGTGATTTTTGGTCCCGTTTGCGTTGACGGGCTCAGGAGGAGGAGATTTAACAGCGAACTCTACGAGCTGTACAGTGACATCGACCTAGTCAGAAAAGTACGTATCAGTCGTCTAAGATGGCTGGGACATGTAGAGCGAATGGACACCAACGCTCCGGCCCGAAGAGTCTTCGATTCCAACCCGGAGGGACAACGCAGTAGGGGAAGACCTCGCCTTAGGTGGCGCGCGCAAGTGGAAGGGGACCTCAACCAACTTGGAGTGCGCAACTGGAGGCAGTTAGCCAAAGATCGCGCTAACTGGAGAGGCGTATTGGTTGAGGCCCAGGTCCACCCCGGACTGTAGCGCCATCTAAGTAAGTAAGTAAGATTGCAGACTAAAATAGAAATGAATAAAAAATGTTGTAGATGATAGAAAATGTTTGGAAAATATTGCAAATAATTAAGAGAGATTTAAAATGGTTGGAAATTGATGAAGATGATTGAAAATGGTTGGGAAGTGACTGAAAACTGCTACAGATGATTGAAAATGGTTGGAAGTGACTGAAAACTGCTACAGATGATTGAAAATGGTTGGAAATGACGGAAAATTTATAAAAATGATTGGAAATGACTAAAAATTCATCCAGATAATTTAAAGCACTTGAAAAATTAAGCGAATGGTTGCATTCGCATCGTTTCGATGATTAAATTGGCGAAACTCTCTCCAAAGTCAATGAAATGAACATGAAAAACATTTTTAAATGATGAAAAATATTGAGATCCTCATACGATTCAATTCATTAACTGCCCTGTGGTGGACCATTTCATAGTCAGACAAGGCAACTGCTTACAAATTGCAAAGTAATCAAATTGCCAGTGGACTCTGAACTGAAAAACCACTTTCGCGAAGTAAAATATTTGATTAACTCTCACAAGATCTCATGGCTGAACTTTACCAAAAACTCCCCGATCCAATTTAAAGTGAAATCCCAACTTCCCTCTCAGTTCATTGCAAACTCCTCCTCCAACTCAACCTGCAATTAAATTTAATTTTTACTGCTGATAATCGAAAACCCATTCCCATCTGAATCTAAGTTTCAATTCCATCTCGCTGAGAACTAAAACAATCAAACTCATCCTATGACTGGCTATGCAGAATGCACATCAGCACTTTCAATCACTTAGCACATGTCAGGCACTCAACCCACTCAGGCAATTGTTCAAATATTCCATTTCCATTTCGAATGGGAATCCCCATGGAAACATGAAACTTTTTAATAAGAAATCCTTTTCCATGTACAATTGTACATGCATAAGCGAAATGAGAACGCTGACATGTCACGTAGTTGAAGATGCACGAAATAATAATAACTGTGCGTCTGAAGGAAATGCGCCAGGGAAAAGGAGTTTTTGTCCTCAATCTGTGCGCAACCCATTTTCGTGAAAGGATAATTCGTTTCGACCTAATTATGTTTGGCTGGATGTATTCGCTGCTTGTTCTACTTTGTACGTCCTTATGAGAGGCACAGTTTAACTTGCAATCCTTTCGTCGGGCGCGCATAATGCCTGCCAATTAGTGTCGTATAGTGTTGCAGCTTAATTACGATGTTGGTGTGTTTTCATCACCCGTCAGGGATTACGAGAGAAGGATGCTAATTACTAGATGAATGGCGAGGGCAATTATCGCCAATTACACGACAAGCCAGCGCACCACTCATGCAACTTTCCGCCCGTGGCTAATGATGTGCAAAGAGGATATCTATCTCTGGGTAGAGAACGGCAGCGTTCAGGGCTGACGAGGACGATGACATTGTTCTTTAGAGGGTTTCTCTCCACTTGGCAGTGACAGTAATTGAGGCTCATGAGAATTCCAAGCTGGCGATGGTACTTTACATGGAACTATCGTCCTTTTCTGCGTCAAATGAGGCTGAGTCGCAAAATGCGATAATTTCCACTTGGAAGGTAGTTTTTGAAAATAGTTATCCAGTTTGTAGAGGTCCAGGGGAGACTGCTTTGTGTTTTTTACTACCTAAACATTTCTTGCATTCAGTCCTAAAGGGGAACTGACACGTGTACCTTTAGCGACCTCTAAAAAATCTCGGGGACTGTGTTCGAGACCCATATTCGGAAGAAAATTATTGGAGAACAATTGAAACGGTTGGAAATGTATGCAAAAAATAAATCAAATGGTTGGAAATTAATAAAAAATAATGCAAATGACGGGGAGTCTATGCAAAAGAATGAGAATAGTTACAAATATATGGAAAAAAATGAAAATGGTTGCAAAATTAATTGAAAAGTACGCAAATGGTTGCAAGACAAATGGAAGAGAATGAAAATGGTTGGAAATGGCTAGAAAATGATGCAAATGGTCGCAAATGTATGAAAGAGAATGCAACTGGCTGACAAATATATGGAAAATAGTGCAAATGGTTGCAAAATATATGAAAAAGAGTGCAAATGGTTGCAAAATTAATGGGAAAAAGCGGAAATGTTTGGAAACGTCTGCAAGAATATTCAAATGGTTGCAAGTATATGGAAAATAGTGCAAATAGTTGCAACCTTAATTGAAAGTAATGCAAATGGTTGGAAATGGCTAGAAAATGATGCAAATGGTTGCAAAATTAATTGAAAATAATGCAAATGGTTGCAAAATATATGAAAAAGAGTGCAAATGGTTGCAAAATTAATGGGAAAAAGCGGAAATGTTTGGAAACGTCTGCAAGAATATTCAAATGGTTGCAAGTATATGGAAAATAGTGCAAATAGTTGCAACCTTAATTGAAAGTAATGCAAATGGTTGGAAAAGGGTAGAAAATGGTGCAAATGGTTGCAAATATATGAAAAACGAAAGCAAATAATTGAAAGTAACCATGAATTCAATGAATTCAAATAACAGAAAAATCAAATAGTTAGAAAAGTTTGTAAAAATCCCAAAGCAAGTTAATGTATTCCTTTTGAACGGTGAAAAGTGATTGCTCTCTTTGTCTTAAAAATACACGCTTTCCACGTCCCCCCTATCTGTATGGCGCTTGAATTCTGCAACTCAGTTTGCCATTCAACTGCAGTCACACAGTTCCGTTCAAAGACCCCACGACAGCAACAAGTTCGTTTCGAAACCTCGACCCAACCGCAATGTGCGCCATTTGCTATTATTTGTCATCCATCAGCAGGAGTAAACAAGCGTGCACTTTAATCGCGACCGCGACAGTGACGCCTCTACACAGTCTAATTGCGTCAATTTAACCTGTTGACATATACATGTCACTCAATTGGATGATGCGTTGATTACGATGTTGATGATGATGGTGGTCATGGAATTCATGTGTCGCCATCGCCATGACATCGTTGATTAACTTATTTCCCTTTGGCGCCTCCAGTGTTATCATCTCAATGTTGCTGTTACAAATGCTTGGATGTGGACAGAGATATCTCTTGTTTGCCTTACGAACCCTGACCTTGGGCTCAGATGAAATGTTGTCACATAATTGGTACGGCAAATGCTTCAGGGGGTGACTTGTGACAGCCGACTTTTGTGTAATCAACGTTTTATTATGATTGCTCTGTGTGGATTGTTGTTTTATTTTATCATTTTGTTTGGTTAGATTTGTCATGTGTGGGTGGGTTGGATCTCAGACCATCTTTCATCTTCTACACTTCAAGTTCAACGCGTCAACAAACATTGCCCCATATTCCGCGTCATTATTCATTCGAATGCATTTTTACGACCCATCGTAAACGCAGCCTGCACCACTGCACCACACTTCCGATGGGATGTGCGCTCTCCAAGCAGTCGTTATGCACTTCGCCGCAAAGTCCCTCATTGTCTGACGGACAGAGAACCTACAATTACACACCGATGGTGTGTGTGGGTAACTTCCATCGCCCCCGAGGAACAGCAATTGAGAACTGGGTTAATCACCTTCGCAGACGTAATTCCATCGAACAAAGCCATCCAGCTCCCACACCTATACAAAGTCAAGTCAACAATAGCCCATGCCAGTGCGGAGTTCCACTTCGAAAGAGCCACCCTCCGCCTAATTCGCATGTATTATGCGATGCACTTGCGACATCTCGCCAAGTTAATCCCCAAACCCGACCCATGGACTAGTTCCGTGGCCATCTTGAACTTTCAATTAGACCCTAGACGGCTTCAGTGGTCGTTGGTACAGCAGGCCAATTAAAAACCGCCCAACAACTGATGGCTGTCGCAAGCGGAGAGCCAAAGGAAATGCGAACTTGACCCCAACAAAGGCGCACTTCGTCATCGTCGCAATGACAAGCAGACTCGGTTCGTTGAATGAATGTGCGGCCGCAT
This sequence comes from Cheilosia impressa, assembly GCA_948293265.1. Taxonomy (NCBI): domain Eukaryota; kingdom Metazoa; phylum Arthropoda; class Insecta; order Diptera; family Syrphidae; genus Cheilosia; species Cheilosia impressa. The sequence continues at coordinate 52,844,192 of OX411884.1, read as the reverse complement.
TCAGAATGAATGCGCGCTTAATAAAGATTAAACGCTTCCGTCGTGGCAGGGGATATGTGATGGTGTCCTGTGGAATTTGCTCCACAATTCCACACGTAGAGCGAATTAATCAAATGACGATGACAATCGGAATGAAGAGCCATTGAGAGGAGTTCTTTCAATTGACCCAAGATGGAATTCGCTTGCAAGAAGTGCGCAATTATCTTGACTCTCGGTAAAAGTGGCAATTTGGACTTGGCCAAGCAGGCCAAGCTCTCCTGGAATGGGAGCGTTTAAGTCATTTTTCGTGGTGGTGGTCGGATTGAAATCTTTTAGAAAGTGCTTTCTGGGAGGGAAACGAATTGAGCTGCAAATGGATGATTAGTTACAGATTGGGCGGGCAAATCGTTTCGAAAAGACACGACGGCGGTGTTGGGACAGAGAAGAAGGGAGTCCTTAATGAAGTAACGGTAGTTAGTTTTCTGTGGCGATAATTGCAATGAAATGGTTATAAATAGATTCGTAAGAATTTTTCTTTTTAGTTTCATGTGCTTTTCAGTGTAGTTTGCAGTTTGTTCCAGTCGAGTTTGACACTTCTAAGACTGTTTAAAAATTAATTTAAAATGTAAGCAAAGTTCGAGCACAGATGGCGGGCTCTATAGGTGACATCGATGCCACGACAAAGCAGGCAGACGTGAATTACTGGGCATCTGGGGTCATGTCAAGCACAGAGGCCACTCCATCAATTATTGGGAATATACTGAAGTTTGGGAATGATTGGAAAATATTGAAAAATAATGGAAAATATTGAAAAATACTGGAAAATATTAAAAAATATTGGAGAATATTGAAAAATATTGAAAAATATTGAAAACTATTGAAAAATATTGAAAAACATTGGAAAATAATGGAAAATATTGAAAAATATTAAAAAAATATTAAAAACTATTGAAAAATATTGGAAAATAATGGAAAATATTGAAAAATATTAAAAACTATTAAAAAATATTGGAAAATAATGCAAATGATTCCACATTTTCCCAAAAACGCCACGCCACAAATGCATATGTTTGCAGATGTTTCAAAACGAATTAAAATAGTTGAAAATAAATGCATATTGATTTCAAATGGTTGGAAACACAAAATGGTTGTAAATGATTAATTATGAATGAATTAATAAGAATTGAATTAACACGGTTGCAGATGATTAGAAATGATTTCCAATGACTCAAAATGGTTGGAAATTCATTATTATTGATTGCAGAATTCTTCAAATGGTTGGAAACAAACGGGAAATAATTGTAAATGATTTAAAATTGTTAGAATAGAATAAATACGGTTGCAGATGAGCAAAACTGATAGCTTACAATTCAAAATGGTTGGAAATTGAACCGTACTGATAAAAAAATTTGACAATGGTTCGAAACATATGCAATGTGTTTCGAAATTATTTACAAAGAAAAGATTGTGATTGGAAAATTATAAAAACGAATACAAAATATTAAGGATTGTCTCAAATGGTTGGCAACTGATGCGTATTGATTGAAAAATATGAAAATGGTTGGAATCACACGTAAAGTCGTTGTAAATAATTTAGAATGGTTAAAACCGAATAAAAGTTGGTGAAAAGTAAATAAATAATGATTGCTGTTTGCTTCAGAATGGTTGGCCTGCTGATTTTTTTCAAATGGTTGCAAACATATGAAAAATTAATGTAGATGATTGAAAATGATTATAATCGAATGAACACGGTTCAAGAAGATTTAAAATAATTTCTGTTGGTTCAATTGATTCATATTGCCTGCAGACTTTTTCAAAATGGTTGGAAACATATGAAAAAAATTATTGAAAATGATAGCAGATTCCTGAAAATTATTGAAAATTATTGGAAACCAGTACAAATGATTGAAATGATTGTAAATGGTTGGAAACTGATGTAAATTGACTGTAGAATTTTTAACATGGTTGGAAACACAAGTACAACAATTGTGGATGACTGAAAATGAATGCAGATGATTAAGAGTAATTGGAAAAAAGTCCAACTTATTACAGATAACTGAGAATGATTGGAAAATATTACAAGCCAATTGAAAATGATTCCATTCGTAGCGTTTTTAATCATTTGGATGGTGCAAATTGACTAAAAAAAAGTGAATGCAATGAAATCAGTATTGAAACGGACTAGTCCTTCAACAACCCTTCAGAGAAGAGAGGCATTCGATATACAAACATCGGCTAAGTTAAAATCGACGCTGGCTCTTACAAGTACAGCCGACAAAGCAGCTGCTCAAAGGCAGCCTTTTAATGGCTAAAATTGGAGGACCCAGAAAAAACTTCCCTAAATTGCCTAATTCTGCAAAGGATACTGAAGTGAATTGGTGACGCGAATTGGGGTCAAAATCAATGACAATTCAGTCCCACAACAGAAGGAAAAATCGGTGTAAAATAAGGGCACACACGCATCTGTCGAAATACTGCGAACAAAGTCAGAGGCAGCCACGCTTTCAGAGAATTCTTTGTTTATTTCTGATTTGCAGAGCTGTTTGCAATTTCAACTTAAAATAAATTCAGTACCGCATATTTAGAGCAGTGCCCCTTCAGATAAGGTCTATTCAAATCAAGTCGCACAGATCTTCCCATAGATTCGCTATAAACCGCTGTTTGCTAAGAGCCACCACAATTGCTTTCCACAACAACTTGGGTCCTCCTCCAGCGCCTATTGAGCCCCAGTTTAATTAAATCGAAAAACGCTTCATAACAAGCCTAACCCGCTCAGTGCTAAGCCCTTTTATTATTCAAATAAACACCGACGACCCACTCAGTCAAAGCTGATTGAATTTATCCGTTTAACAAAAGGCCGCCACAAACTCATCCCCAAGAGACGTTTACATAAGCCGCCGCCTGCCTATTCAGCGTTCATATCTCGTCAGATAAGCGAAATGAGATACAAAAGTCGTAACCATTTCGTTTCTTTTTCGCCAGCCAGCCTCCTCTCCCAGCAGTTCCATTCATCTTTGCGACAGCACTGTCAACGCGAAAGCTTTGTCAACAATTTTTGTTGGCTGTGTTTATGACGACAAACAGCCAACCGCCTACTGTTCGTGTGTGCTGCTTAGACTTTCATTTCGTACGTGTAATTACAATGTAAGCCCGACGATGAACTTTGAGGACACAAGGGTCCTCCCATCATAGTGGCTTTGACAATTTAATTAGAAACCCAAGTCTGCGTGGTGTGCGTGTGCGGATCCGCCACTTCTATTAATGACACTCCGCATTCCAATTTGACACTTGCACTGCACTGCAGTTGGCGTTGCTGCATGCAAGCATGATTTGCAGCTGACGGATGGATGAACGATACGAATGGCGGGCTAAAGAAGAGCTGCACGCATATTGGTCAGAGCGTGTCTGAAATCTGACGGCATAGTTGATGGGCCGGTTATACTTGATGGTGTGACGCATAGTTAGGTGCGTGGATATAGTTTTCCTTCTGTCGATAGACCGTCTGGCTGACATAATACAACCGGCAACGTAAATGTAACCAGCTAGATTAATGGGGCAATTTTTTTAGATGGCTTGGGGGAAGAAAAACGTGTCCCGTTGGCTGGATGTGGTTCGGGTTAGAGGACAAAGCGCCAGCAATTATTCACATTGCGGTCAGGTGTAGCTGGGTTTTTTGATACACAAATATTTCGGTCTGGCCTCATGTTCCACTTTGTATTCATTTGTACGCCCAGCTTGAGTTCACCACAGGTGGCGTTGTATGTTTGGCGCACAAGTTGTTATATTTTTAACTGAATTGGATTGCTAAAATAGGTTCTTGTGTGTCCTCTTCTAAACAAGGGTGTGCCTTTGATTTTAAAGAAGTTTTAAATTAGTTTCGCTCATACTTCGACCTTAAACTGATCAGCTTCTAGAAGCGGTAGAGAAAATTTTTAGAAGCATAAACCTTCCCTGAGAATGGCGGGCAATAACAATGAAAACCGCAACCAAATCCGTTCATTGCTTCTCGAAATATGCGCGGACATGCAGACACTTCATTCTTGAATGTGTGTTCATAGACAAGTCTGTGGCAATAAGCAGATAACTTACTTACTTACTTAAGGGGCTCCCGACCCGTGGAGAGTCTCTGCCTGAGACACTGCAGCCTTGAGCAGATAACTAACCTGCCAACTAGTCAGTTGGAGTTCCCCAAGGGTCAGTTCTAGGCCCTCTCCTTTTTGGAATATTATGAGCGGCGGTGTTTTGAGGCTGCAAATGCCTTCAGAAGGGCTGTGGAGATGATTTTGCCATCGTTACTTTGGCAAAGCATGTCCGCAAGATTTAGAAGAGGTGAGCGCCTTAAAAGAAGGCTCGAGGCTACAGGTTTTGGTCTGGTAGAACAGAGGGGAATTGAAACAGTTCTAAAGAGCAATTGGAAAGTAGCGAAATACGCGTGCAAAAAGGCGTGGAAGAAGTCGTAAGGTAGCAAGTAGGCGTGGAGGACCAAGCTACTTGATGAAAATCAGGGATCCGACCGACAATTGGCTTAGCTTCCACTACGGTAAGAAAGGATCGGTCCTCTAACCATCGCTGATTCTTACAAGCTGGCAAAAATCAATGGAACCGTCGTAGATTCCTTCTTTCATTGAGGCGCAAGCTCAGCTCTATTATAGGTTATGAGCCTTTGTAGTCGATGTAGATCCACTTAAAAGCAGCGACCCAAGGGCCTAGGTCCTGGGGCTATAAGTAGCTATCCTAACTCATCTGCTGCATGAATAATGGAATACCTGGCCAGTTTTGCTCCTCTCAATGTCTACAGTTTGCATTACTCGATGAACCTCTAAAGTCGATCGTCACACAGCAGCCTTTTGAGGTTTTAAGTGCGAGGAGACTGAAAAACTAAGACCCACTACTTGCAAAAGACTTACAAGCTTCAAAAAGACCCTCTCCGCCATTGGGCTATTTACAGGTTGCTTTTGATATCGAATATGAAGCAGGGCTCAGTTGCTAATAGAGAGATGCATGTGGGTGTAGGTCAGGCCCTGACTTGCTCAAAAATAAAGGCTTGTAAGAGTAAAGCTTTGTCGGAGCATTCCAGGGTTTTAAGCTCATGTTCTTACGAGCTCTGCAACCTTCAAATTGCAAGCTTGGAGGGAATTTTTTTATTTACAACGACTCTAAGGACTGACGAGGGTTTAGCTACTTTAAAGGTCATTACAAGACGGTCCTAACAGCAGACGAAACGTTTTTCGAAGGAGCTCAAAAAAAAAACCAAATTAAATCGACTTTACCACTAAACCGGCCGTCCTTGATTTGTTGTTATTGCGCTCTTCGTCCTAGCAATATCTTTCACTTTAACAGATACAATTCGCCTGAATTCCATTCGCTTAATCCGTTTCATGCAATCACACAAATCTCATTTCCTTCTTCATATTCGCAGTCCCCTTTTTCCAATTTTCTTCTATTATCCTTCGCACAAAGTCGTCCCAAGTCACATTCTACCCCGTTTATTGTTCCCATTTGTTCCATCGGTCCTCGGGAGAACGAGCAACACAAGAAAAAAAAATCAATAACCACCCTCAACACAAACACAGACGCGATGGTCAGAAGGATGATCTCCTACATAGCATCATCACATAATCAACACTTGTCCCCCCTTGTCCTTCGTTCGTTTTTCTTTCGGTTATATGTACCTACTTTCCGAATTGGTAACAAAATTTGAATAATAGCACCGCACAAACTCAAAATAAACAATTCACTGAGGCTACCACTGACACATTTCTAGGAAGATACCCTCGCGTGTCGTGTGTGTAAAGTAAACAACAACACTGCTCGAGAGATGGAATGGATGGCACGAAAATATCGACCCGGATATCAGTTAGTGTGTCACCGCGATGAACAAGGACGACGACGACTACGGCAGCAGAAGCAAGTGCTAAACGCAACAGAGAACTGTTCCATCCTGGTTCGCAGTTCAGAGTCAGACCGTGTGCGAGGATGGCCATAATCGTCCCATTATAGGATAGCTAGTCACACACACACATGGGTAGTTGTGGGAGAGCGCAAAATGTGCAAGCTGGATGCTGGAGCTGGGTTGGCCCTACATTGATATTCGTCTCAGTTCACCTCCTTGTTGGATCGCAAGGATTTTATTGTTGTGTTGGGGCCAGCATTCAAGGTCAAGGAGAGAGAGAGAGTAGGAAAGAGAGGCAATTGATACACACGCACACTGGCAGAGGGGATATTTTATTTAGGGTTAACCTACCCCAAAACAAAGTGCGATTACACACAGATACAGAATTCAGCGAGTGCGGGTGAAAGGCATTGCGCGGAGTCTGACCTACTCAACTACATTTCCATATAAGGCAAGTCATGGCAAATGTCGGCTTCTTTCTCCCGTTGCTCTCTTGGGTTGCGGTTTTCCACTGAGAATAGACGAGGAAAGTGAAAATGACGTGTTTCAAGTGGAATAAGAGATAAATTGCTGAAGCTGCTTCCAGGGAACAGAGGATGTTGACAGGGATATCGCGAACATTCAATGTTGATGAAACATTTCATTTAAAAGTTGAAGGACGCGAAAGGGTGTTCGGCCTTGATGTGGAGCAGATATTTTCATTATTGGACCAATGAAGGGGAAATTTATTCATTTGTAAGTCGAAGTTTTGGAGCGGAGCGATAGGGACTCCTTTTTATGATGGTTTCCACAAGGACATGGGAGGATTAACCATATTTGAAACAATCGGATTTTCAATTGCCTTTTATTTTGCTTCGGGTTTATATTTTGCTTTCCATCGAAAAAGGAAGAGATTTGCCAATTTTTAGCAAACGACGCGATTCGCATTTCCTTCGCTTAAGGTTCGTCGCAAGAAAATCTCCGACGCCGCAGAGAATTTAAGGCGATCGTTATACGGTTCTCTGAAAAGGTTAATGTTGCTGCAAATTTTGGCAGAAGAAGCACCAGCGCTTAGCCAAAATCCGCAAAGATGAGCAAAATGCGAACGTCTTCCTAGAAGAAGTATGTTTGCATATTCGCGGAAGAACTAAATGCGAACGACTTCAGGGAAAGTATTTCCCTTTCGCGGAAGAACGAAATTCTAAAAGACTTGTGAAAAATCAAAATGCGAACGTCTTCATAGTAGAAGAATGTTTGTTTATTCGCGGAAGAATAAAATGCGAACGTTTATAAGGAAAGTATGTATTCAAATGCGTAGAGGAAAATTATGCAAAGCTCCAAGGGAACAATATGTAAAAACACTTGCTGAAGATCAAAATGCGAAGGTCTGCCTAAAAGAAGTATGCTTGCATATTCGCGGAAGAACGAAATGCGAACGTCTTCAGGGAAAGTATTTCCCTTTCGCGGAAGAACGAAATTCTAAAAGACTTGTGAAAAATCAAAATGCGAACGTCTTCCTAGTAGAAGAATGTTTGTTTATTCGCGGAAGAACGAAATGCGAACGTTTTCAAATGGATAGAGAAAGATTACGTGATGTTTACATGTCGCAGCTTTATGGTTTTTTAACAAGGTTCCTTCGATCTGATACCCATTGACAATCGAACATCTGCGGATCTTTTAAAAGAAGTCCTAGGTTCTGAGTTAGGGGGCGTGGCGACTCCCATTCATCAAACCGGCTTCAGGGGGTAATCGTGGTAGAAAAAAAAATATAAACGATATATCTTGGAACCTCTTTCAGTCGTTGTTGCAGAACTTGGCACTGGGATGCTCAAGAGGGACGTTTGAAACTGAAACCCTATACTATCACATTTAAAGTGGCTTTCGCTTTGGCAGTTGATTCCGAAGCAATTTATGAGATTTTGATGCATATTTTCAGGCAATAGTTCATTGAAAGCGCTTTGAAATAGTTCTATTGAGCAAATGTCTACTTGACGATGCAAATCTACTACAAAAAGTCTCATGAATGTCGTAATAGCTGAGTAAAAAGAAAGACCTTCATCTGGTCGCCATGCAGTTATCCTTGCCACCTACTGACCGAGATTTCTCTTCCTACAATTCCAAATTTAATGTAACTTTCGCCCTCCTCTTTTGTAGCAGACCTAGTCCACCGGAAAAAAAAAAAGTACAAGAAGATACCACCATTACTGACGTCCGCCCAACCGCGATCGATCCCATTAAACAATAGCGCTGACCAAATCATTGAACCTCAACGGAAACCTCACAGTAAATGAGGAGCCCAACAGAACCTGACCAACTTCACCCTTTGTTCAGCAGAAATTCTCGTTCGAAATACAACCCGGAAATGCACGCTACACTAAGCACTTTGGACAGGGAAAACTAGTTTCCTCGGTAGAGATACTCAAATACAAATAATTTTGGTAAATCCGCATCCATTTACATAATTGCCCAGTCAAATGGGAAGGGAACTGTCATCCCAACAATCGGGTTCATTCTACGAAATATTTCTCAAATTTCACGGCCATTAAAAAGATAAAAGCACTCGCAGAGATGTACATTTCCGCTTGGTGCGTTTCGCAGATGTGATCAATGGAATTGATTGGCAAACTAATAGGATTCCGAGGATTTACTAAGGCACAGAGAGACCGCGTCGGACAGGTTGGATTGCGTAATAAGCCAATAAATGCGGACCCGACTGTATGCGTTCTGTGTAAAGTCTCAGGTGGATGGTGCTGGGTTCTTCTGTTTCAGAGTCTGTTGTGAAATGCAAATAAACTTTGAAGTTTCAGGAGGGCTTGTTACGGTAATGAGATGGGAGAGTGAAAGATGTGGGTCCCTGGAGGGGTGGATTCTGCACAAGAGTGTAGAAAATAAATTCGTTGGGCAATAAAATGAGTTTATTGCGTCGATTCATCTTCTGTGTACATACGAGTATATGTGCGACCTCATTTAAGACGATTTGTGTTGGCATATTTTATTGGAGCATCGTAATTTCTTGGTTATGGCCAAGGACAGTGGCGTACTTGGTGATGAATTGCTCGGTTATTATTCGTGAAGATTATGGGAGCACACACCCGGTTTTATTGACAGCTTGTGGGAGGGGAGTTCCGAATTCTTGGCGACATCAAGGGGTTTTTACTAAGTGACATTGTGACTCTCATTTGTCATTCTTGGGCAGCAGAATTCAGTACGTGCTACAGGGCCAATGAGTCTGAGTATATCGGACGCCATCTTAGACAGACTTGGTGCTTTGCTTGCAAATTTTCATAACTCCACAGGGAGTTGAGCTTGCAGACCGTTGAAGGCTTCAGCGGATTGGTTTTTGCAGTTAGCATTCTCCGACTTCCCGTCGTTTCAGTTTGTCGCAAATGTCACAGGCCACAATTCAGGGATTGCCGTACCGTGTCGATTCTTCTCAGCTCTTTATAGGTCTGATAGTAGAGGATACAAGTTTTCTAATCCTGGACTGTTCAGTTCTTAGAGAAAAGAAACTTAGAACTTACCCCAGTAGCGTAGGGTGTTCAATTTATCCACAGAGCGCTAGACTTATAAACGAGAACGACTGTCAGAGCCGAACGCTCAATTTCGTGTTCAATTTATCCACAGAGCGCTAGACTTATAAACGAGAACGACTGTCAGAGCCGAACGCTCAATTTCGTGTTCAATTTATCCACAGAGCGCTAGACTTATAAACGAGAACGACAGTCAGAGCCGAACGCTCAATTTCCTGTTCAATTCACAGAGAGCTAAACTTATAAACGAGAACGACTGTCAGAGCCGAGCGCTCAATTTCATGTTCAATCCACAGAGCGCTAAACTTATAAACGAGAACGACTGTCAAAAACTTTAATTCAGCGTTACGACATTAGTCGCCATTTTTGTACTTTTTACACTTTTTACACATTAGGCCCGTCAGTGACGACTTTTAAAAGAATCTCTGTTTTCGCCCCCTTTCACAACACTGGCGGCCACTATTTCCACAAAAAAATACTTAAAACTGTTAAACAAATCCCATTTAAGGAGATATTCCCTGCGCGTCCATAAGTATCTCTGGTTTTGGGATTTTTGTTCATTTTTAAACTTGCGGACGCCTTTTTGACGGCTTTATCATCGGTAACGCTGTTTGAATTCACGCTGCCCTTTTACACCCAGAATTGTTACGGTAGATCTACATTAATTCTTCATTTTTCTTTGTTCTCCACTTCGTTTATTGCTGTGTTTGTGGTGTGTGTGGAACGACTTACAGTTGCGTGTTTGTAGCACTTTTGAATGTTATTACGAAAAATGTGCTTTGAAAGAATTAAAATGAGAAATGAAGAAGAAGGGTTAAGAAAGTTCTAAAATATTTTTTAAATATAAATGCACGCCTTTCACTTATGAGCACATCTAAAGCTACGATTACATGTGTCATTTTTCGTGGCAAATTTTGACATGTAGACGTCAGAAAAATTCAGCCATTCGGTGGCCAGTCGTGTGTCTTTCGTGGAAGTGCGTTGCGACCATACGCTTGACAGGCGGTCACATGTAGGACAAATGTTTATGTCATAATGGCGTCGGCAAGTCAAAATTTGGCATGAAAAGTAGCATGTGTAATCGTTGCTTAAGAGTGCGCTGCGACATCCCACGGGACCAGTCGCTTGACAGCCAATCACATGTAGCGACAAATTTAGGACAAATGTTTGCGTCATAATGACGTCGGCATGTCAAAATTTGGCATGTGGAATCGTAGCTTAAGGCAAGAACATTTTCTGCATGTCGAAGACATGGTGTCACCTTTTTCCGTTATTAATTTAGTAGGACTGGGTTCCGATTTCGCAAGATTTTTCTATTTTTTTTAGTTTCAAAGACTTTTAATTGAAGTGAAGGGTCATTCATTTTTCGGTTTCAAAATTAAAGTTCACAGCGATACATTTTTGAAATTCAATTTCATTATAAAGTTTGCCATTAAGTGTGAAACACAATATCATTGGGAAGATTCGCAGCATGAGCTTATTTTGATTTCGTTTTTAACCCTTTTTTCGCACATTTCGGGCGGTATCTCGGCCATAACTTGAGCAATGAGTTGACAGGTGTCACATGCCAGCGCTACCATCTTAAAAACCACGAAAATTAATTTCCCTTGTATATTAAAAAGATCGTAGTACAACACTGTTTCACTGTAATTTCAAAAACAAAGTCGCATAGTTCGGCTTAAGGTCGTCCCGAATAAGGTCCACTGTCTTAACATTCACTTGCTGAATTCCTCAATCTCCACAGCAGCTGTTCAAACTACTCACATTCCATTGACAAAGCTGCAGCTGTTTCTCAAGTAAACATCCGCAACTTAAGCCCGGCTTAAAGTGTGCCACTTAGCTAAAGCGTTTGGATAGCACTCACCTTAAAAATATTGTTCAACTCCTTTTCATCTGCTTGGATACGTGTTGTGCGCGAAATTCAGCTGCCAACTCCAACAACATCTGTGTACATCTGCTTAAAAGTTGCAAAATTTGTTTAATCAATTTAAACGTCCGACATTTAGCTGAAAAGAAATAGAAAGTTCGCCATAAGTCTCGCTAAACTCACTTTTGTTCGAATCTATTGTTCGAAAATGATTTTTTTTTTACATATGAAAATAAAACCGCGTGTTCAACGAGCCTAGAAGACGAGGAAGATGCCTAATCACTGGCCCACAGTCTGAATAGGAGAAAAACAACATCGCCATGGCAATAATTATACACTTCGCATGAATATCGCACGGTAAATGCAAATTCATCCGAAAGAGCTGCGCATATAATTAATTGCCGATGCTGTGCGAAGAGGTGTCAGTATTGTTGCATGGTGGATGATCACCATCATCAATTGCGGAACTAACGATACGGGCGAAAAAGAGAGGACAACAACAACAAAAAAGAAGCGGTTGAACCTTAGGGGGCTCTAATTGGATTATAATGCGCTGTAAGGTGTTTTTCGCGCATACACAGCCTCAGACTGTTCCATGGAGATAATAAATTTAATTTATTATATCAGAGCAGATGTTGGGCTTGAAAGCCGTCGCTGTGCGCTGCGCTCGGGTTTACATAAATGAAAATGGAAATGGGCACTTTCGGAGATTAGTTTGATTCATTGCTGAATGGATTTTTTAGCCGCAGAAGTGGACGAGTTGTGTAAGATTTGCATCACATTTCATGGATGAATATTCAAAGCAATCGTTGCGACCCAGAAGGGAGATTGAGTCGAGTGGTGATTGGGAATCGGAGGTCTTACGCATGGAGGTCGCTTGCGATATCGAGATGTTGTTTATCTTCGTGGATTCTGACACTTATTCTGAAATTTCTATGGAATTTAGACCTAAGCGCACATTAGTGTGCGCTACGAAATTTGTTTTTAGCACATCAAACACCGATGCGCTTTGCTCCTGATTCTACTAGGACTAAGGCAGGCCATACAATAGCGCACATTACACCTGAGGAGGTTCATATAAAGTTATAATATAACGACCCGCACTTCGCTCCTAAATCTACTAGGACAAAGGCAGGTCATGAAGTCACGTACATTACATGATGCATAGAAAGGTCGCTTGCAATATGTTGTTTATCTTCGTGGATTGTGACACTAATTCTGAAATTTCTATAGAAATTTAGAGAGTTTAGGGCTAAGCGCACATTAGTGTGCGCTACGAAATTTGTTTTAGGCACATGAAACACCGATGCGCGCTTTGCTCCTGATTCTACTAGGACTAAGGCAGGTCATACAATCGCGCACATTATACCTGGGGAGGCTTCATGTTGATGATGAAGTTTATATAAAGTTGCATATAATATAACGACCCGCACTTTGCTCCTGAATCCACTAGTACAAATGTTGGTCATGCTATCACGCACATTATAAGATGCATGGAAGGTGGCCTGCAATGTGGACACCAATGCTGCAATTTCTATGACAGTTTACAGGCCTTAGGCCCAAGCGCACATTAGTGTGCACTACGAACTTTTTTTTATAGAAATTATTGTAACGTTGCGCACTTTCCTCCTGAACCTACTTGGACAAACGCACATTATACCTGTGGGGGCTTTATGTTGATGATAAAGTTTTCCCCCGCATGAGAACTGCGTGTCTCGTTCTTGAAGCTTTCTTACAAGATAGTCACAAAGAAGGTTTATAAACTTGAAAGTCAAATTCTTAGCGAGTGAAGGTCGTTGTTTATGAATCAGGTCTGTTTCAATTTCAAGGAGGCAGCTGAACAGCAAACGTTGTGAAAAAAAAACTAAAACTGATCAAAGTCTGAAACAGAATTGGACAAAGAAAAGTCCCCTGCGGAAGGCCAAATTTTATCGTTTAAGGACTAGATTCTTGATCTTTTGCTGGTGATTCAATACGTCGAAGCTTTGACTACCTATATTTACATCCATATTCGTTCTATTGCCATCCCATTCCACCCAAAATCCATGACATACCTATCCAACTCTCCGCAGATTCACTAAAAGCCCAGATGAATCAAAAAGTAAGAGTTTTCTCACATCAAACAGCAACCAAAAGTTATGTCAGCTTAATTTGGTTAAACACGACTTCTCTTGCAACTTCTCCATAACCTCGTGTTTAACTGTTTTTTACTCTTCTTCGTCATTTTAATTTTGCTAATTGCTTTAAATATTCATACGGGTCAAGTAATTATCCCAACATTCCCTAGCACTCGGCTAGAGCGTATATACACATAATACCCTCGTCAGAGTTAACAATGTTTGGGTGCGGCGTACACATTCTGCAAGCGACAGCAAAGGGTTGAGAGTGTCCATCCAAATACATTCGACTCCCCTAATCGATTCGATTCGTCTTCAGACGGGGGTCTTTGAACGGTCGTAACAGTGCTGCACACAGGAAGGAAAGTATATATTCAAAATAACTCTCTCCCTCACATTCCACTTGAAGGCGACGCACGCCATTTCGTTCTTCTGTAAGGTAAAAGAACATCACGCTACGCTAATGAACTTAGCTCTGGTTGAGTGAGTAACCTGTTTCTTTGCATAACCAAACGAAGGAAGAAACAAAAATAAAAACGAAAAATAAACCCTGCCCTCGAACAAGGTAAACAGGGTAGGGAAATACGAGAGCTGCTTATTCGCCTTTTCGTTTTTCTTCCCGTTTATTTTGAATGTGCATCGGGCAAATAACGTTTTCGTTTTCTTTAGATACAATCTGGCTTGAGCGGAAGGAAAGGTTTTGTTTTCCTGCTTCTAGAGTAAAACAAGTAAAGAAGCAATCGTCTGAAGAAGGGATTATGTAAGTCTTACTGGAGAGTGAAAGGAGACTCAGTCGTCAATTCATATTTTCTTCATACAAAAATAATGCAACCTAAGGCCCATCGCACACTGGAGTTCACTTTCAACTGATATAGATTCGCACTGATATAACGTGGGATGGTTACAAATCGTAAGTGCAGGGTTGTTGCAGTAAACTATAGGTAGGTGCATTTTTATTATCCATCATTTGACAGCCGAAATGACAGGTCTAAACATTCGAGCCAAAATAGACTGAGACCCACCAATTGTCAATCTGGTGGTGCCCTTAATTTTTGTGCAAATAACCCATTTCATTTTATTTACTAATATTCTATTGATGTACGCCATCATAGATCAATGGGAGACACAATAGCGTCCGCCATTTTGTTTTGAGAATATATTTCCTGCGAGTGCCTTAGTAAGACAGAATTTTTGACACTTGCGTGAAAGTTAACACGAATGTGGTCCGTAGAAATCGAATTAATTTAAAGAAGGTACATTTTATCTTGCAGGCAAAATCACTATCGTTGTTCTCGAAGATGGCGGTCACGGTACACCTTGCGTCTAGTGGACAACATGCCCTAGGACACTGTAGGCCGAAATGACCTTTTTCATTGCAAAACTCTTTAACAAATGGAGATCTCGCTACAAATTTATTTTCTCCTCAAAGAAGATTTCGAAGGCGGGAGAATCAGTTAATTTTAAGGAAACTACTCTACAGGGTGCTCCACATTTGCTGACTTAAGTAAGCTTTTCACAGAAAAAGGAGTCAACTACATGTTTTCCTTTAAAAAAAAGGTCTCAGGCATTGCAGAGCTCGTAGACAAAGTCGTAAGATCTTTTTGTAATGTTAACAGGGTGTTCTGAAAAAAGTTTGATCCCAACAGTGGATGCATAGAGTTAACGAACAAATGTTAAACAATTTGTAAAACAAAAAATGTTGTCCCAATACTGACAGCCTTCTTTTTGCATGGCATCGAGGTATCTTATGAGTTTCAGTAAAACATTTTCTGTCAAACAGTGTGGGTAAAAAGTAAACGAACCAAACGGATTTTTTTTTTCCCCATTTTTTGTAGCCAAATGTGAGTTAAAAAATTGTTTACCCGACGTTTTACTGGAAAATTTATTTATTATTGGTTTTGGGGATAGAAACAAAACTGCCAGTGTTTTGAACATATTCATCCATTCGACCGGTGGATTTTTACGTTTATAGCGTACGGAATGCGACGAGTTGGTCCATCGCCTGTGACAGAATGCCATTTCTGAAATATTAACTCAAGTCGTTTGGCAAGGTTAGGAGACATATTTCGGGTGAGCGAACTTTGAAAGGTGGATGCCTTTTCCAACCTCAAACGTCCCCTTAAAACAAACCTAGAAAAAAAAACTGACCCAGCACTAAATCGGCCGCAAAACTGCAAAACGGCGGCAGAACTCCGAAATTGCCGTCATTTTGCGTAGTCACTTGAGTGACTTAAAGAATCTCCCAAAAGGATTAAATTAACTTTCCGTTTGTGGCACAGGGCTCGACAAATTCACCACCGTAATGCTGTCGCAGACAATTTAATCATTATCAGAGAGACCGTCAATTAGCCTAATGCCACTAATTATTCCTTAAAAATGGTCTGAGTGCGAGTGGTGCTGCTCCCCTGCTGTAATTATAAAATGGGGCTTGTGCGGGTAATCCTTTTAGCAAACAAAGGCGCACGAAAATTAGATATACCGCAATTTCAGCGGATCGATTCGAATGAGAAAGGAGGGTCTGCAAGAAAAATAAATAAAGAGTCACACGAGCGGGAGATTTTGAACGATTTCCTCCCAAGTTGGGTGGTTGCACAGAGATGTACCTCCTAAAGAAAGGACAAAGGGTCCTCCCCAGCTAAATGGTAACAATTTCCGTCCCCAGGGTCAACGCAACCTCCGAGGGTCGTTCCCAAAACTCGCACTCGTTCATTCTTAGCGAAAAAAAAACTGCCGCCGGTTGCCTTATCTTCCCGCCAGCTGCCAATCAGTCTACTTCAGTCATGCAAACACAACGTACAGCCATATGTAGCGATCTTTTGCTGTGCTTTTTTTCCAGCAGCCTTGGATAATAATTCTGCATTGTTTCATTCACCAAAAACGCGAAACAGATAAGGGAATGACACTGTGAACATTCCCCTCCAGATACAAGTACTTCCTCTATTTGTAATTGCGATTTATCGTCGGGACTCTTCCAGCGTCTTTACGACCCTAATCGCATTAAGAGGCTGAAACTGAGCTCCACAATCCGAGACGATACTATCGACGACGACAGACAGCCGGAATGAATGAATGAATGGAGCCAGAGCCAGCATAGGACACCGAAGCCCACAACAAAGCAACGACGGCGACATAAGAAAGTATCTATGAAATATGTTCATTGTATTCGGATGCGGAATTTGTATCCAGAACATGAGTTACTTTTTATTCTGTGCTACGACGACGGCAATGGCCATCAGCAGCAGGCAAGAACCGCGGACGGAAATTGAAAGCGAAGTGAAGCGAAGCGCGGTGCGGTCATTGCGATAATCGCAGATTCAAATACTCTTGCTCGTATTGTTGGTAAATGAAGCGTAAACTTGTTACAGCAGCGGCATAGTAACAGTAACAAAAAAAAGGAAGAGGCGGCGGTGGGGATAGATGTTCCATCAGTAATGAGCTTTGGCCGGCCACCATGACCATATATGGCGCGGAGATACACATTCTGCGCGATAGACGGAAGATAATTGACTGGAGGGGCGGACGAGGGAGCGCGACTGTTGGGGTTTGCCTTTGCACTTTTCACGTTCGCGTTAATTGATCGAATGACGGTTTTGTGTGTGAGGTGCTTTTAGGTAGACAGCGGGCAGGTGCAATCGGAATGGGGATGGACTTGGGGAGCACATTTTTAAAAATTATTTTGTTTCATGCCCCAAAACGTGTTTTTTCGGACAGTGAAGGGCATAGAACAAGACGCTCTATGTAAAAAACGCGCTGTGCTACGGAAATGTGTACTGCTTGTCAAAATTCGCTTACTCTACCAACAGCTAAAGGGTTTTCCAATGAGAGGTGTTATTGTGAATGACCGGCTATTTCGGTAGCTGTCGCTTTTGAGGCTTTTATTCTTTGACATTTGACAAGTAGAAACTACGCCATTACTAAAAATGGAACGATACACGCTTCAACAACGCATTGAAATTATTAAAATTCACTAGAAAAATGGTGAAAATCTTGCAGTCACAGTTCGCAAACCTTGTCGGACCGCAATACAGAAATTGGTGGAAAAATTCGAGCTGTCGGTACAAGCTAGCGATGTGACGAATAAAACCCGTGCACGTCGCTCAAGAACAACTGAGAATATTGCTGCTGTATCCCAAAATGTTGATGAAAACCCAGGTTTGGCCATTCCTCGTCGTTCTTTGGAATTGGGCTTCCACAAACGTCATTACACCGTATTTGCATAAAGACTTGGGTCTTAAGGCTTATAAAGTTCAGCTAACACAAGAACTCAAGCCGGCCGATCATCAACAACGTCGTGTCTTTGCTGATTGGGTCCTTGAAATGAATGAAAATGATGCGGAATTCCATCGAAAAATCGTCTTGACTGATGAGGCCCATTTCCACCTTTAACACCCATTTAACACATTGCGACTTCTGCCTTTGGGGCCACGTGAAAGATAAGGTCTACGCCAACAGCCCAGCGTCGATTCAAGACCTCACTTTGCGATTTGGTTATGGAAAATTTCATGAAAAGGATATGGTCCTGTATGCGTGCTCGTGGTGGCCATTTGGCTGATGTTGTTATTTCGTTGTTAACGGCATACCTTCCTCTTTATTATGAAATAAACATCCGATCATTTATCTCAAAAAATTAAATTTTTCTTTGAATACCAAAATAACACCTCTTATTGGAAAACCCTGTACATCTTCCAAGCATCTCCATCTAAGGTGAGGTAGATAAAAGGTCTGCAAACCGCAGTTAAACTTATACCACAGTTCGGTCTTTTGAGTTACCCCATTCATCTGTTACCAAAGACGCTATTTTGTCCCTAAAACACACCTGGGGTTGAATCGTGTCTTCCGTGAACGAGCAATACGTGGCGGAATTTGTTTTTGTCTTGTGCATAAAACGAGCTATACGTTCACGGATGTGACGATTCGACCCCTGGGTTCAGCTGTTGGGTCTGTGAACATCAACTTCTAGGCCCAAGTCTATTCAAGTCTTTCAAGACCGAAAGATAGGTGGCCCCCTCATCGAACCAACGCTGTGACCTTCTTTTTGTTAGGAGTTTCTGTCCTCGTGAGATATTTCTGTTTCCAGGATATTTCCGTCTCTTTCTGGAGGCTTTTTGTGTTTTTTTGGACTCGAAAATATTATACAAGCCCACGACACCTTTCAGTGTGTTCCTCTAGGGAGATGTTTTCCATGCGGCTGCTACTTTTAACAACTCTCCTTCTTGAAAAATGCTTCTAACGAGACAGCGGTCCAAAAGCTCGGCTTTTATCAAGGAAAGAGCTGCTTAAGCTGACTTTTAAGTCCCATCCTTCGTAGGAAGTTGGAATTGTTTAAAGTTCACATTGAGTATGGAAGAACTGGTGGTCGCCGGCATTGGCACGTCCACCTAATTCGAAGGTCGGAAGGTACCCTGATCAAATTCGCTTTCGACAGAGGTACAAGAGCTCTCCACTCGACAAGTGACTTATTACACTTTAATCCAGCCCTTCAAATCCTCCCTTATCCAGGGGGCAGATTCCGTATAACGATAAATGTCGGAACGATATCGTTTTTGAAACTTTGATGACCATAAGAAGTTATATTCTGCCCCAATTTCTTTCCCTACTGTCAGCTTTCATTGCATTTATGGAAATTTAACTGAATTAAGGTCTCAAACACGGATTTTTGTCACCGAGTTTATACCTTTGGAGGTCTATCGTTTCGACGATAATCGTCTGAAAAATTACGGAATGTGTTCCCAGGATTGGGACCGATTGGTTAAGCCGAATGGGAGCCATATCTGCAAGGGCTTCTCAGTCGATCTTTTAGTGCCACAAGTCAACGATTTTCCCCATTGAGCCTCACACTTAAAACGTAAACCCTGAGCCCCATCGACCCTCCAATCTGTTTGCTGTTCGTAACAATTTCTTTCGTGTTTCAATCGAGTATGATTGATGACAAAAATTCCGCCTCCTGTCAACTTTTGCTTTCGACTTTCGAATTCAAACAAATCGAATGACTCACCCTCATATCGAACCCATCGTGCCCCAATTAGCTGCAAGACGGCAACACCATATCGAGGCAGAACTTCCTTCCTAAATTAACTCCACAGAAGCACATTCTTCCGACAGCGACGTCGACGCCATTCCATCGATTAGTCTATCAGCACGTTCAACACTCCATCGAAGCCCGTTCGCCGGCGTAGCCAATTCAATTCAAACAAAAAGCCAACCCAGCTCATTAATTAACACCCAAAAATAGCAGACAGCTCTGCTCTCGCTCTACATGGAAGCCATGGCATACAAATGGGCAGCATTCCGTCCTATTATTAGACACCACCACCACATGGGGGTGACATGGAAATCTACACACGAAAATTCATGCCCAACTATATACGATGCAGCCGAAAAATTTCTATCGCGCGCCAGAGGTTAACGAACCAACTGCGTATCGGAGCCTGAATTCGTGACGTGACGAAACGCAATTTATTTATAATTTTTATGAACTAAAACGCAGTCGGATACAGCGGCCATTACACTGGCCAGATGCGGTTTCGTATATACAACCTTGACACGCAATCAGACCGAGCTTTTGTTTAAAAGATAAACTGGCATCTCCGATCCGTCAGATCGAGCCGAACTTTCTACTTCCCTGCGGGTGTGCCTGGAACAAGGTGCAACGTAAGCTCTCACCTTCAAAGAGTCATCTCGGGCGGGAAAAATCAAATTTCATTCCATCGAGTGTCTGTTTCGGTGGCATTCCGTTTCTGCGGTTAAGATGGTGCAATCACAAAATGGAGACCCAGCCCGAAGGTTGGCAGCTCCGATTGCATATGCGGGCATGTAGCCATTCGGATCCACGAGTGTGTGATAATTTAATTAGCAGCTGCTGCGGTAAACTGAACTTTAAATTGTGGTGAAATTGTGGTCCGTAGTGCGATGCGGGAGGGGAAACAACCGACCGACCGGTTAATGGCGCATACTTTGATTGCAATGGGAGGTTGTTGCTATACAAGACCAAGGACAGGGGTAGCACGGATTTGGGTAACCGAAGGGCGAATTCATTCGAAACAGCGATTCACTGACCAACTTCGCAGGGAAATCAGATCGAATGGAAGTTGGTAGGCTCTATAAAAGCTTCTTGTAGAAGCCACAAGATGGAATACCAAAGGAAATGAGCAAAGTAATCCATGAGTCCGCATTGCAAGTCCATGGATGGACACATTAATCCGAGTTTGACAATCGAATAGTGATTCGCCGCATTAATGACTCGAAGGAGCTGTTAAACGCCGTCTTCAGCTGGGGCCTTAAATGTGTTCCATAGAAGGCAAGGGACCTCTTCGAACTGCGACCATTTAAGAGGCAAAGTCGAAACTGTCAGACAAACCATAAATCAAAGAAAAATTTCGTGGCAACCCTAGACTGAGTACACGTATAGGGTTGCCAAAACAACACACACAACATTTTACTGGCCCGCCCAGTCGAAGAAAAATTTCTCGGTATTGGCAACGTATACTCTGTCTGGTAGTACCACGAACATTTTCTTCGATTGAGGACGTATCCCATCCCAAGCCTTCTAGATGCCACAATGCCTCCTGCAGTCTTTGTAGGACCACCTTTAGAGTCAACGAACTCGGATTACGTGAAATAAAAACTACTCAGGAGTAGCTCAGGGCTCTGTCTGGAGAGTGAGCTTGCTGCTAACATCTCCAGAGGCTGAATTTTTCATAGAAAAATGTTGCCAGTCGTGCGATAACTTTTCAGACGACTATCGTCAAAACGAAAGACCTCCAAAACTAGAAACTAAGTGAAAAAGTTGCGAGTTTGATGGCTTATTTTCCACAAATCTAATGAAAGCTGGTGATAGTCGAAAAAATTCGGCCAGAATATAACTTATTAAGGTCATCAGAACGTTAAAAACGATGGCCTACCTAAACGCCATCTTCCGGAACTTGTAGGAACATTCTTGAAGTGTTCCACTTAAAACCACTCAAAGATGCACTTAACTGCAACGACAAATGCCAGTGTGACAGCTGAACACTTTTGAAAGAATGTCTACTTGCAAGTTCCAACTGACAGCAGAAAAATTCCGCCTACGTCACTGGAAAAAAAACCCCAAACCCCCTCCCACTCTCTCATCGGTTCGTATGGTCACGCTTTCTCAACGTCTCTTGCCGAAATTCACTTTTGAAATGTGTTCACATATTTTTGAAATAAATGAAGTCGTTCAAACGCCAGGCGCAACGTCATAAATTTAACGCCGGGACATAGCTAAACCACATTACATTGAGTGGTGTTTGTTTCGCTCAGAAGTGGCACAAGGAAGCGGCAGCTTCTTTCCCGCTTCAGATGTCTAGCTAAAGTGAGTGGTTTCGTAAGCACGAAATTCGCCCATTACCCACTGGCACGATATTAAGATGAAAAAAATTCCAAAAGAATGAAATAATCTGTTTCACTGACAGCGTGCGACATGACGCGAGGAAAAGTTTCGAAAGCAAGAAGAAATGCTCTACGTCGTGTTGGCTATCATTCTGACGGTAATGATGGGGAAATTTTAAATTTATGGAATGTGTCAGAGAGCATTGGGAAGTACCTTGGTGTGTTTACACTGGCGGTGGACCATTATTACCTTGGTCCGTAGGGAAGTGACAGCGGGCGACTGTATAACTTTGTGATTTATGGATTTGAATAGTTTTGAATGGGTATCCGTTTGTAAGGACTGCAAATAACCAATGGGGAGGGTGGCACTCCGATATGGGAGGCTTGCAAAACTGACTTGTGTTGACGGACAACTGTGACATCTGCATCAGAGATTCCTGCGGAAGACAGGAACAGCGTTCCTATTTCGATGGAGATTTTTAATTGTGAGTAGATATTTGTGCAACTTTCAGTTTGACGCATTGACACAATCCACATCAAGTCTAAATTCGCTACATTAGCACTCTCACCACGACAGGGACAAAAAGCGACCCTCACTATTATTTGTTCATTAAAAGATTTTAAATTCAGTTCGAGGTTATGGAAAGACTACTGCTGAAGACGATTACTCCAGTCGAAGAAACAAACAGAACCAATTAGGCTGAGAGAGAAATTCGAAACGAACTGAGCTTTCGAACTGACAGGTGTCAAAATAATAAATCCAGATTTTTCTGATAGAACGTTGTGGTTTCTATCCGTTTCGATCCGCAGTCTCCCGTTGCCAAATATTTTTGCCGTCAAAATCTGCACAGTTATCTCTGATGCCGCCATCTCCTCTTTTTGTTTAGGTACGGTTGCTGTGTTTACAAAGGCATCCGCTTGTTACTGAGCGAGATTTTTTTAAAGCCTACAGCAGGCGCAGTGGCTTGGTGGTCAGTGTGTTGGACTACTGAGCGAGGGCTACCGGGTACGATCCCCGGGAAAACACAAATTAAGGCTTTTTCCACAGCGCCATCTGTTGCAAATGTCTGACAAACATCCGAGAGTATAACTGTCATGAAAGAGCTTCTCAAATCAGCGTAAAATTGTAGATCTCTTCCATTCGTCCCACACTCACTGTTGCGCCACCTGTTAGTTTTTTTTATTTTTTTTCTACAGTGTTGTAGACAAGTGGATACCAAGTTCCCGTTCTCTCTTCAGTTATTCTGTCACTCTGTTGTGTTGTTTTGTTTTGTCCCAAACCCAATCTCTTCTAATCAAACGGCCGACAAACACTTGTAGTGATTTCTATAATTTTCTCTAAAACAAACGACCATCGTCTCCCCGCATGTATTTGTGTGTATCCAACCAGGTTCATTGACTCCCAGTAATTAAATGCATGAAATCTTCTCCATCTGAAGAGATCATCGTTTATCTTTTGGAAACCACATCTCGGTTGTTCTCCATTCGAAGCACCACCACGAACTTCACAGAGATCTTCACGATAATCGTCTGACGATCGCTTCGCGAAAAGAAAAAATCAAAATGTGTACTCGCTTTTTACTGCTGCCCACTTACCTACTTGGAATATAGGAGGCACAGGGTGTAGCACAAGTCTTGATCCGCTTTGGCGATCTTCAATGGAACTTGAAGCTGCCCACGATTTGAGTCCTTTTGGCTACACCCTATCGTCGTGTACAATAGTACTTGGTGGTACCGAAAGTTTAATTACGACCACAAGTGTATCCACAGGCATATCCATCTCTTGAGCATTCTCTTTGTGAGTTACCCCAACTAAGCCGATGGATGGTGCTGTTGCTGTGGCTGTTGCTGTTGCTGTTGTGTTATTCAATCCCTCGTGCTGTGGCATTTGAATTGAATGAGAAACCCAAAAGAGGCTAAGTCCACTCTGCGCACCGATACCCGTTGCGTCTGCCTGTACGTGGGGAGGTGAAATTCGAGCCCTTGAGCAACATTGAAGTGTTTGAGCTGAGGTCGCTGGCAGGGAGAGAGAGAGAGACAGAGATGATGGGATGGGATGGTGTTGGAGCATGGAGCCTGCTGTGACGATGGCGACTGTGTGGTCATCAGTTGTGTATGGTTTTTGTCAAATTTTTCTTTGCTTGGTCGGTTTGGAAGAAAGAGAGGTGAGAAGTGGACGGCTGACGTATTTTGTCCACAGGGACGCATTTAATCAACAGCGGCGCATATTAGACATAACTACCGACTGACATTGGAACTCTTTTGAGGGCTGTTAGTGTTATAGTGCTACACGGGCTTAGATGCATTGAGGAAACCCCCACTGTGCAGAAAGAGCTCGCGAAGCTGTCGGACAAATTATTAGAATGATTTTTAGAGCTGACATTTCGGTTTGGATGACACCTGTCAGTTGGCATCTGAATCTTAGGACGTTCGGATACCAAGTTCGTGTAAAACGTCAACTAGATTTGTCTGCGTATACCTACGCACGCGTTGACAGTTAACTTGAATTGTTTTTGTATTCTGTTTAAATTAAATTTTGACACTTCGAAATGTCAATCTTGATGATGACAGTCGAGCTGTCTGCCTACCCGATCAACTGAGGACAGCGTCGCCCCAATAAGTCATCATTTACACTGCAAAATCGAACTTTGTTTTTTTATTTTTAAATTTAATACTGTTTATTTAGTAACAAATACAATCTTCCAAATGTTTATGATGAAATTATTTACAGACTTCCCAAACTGCTTTAACCCATCGAAAGTCAGTTGAAGTTGCTGTCAAAATTAAATGCCAAAGCAGAGCCCCATGCGAAGCCAACTTCACTTGGCACTCCATTGTTTACTAAACTTTGTTTTTAAATTGTTTAATTGCTTACATAAAAGCTACATGAAAGCTGCACCGCACCAAGGTGTTCCTCACCACAAATTACCTACTCGACTAACTAACTGAAAGGCCTTGAAAAATACCCGTAACTCACTGTTTACTCAGCCACTCCGGCACCTATCGAACCGAAAATTGTTTATACCCCACCCAACCGTGCCCAGTATTAGCCACCTGTGCAACTAAAACAAAGCCCGACTGCGAGTGTAGGAAGGCACAGAAACTGAAACAGTGGGCGTTCAGATGATTGACAATTGAAAACAGGCTCGGTCAGTCCGATCATCAAAACTGGCCTAAGTGATCCAAATCACTTTGCGCAGTCAAGTCAAGGTTCAAAAGACCAGTTGCTTGGCCATTTTTGGACGTGCCCGATGCCACCCATTGGGGTTTTGTTTTCATTCTCACATTCGTCATTGTTTGGGTTATTTTTCGCAGCTTTGGCCAGGCGATGCGTTACCAAGTTCACAGATGACTAACGACTCTTTGTGGGAACATCAAGCAATCAAGACTATAATAGAAACGCTTTGAAGTGCGATCAGAAATTCGGGCCATCGTCAGTATGAATCATAATTAGCGGGCGCACATTATTTTTAGAACAACTCCCGTCGGAATTATAACTTTCACCCCAGCAAGTAGCTAGTTGGGATGTTTTGAGCTCTTTTTCATTCGCATGCGGTGTGTGTCAATGTGGTAGCGGCCATAGGCTTGTGGTCGGTTGAAATCGGAATCTTGCATATTTGCATATGACCGGTAAAGTGCTAAATTATGCTTTAGGCGCAACCTGGATTTTTATTTAATTCTTTTGCATATGATAGCTCATAAGGTATGCTAATTTGCGGACACAGTTTACCGCAGAGAGATTGAGCGAATTTTATTGCGACAGCGGGAACGGAATGGCTTTGGAATGGAATGGAATCGTAAGGGGTAAACTCACAATTATCGCCCGCTCATCGCTCTTCGATTTACATTAATCTGACTGTCATAATGTTAATTTAATCTTAGTCTATGAGAAGTCAACTGTCAATTGATTTTATTCCGAATATTTGAGTAATACTTCCAACTGTCAATTGATTTGAATCCGAATATTTGAGTAATACTTCAAACTGATTTAACTGACAAACTTTTCGTTCCAATTCGATTTTGAATGGCTGCCATTTCGGTTTAGTTTACACTTGCCAGTTGGCATTTGACAGTCGTAGAAAGTGGGGACTTTCGGATACCTTGTTCATGTAAAATGTCAACTTGAATTGTCTCGACTAGGAATACGAACGCGTTGACAGTAAACGTGAATTGTTTTTGTATTTGACTTCGAAATGTCAACTGAATATTCAGGCAGGATTTATAGATTTGTCGGCTGCCCCTCCATGAATGTCAACTGAAAACCCATTCACGTGACTAATCTAGGCCAAAAAAAAAAACTGAAATACGTCAGCTGTCAAAATTACTAAACTAAAAGTCCCAACGTCCCCATGGAGCAGATTGCGTTGCAACAAACATTAAAAACATTTTATTCAGCTGCAGGGAAATGACAATAAGCTGCATCGAATTTCGAGTGGTAGAGTTTCACAGCTCAGGACAGACGGCCGACCACCATTTTCTATCGCATTTTTGGGCTGGGTTTGTAAATAAACAGAGTAGCCGATGTTGGGGAGCCACAAACCCGCACTCCATTGAGAATACATCCTCGCAGAGTACCCGCATGCCATTTATGTCGGTGGGACACGTCGTCATCTTTTGTCCATGTTTTTTGAGGATACTAGCAACAATGATGACCCCTTTCGTGCTATATTGGAACAGTCTCTTGGGAACAAATCAGGTCTCAAAATGTGGTCCCAACAAGACCGAGCCGCATGATCTTAGCTCCAAAAAATTACCTTTCGCCCTAATTAAGTGTCTAGTAGATGACCAACATGTCTGATGTAGATGCAGTGTTTGCGAAAACCTGGACATAGAGTTGTGTTAACCATCTACTACAATTTTAAAAATCTTTCGAGAAGTTTTTGAAAGAAATCAGACTTTTAAAAAACGATTTTATTGGAAGTATCGTTAATTTTGGGGCTACTATTGAATTTATACAGTATTATAAGCCCACAGACGAAGTTTGAAACAAATCCGACCTCTGGAACCCCCTTTTCCAGGTGTCCCTTCCGACGCAATGTCAGAATTGGCGGTTGACATTTGGGACTCGAAGTTTTCTTCTTTCTGTTACTTTAAGTTGTGGGCGTTCAAACCCACGGACTGATAAATCGTAAAATGTAAACACCAGGAGCTCCACCTCGTTCCGAAAGTAACATTTTTCGAAAACGAAAGTTTCGTACCCTCTATTTCGAAAGTGGAATAAAATGTCCTACAGTCGGATTTAGAATTTCGAAAGTGGAATTAATATTGTTAGACATTACTTATTTGCATTTCGAAAGTATTACGGAGTAAGAATTCACATAAAAGCGCAACTGAGAGGAATTTCGAAAACGATTGACTTTCGAAGTAGAGAGTGGGGTCCAAGATTGGTGAGGGAAAAGCTGTCACGTCACACTTGCATGAGTCAATTCAACATCTTCCACGTTAAATTTAAAATACGTATGCAGTCACAGAACTATTATAATAAACTATGGATGTCGTCTAGTACAATTAACTTCGAAACACGAACATCTCTTCCGTCTGAACATTTTAGTACAATCTCGGACAAATTGTAGTGCAAGACAATTTTGCAGTAGCGGATGGCCCTTCAACTTGAAATTCCAATAAACGTATGTAAAATGTAAATATATCCGAAACAGAGTTCAAAATCGAAATGGAGAAAGCTTTGTAGGCAGTCGAAAGACGAACAGAGCACACGTAACGTACACTACATGAAACAACGACACGGCGAAGGTGAAAAGAATGTAGAACAAGTGGTTCTATTCTTTTCTTTTCTTTTCCATATTTTTGCTTATTCACATATTTTTGTTCTGTTTTCATTGTTGCACAAGAGGGAACCAGTGACGATATTTTCTTGATTTTTTTTTCCGTTTACTCAAGTGTCTTTTGTTTTGCTTTCGGTTTTTTTTTAGGGTGGATAGATGATTTACTTTGCTTTTCGACTTTACCCACTTGGCGGAAAGTTTGAAGGAAACTCACATTCTCGTGTATACGTACTTGATTTACGGATGGAAAAAGTTGAAATTGAGTACAGCTTACCTGGAAAGAAAGGAAAAATGCGTGTAAATAAAGATATAAGTTGTGAATTTGACTGTTAAAATGTGAGATAGAGGAAGGTGCTCAGGATTTTAAGGGGGTAGTTATATCTCACATGATTATAAAAATAGAAATGGGGATAGCGGAAGTCCTTCTCGCAAGCTGTCAAGGGCAAGTCACACAACTGAAATTCACATTCAATTGAAAGTGTTATACTAGATCGCGGTTACTTGATCTCGATTAATATGCTTTTGGTAGGTGTGGGATAATTGAAAGGCTGTCCCGTAAAAGTTTCGTTGTAAATGTGTTGATTGTGGGCCGCAGAGGACTCTTTTTGAATCGACTTTTAGTTGGTCTGCTTCCCGTGTCACGCTTTGGAGTTTATCTCGGAGCAGATGACTATAACGATGATCGTCTGGGAGGAAGTTTTTAAAACGTTGGTGGCCAAAATAAACAATTTTCTGGCCGATTTTTTGTAATTATCGTTACATTTGGGTAGAATGAACTGGATGAAGCTTTAAAACTCGTTACTTTGACACTAGGTGCTAGATTTAAAGATCTACCGTTCCGATGACAGACGTCTGAAAAGTTAACACACTTTATACCCAGCAACGACTATTAGCGTTATGGCTTCACGAAGCCACGCCAGTTATTGGGTGTCGCACAACGTTTAGTCGTATCGGTCTCGAAAAACCGAAGGTTTGGGGTTGGGCTGCTTTTTGCCAGCTATAAGAATCGCACTCTTAGTCGCATTGGTAACACGTAGCTTCAGGCTCTCCGTGTGACACCTTTCTGAAACTTTAAGCACGTATAGCGTTGCAAGCCTAGTTTCAAAGTGATGTCTTGAATAAACATGGTACCTTTTAGCTAAAGCTAGTCTTTCTTTGGGAAACGTCCTGGAATTGTCCGGTTTAACCTCAACTTCAATATGGTTAAACACAATATTCACTGGCAGTATGTTTCAAAGGTAGTTTAGGGAGATGCTACTCTTCGGAATGTAAAGGGTAACAACGGCAACAATACAGAAAACATTGAAGCTTTTGGTATATCGACTTCTTGCTAAGAACTCATTGATATGTGGCTCGAACTTGATAAGCTTTTTGCATACCAATCGAGGACGCAAGTCCGTTGGTTAAGTGCTGATGATCTTGGATATTTCGTGCCAAAGACAGTCAACATTTGCACAGAAATCTAACTGACCGATAAAACCTACTGAGACTTTTTGACTACTCTCAGACTTTTGCAGAAAAATATCGACAAGCTGAACAAGTTTGAAATGGGTGAAACTCAGAGGTAAAAAATGCATTTCCCTTTGAAAAGTTTTGAGTTTTTTAAAGGGCTGCTTGCAACTTACGCAGCTTTATAGGCCTTAATTAACAGACCTCTCAGTTCAGCTGTTAAGTAAGAGCCTCAGAGCAAAGACTTGCATTTCCCTTTTAAAAGTTTGAGGTTTGTAAAGCGCTTTTAGCAACGTTGAATGACGGAGAAGCCGAGCCACTTACTTATGCAGGTATAGAGGACCCAACTAACGGGCCTCTTAGTTAAGCTGCTTTTTAGTCAACACCTATTTAGTTGATGTCGTTTCTAATGTCTGCTTTTCGACATAGGCGGGACCATCCTCTACTCCGTGGCCGCTCTGAGTTAGAATTAAAGACTCTAAGGCCCAGAGCGTTAATGTATATTCCCTCTACAACTTCTGGCCAGCTCAATCGCTTAATTGACGAGGTGGGCATCGCTTTATAGCTCGTATAGTCGATTAAATCCATTTTCAAACGGATTGGATCAAAAGCAAAGGTAAAGGCGCCCCTTTTGTGACATTTTAAAGATTGCAACTCTAAAACCAATAAAGTTGTCCAGAAAATCGTGCAATTCACTTTGGCTTAGTGGCAGTTCCATCTATTGTCCACTTTTTTAGGTAATACCACTGGGGGTCCATTTTGTACATTTAATTCAAAAATGAATGTCACTTGGAAGAACTGAAACCAACTTCAGTGCAATGACATAAATTATGTTGCAGACTCAGTTATGATATGTCAAAGGCGCCACTAGAGCCACCTGCCCTCAAAAAAGAACGACTTCCTGATGTTTGTCTAGCAAATGACAGCTCCCACCAACACCTGTCACTGTCATTTCCCACTTCCCTCTGCTTGGTTATTTACCTGTCATATTGAATTTTCAAAATCAGTTATGATCTGTCAAAGGCGCAACTGGTTAATAGGCCCCACCAAGAGTGAACGGCTCTCAAAAAAGAACGACTTCCTGATCTTTGTCTAGCAAATGACAGCTCCCACCAACACCTGTCACTGTCATTTCCCACTTCCCTCTGCTTGGTTATTTGCCTGTCATATTGAATTTTCAAAATCAGTTATGATCTCTCAAAGGCGCAACTGGTTGATAGGCCCTACCAAGAGTGAACGGCTCTCAAAAAAGAACGACTTCCTGATCTTTGGCTACCAAATGACAGCTCCCACCAATACCTGTCACTGTCACTGTCATATTGAATTTTCAAAACCAGTTATGATCTGTCAAAGGCGCAACTGGTTGATAGGCCCTACCAAGAGTGAACGGCTCTCAAAAAAGAACGACTTCCTGATCTTTGCCTACCAAATGACAGCTCCCACCAACACCTGTCACTGTCATTGTTATTCCCCACTTCCCTCTGTGCTTGGTTATTTACCTTTTACATTGATTTGCCAAAATCAGTTATGATCTGTCAAAGGTGCAACTGGCCCCACCTAAAGCGAATGGCTCTCAAAAAAGAACAACTTCCTGGTCTTTGGCAAACATCTACCAAATGACAGCTTTGTCCAACATTGTTGGCGGAATGCTGCCAAATTCTTAAAGGTAAAGCTTCATCTTATTCCCCACTTCCGTCTGCTCGGTTATTCGGTCACCTGTCACATTGAATTGTCAAAATCGATCTACCCCAACTCATAACGTGTCGCAGCCTTGACTTTTCGATCGCGAATTTTCAAAGGACAACCTACAAAGTGTGATTGGCAAGTAAATTAAACGCCAATCGCCATATACGTGCATTTATGTTAATTGGAGAAAAACAAACTAACAACAAAGCGAAAAAGAAAACACAAAGGCACGCCACGCCGAAATTACCAGCAAGCAACATTAATTCTCAGCGCCCCTATTTTAACTTTTAACAAGTCCTCTAACACACGGTGTCTGTCTATGTGTGTGTGTGTGTGTTGTTACTCTCTATAAACTGTAAGCCATTGCTAACAGCGGTAACTAAACAAAACAACCAAACATTGAATATCATAAAGTCGTGCACTGAATCGTAATTGTAACGCAATAACAAAACCGCGCGCACCAGCCACTCGCTGGTGTTGCCGCCGCGATACTTTAATAAGTAGGGAATAACCTAGCGTAACGGTGAAACAATTAACTCTTTGAATTTATTATTAAGGTAGACGCGAAGCAGCAAACCAACAAAAGCGAACCTGAAGATGGAAAATCATACGAATGGCAGTAGCTGGAGAGTGACTCATCCGAGTAGTTGCAAAATGCACATACAGAAACAGATACAGATACAGAAACAGAAACACATACTGCAGTTGGTTTTGTGGAAAATAAATTCCATTGCGCCGCTGCTCAAGGTGACGATTGAAATATAATCTACCTGCGCATAGACCTGTGCCTCCGAATTGCATCTCTGGGGTTTTAGTGGGTGCTTATAGCTATTGCACACCACCCGAGCTCACGAGTTACGAATGTAGATATCTGCTATTGGGCAAGATGTGCAATTGCACACCGAACGTCAAATAATTAAATTCAAACAGACATACATATTGCAATTGAAGTCTTCCTACGTTAACGTCGGCAAGACTGCGTCTCGCAAGGTAGGTGAACACTTAAAGAATATAATGCCGCACCGTACTCGTAATGGAAATTTTGTAATAAAATCATTTATTTCGTTTTTTTTGTGGCAAATTTTTTATAATCCGGTTTTATGGATTTTTTCTAATTAAATTCGAGTTAGATTTAAGTGCACTAGGTGTCGATTGCTGCCAAAACGGTTGGGAAACATTCGAACCTGCGTCGCTGGCGGAAAGTAAAAGTTGTGAAACTAAAACGAGCACAGTAGGTGGACGGATGGATACCTGAGGTTTATGTCGTTTGTTGTTTTGATAGTTGAGAACTCGAAAGTTTGTCAGGAGGTTGAGTTGACAATGTTTTCTGTCTTGCTAGGTTCATCTTTCAAGAAGTAGGACAGGAAAAGGATGCATTGGGAGCTCTGCAAGCTCAGACTCTCCTCGGTCGAAAGAAAGTCTGGTGAAGGTTTTATTAGAAATGGGATTCTATAAAATTCTGTCGCATTCTTATATACCCAAGCGAACCTCTTCTAATTTGGGAACTTCATCTGGTTCTTAAATGGCAATCACCCCTATCGGGAATAAAATTTGTTTCCTGTTCAGCAAGTTGATTTACATTGCCCAGGGAACCACTTCCATCGGAATTTATTCGCCATAACCCTGATTATGATCGTGCGTTCCATTCCCATTTAGCAGCTGTTGGAGATCTTCGGTAACAAGGTTTCCTTTGCTGTTTCAAAGAGCTTCTTTCTTCTGCAGATTTTATACGAAAAACCGCTGTTTCCTCCGAGGAGATTGCTAGTTGCTTGGCAAGTCTGCAAGCTCGTGGACTCTCCTCGGGCGAGGTAACCTGCGAAGGTTTTATAAGAAAGCCGAGCAGCTATAGGTCCGTCGTAACACAGGAATGTAAGTTCTGAAACCTACTTACAGAAGCAGCATTTCCAGCAGCTGCTAAAAGGGACTAAGCCCAGTTTCATCATCCAACACAGAACAGGTTGGCTAGTGATGCCAGACTCTTCGGACTTTTTTTTGGAGAAAAACTCCACATAAAGCTCTTTCCAGTAAGAGGTGTTATTTTGGTATTCAAAGAAAAATGCCATTTTTTGAGATAAATGATCGGATGTTTATTTCGTAATAAAGAGGAAGGTATGCCGTAAATGATGAAAAATAACATCAGCCAAATGGCCACCACGAGCACGCATACAGGACCATATCCTTTTCATGAAATTTTCCATAACCAAATCGCAAAGTGGCTGCCCTATGTCCTCGATAGCCTCAGGAATTTTATCTTTGAGTTCTTGAATCGACGCTGGGCTGTTGGCGTAGACCTTATCTTTCACGTGGCCCCAAAGGAAGAAGTCGCAAGGTGTTAAATGGGTGTTAAAGGTGGAAGTGGGCCTCATCAGTCAAGACGATTTTTCGATGGAATTCCGCATCATTTTCATGGGTTTCATGGACCCAATCAGCAAAGACACGACGTTGTTGATGATCGGCCGGCTTGAGTTCTTGTGTTAATTGAACTTTATAAGCCTTAAGACCCAAGTCTTTATGCAAATACGGTGTAATGACGTTTGTGGAAGCCCAACTCCAAAGAACGACGAGGAATGGCCAAACCTGGGTTTTCTTCAACACTTTGGGCTACAGCAGCAATATTCTCAGTTGTTCTTGAGCGACGTGCACGGGTTTTATTCTTTACATCGCTAACTTGTACCGACAGCTCGAGTTTTCCCACCAATTTCTGTATTGCGGTCCGACAAGGTCTGCGAACTGTGACTGCAAAATTTTCACCATTTTTGTAGTGAATTTTAGTAATTTCAATGCGTTGTTGAAGCGTGTATCGTTCCATTTTTAGTAATGGCGTAGTTTCTACTTGTCAAATGTCAAAGAATAAAAGCTTCAAAAGTGACAGCTACCGAAATAGCGGGTTTTTCACAATAACACCTCTTACATTGATAAATTGTTCTCCATATAGAAAGCATCACAAAAACGGTCTTCATCTCTGTGGGGGAAAATTCTCGACTATGTCAGCCATCTTTCTTTCCAGCTGTCACATTGACCTTTTTTGGTATCTTCCTTTTTGTTACAGCGACGATGAGTAGAGGTGCGCACCCGTGTTGACAAATAAAGTTATAAATTTGTAGCTTCACTAAAAACAGAATATTCGTTAAGTTAAAAAAATATACCCCCGTCCTAATAAACGCTGCGTAAAAGTTATCAACTCATTATTCAGCAGTTACGTCAAATTTTTGTATGCTATCTGATGTCTACTAGCTAACTAACTTGTGCACATTTGTTTATTAATACGGGAGATAGTTATTAACTTCAAGGTTTTAATGCTGTCGTCTTTTCCTTAAAAATTCGAATGGTTTTTCTTCGGATTCAGCATTCGAAATGTCATTTTCATTGTTCTGAGAGATATTGATGCCAAAAGACTACAAAATGGTCAATTTCCCATGATCTGGCATCACTCGTTGGCTTAATAGAGACAAGCTCTCCAGGAATATTTAATAGAACGACATTCTTTCTTTCTGTGAAAATTGACAGATGGCGAGCTATGACATATTGTCCAAAAAAAAATCGGTTTTACGAACAATAACCCCGGTGGCACTTTCGGTGGAACTTTTCAAGGTTCATTTACAAAATTGCTTGTCAGTTTGTATGTGGATTTGTTAACGAATCACCTTAAAACCAATCACCCAATCCTTGTAGATTTTTCAGAAATAACGAAGCGTTTAATGGTCCAATATTTAGATTTTATTTCACCGCAATTGGCCAACTCATTCAGAAGATAAACGGGCATATGTCATCATCGGGCACATTTAAGAATCTAGTCATCCTTAGTCGACTAAATTGGTCTGGATAAGATGCGACCTGAACGCAAAAACTAGATTAGTCGGGAACGTCACTTTTTCTGCATCAGCCATATATGCGAACTGTCAACTTAGTTCTCAGTCACGAAATTCTTGACAAAAAATTCTTCGGCTACCCCTCCATAAATGTCAACTGAAACAGTTGCTAATAATATGACCGATTTCAGCCAATCAAAATCCGAGATACATCTAGTCAGACAGCTGTCAGACTTACTGAACTAGATACTTAAATGTCCCCATTGTATGTGCGATAAAAGCTTACTTCGATTTTACGCTAACTTCACAGCCTGAGATGTCTGTCAGCTAAAAGGGATCTCCCTTTGGGAAAATGTATGCCCATGGGCCGTCAGTAAGCGTTTTTCACATTGTTTTCTTTCATTTTTTGACGTTATAACTGGAAATAGACAGTTAAGTCACTTCCTTAGAATAGTAGCGGACCCCCGCCATTAAAATGCGCTCAAACATAATTTCGTTAAATGAAAAATGTTGAATTTTTAAAACAAAAGAAGCCTCACCCCTCCACAAATCAATTTGATGCACTTTAAAAAATTTAACTTCGAAATCGGCGCAATGGTTCGTTAGATTTTAGCGGACATCAAATTTTCCATTCAGTTTTCAGTCGAAAAAAAAACAAAGCCCCCTGTCAAGACAGCGTTACTTCGGGGTCGCTCACATGTCAGATGGAAGTACTATTCCACTCAGTGATGCCAGATCGAGGGTAATTACTCATTTCGTGGGCTTTTTGCATATCGAAAAGGGCTAAGAAAAATCTTTTTTATTTCTGAATCTGAAGAGAAACCATTCAAATTCAAATGGTGGGGGTTTTTCTAACAACGGTATGGAACAAAAAGGTTTGGCATCACTGAGCCCACTGTTTAAGTACCACAACGAATCCATTTGAAGTGCTTAGCATCCTCCTTCGCATGAACAACAAACTATGACATTTGATATCTAACACAAATTCCAAATGGCACCACATTGTCGGACATCCTCTCCACATAAGGACTCGACCCTGCAAACAGCGTACATCCGCCAAATGATTTTATTTCATGTTGAATATTCCCTAGCAGGTACCCGAACTGCAGTTGCGCGCCTGTCCCTGTCTGGCAGTCGCATTTATCAAATGCATTCGAATCTAATTGATTTCCATTGTGACAGGCTGCCAGTTGTTGTCTGTTGTGAACGACCTTGTGGGTCGTTTTGGGTTCAATGGGTTTTTTATTTTTTATTCCAATAGTTCCCGACACAAGTTCGCTTCTTTTGTTTCATTCTCTTCCTCATTTATGGATATGTTGACTGTTGAGTCACCCAATCGCGGTCGTCCGAAAACGGAATTGTACAGTCATTCCGTGTTGTATGTTGCAGTTCGCCTTGTGGCGACCATGTGGCAGATAGTTATATACGAGCACATAATCTCCTTGTTTACGACACAGACAAAAGATACAGCACAAAAGAACTGCGATTACATGATGTATGTGCGGAGTTATGGAAATTCGTGTCGGTGGTTCTTAATTGTTTGGCATTAATCATGGGGTCGGTAACCTGGTCGTAATTAGTCGGCCGATGATTGATTCGATTGGGGATGAGAATAAGTTCATCATCCCATAGCCATGACCATAATCAGGCGGTAATTGCATTTATCTGGCCATCATTTGGATGATGGATAGCCGCGAGTGGTACATGATTAGGGTGGCCATCTTCGAACGGGAACAATCGGAAATACTTTCGCTGAAAACGCGGTTACATGTTTCTTTATTATAAGGTTTTTGACTGCTCGAATCTTTGGTTGAGACTAAAGGTTGACAATCAAGCTCGTGATTAAGGGCTGCCTGGGTATAGAGAGAACCAGACCGCAATGTGTATAAGCCCTTATGGTTTGTGCGGGCCTTAGGTTATAGGTAACCGGGGGACTAAAGGGTGACAATCAAGCTCGTGATTAAGGGCTGCCTGGGTATAGAGAGGACCAGACCGCAATGTGTATAAGCCCTTATGGTTTGTGCGGGCCTTAGGTTATAGGTAACCGGGGGACTAAAGGGTGACAATCAAGCTCGTGATTAAGGGCTGCCTGGGTATAGAGAGGACCAGACCGCAATGTGTATAAGCCCTTATGGTTTGTGCGGGCCTTAGGTTATAGGTAACCGGGGGACTAAAGGGTGACAATCAAGCTCGTGATTAAGGGCTGCCTCATTTTGGTCTAGAGAGGACCGGACCGCAATGTGTATAAGCCCTTATGCATTTAGGTTATAGCTAACCGGGCAGTCCCAGACGGCGCCTTATTCTGTGAATGAAGCAGTAAAGAAAGATCGGCTCTCGGAGAACCCAGGAACGTATATTGGACTTGCGTTTACTTCGACAACTCATAACAACGAGTTTGGCTCGTGTTTTGTTGAGGGCCTTCGGGAAATTGGATGTCCGAGTTCTACCTGAAAGCCGGTACAAATTTACTTAAAAGTGGAACTGAATTTGTTTGTTTGTCCACAGCCTATAGCTTTATTCGATCGTGGAAATATTAGCCTCATGGTTGGTTTTTTAACACGGAGACTAAGTCCGTCTCTATAGGCTTCCATGGAAAGTCTCGAAATGTCAAGTTCTCTCTTCT
Source organism: Cheilosia impressa (assembly GCA_948293265.1). Classification (NCBI taxonomy): domain Eukaryota; kingdom Metazoa; phylum Arthropoda; class Insecta; order Diptera; family Syrphidae; genus Cheilosia; species Cheilosia impressa. Next base: position 52,807,128 of record OX411884.1, on the reverse strand, counting down.
GGAGTCATTCGCATACAAAAGTACAAGGCGTTGAAGAAGACCTCGCTTGAGAGCCTAAGACTGGCACAGCTTATGCATAAAGGCTAGGGAAAGACAGACTTGTCTAAAGCTAGGTAAACGGCAACTTAAAGAGGGCAGAGATATAGAAACCACTGCATTCAAAAATGCTGTGGTCCCGCAGACTAAAACTAAACCGCTTTCAACCAAGGATTTTTTTGCAGCTGGTGGGTAAAATCGTGACTGACTAGCTAGTGGTTGGCAAGGTAGTGGAGTTGAAAAATGTGGTGGAAAATATATTTCTCAGAGAATGACGGTTTGTGGTCCATCATAACTGACTCCACCAGGTGACAGCTTACTCAATATTGACGAAGAAAAGACCAATCAAATAGGTTCGTAGTAAAGGAACATCCTTTGGCAAAGAGGAAACTATGAAGGCAAACGGATCTTCTTCGGGTTTCCAGGTTTTGAGGCGACGATGGGATGATCAGCTAGATCGCAAAGGTTGAAAGACTCCCTTTACTGACTCAAGTGCCCAACACCCGTAGAATCCAGCGCTTCCGTTGGTGTAACGTATGGAATGCGACGGATAAAGTAGGCTTACTTTCTACTTTCTACGTTGACAGTTGGCACAGCGTGAGAGGAGGCACTTTTATAATCAGCCTTATTGTGAGTTTCGCCCGAACAATATTCCACCCGAAAAAAATGACATTTCAGAACAGAAATCTGTTTTTTTCGGGTGGAATATTGTTCGGGCGAAACTCACAATAAGACTGAATAGGTTTGTTTGACGTGGGCCCTAGTGCGCACTAGTGCGTTCGATATGGCACTGAACTCGCCCTGGCACTGAAAACCTGTGTTTGACATGTCTTCTAATTGTGCCCTGAACTAACCCCAGTAATTTTTTGTCGCGGCAAGAATTCAGTGCTGAGTTTAGCTGTCATTTCGCTTGCTGTCATTTCATTTTCAAACTCGTCATCTACATCGCGAACACTTTTATCAACTATTTGCATTTGCATTATGGCAAACCCAGATTCAGAATTGAGTTCACTTATTTTTAACAATAAACGGGAAAAAGTGTAACCAAAAGATAAATATTTGTCAATATCAAAAACTGACAGATTTTTCAGTATTGTGCAGGGTTTTTGACAGACATGGAGTATTAGCTGACTTTTCTCAGGAATGTCAAACTCCAAATAAAAAGAAATTGGCCGCGTTCCACTGCCCGCTAGATGACTAGCGGCATGTCAAACTCCAAATAAAAAGAAATTGACATCTCAACATTTGCCCTAGACGTCTAGCAATTTTTTGGGAAATTTCTCAATCTAAAACTAGCCGCTGCATTGAGAGATAAAAAAACGTCTTGTCAAAGTAAATCGCTCAAACGTTTACAAAATAAAAATAAACACGAACCCGAGCAAGTGAAATTGCAAGTAAAATGGCGATTCAGATATTATTTTTACAATAGTCCTGTTTTTTTAAGTAAGTCTGACAGCTCTCTGACTAGATGTATCTCGGTTTTGATTGGGGGAAATCGGTCATATGAGCAGCTGTTTCAGTTGACATTTATGGAGGGGTAGCCGACGAATCTAGTCAAGAATTTCGTGACTGAGTACTAAGTTGACAGTTCTCATATGTAGCTGACGCAGAAAAAGTGACGTTCCCGACCAATCTAGTTTTTGCGTTCAGGTTACATCTCATCCAGAGGTTACATCTCATCCAGACCAATCTAGTCGACTTAAGATAATTAGATTCTTGAATGCGGCCATTGTATTTCTTTAAATTGAAATGTCACTTTGACACTTTGGTTTGTATGTGACGGATTCTAAAGGATCGCTCGTTCCGTTCAATTCGTCCACATTGACAGATCCGATTACGCGACGGAAGCAATGCATTCTATGGGATGGGCCCTTAGAAACTTTCTGAATGCAGTCAACCAACAGTATCAAGGCTGAGTTAGACTCTTGGGAGCGCTAAATGAGGCTGTCAAACTGAGTATGCGTCAGCTTAAGTGGCTTAAAATTTATTTTGAAAGGCACAAATACTATCCTAAAGCAAAAGTATTGCAAAAACGATTCTCACCACCTTTAGAAAATAACAGAAATTTCACTGATATTGAACGACAACAGTACTAGTCATTGTCACTGTTTTTACTGACGACTGAACATCAACCAACTCACCCCAATCTAGTACATTACATAAAACAAAGGTTTAGATAAAGTAAAGGACCAATTACCAGAGTTTCTCAAGATCTGGGGGCAGATTCCGTACATCAACGATCGTCTAAACGATATCGTTTTTGAAACTTTGATCACCGAAATAAGTCATATTTAGCTCGAATTTTTTTGACAAACGTCAGCTTTCATTATATTTTGGGAAAACGAACTGGATTATGCACTCAAACATGTAATTTTAGCACTTAGTTGTTAGTTCCGACGATAATCGTCTGAAATGTTACGGAATGAGTGCCCTATACTCTGTTACAACGGCAAATAAGAACAACAACTTCTTCGAAAAAGCTTACCTGGGCCAAAAAATCACTGTCCACGACTGTGTGCAGTTAGTTTTGAATTTTATTTCACCGCCAGCGTCATATCCAACAGAGAGTCGTTCGAGATTTTTGTATTAGGCAACAAATTTTCTTTTCACAAATTCGACATTTTATTCAAGGCTTTCCCGTTTAAAAAAAAAAAAAACACGACAATGAAACGTCAAATCGCAAGGCAAACTATTCAAACGAATCTAATTCACAAGACGGTACTACACCGCAAAGTGGATTTTGCACTACCGATGCCGACCGGGGATTACCTGCTTTGAAACCCAACACTACAGACAAATATTTAACAGGAAAGCGACACTGCACTGTGAACCGGAAATTAAACTGCACACAAAGGCGAACGCAGACTTACTCCAACTTTAATCTTTAGCCTTAAATCCGAGCACACTTTCACGGTAGCCTCATTAATTACGTAGTCAAAGGACACCAACACCATATGGCAGGAGGACTTTTTTTTTTCTTTTTCCTGAGGAAAACTCTCAACGTCCTTATCTCCGCCAAATGTAACCTCCGACGATGACTCAACTCAAGTCGGTATATTAATTTGAATTTCGTGTTTTTTTCTTTCTTTATTCTGACACTGACATCTCCGTGGCTTAACTTCTGACACGATGTTGTTTTTTGTGATGATGTTGTTGTTGTTGCTGTTGGTATAATTTCTGGTTTGTTGTGTTTCGAGAGCGAGATCAAGAATGGTAGAACAAAACCGAAAAACTGGTTTTAATTTATAATTCTCGTTTTATTTCACTTTTTCTGTTGTTGTTTTATTTATCCAGCGAAACGCCACGGACAGCAAAGATAGAAATGCGATTTTCTTAGTAAAAATCCGTTTGGTGGGACAATATTTTTGTGGGGCGCAACAGTTGTTGACCTTTAAACTGCGCACTTGAAAAAAAATTGTATTCTTCAATTTTCGAAGCAATGGTTCCCTTTAGACAGAAATTCAATATTCAGATCTAAACTGGGCATCCCAATCGGCACAGAACAAACACACCCGAGATGCAGAGAGGAGAACTTCAAATATAATACTGACAGCGAACGGGAAAAAATCTTCGTATCAGCGGCAGCGCTGCTGTGTGGCTGTGTGCTTGTGCTGTGCCTCTAGCACCACTTGTGCACATGAGAAACACTGGGAAAGGCCAGGAAAAATACCAACAAAACGCAGAGCAAAATAACCAAACAAAACGAACGAGGAAGAAGCTGAAAAAGGGAAAAGCAAAAATGGCGAGAGGAAAAAGTACATCAAATCATTTCTCACGATGGGGTAACTCACACACATGTAGGGTGTGGGCATGTGTTGCTGGCCGAAAAAGTGTATCTGAACAGGGATTTTGAAGATTTTTTTTTTTACTTTTTTTTATTACTGAAAAATGGAAAGAGAATGTTTTGCTTGACTGGAACTGGAATACTGGAGTTGGAGTGGTATGCATGCCTTGGTTTCGTTTAGAGTGTGTGTGTAGTGTGGATGCAGAAAAATGTAGCATGTGCAGTGGAAGATGCAGGCACGACGATATGAAGTTCCAAGTACTTAAATTTTGAAATGTTTGAAGATGGCGTTGCCAGATGTTTTGAACTATGCGTTTTCTGTAATATTAAAAATGGCTGAAAACAATGGAGACGCTCAAGTATCTAGTTTAGTAAGTCTGACAGCTGTCTGACTAGGTTTTGATTGGCTTAAATCGGTCATATGAGCAGATGTTTCAGTTGACGTTTATGGAAGGGTAGCCGACGAATTTAGTCAAGAAATTCGCGACTGAGTACTAAGTTGATAGTTGTCATATGTGACTGACGTAGAAAAAGTGACGTTGCCGACCAATCTAGTTTTTGCGTTGAGGTTACATCCAGACCAGAAGATAACTAAATTCTTGAATGAATTTTGTACTGACTGACGTTTGTCTGGCTACGGAATTGACGTTAGATATTGGAATTTTCTTGAAAAATAATGTTTTAAGAAATAAGTTGCATCTTAAAGCCTACAGACGCTCGAAAATGAAATACTGGAGTTTAGAATCCCTTTTGCGAGCCACATACCCCTTTTTGACGCGATTTAAATTTGACGTTTCATTACTTAGCCGTGCCCCGAATGACGGGTGAACAGCAACAGCCTTTAAAGAGAAGTATATTCGGCCTCCCTTTTTGTCATCGGGTAGCAGCAGAGACGTACGGTTCGCCTAATAGAAGATCTTACACTAAAATCAAATTTAAAACCGATTACACAGAGAAAAGTACTCGCTGACAAATGACTTTTATACAGTTTCCACCGTGGCAAATATTTTGAGGAAGAGGAGCGAATGCACATCAGTTAACTTGACAGCGGTGAAGACATCACTTTAAAAAGAATTCTACAATTTCCCGCGAATTGAGAAATGTCACTCTTTATTTACAATCCACATAATACAGAGTCGCGATCCACAAACCCACGAATGAAAATTTCTTCGAACTTAACCTCTAAAAATAAGACTTATCTGCGACATTTGTGAATGAAATGTCAAAAACTACGAATATTCACATTTCCGCTTGCCATTACCTCTCATATGATTAGTCCTCGAATGCTTGTAATCTGGGGGCGCTTTTATAGTTAGAAGCATTTAAAGAAAGAACTAAATTGCTTAAAATAACTGTCAGCATCTCATTGACATAATGGTGTGAAAGATGAACTAGTGTTGCACCTTAAATAATCAATATGTTGCCAATTGCCTGTCAGTCTGTCTGATGCCTTCCACTTAAAAAAAAAACACGTCCTATTTTCTACCTACTTAATGTTGGCAGTTCCATTTTACTTTCCCTGTGCTTGACAGCACTGTAGCGACTTGTGACAGGAAGCCAATGTTTGTTCAACTTGTTGCCGGCCGCTATTGTTTTCTTTCGAATGTGGGTGAAAGGTGCATAAGCAAATGTCCATAGCAGTAACGCGCATAATTAAGCTAATTTAAACAAATTTACATTGAAATACAGGTTGGTACGATTGATTGGTAAACATTTGAAAAATGAATGCTATTTATGGATGACAGTAAACACAAGTGTGTGGACGGCGGAGTATTTATTAATTGAATGAAATTAACCTCAAGAATGTGTCGGTATTTGTCTAAGCTAAATTTTGCGAGATCTTTAACCTTCTTTAATCGGTTGTCTATAACCATATTTGCAAGGGTATTTTTGTTTGATGCGTTTGTGGTGGATGATCTAGTTTAGTAAGTTGAGCAGTTGAATGCAAACTTAACCGGATTTTAGAAAAGACTGCTGCAGCTCTTTATAGCTTGTTGCATATTTATGCATAATGTCAACAACTATGCTAATGTTCGTAAGGAACTGACCTTTAAAATTGTGTTTATTTGTCAATTCACATAAAGATATATTAGTTGTTGAATATTGTTAGACAACTTTCGAATTGGACAAGTAAACCATCTGACGTAAATAAGGAGCGCCTGACGTACCTTAAAATCAGCTTGTTCTGACATGATATTGGCATTGTGGAGGTGTATGCCGTTTAGCCAGGTTCCGTCAAAATTACACCACCTCTAGCTAACATACGTTCGAAAGTATGTATAACCGTTATAAGACAACTTTTCAGTGCACGGCTCAAGTTTGAGAAGCATCTTCTTTTTTTAACGATTCATTTTAAAGAAAAAACGCGGTTAGTTTTTTTAATATTCACAACAGAGCTGCCACCCATAAAACTTTAATGCTGTCATATATGACAGTAGGACCGGATTTCGTCTGCCTCGTGAGTGCTGTCAGCGTCGTTGGACCCTCATTTGCTTTCTTTTTAGATCTTGTTGGTTAATGGCACAATTTTTAAAAGTATCACATATCTGTAATAAATGGCTCTGTAAGCCCAAAACACATCCGGAATTCCGGACATTTGGGTGCAAACAGTTCTGCAGGTAAAACAAATGTGTGCGGAAATTAATTCCGGAAAATTCACTTTGGTAGCTGTCAATGTCAAGAGATGGCAAATAATTGGGACGTTCAAGTATCTAGTTTAGTTAGTATGTCTGACAGCTGTCTGACTATATGTATCTCGGTTTTGATTGGCTGAAATCGGTCATATGAGCAGGTGTTTCAGTTGACGTTTATGGATGGGTAGCCGACGACTCTAGTCAAGAATTTCTAACTGAGTACAAGTACTAAGTTGACAGTTCGCATATTTGGCTGACGCGCCGATTTTTTATGGTGTATTCCATTTCGCAATTAGTACATTTTTCTGATTAGTTACAAATAAACCTTTGACAGCTGTTTTATGTAGATGGAACATGTGCCAATTATAGGCAGAAAACCAGACTTGAGGGGCACTTACTTCTGACAAATGAAATACATATACAAAAGAAACACGAAGCAAATACCGAAATTGTACTAGACTTAACTTCAACTATCAAAATTCTGCCCCTGTGGACATTTAAATGTCATAAAATGAACCTAAACGTATTTTCCCCATTGAATTAAAAGTAAAAAACTAAAAAATGGAAGCACGCATCCCTAAAATATTTTCGAACTTCGAAAAATGTCCGCTCACGTTTATTGGTCTGCTCTAAAGTATGTGCGTTGTAAAAATATTTGGAAAACAAAATAAAATTTAAAACAAATGCAATAAAACTCTGCCAAGCTTAGCAATGTGGCATGGTACATCTGCGGCGCTTCACGGTCCTCTTGGGGCATGGTTGGCCACCGTTCTTTGCCTCACTAATCACATAGCGGTAACGCTCCGAGTAGCCAAGGCCACAGCGAACATTGCAGTCGGACCAATTCGACCACTCCGACATGACACATCCTTCAGGGATTTCTGCTTGTTTAGGATGGACCAGCTTTGGATAGGCTGGAGGTGGCTGTGTTGTCGGGCTGTAGACCTCCTGTTGCGGTGTTCCTAGGGATTGGATTTAATGTCAGCTTTTGGAAAACATCGTCTGTATTATAAAACTCACGCAAAAGCCTGCACGTATTCATGCAGTCATAATCGCTGAGGAAGTTGTTGCGATTGCCACGACACCCGCCATAAGAGAACGCTTCGCAGCGCCCAACATCCGTATTAAAGGCGTAGCGAGTGTAAACTCCACGACAAGGACCGGAGTCTGACTTTTCCCGGCAGATTTCTACACCAGCGAAAGTTAGTTTCAGCTTTTGGGCAAAAATAAGACCGCTTACCCTTAGCCGTGTCGTAGTTGATGGTGCAGTCCTGGCGAACAGAGCACTCCTTCTGTTGATGTAACTCCAAGCGGGCGGTACAGTTCTTGATCAGATCATCCTCAACCAGTAGCAAACGTGTGCGAATGGTAACACCACGGCCGCAGGTCGCTGTGCACGGGCTCCAGTCACTCCACTGCGTGGTGGGGCACAATGGATCGGGTAGCTCCACTTGTTCGTAGGTACAATCCGGCTTCATGCACTTCTGCTTCTCCACAATGGTAACGTGTGGACAGCGTTTGCGTCCCAAATGATTGATGAAAGTTCTGGTGCGCATGGTAATGCCAATGCCACAGGTGGCAGAGCACTCGGACCAGTCCGCCCAAGGAGTTGTCTTACAGACTCCCGCACCTTCACCATCTTCGCCCACCAACGACTGACTGTTGGCAAGATTCTCACCTTCGTCGTCGTCGTCACTTCGTTCACTGAAAAGGGCGAGGAGTTGCTATATAAGTTAGGTTAGGTTGAGGTTGCTGTCAGAAAGAGCCGACAGCGTAGGGTGTCTTAAGCAAGGTTCTCTTAAGCCTCAGTGACCCAACCACTCGATCTACTCACCCGCACTCCGCAATAGCAGCGACACACATCTCCTTCGAGACCAATTGCCTGGAGCACTTCACCATCATGGCCTTTTCCTGATTGTAGTACTCCCTGGTTCTCATGCGCAGTCCCTTGCCGCAGCTAACCGAACATGGAGACCACTCAGAGTAGTCCGTCACGCGACATTCATCTGAAAAAAGACAACTCTCATTTATGCGGCCTATTTTCAAGCGCCCATCTCCCCACTCACGCCTAACGTCTTGATCCTCGGAGTCATCGGACACGTCCAACTGCAGAGCTTGCAAAAAGTCGTCATCGCAGTTCCTGGAGATAATCTTCTCCCTGCGGATGAACAACTTGGCCATCGGAGTCATAGTCTTAGAGCTCGGGTTATAGAACGGCGCCCTCGGATCCTCGGGGTACATAGTCGTGATCCTGTGCATTCTCTCTCGGGGAATAGTCTCCACATTGGGAGACATGTAGCTTATTCCACCGTCAGTGCCCGCATCCCAGGGGAACAAATCAAAGTCCAACGACTCCTTCCACGAACAGTCTTCCGTGCACAAGTCAATGCCATTGATGCCGACGACCCAGTCAGGGGATGGACCTAGAATGCAAAAGGGATTGAAGGCCGAGTCTAACTTATACTCATTCAACTTACCAAACATGGACGCCAGAGACAGCTTGTGGTGCTTCCTATCAACTCTGAAGTTCGAAGAGGTGTTTTGGTTCACATCGGGGTACCACAGACCGGCAGCCTTAATAAGCGTCCTAAGCCTGGGACCTTTGGTACGCAGCTCGGCTTCTAGCAAAGACGGTGAACCGAATTCGGCCAACGACTTGAAACCATCGGTGGCGATGTGATTTTCGCCCCAGAACGAGAAGTTCGACTCGTGCGTCGCTCCAACTATGTCCGAGAAATGCGTTAGCCACACGGCAAAGGGATAGTCCTTGGGGTGGGTCTCATTGGACCAAATGCCTTGGAAAATAAACTAAAAAAGGGCTCTCCTTAGAAAGAAATAAAGGCCCGCTGCCAAAACTTACGCTGTACTTGGCCTCATCGCAGGCGCAGCACTCCTTCTTCACGGTGTCCGCTTCGGGTTTCTTCTCGCAAATCACCTGCGTCAGATGTCCGTCATCGGAGAACCAAGCGTGCGAGCCCTCGTAAACCATGGCCGAGATGGAAACACAGCCCGACCCGGTTTCCGGAGCAACCCACATAACTTGGATCTCAGTTTTTGGTAGATCGTCAGCCTCCGAGACGGTGTTAATGCATTTTTCGTTGAATTGGGTCAAGGCGTCGCTGAAGAGCTGGAAGCGGCCTACGCGTTTCGGATTGGCAACCGTTGGACGTCTGGAGCCATTCGATGCCTCCGCTGTGATGGTGAAGTGAGTGAAATGCTGCACTTTTGTGTGGGTGCGGGAGCCAAGCAGAACGACTGAAAGGGAGGAAGTAAATACATTTTAAGAGACAATTACTCCATCTGGCGGCTTTATACTGTAACGAGTAAGCGAATGCGGGCATTCGAAGCAGCTTGAGCTCGATTGGAAGCTCTTATTGGTTCTGGGAGTAGGGGAGCACTGACAGCTACTTCAACCCAACCTAACATAAAATTTCACTTTTCCATGCACTGACTTAAGTCGAAAGAATTTGGCAGCATCGCATAAATAATGGCCGACGATTCGCCAAAACCATCGCGGATGAACTGTAAGCGAAGTGCGAATGCGTACAGTGGTAATAAACTTATATCTCCTGAAGAAAAACAATTTTTTGTTAATTTTCTGTAAGGAAAAGGATGAACCTCCGAAGAAATAATGGCCGACGATTCGCCAAATCTATCGCGGATGAACTATAAGCGAAGTGCGAATGCGTACAGTGGGAATAAACTTATATCTCCTGAAGAAAAACAGCTTTCTGTTCATTTTGGCTGCACAAATTAATGATTAACAGTCAAAGTTTGAGACAGAAGCAAAAGATACCTCTATCTATTTAAATAACCCCTCGAAACATTATTAACAACTCCCTCTTAACAAATTTACATTCAATCTATAAAAATAAACAAAAATACGCTCATTCCTCTGCACCAAATCGATAAGCTTTCCCGATTAGGACAAGAAATGTCAGAAAAGTTATCGCAAAAGCTGATAACACACTCGCATCGCTGTTCCAATAAATTCGCGTATACATTTCAAACACCATTTTCGATAAGGTCCACGCGATAATCAATTTCATACTCACTATTGTATGTCCTTCCTGGCACATATCCACTGGGACCGTCGGCGACAATTAGCTTATATCCATTGTCACCTCGTGTACGCCTACCGTGCGGCAAATGACTTGGCGCTCGAGGACACGCGACGATCAAATTAATTAAACTGAATGCCGCCGCGAGGATAATTACAAAATTCCGCGTACTCATCATCATCATCAACGATGTCGTCTACTCGCGTTCAAAGTGAGACGATACAATGGCGCATACCCCAGTAGTATTCAGTATTCACCCCTCGAAACTAATTAGCATACGAAACAATGCTCAGTTGACAGTTGGGCAGGCTGATCTTTTCAACTTTCAGCAGATAAACAGACAAATATTAATACGAACAACAGAATCCCGTCCCGAGCCAAGAGAGAGAGTGTATCTCTTGTCTAATTGGCGACTATTTGTAGACTGAATCCAGTAAAGCATCGCGCTGGGGTTGTTTCGAGGTACGCTTTTGACTCGGAGTCGCTCCATATGTACAAAAACAAAAAATACTGAAGCTGCTTCTGTGGATGATGATGAGATTATAATAATCAAGTGAAATTGAAATGATGTTTCCTTCGGTCTTCTAAGGTTTTTTTCTCTCTGCTTTTGTTTTGTTTTTCATTTATTTCAGCTTCCGCTTCGAACACAGGAAGGGATATGGTCACCATAGACAAACCATACTGAGACCCCCAACTCACAATCCTCTTGCCGCTGGGCCCCTCAGTTTTTTTTCAAATTCGCCATTTTGTATTCCTATCGGTGTTATATCAATTCGGAATCCGAATGAATCCGAATGACATGCAAAAACATACAAAAAATACAAAAATAAATGCTGCCAACCTCGGCAGCCGTGGGGAAATGTGAAAGAGTTCGGGAATACCACATTTTAGCATAACTGAATGCCATTGGTTAGTTATTATACATTTTTTAAAGGTGAATAATTTTATTTGTGTGGTTAATAAAGCTATCTAAAGGAGATGTTTTATATACTAGAAATATATTGGGACAAATATGGTTGTGTATTTCCCGCTTTAGGATATAATTAACTTCGATTTCGTGTGTAATTTTTTCTTAAATAATAAAGAAAATTTGCTCAAAATGTTTTTATTTTCCCTCAACCAACATACATTCTTAATTTTTCGTAAATATTTTAAGCAAATGTACACTTTTTCCCAAAAAAAAATATTATTCACACGTAACGAACAATTTCAAATTTAACTGATAAAATTCTATGAACGCTGCAAGCCACTTTGCCCAAAGCGGAAGTGGCTCATATTTTTTGGGAGTGTATTGGTGACTCAGAACTTTTGAAGTTACGTGACATTTGTCAATACGAATTTCTATGTATCAATACTAGCGCAGTAAATCGTGACCACTCCGAAAAATATAGCTTGTAGGCTAAGTAACGGGAAATCGGCCGAAGTTGGTGGTCTCAGTATTGTCTCTGATGGTCACGTTTCAATATTTGCTTAAAATGAAGAACACTATCAGGGTGGTCGATTTGTCATATCTATATCACAAGTTGTGTGTGGTTCGCAGAGCCCAAGATCACACAAATGCAATGGCAAATGAGAGCATTCACTGAACGATTCAAGTTTACCCGCCGATTGGATCGGAGTGATGCCGCAGAGCAGTATGCCTTCAAAGAAATGCGATCGAAGGTCCCTGTGACAGATTTTTGTCCATCTACCCAAGATTAGTTGCATTTTGACAAAAATCGATAGAAGAGACAAAACAGGTGTCTTAAACTAAACTTTGTCCAAACGAATCCAAAAAATCCATAGCATCCGCCATTTCTATTGCGTTGACAGAACCCTAACAACCTCTAAATATTCAACAGATAAACAGTCCCATAAAATCCACCGTATGCATTCCACAAAATACTTTTCGCAGAAATATTCTACTAGACAACACGTCTTGTGAGTAAATTGTCGCCTGCGTTTAAAAGCTGTCAGCATTTTTCAAATTTTAAACACCCAGCCAATTGCTGTCATCTTCTCTCCATTTCCACCACTAAAAGTGCTACTACCTACTCCCAATCTAGCGAAACTGTCAACAGATTCAAAGAACAGAAGATACTTTCGGTATCCGTCAAATCGGGCGTGTTTTCGATCCACCTGTCAGTTAAATACGAGACGACACGACAGACTCTAAGGGGACGATCCAGCAGCTAGTTTAGTAAGTCTGACAGCTTGATATATTCAAATTTTGATCGGCCTAGATGGAGGGATATAGCCGACGAAATGAGTCAAGAATTTCGTGACTGAGTACTTAGTTGACAGTTTGTATAAATGCTGCCCAATGATGTGCTTAATTTGGACTAGTTTAAGCACAAAACTAGTTGCTGTCATCTTTTCTGTATTTCAACAAATGAAAGTGCTTACCTACTCTCAATTTGGAGAAACTGTCAACAGATTTAACGAACAGAAAGTGAACATGCGTTATCCGTCAAATTGGGTGTGTTTTCTATTCATCTGCCAGTTAGATCTAGTTTTGTGTTCAGGGTGCATATGGTCCACACCAATCTAGTTGACTTAAGCTAAGAATGTTTTTGATTCTGTCCACTCTCAATTTAAAGAAACTGTCCAGAAAATTTTTTCTATGCATCTGTCACTTAAGACATGAGTAACTCTTCGTGTTGCGCATTTTTAACCACTCATCGTATAAATATCATTCCCACACGTACTACAGTTTTTTTCAGTAGGTTTCACCAAGCATAGCTCGCCAAAGATTCATAAATCAAAGGACCACCATCCATCTAGAACATATGCATTCTTAATTTTGCCAAATATTCATAAAAAAACGGACCACCATCCACTTCCATTTACACATCATCTGGAACACATGCAATCTTTATTTTGCATTAGGTATCAAAGCCACATCACAAATAGCATTTAGGTCCGTTTGCTCATACGACTCTTAACGATTTAAGTTCTACTTAAATACTTATGGGCTACTTTTTTCAGGTCATAAACTGTCACATAAGAGTTTATGTGGAACTTAGTTCGCTATGAGTCGTATCAGCAAACGGCCCTTAGAATGTACTCTAAAAAGCTTTATTTAACGTGTTTCCCCGAAAAAGCGCACCATTTCAAAATATATCTTCCAAAAAAAAAAGATTTTGACGATTTTTCACTCCCCTCTGACGATCCAAACACTTCTCAGTCTGGCATCACCGGTGACTGAAATCCACTCAGTTGCGTCAGCTAGTGTCACAAGTCGAGTCGAGTTCGTGCGTGGTCGTGTTAAAAAATTAATTTAAACTATTAAATTAACAATTTGAACAATAAAACGGTGTTTTCCATGATCTGCATGTATTAATCTGTGTTTTCAAGTAATTTGCATCCCGGAAAAGTGCTTAATTCGTGCGCAAAGTGAATTTTTGCATTATTTTCTTTCTCGCTTGCGGTAGTGTTCGATCGTGTGAGGAAAGAGCCGTTATCCAGCGGTTGAAGCATTATGGGAAATTCAAATTTTCTTCTTTTTGGTGAGTCTTTTTTTTAGAAACAATTTTAACTACAAATATTTAAATTTATTAAGAAATAACTTATTCTGGGATAAACTTTTTGTCCCACATGAAATGTACCTATGGATTTTGGACAAAGGATGTACTAGAACTGGTTTTTTGAAGGAAAGTCCTTGGCTGTTGGTTTTTATCCGTTGAATTTTCTAATCAGACAATTTGTGTCGTACCGTCTCTGAATAACGATGCTTTGCTATCACGAATGACAGTTGTTGGACTTCAATCGCATGGAAAGCGATCAGAACTTGAAAGTTGTGATATATTTTCAGTGCCAGAGCCAAACCCGATTGCAGAAATGATCAGGAGTCGTTTCAGAGGGGAATTTGATACCCACTCAGGCTCATTGGCTCACTGGTTACTGTGTTCGACTACTGAGTCTGATCTCAGGATCAATTTACACCTCGAAGTTGGTTTTTCACTGCACCACCTCTTGCGAATGTTCAACAAACACACTTGGCCTAAGAAAGCTTCTCAATGCAATTTAGATCTCTTTAAGCGAGCGAAGCGAGCCACATTACGCCTATTTGCCGCGTTAAACATTAGCCGTCGAACTAAGCCGTGCCCCTAACGTCGTGCGAATAGCATCAGCCAATTCAATTGACTTCCATTGAAGTCGCATGATCCTGTTCAGCTTCCCCTGTGCATTTCCAGCTTCCCTTGTTATAATCACTGCCCTTTATTAGCCCACCGTAATTCAACCATTTCTCTAATCATTGCTCCCACCGCGACATCCGTGAACGAGCTACACGTTCAAGAAAACAAGTCGATTTCACATGCAAAAGGAAAACAGATCCCGTCATCTATTGCTCGTTTGCCAGTCGATCCCCACGAAGAATGTCCCCCTCTACTGTGAAAGGGGTTTCCGCCTGCCGTTCTCTAAGAACATCAGTCCTTCAAGAAAAATGCATTCAAAGACGCGACCTAATTCGTAATAGAATCGCCTTCCCGTTGGCAACGACAGTCACTTGCATCGCATTCCATTGGTAAACGTCTTCTGAATAAATATCACAGGTCCACGTATTGTCGTCCGGAGGGGATTATCATCCTTCCTCATAAAATTGACAACTATATGCCCCACGCACAAAACGAAGCATCCCACTTTGAGCTGTTTATGTCCCCTGATGCAAACGCATTCGCCCATTCGCCCCTGTCGATGTCCATCTTTCAATTTAGCGTGCGTCCGACTTGGATCCGCTTTCGGTTTCCCTTTTGTCTTTACTTCTGACCGCCGTTCTTAATTGGATTCGAATTCTGTGTAGAAATCGCACGCATCATTGATAATTTTCATGTTTGCCTGACTGTTTTGTTTGGGCATCTTTTCCATTTCGTTCAATTGAGAAGGACAAACCGCTTACAACTCTTGATTGGAACTAATTTACACACGAAAAACAAACAAACAAGTTTCATTTTCTTGCAAATGTCAGCTCTTTGCTGCTTTCTTATTTTTTTTATTTAGTTTTGTATACAATATAATATATATATGTTCGGTTTGCGGCCAATTCGATTTTACAAAGATCTCCTTTTGTCTGTACTGTAAAAATGCCAGTAGGATGAGGACCCCAAGTGTATTTGTCATTTTTCGTATGAATGTCATTGCTGCAACGAGTGCGTGACACATGTTTGGAAATATATCGTTTAAATCGAGAGGTGAACATAAACATTAAATTAATCAAATAAATATCGACAGGATCACATGTAAAATACTATAAAATAGTAAATAGCTTGCTAAAAATAAACGTAAACCAAAGACGGACAGAGAGTTAGTTCAACTCCGGAATAAAGTACTAGAACCGAGTTGAAAAATATATATAGCTTGTGGGTCAGTTACGGAAAATAATATCAGCGGTGCTGGTCTAATACTAAAATGTTAATATTGGCGTTTCCCGATGGTCGAGGAGATCTGCAACGAAAGAACGGGACATTGAGTTAGCAATGGAGAAAGAGGTGGGAAATTTTAGGAAGAGAAATGATCGATCTGTGTGACCGGACCCGGCCGTTTATTTCCATGAGAATAAACCATAACTGGGTCCACTTTAATCAGTTTGGTTAGAAGGATGTTGGTTTTCCGTTCGTGGGTCCATTTGTGACCCACTCAACGAACGAGAATGGGCACCAAAGTTCAGACATGTAGTCGGAGGTGACATCGTTCCCTGCAGGGTTGTGACGGCGCCCATTTGGCCGATATCATCTTCTCGACTTGACCAACAAAATTCTAAAGGTTCCAATGAACATAATCAAAAAGCAGAATCGAAATTTTTCATTTAGAAAGAAAATGAGAGCCAAACAACATCGGATGACTTCTTTTGGCCCACCTTATACTAATACGGAAGTGACTACGTTCCCTGTGTGTTTTTGTTTTCAATCTGCGCAAGCCCAAAGGAAGCCTGGGGTCCGGCTCTGTAAGGCGAAACGTTCAAACGTCTTTGCCGTACGTTGCACAAGCAAATTTCTTCGTGCACACGAAAACGTTTGAACGTTTCGCCTTACAGAATGCGGACCCTGGGTTCGAGCCGCTTGTTTGGCTGATCCTCGGGCCACTTTTGTCAGTTTTTTTCCATGCAAGTTGACGCGTTTTTATGAGGATATCACTGCCGGTTGTCTCCGTCTCTCTGTCTTCTTTTCATTGATTGGAAAGAGGGTTACCCTGTCTGCAGCTTGCCACCAGACTGTGGTCCACAATTTCCGTCTTACAATCATTATTGGGGCTCTCTACTTCGTCCCATTCGAAAAAGATTTCCCCTCCGCTTACTTACTTACTTAAGTCCGGGGTGGAGCTGGGCCTCAACCAACAAGCGTCTCCAGCCAGCACGATCCTTAGCCAGCTGTCTCCAGTTTCGCACGCTAAGTTGGTTGAGGTCCACTTCCACCTGAGTCGAGGTCTTCCTCTACTCCGCTTACTCTGTGACAATTTCTAAGTACATTTCACGTTCCACTTTCGAAATACCGAGTAGAAAAGGTTCGAGATACAGAGTTTGGCCCCCGACTTGGGATATTTCAAATCGCAACCATTCTAAACCACTGAAACAAAATTCAATTGAACCCACCCTTTGCAATGCTCCACCATGGCAGTGTTACATAAGTCAGGAACGCATTCAGCGGCGTCGACTGCTGCCTGCGGTTCTCCTTCCAGAAGTGAAATGTTTGTGTGAATCCTCGCGTTGCCCAAAGTGGATTGTATGCGCCGTCATCGAGTTCTGTAAGATATATAAAACACCAATCAGTACGCAGTCGCAGCGATGCAATTCCTCACAATACAACAGTGATAAACAATAACAGTGTACAACAGTGACAAACAAACGAGAACAACACCGACAAAAACACAAAAGGCAACGGATAAAAAAGAAAAACAAGAAAATCAAAACCATAACAACCTTTCAACGCTTTCTTTGGCAGATCACACCAGTAGTAGATGTCGGTTCCGTCGGGCGTCCGGCGCTTTGGCACCATCCTTAGAGCTTTGTTATAGAAGTTCTGATGCACCGATGACTTCTTGGCGGCACGCGGTAGCGTTGAGTTCTTCTCGCCGTCGTTTAGTGTGAGGCCGACTAATGCCTGTGCTGGTACTCGCTCGTCGTTGTTGCCATTGCAGTCGTTGTGGCTATTGTCCAGCATTGGTGTGCGTTCGGTGGCGTTCTCCTCATCGATGTCGTGCTGGTCATCTTTGGCTGCCGCTGCTGTGGGAACCAACTCATCACCGATTGGCGGTTGCAGTGGATGGGTGTCGGTTGATGCGGGAACGCACTTATCGAAAGCATATGGCTTTTGGGATGCCTGCTCGACGGGCAGTTCCTCTTTGCCACGCACACTTATCATTAGTTTGCTTTCCGTTTCGCTGAGGATTGCTATCTTGCCCGATGCCGCCGCCGGGTCGTTCGTGATGTCCCCATTCAGAGACGTGGCATCGTCGGCAATCTCGTACTCCTGCTGCGCCTTTGTGTTGTTGTTCGATAACGATGCGTCGCAGGATTTGGCTTTTTCGGCGCGACTCTCCCTGGCAGTCTTACTCGACTTTTCCTTCTTCGGACTGGCACACTTCTTGCTGTCCTTCTTCGGTCGGGCGGTTTTCTCGCCCGAAGACGACGCGACTATCAACTCGCTTTCCACACTCAGGATGGTCTTGTGCTTCGGCTTGGCCTTCTTGTTGGGCATGTTGTTCAGACAGGCGGGCGTCGAGTTTGTCGCCGCATCGTCCTCGCACGCGCGACAATACATGTCGGACATTTGCGCCGAGTCAGTGTCCGACCATCGCTTGCAGCGTGACCCTCTGCCGAAGCAATTGCTACAGCCACCTGTTGGTGAGGTCGCACTGGCTGCGATCTGCTCGGCCCTGTCCACAGCGGCTGTGGCTGCGCCGTCATCGTCGTCGTCGTTGTTCAATTTTGCCTCCGGTGCCGAGAAAGCAGGACGTAGATCTACAATTAGATCAAAAACACAAAGTGATTTGATTGAACCAAACAAAAACACAAATCAAATGAAAATATATCAAGAGGTGGTTGCTGTTAGTGGGTGGGGGTGGTTGGGGGCATTGCATTTTGTACAGCGCGCGCATTCGTATGAAAGTTGGTCGTGTGTTGTTTTGTTGTTGTTGTTGTTGTGAGTAAGGAGGGAGACAGAAAGCCGCCTAAAGATTGAGTCCTGCTTTCCCGGCAAAATTGTTTCATTTTATTTTTTATTTTCTTGTCGCTCCAAGATCAGAAGCATTACACTTAAATTCGTACAAATAGCAAGCAAGAGAGATAAAGATCAAAACGAGAACCAAAACTGCAGCAAAAAAAAAAATGCATGCGCTACAATTGCAGGCAAAAAAAGGATTCAAACGAAGAGAAAAACGAGGACAAAATCAACAAAAGAAACAATAACTATGTGTAGTGTAATGAGAGATAAAGACAGAGAGAGAGAGAGTCAAAAGAAAAAAACGGTAGCTGTTTGAAAGGTACGAGTATTTACCATCACGCAAGTCGCCAGCTTCGATTTCTGACACCTCACTGGCCAGAGAGTCGAGTCCTTCGTTTTCGGAGCGCGCCTTTGAGCCGGCTGTTGTGTCGGTGGCGTTTTTGGCCCGCCATCCGTAGCGTGTGAAGTTGTTGAGATTAGCACTCGGGTCGCTGAGCCGACGCTGATGGCGGTAGTTGTAGTAGTCGTCGGGATCCTCGTCCCAGTCCTCCCACATGTCGGTTGCGCAGAATCTGTAAGAATCAAAGAGTTGTCGTTACTGGGTGTTGCAGTGTTTCAGCCTGGAAATTCGTAAAACTAACATAGAAGGCGGTTGAGGCGGTCGAAGTGTGTGCACAAGAGAATATTGGACGATTGGGGTTTAGAGGGATGGGGAAGAGTACTCTTGACAATCAGCAGCCAAATTTGGTCAACACAGACAGGTGGACTGACTGTGAAAGGACTCAATTTGAGTGCAGCAGAAAAAGCTGCTGCGCAAACAAGTATGGTGTCGACTGGTGGATGACTGTTTCTTCGGTTTTCGGAGGTTTCTGCGTCCACAACTATTTATGGGCCGATGCAAGGAAGACCAAAGCAGGAAGGAAGTAAACGGAGGCGCATCAGCTGGAGAGTGACGTCTAACCGGTGCAGAGTGCATAGTGGGTGGCAGTGTAGTTGCTAGTTTACTCGCTGTAAGGACCCTTTCTCTAGGCCATGGTCATTGTGTGCAGGGCGGGGGATATGCCGCTTGCTTTGTAGTGGCACTGCCTACGACTTCCTGTCATCATTCCTTTGCACTTGACTCTGGCAGCATAGGAGTCACTGACCGGCACTAATTTGGCATAAAAGCCTCTTGAACGGCCTTTTATTAATTTCTGGCACCTCGGCTACTTGGGCTAGTTATCCCTGTCAATGTGGGCACCTCAGAATGTGAAGACGTCCGAAATACGCTCATTAATCAGGTCAGGCTGCCTTGTGAATATCACGATGATAACCCGCCGATTGAAGAACTTACCAACAGTCCCTCGTTTTAATATTTCAATCGTTGTTTTCCCAAGGATTTTAAACGTCCAATCCGCGGCGGCTATTTTAGGACTAGAGTCGGTGTTGGCTGCGGGATAAATACAGTTGCAGAGCTCTACTCAGGACATTCGAAATTCAAACACAGAATCAACTTTGTACAAGGTGGGCCAAAAGAGATCACCCTATTGGAAGATGCTCTTACTTTTGCAAATGGCCGCCAATGTCAAATCTGTTTTGACAATTGTGTACTAGACAGATGTAGAATACAAGTGAACAAGTCATGGAGCGACACACTCCCCAAGAACGCGGAATAATCGTGTCTATTTTTTTGGGTATCAATTCGTTTGCAGTGGCGCAGCGCGAATTCCGTCGCCGACACCGACTGCGCAAACACTGCGCCTTGAAGAGTGTGGGACCACACGAGACGTTGCCAAGAGTGGCCGGCCCCGGAGCACCCGTTGTGACGAGAATATCGCCGCTGTTGACGAGGATGTCGAACTGTCGTAGGTAACATCGACCAGAAGCCGTGCCTCGCAATTAGCCATCAGCCGGTCGTTCCTAAGGCGAATTTTGGTCAAAGACTTGTGCATGTTCCCGTACAAAGTCCAGTCCGTGCATCAGCTGCTGCCTGTCGACCGTCAAACGCGTGTAACCTACGCCCAAGCCATCCTCAATCTCGAGGACGAAGTGGACGATTTTTCGACCAAAATCATAATGAGCGATGAGGCTCATTTCCACCTCAGCGGGTACGTGAACAAGCAAAACTATCGCTTCTGGGGCACCGAAAATCCACGAGTAATGCACGAGGAGCCATTACACCCGCTCAAAGTTACTGCATGGTGCGCTGTTCACGCTGGAGGAGTCATCGGTCGAGAACGCCGCTGGTCAAACGACAACAGTGGACGGTGCGCGCTATAGGGCCATGCTAACCGAGTTTTTTCTGCCGCAATTGGACTAAGTAGGACTGGAGGACATGTGGTTCCAACAGGACAGAGCTACGGCACACACTGCGCGAGCCACAACCGATATTCTGAAGGCGGCGTTCCCGGGTCGCCTCATCTCTCGTTTTGGCAATTTGCACTGGCCCGCAAGATCGCCCGATTTAACCGTTTAAGACTTTTTTGTGTGGGGTTTTTTGAAGTCCCGTGTTTACGTGAACAAGCCCGAGACCCTAGAACCCCTTAAGGACAACATAAGTGCGAGAATCTGTCGCCCGAAGTTCTCGCCGAAGTGATGACAAATGCCATAAAACGAGCCCGTATGGCAATCTATTGTGACGGCGGCAACTTGGCCGATACCATCTTCCCGACTTGACCAATAAAATTCTAAAGGTTTAAATAAACATAATCAAAAAACAGAATCGAAGTTTTTCACTTAGAAAAAAAATGAGAGCCAAACAACATCGGGTGACTTCTTTTGGCCCACCTTGTACACAAGAGAAGACAAATTTACAAAAAGTGGACAAACGGTGGTCGAAAAAAAAACACGACAAACACCACAGGAACTAAGAAAAGAAAGACCGAGCGATGAAAAGAGACAAGACGCAGCCACACACCAAGAGACAGACAAAGTGCACATGCAAAGCAACGCTGAGCAGGCATCACTTGTTTTTTTTTTCAACTTAACCCGAATTTGCATAACAAAAACTGTCACTACAACTAAAACGAACGTTTTAGTAGATACCTCAAGTAATTCCGCATGACGGCTCGTCTAGGCTTGCAAAAAAGAACATGTTTTAGGTGTTTACGTGTGCTTTGGTGGTTTTTCTGTGTGTGTTACGAATGACAACGATAAACTCAGTCTACTACTGTGAGGAAATGATGAGAGAGCAACAATGCAACGAAATGAGAACGTACCCCGGTTCGCTGGTGGGTGTTTCGACACCAGATCCCTTTGGTTTGGTGACGGCCATTTCTGCGTGTCCCTTGCCCTGGGGGCCTTTCATGCGGACGAATTCGCAGCGCGTCTGAACGCCAGCGCCACTGCTGAACAGGCCAAATGACATTCGTTGGGCGACCTTTGAGCTCAGGCTCGATTGCTAAACGGGGGAATAGTTATTATTATCTCACAGTTGGGATTGTGTGTTTGGTTCTCACCCTGGCGTCGTAGACCTTCTTTAGAGCGTCGTAACGTATCGAGCCGAGGAATATGACGCCCTGCACCGAGCCGTCCTTATCGTTGGCCACCAGCTCAACGCAGACCATTTCGCCGTCACGCACTAGGATGTCGCTGAATACCTGCGAAAAATTACGTTCAATCGGGCAGACATAGTGAGGAGCGGCTTGTCACTCACCTCGTCGAAATTGTCGACCATGAAGCAAATGTGCGGATAGGTCATCTCCTCGCCCTCGCCCTTGGTGTCCATTTTTCGTCGACTCGGCGAGGCGTAGACCCGCTGAGAATGCCGCCGCAGCACCTGCAGTTCCTTGGGCGATGTTCGTGTGCAAATGGCCAGCGTCAGGGTGTAGTCAAACTGATGGATGACCATGTTCAAGTAGACGGTCTCCTCCCAGTCCACATCCGGGTCACCGATGGGAAGCTTCCGTGAGTCCTTGCGGAACACATCGACTTCAGTCTGAAAAAAATTTGTTTTCAAAACAGAAATTTCGATCGGAATGGTGGTGCGGTCCTACCTCATATTTGGGCATGTGCCTGGAAGAGCTCTTGACGTGCTTTTTCCGCACGAAAAAGAGCAAATCGTCCGAGTCGATGCTGTGCACTGGTTCGGATTGAAAGAGGAAATGCCGCACAAATAGATCGGTCCAGTAGGTTGTTCCTTGCAGCACCACGAAACCGCATTCTGTAAAATACAAAAAAGTGTGTCATGTGATCAGTATTAGTTGCGAGCGAGATATCAATGAAAGGAAGTTTCTGTTGCGAGTGATCTTTCAAACCGCAAGCGTTGGCTCATAGGCAAGGGCGTTTCTATTGATGTGATGCGATCTTCTGCTCTCGGTTGATAACAAATAGACTGTCTGTTTCCGGGAATAGAGTGCGAATTGAGTGATGTTCAATCGTCACGGTTGGATCTCTAGAACCCAGAGGCACTTTTGCGTTGTAAATGACTGGAAATTGTAGGAGACTTGTTGAAATGATGCACATGTACATAAACCTTTGATACAGCGTCAATGCCTGGCAACTCAGGTGGTTATCGCTGTGACCAGCAAACTCCCCCTTCGATAACACTTGTTCCTATTTACTTTTCGATCATAAATTCGAAAGATAAATGGCAGATACCAGGGCGAATTGCTGTCAGTTTCATCAGGAGAACATTTTCGGTTCGCTCGCTTGCAGCCAGATAAAAATATCAAAACGATTCACAAGCGGAACTGTGCGTGTCGCTTATCGTTCACTGTATACCATCGTGGGTATGTTTTTGTTTTTGAAGATATGAGGCGACTTAGGGCAGTTGTGATGTTTGCATAATGACAGTAAACAAAATGATTCCCAGTTCAAACCGCGCCGAAGGGAAAAACACCAGTGATAGAGGTCCATCGGCAGATGTGATTGGAATCTTTTTCAAAATGAGACAGATTGGCAAATTCAGTCCCCAATCGATGAAGTAGAAGGAGGCGCACAATCAAACTGCGTTAATCGAAACCCTTCCTCCGAGCACAGCAAACGGACATTTTTCCAACACAATTCCACCCCAGTCGACCCGCCTCGATTCATCAGTCGACACTCAAACAATCGATTGACGAAATTCAGAAAACAAGACCATAATACACACCTCGCTGTTATTGGGTGGGTATATCATTATAATGCACAAGCTGCAGAGGAGTAGGTATATCCAAATGGATGTATGTACACATACGTGCGTTGCTGCTGCTTCACAAAATCCCTGTGATAAAATCGATAACAGACTGTGTGTCCTCTGGCTTCCATTACGTGGATGAAGTATACACCTGGCAAATTTTCTTTAATAAAAGAACTCACCATCCTTTAGCAATTGTCGCATCTCTTTAGTCCTTTGGAAATTGATATCCTCCAATAGCTGCTGCAATGGGGTTTGAGCCTTTAGCAGCGATCCACTTGCCAACGCCATTGTTGGTCTTGTCTCCAACTAGCTGGGATTGGAAAATATTACGAAATAGAGTTTTTTTCTGTGAATCCCCCGGGGAATGTTTAGTTAGTCGTGAAATATCAGCAGCCACATGTACAAGTAATGAGTAATTGGTTTGCGAAAAATTTGTACTATTGTTTTTTAAACATTTTCAAAAAGAGGAAATAGGTTTCGCCATTACACTTTTAGTTCTCTGTACGATTGTCGTCGTTCCAGCATTGTGGCCGTCGAACATCCCTCTGCGAACTGAAGAAACGCTGAGCGCTGTGGTTCTAGTGCGATGGTAGATTATGGATTTTCTTCTTTTTTTTTACTTTTTACTCATTTTTACTGCGCAAATTCAGAAAACGAAGTTGTTTCTTGTTTCACCAAGGTGTAGAAAGAGTAGCAAAAACAATGAGCCAGAACAACACCAAACAAAAGTAAAAACAAAAACCGGAGAGCACATCCATCATATGGAAAACCGGTCCGTTCCGTGTTTGTTTACTGTTGCGATTCCATAAAGAGTTGGTTGCTACGCAGGGTTGGCAAAGAGATGGTGAAAATTTGAATTTTTTAAAAGTGTGTAGCAACATTTTGCGACTGTTTTAGTAAAACAGTTCAGAGTGCGTTTGGACTTTAAGTTTAATTCAACTGAGAGAGTTGTTTTAAAAAATTACACCTCAAAGTAAAACTTTTTTTTAAATAATTTATATATATTACTAGCTGACCCGGCGAACTTCCTACCGCCTAAAGTTGATTTAGTTACTAACATGTGACATCCATTTTGATAGTTGAACCTCTCTATTGAACAAACGAAGCTCCCTTGAAATTAAATTAAGTTCAATGCATAGAAACGAGTTCATAAAATATCCAGAAACGCGATTGTCCAAAAACATGGTTCGTTTTATATGGATGCTATATGGATATGGAGCAGCGCCACCTATCTTGTCTAAAACTATCCCATCTTTTAAGCTGTAGCCAACCATACGCATCCGCAAAATGCCATTTAAATCGGTTGAGCGGTTTCAGAGGTCGGAACAGGTATGTTCACTAAAATGTCTCGAATAACCAATACACATACAAAGACCGTATATGCATACAAACCTTGGTATTGAAGTCACCTTTCATTCGAAAACACAATGCGACTTATTTGGATATCATTAGGTATAAGAAGGAGATCGATGAAAACGAAATGTGAAAATGTGTACAGCGCCACCTGTTGAGGACTTTCTGAATTTTCATTCTTTCTAAACAATCCCTGATTCAAGCCAAACAAAATGAAAAAAATCATTCAATCCGAAAAAAAACCCAAAATGTACTGAGTTTTTTCACTTTGCCAATACATTTGTAACGCCAAGAAGGAGTCACCGGAGACCCCATAAAGTATATATATTCTGAATCAGGATCACATTCTGAATCGATTTAGCCATGTCCGTCTGTCTGTCTGTCTGTCTGTTGAAAGCACGATAGCACCCAAAGTAATTGACGTAGCTGAATGAAATTTGGTGAAAGGACTTCTTTTTATCGGCGTAAGGTTGGTATTGAAAATGGGCTATGTCGGTCAAGTAGTTCTGGTATTTTGCATGACTTGTACGCAGTGGAGGGTATCAAAGCATCGACCAGGCCGATGATAACACTTTTACTTGCTTTTTTTTTTGTGTTGGGAATTCGCTGGAAGTAAAAAATCATCGAAAGACATTGCAGAGATATACGCGAGGGATGCTTCTGCAATAGTGATGGACTTTAACTCATCTAAAAAAACTCCCGGGGGACTGACATTAGCCATCCCGAATAAGATTGCACCTAGTCGTGGGTACGACTAATCAGCAATTTATATTTTGAATTATTTAATAATCCGCCGTTTGTCGGATTTTTAAACTTGTTTTGTTTGAAATTAATACCTAATTTCTTAGCCCTAGCCAAATCTTACAGATCAAGAGGTTTTATCCTTCTCAGTCTCCTGATTACATTGTCATCATTTAAAAGTTCTGTTATTTCTGTGTTTATGTGATTGAGAAGCCGATTTCTATGCCTCCGAGCAACCTTCTTAACCTCATCTTCAACCATTTCAACATTTAGATCTCTATGCAGATCGGCGTTGCGTATGTACCAAGGTGCATTAACTATGTTCCTTAGTACTTTGTTTTGGAAAACCTGAATTTTTTGTAAGTTTGTTTGGCATGTGCATGCCCACAATTGGAGCCCGTAGGTCCATACTGGTTTTAGGACTTGCTTGTATAGCAATAACTTATTGAAGTTGGACAGGGATGAGTATCTCCCAATAAGCCAATACATTTTACTGTATCGCATGTTCAACTTATCTTTTTTTTTTTCTTAACGTGCGCTTTCCAACGCAGTTTAGCGTCTAGAGTCATGCCTAGATATTTAGCTGTGTTTGAAAATTCTACTACATTGTTGTTAATAAAGACTGGAATGTGTGGTACGTTTTTATACGTAAAATTAATATGGGTTGACTTAAGGTCATTTAATCTAATCTGCCATCTGAAGCTTTTTTGTTGCAACTGTCGAAGTTGCTCCCACAGCAAGGACGGCTGTGTCATCTGCAAAAGTAGCTATGGTGGTTGCTTCACTTTCAGGCAAATCACTAGTGAAGAGAAGGTATAAAACTGGACCTAACACACTGCCTTGCGGTACACCAGCTTTAATCTCTCTTAATGTTGAGCACTCTGTATCTTGCTTAATTCTAAAGAATCTATCTGATATATATAAGACTCCAAAATGATCGAATACTGCTTCGGCAGTTGCTTTTGTAGTTTGTGTATCAGTCCTTTGTGCCAGACTTTATCGAAAGCTTGTGCTATATCAAGAAATACTGCAGAGCACACATTTTTCTCTTCAAATGCTTTTTCGATTTTATCTGTGATTCTATGCACCTGATCAATTGTAGAGTGCTTGTTTCTAAACCCAAATTGATGATTTGGAAGTAGCGATTTTTCATGAATAATTTTTTGCAGACGTTTTGCCAGCATTTTTTCGAATTGGGCGATATGAGGTTACTTCGCTAGGTGGTTTACCTGGTTTTGGTATCATTATTACCTCCGCGACCTTCCACATGCTTGGCACATATCTTAATTTAAATGCAGCATTTATAATCTGCGCTAGTTTTTTTAAACTTTTTCGAGGAAATTGTTTGAAAATTTCCCCTGTGATTAAATCGAACCCTGGGGCTTTTTTTTATGTTTATGGCTTCTTTGATTTCTTTGGCAAGTTCTTTAGCTGTTACCGGCCGAATAGGTCTGTCTTCTTCGCACGTTTCTTCGTTTCCTTGATAATCTTTATCTTCATAAGGTTTGAAGACGTTCTCAAGGTACTCTGCAAAAGTATTTGATTTTTCTTGACTGCTTTTTGCCCAATTACCTTCTCTGGTTTTTACTGGCGGAGTGTGAGCTATTGGCCTGTTCATTTTCTTTGTTGCCCTTCAGAGCGAGTAGTCGGTACTAGAATCATTTGTAAGACTGGTAATATACGATTTTAAAGACTCGTTATTAAATTCTCTTATAGATTTTCTGAGCTTATTATTTAAGTTGTTCAGTGTGGTTTTGTCGCTTGGCGCCCTTGTCTGTTGCCAGCGTTTTCTAGCTTTCCTCTTTTCTGTAATAATTTCACATATTTCACGAGGATAAGAGTTTTGTTTAATCTTGTTTGTTCTTTGGGGAGTTGCAGCCCATGCAGCTTTTTGTATATCCAGTGTAAATATTTGCACTGCTTCTTCTAGTTGATCTTCTGTTTGAATAGCTGACGATAGTTGGATAACACACACTAAAGTGATTCGGATTTCAACCAAACTTGAAAGAAACTATATATAGACCAATACTAAAGACCTGTGAAAGTTTCGTTAAAATCGGTAGATGCGTTAGGGCGTGAATCGGCGACAAACGAACACAATTTTAAGGCGCAATTTTTATATATACAGAAGATTGTTTAAATCAAAATATTAAAGCCAAGTTGAAGACGTCCGCTAGTTACTGTGTCACGATTAGAATGCCCTTTACGTTGCCGTAGGGTTACAGACTCGTCCATCTGGACCATTTCGATGTCCTCGTCTAGGGACACGACTTAGATCGACAGCTACGTACTTATAATTAAAATAGTATTTTAAGAAATAAGTTGGGCCTTAAAACGTACAGGCTCGTGCTTGAAAATGAAATACTGGAGTTTAGATCCATTTAAGCGAGCGAAGCGAGCCACGTTACCCCTATTTGGCGCGTTTAACCGTAGCCGTCGACCTAAGCCATTAGCCATGCCCCTAACGTCGTGCAAATAGCATCAGCCTTAAGTGATATCCATCGTTTCATCCGATCGACAGCTGACTAAGGTTTGAACGATTTTAACTTTTTTCTTACTTACTTAAGGTGGCGCTACAGTCCGGGGTGGACCTGGGCCTCAACCAACAAGCGTCTCCAGCCGGCACGATCTTTGGCCAGCTGTCTCCAGTTTCGCACGCTATGTTGGTTAAGGTCCCCTTCCACTTGCGCGCCACCTGAGTCGCGGTCTTCCTCTACTGCGCCGTCCCTCGGGTGTGGATTCGAAGATCTTCCGGGCCGACGCATTGACGTCCATTCGTTCTACATGACCCAGCCACCTCAGTCGTCGGACCTTCACTCTTCTGGCCAGGTCGATGTCGCTGTACAGCCCGTACAGTTCATCGTTGTATCTCCTCCTCCATTCACCGTCTATGCAGACGGGACCGAAAATTACTCGAAGAATTTTCCTCTCAAAGTAACCAAGTGTAGCCTCATAATTTAACTTTATGGTCCCATTTATTTTCATCTTCAAAAGCAGTAAAGTGGTTAGAATAGTCCGGCCGTAGCGTTCCACCTGTCCGTCCGCTCGCGGTGTTTTGGTTGCATTTCAAACATGTGTTATGGCTCGGCTTTTGGTGTAGGTACTCTTCAAATTGTTTTGATGTGAATGCTGTTCCTCTATCCGGTATAATACGCCTTGGTGTACCAAATGTGTAGAATATTTCCTCTAGAGGTGCACCACAAGGAGGAGTCATATCCCCCTTACTCTGGGTCCTTGTCATAAATGAAATATTCGTGAAACTCAAAAATAAAGGGGTCGAGGTAGGTAACCGCTTATGCGGACAATGTAGTAATACTTGGTACAGGCAAATTCCTACCTACCATAAGCGAACTGCTAGAAAACGCATTACGAACACTCAATATGTGGGCAAAACAATGCGGCCTTGGAGCCAATCCACAGAAGACTGAATTAGTCTTGTTCTGTAACAAAAGAGTGACTCCAAACTTAGATCCTCCTCAAAATAATGACCAAAATACAAAGCCTAGCGAGTGTTGACACAACCAGTGCAATAAGGACAACACCTACAGCTGGAATGGAGGCAATCCTCAACCTGATACCGTTAGACCTTTATATGCAAGAATCTGCAGCCAAAAGTGCCCTTAGGATCAGCCAATCCAAAAGCTGGAAACCCCATAAAATGGGACACGCACCGATTCTGAACAAATATATGGGAGATGCTGTCACTTCTGACTACTTGTGTCCCTACCTTGACTTCGATAAACCATTCTCTTGCTATTTTCCCAGCAGAGAAGAATGGAACACAGATGAACCCACAAAAAGGAAATCGATACAGATGGATCTAAGATGGACTGTGGAACAGGTGCTGGAATTTTCTCTGAAGAATTGAATATACATCACTCGATCAGATTACCTGACCATAGTAGTGTGTTTCCAGCGGAGGTTCTGGCTATCGGCGAAGCTGCCCATATGGTGTCAATGTTGGAAATACCAAGGGATGATATTACCATATTGTGTCTGCTATTGAAATAAAATCAAAACTAGTTCGCCGCTGCCGTGAAGAGCTTAAGGTTCTCTGCTCGCAGCACATCACGCTAATATGCTGGGTACCTGGACACAGGGTTAAAACCGGCAATGAGAGAGCTGACGAACTGGCTAGAAATGGATCCGCTATGGATCAAGATCGTGCGATCAAATTTATCAAGCCACCACTCTGTAATCTCAGAGAGAGAGGGTGGAAGATAGGATCCGCATGAAAGCCAACAACAGTTGGAAAGAATTAACTACCTGCGAAATATCACGGAAGCTATGGCCGGAATACAATCCAAGTCGGACTAGCAAACTCATGCAGTTTGACAGAACGTCGATGTATAAACTGGTAGGGGCCCTAACAGGTCACAACTTCCCAAGAAACCACACAGTGAAACTGAAACTCAAGAATGACGGCATATGTAGGGGGTGCGAAGACAAGGATACACCTCACTTCCTCTGTCAATGCCCCAGTCTTTGTCACTTGAGGAATAGAACACTTGGTAGATACTACTTCCATGGCATACATGAACTTTCGAATGTCTCTCTATCTGATCTTTGCAGGTTCATAAACTTATCACGATGGCTGGACAAAGTCGAGTAAATGTGAGGGAGAAAACTTCATCGCCAACGACATCGGCTAACCCTCAACAAGGGCATCACAATGGGTCCACACGAACCTAAGTGGTTCCACCCATTAACCTAACATAACCTAACCTTCACCTCATAATCGTACTCCAGCTACTGTTGAGCCACCACCTAGCTATTCTCGAAATCAATTCTTTCTTTTTCATGGCAGTTTTAAGTGATGCACAGTCAGTTACGATGGTAAATTTTCTTGCCAATAAAAATAGTCGAAATCTTTCGGTAGGTTCTACCACTGCCAAAGCCTCCAGTTCGTAGCTTTCTTCGCTCGTAGTCTTCCTGATGAAATCGGCAACGGGGTGGAAGTTATTTTCTTTCCCTTGCATCAACACCCTTGCTGCTGGTGTCAGTAAGTAGCACATGTTCCACTTCAGGATTAAAAAGTTCCAATGCTGGTTTTTGTGTGGGGTTTTTTTTCGTAAGTTCTGTGAGAGGTAGCGGAAGGAACGCAGCTGGTGCGTTAGCAAGGTAGGTACGGTAACAAATTCCTACAAACCACATGGTGCTATGAATGCTGCTAGATGAGTATGATCCGCCCTAATTGGTATTTGGTAGTATCCAGAAGCTAGATCCTTGCAGACCATTCAGTTGCTCATCAATCGAGGGCATCGGGTACCTTATCTTCTATCGTAACTCGGTTGCGTCCTCTGATCGTCACAATTCTTTGTATTCACTAGTATCACCGGAGATGAATAAGACGTTTGAAAGTTTTTTTCTACACTGCGCCACCTCTTGGGAACGTCTGACAAACATTCGAGAGAACAGCTGCCACGAAAGAGCTTCTCAATTTAGCCGATTGGACTCGGCATAAAATTGTAGATCCATCCATTCGTCTTGAAAATGAAAAAAACTCACACAAAACAAATGTCTGTAGGTCGGAGGTACCTTACGAACCTGTTGCGACAACAATTTCCTGAGTTTTGTTCAATAAAACAGGCCTAATAAGACTCAGTACTTTTTGGCAGTAACAATCCTAGTAAGGTTCTCTTGGTCGCCTTGCAAAATGTTTCCTTTCCAAACAGTTTGATGTGGGAGATCGAAATTTTTCTCCAGAAGGATACTCGGCTTAAGCGGCAGCCTAAACAAGACTCTGTCCCTCGCGTATCGCTCAATATCTCTCATTCCATTAAGTGACTGCAACAGATGTTGCAAGTCTCACACGACACTTCTAGCAATATCTAAACTCTAGTCCATCAATTAGACAATTCTTTATTGCAAACTAAAACGGAACCACACAGATCAAACGTCTGACCATTTATTTCATAAAAGCCCACTCTACCCTCATGCAGGAATGGCAGAGATGAGGAAAATCCACACGGATAACACGTCATACGGATATGAGTGGACGTGAACGGCCACCGAAAACTCCACCCTCTTGTCGCCGTTCAGGTGGATCCCCGTCGATTTAACTCGCTCGGAAATCGACGACAAATTCGTGTACGAAAAGTTGAGTGTGAATCCAAAGAGCTGGAAAAAAAAGACTGCCCTTCTAGTTCGCTCAGAAAAGAACCCCTCCCATCGACTTGCCTTATAGTTTCCGAACTCGGAAAATATCGCTTCCGAGTGGTTGGTTGTGGACGGAGCCGACGCAAATGTAGACTCATACTCCATGTCGACAAGGACCTTCAGCATTGTGCTTTGAAAAGCCCTGGAAATACAAAAGATTGTAAAAGTTCGAGGTAATGAAAGAGTTTGTAAACCTATTCCAAACAGTCTTCTGCATTGGCCGCCAGGCGCTCATCTTCTTCATGATCTTTCGTTCGATGTTCTTCCGCAACTCGCTGACGCCGTGCGAGCTCTTGAACGTATAGTTGAGTTTCTGAACTCCGCCAAGCGGAGCCGGGCTCTTTTTGGTGAACATGGGAAACCAACACGACGCGTCTTCGACGTCAAAGTTTGTCATCGAAACTCGGTTTTCGGCTTGGATGTTGCAGTAAATCTGAAACAAATATCGCATAAGTTGGACGGCAGTCTGTTGGGGGGGGTGTCTAAAGGTCAGGCTTACGTTGTCTTGGGAGAAGATTTGAAACACCTTCGTCATTGGACAGAAGACGTCTTTCGTGGAGTACTTTTTTCCCGTGCTAGGGTCCACCATAACAAGACCACCATCCTCTGGGAACAAGACGTACGCGCTTTCCCCGTGTGGGTAGGCTATTCCCAGAACCACCCAACAGCGAATACCGATTGTTAGTAAGAAGTTTGCCAGGAGAACCCCCAAGTCCTTTGCGGAACCCCAGCTTGTGTCTAGCAGAGTCTGGAATGACGAATTCTAATCGACATAGAATGGCAGTATAGAAAAAACTTGTCCAACCTGATTGTTCAGCCAAATTCCTCGGAAATGCATGCACGGATGAAAATGTTTTAGAACGTTCAGCAGGGAAACGTATCTGCAGGCGCTCGCCATGATCTGAAGATCGGTTTCCCCGGCTTCAACTGGGAGCGGTACCGGTTCCAACAGTCGTGTCAAACACACTCGCTTGCCATCCATCGTGCACACCAGCGGATCGATGAAGCGACCTGGTTGCAGTGCTTTCGCTTGGATGCACCACTCTTGAATGTGCTGACGCACCTCCTTCAATTCGGAACAGTCGAGGCTTTTTGTCGTTACTCGGGGCATTTCAAAACTGGGCTCGACACTGACATAGAGCCATAGGTTGACGCGTTCCTTGATTTCGGGAATATTCTCCACTGCCAGAGCTTCGTTGAGTGACGGCGAGCTGTAGCCGAGCAGGATCTTCGGGGAGGCTAACTCAAACACGCCTTCGATCTGAAAAGAGTTGATGCTGCAAGGAGGTTGTTTAAAAAGTGAGCCATCCTACCCTTTGTCGTGCCAGAATCGTGCTGATCGGCAGTCGATACTCTCCCAACCAGTTCGACTGGAACCTTTGGTAGATCTCCATGGAGCGCTCTTCGCTGATGTGATTCTCCACGTATTCATCGAAAACTGCGATCTTAAGGTCGCCTTTGAGTTCAGTGGGGCTTCCGCTGAAAGAAAAATTGCCCTTTAGTTGGCAGTCTGGCGGAAGGCGTGTTTTGTTGAAAAATAGCACCGATAGATAACTAGCCGCACATCAAACTTAAGTTTGACTGGCTGGCTATCCAGCAAAGATCGGCCCTAAAGATCTTTCAACAAAGCACTCCACTGAAGGGTTTCCCAGTTGCGTACGATATTTGTAGAATCAACTGCTCATTCCAAGTGGGGCTGGACCCATCCGACGTAATCGTTCTTCCGCTTTGATCCATATACGTCGCTGAAACGTATGGCCTCACGTTTGAATACTTGAATGCTGTAAAGGAAGGTTTTCAGAAAAAGGATTGCTTTCGCTAATTGGTACAGGTGGTTGGAGACTTCGGTTCCTTTCATCAGTTTTATCACAGGAGCTCTGGAAAATCGGATCCTTTGGGTTATATCTACGTTACACCTCCCACCGATTAAACTGAGGAAAGCAACGCCGTCCCATCCACTCAATCTTACTCTGCGAGCTGAACATGGACGCGTTGCTGCTGTCCCGCCTGTCCAAAGCCGGTGCCGAAAATGTCCGAACGGGAATACCCGTTGCCCTCACCACATTCACCACGATATTGAACTTTTGTACATTCTGATGGCTCGTCGTGACTGTCGGTTGCGCTATCCTCGTCGGGTTTAACGGTCGACTTGGGCCGAAGATGTTCGCCAGCGATGCAAAGAACGCCTTCAACGTCACTATGCTATTTCCGACCAAGAGCTCGTCAGAGCCGCCAGTTGTCCGTGACAGCTGATCGCAGTGGTTCACCACAACCTCGTACAGATTTCGAAGGTACTTCTTCCCGTTGTGCTTGTGCACATCAATTGGATCCATCCAGTTGCCAATGTCAATCACTTTCTCGTCGAATTCCTCATCCAACTCGTGTTCCAGCAACGAAGCGAATTGGACATTCTTCGCCTTCATTTCGCATCGATAAATGGACGACAGCAGGCGAAAGCGTTGGTTGCTGTCAATCTCCTCGCGGGAGCAGAACGCCAAAAGGGTTTCCTGAAATGTGCAAGTACCTTCCTCTGTGTCATCTTCGTCCTCGGATGTCTGCTCGGGCTTTGGACTTTCGGCTGTTTCAATCAGTCGATTCCTTTGCCAACTCTGGAGTAAGTTGTCGGGTATTCGCGTTCTCGGTGTTGGCCGAGGAAAGATTGTGTTGAGGACCTCCTTGGAGTAGACTCCCTCATCGCATTGGAAACTGATGGTCAGGCGTCCGGAAATACTCTCCTGCTTGTGGGAGGAGAAACTAATTACCTCTGAGTGTTGAGCACTCTGGCCGATAGATGGCAGTGGGACCAGTATGTTGGCAATTTTGAGCGGCACTGAGGGCAGCTTCTTCTTCTCATAGAGCTGGGAGAATACGATTCTTGTGGGTCATTTGTCAAAAGCAGTCACTGCAAACTCACCTTAATTTTGATCTCCTTTGGGATTCTGCGGTCCAGGTAGATGCCAAGAGACTCATTTACGGGGAGAGATAAGTTCGGTTCCAGGCGAAAGCACTTTGTCGATCCCACAAGCTGCCCATCGAAGAACACCCTCATATAGTAGGTCTTGATCTTGTCCAACGGCTGGCACGGATCTGATGATTTCAAGCGCACGATTTCAATCTCGGGCTCTCCAGGAAGTCGGGTACACTGTTTCAGGGTCAGCTTTAGGTCCTTTTTGATATTTTCAATGGCAGGTTTCTTGGGCTTATCTGCAGCTCGTTCGGGGTCAGACTTGTAAAGTCTCTTGGCTCGGTAGTAGGCTTCGAGCTGCTCGCGGTAGATTTCGTTAAGTTCTGTTTCAAATCGTTTTGTCCACACAGCGGTGTCTTGATCTAGATCGACCTCGTTCAGCTTAATTTTCAACTTCAGCGATGTCCAATGGAACTCCTGATATTTCCGCAGGTTCTTCAACTTTATCCACATGTCTAGTATGCTGCGAAGGAGGTCCTTGCTAATCGCCTCCTCTTCGTGTATTTTACTTCTCAACTGTTTCAGCTTGTTGAGTCTTCCCTGTAAGTCTGAGAGATCGTCTGGCGAGCACTCTTCCAGCAGACCATTGACAGTCGTTCTCAAACCATCGAGATCGGTCTTCAATTTTGGAATAACTTCACTTTCCTTTCTACTGAAATGCACATGAAGAAGATCCTCCAACTTGTTGGCCAAAGAATGCTCCTCCTTCTGCAGCGGGTGCTCGGTGAATCTCAACTCCTTTATGTTCAGAGTGATCAACTTTCGGCTGGGGATCAGGGTGGAAGAACTCTCGCCCGGTTTCATGACACAAAAGATCGGCTTGAACTCTTTGTCACAAACAGTTGCATACAGCAGATCGTCCTTGAAGAAATTAGTTTGATTTTTCAGCGCACTGCCGGATGTGATTTGGTGGTCGTTACCTTCTTCGTGGCACCTGTTTACCATTCGGACGAGGTTTGCACTAGACTTCAGCACAGGATCTCCACTTTGCGTGTTCTGAATGTACGGGTCCACTACAGGCGAGGGAGTGAATAGGAGTTTGTCGTCGAAGAGTACTCTTACTGCTGGAGTCCATTTTACAGGATCCTCGTCTTCAATTTGAATGAAGGATGAAACTGTTTGAGTTCTAGGCGTTTCCGATCTTTCACTTTCTTCATCGGGGGTCGGAAGTTTGGGAGACTGCTGTGGCTCAATGTTGTCGCAGAAGAATGCGAGTCCCACTGCCTCGGCATCTTCTTCCATTTGATCTATAGAAAGTTCCGTTCTGTCCAAGATGGCTGCTACCTCCTTTTCTGTTTCTTGAAACTCCTTGGATAGTTTGGGTTTGCGTTTCTTTGGTTTCGATTTGTTTCTGCGCTTTTTGTGGGGCTTTTTCGAACTCGATTCGGGCATCTTGAGTCTGTAAATTATGGAAGTTAGTTGGCACCAGCTGTGTCCGGCTTTATTTTTTTATTTTACTTTTCTTACCTTTACTTTGGCTATTGGGACTTTCTTCCCTCTTTACTTTTGCAGTCTTTTTGAAGATGTTGCTGATACTCTTTGAACGCACTCGCTAAAAATGTACGTTTATTTTTTGTGACGTTTAATATCTAACAAGCTTGTAAAACTAAAACAATTGGCACCTAGCTAGAACAATTTGTTTTCTTTTTACAAGAACAACCTCCTTTTGTGCATATTTCTGTTTGGTTAACTTTTGTTTTGATTCTACCGTTGCCATGGCTTTTACTTTGTTCTACACACCAAATTGTTCCCCCTCAGTGTAAGCGTTTCCTTAAAACTGCCGACGTTTCGTTCCCAACAGTGACATTTCGGAAAAGTCACAGTTCTTCTCGCGGTTTTTGTTTACGTTTGTAAAAGTTTTTAGTTTTGATTTAGTTATATGTATAGTTAAACAATGTCCAACGATAAGAGGACAATATACGTTGGTGCACTCGCCGATGAAGTAACAGAGAAACTTCTAAATGACGCGTTCATTCCCTTCGGCGATATTGCCGACATCCAAATGCCGGTCGACTACGAATCCCAGAAGCACCGTGGATTTGCTTTCATCGAGTATGAAACTGCAGAGGATGCTGCCGCTGCAATTGATAATATGGTATTGTACTTGCGAAAATATTTGTCCATGGAAGTAATTTATAAATGTTGTGCAGAACGACTCGGAGCTGTGTGGCCGAACGATCCGTGTGAACCTGGCCAAACCTGTGCGCGTCAAGGAGGGAAGCTTCAAGCCTGTCTGGGCCGATGATGATTGGCTGCAGAAGCACGCTGGTGCGACACTCACAAATGAAGAAGGGGAAACAGTCGAACAGCCAGCCGCCGAAGAAGTAAGCAAAGCTGTTGAATTGCGCTCGTTCAGTTAGTAAGCCAAAAAATGTGTTCTTTAGGTGGAAACTACCACTCCAGTGGTCATTTCGAAAGCAGAAAAGCGCAATCCACAAGTGTTCTTTGACGTTCGTGTCGGCGGCAATGACATTGGACGAATTGTCATGCTCCTACGGGCGGATGTTGTCCCGAAGACGGCAGAGAACTTTCGCGCTTTGTGCACTCACGAGCAGGGTTTTGGCTATAAGGGGAGCACTTTCCATAGGATTATTCCAGAGTTTGTAAGTTGTCATTACAGTAGGTAAGAATGCAATTAATTCGTTAACCTTTGTCAGATGTGTCAAGGGGGAGACTTTACCAACAACAACGGCACGGGAGGCAAGTCAATTTATGGAAAGAAGTTCGCCGATGAAAACTTCAATCTGAAGCACAATGG
This sequence comes from Cheilosia impressa, assembly GCA_948293265.1. Taxonomy (NCBI): domain Eukaryota; kingdom Metazoa; phylum Arthropoda; class Insecta; order Diptera; family Syrphidae; genus Cheilosia; species Cheilosia impressa. The sequence goes on along the minus strand of OX411884.1, from coordinate 52,769,402 downwards.
CTTCGGCACGCTCTCGATGGCGAACTCTGGAGCCAACACCAATGGATCGCAGTTCTTCATATGCACCACAAAGTAAGAGGGGGGTATATGATTTATAGAACTTGTCACTCATTGTGTTTCATTCTAGGACGGATTGGTTGGATAACAAGCACGTTGTCTTCGGACACGTCATTAGCGGGGCGGATGTATTGAGGAAGATCGAACGTTGTGGAACCAAAGCTGGCACAACGACGCAGAAGGTCATCATCTATTCATGTGGGGAGTTGAAATAAAGACAGTTTAAGAACACAACTCGCTTTGGTTTTCAGTTTTGTGATGTAGTTTTTCATAAAACACTTCTCTTGGGGGAGGCGGACTTTCAATGGTGGAATAGTGGTCTGGGTTGTCAGCACGTCCTCTGCCCGAGAGTGGTGTAAGGTTTCTTTATTCGATTTATACGTAAGGAACTCTTAAGCTACACTTCATAGTAGACTCTTTTCTATGACTCCAAGTGCAGCTTAAGTGTTCCATTCAGCGTGCGTTATGAGTGCCAGCTTCGCCAACCAATAAGGCTTTGTTTAGGTGGTTATTCACAGATGATAACCTTCTGGCTTCATGCTTCTGTCTGTATAAGTTGGGATTGAATATTCAAAGTGACTTCTAAAAGGAATGAGCAGGAGTTCTGACACATGTTCTCTGGTTTTCATCTGCTTCAAGTTACTCCCAAGGCGAGAGAATTATTACTCACCTTTGCTTTTCATTGCGACTTGCTGGCTTAAAATGTGCATTTCAAAGAAACACTTACTAGGGAACTCCTGTGAATGTGCCTTCAAAGTATTAAAAAACAAAACTTGTCTTATTGTTAATCTCCATGAAATTAACTCTTTATTCAGTGCAGTTTATCATTTAGAACTAGTTTTACATTGGAAAACTTATTTTAGAAGATATTTCGGACATTTGTGCGTCATTTGCCGTGCTTTTGGATTCTAAACAAAAGTTATTTTTGCTTTTATTGTTTTATTGTGATTTCATCTATTTTAGATGTTAAATGTTGATTTTGTTTTAAAATTAAGCAGGCTCTTTCGATAAATTGACTGACAGCAGGGATGCCAACAGCAACAAATTAATCAACGCGTTATATCGGCTCAATTTTAATTGACATGCGTCTTAGATGGGACAAAAAGCTCGTCGCGAATTGTCAAATTCGTATAGAAAGTTGCAGCTGCAGGAGAAGGTGAACCTACTCTATCTTTTTGTTCGATATTTTTATGTACGGCCTACCGCATTCGTGAGCGAGGCGGGAGTACAGGGCAGGGCACTCATTCTGTAATTTTTCAGACGATTATCGTCGAAACGATAGACCTCCAAAACCAGCAACTAAGTGCTAAAATTACAAGTTTGAGACCTTAATCCAGTTCATTTTCCAGAAACATAATGACAGCTGACGTTTGTCAAAAAAATTGGAGCAGAATATGACTTCTTTTGGTGATCAAAGTGAACCTTCCCCCAGGTGTTGATTATGTTGTAAAATAGGCACTCGTAAGCAGACTGTTGATATACAGTAGAACTAGAGTTGCTTAAAGTAAGATCCTTCGGGCACATCTACTACAATTTGAATTTCTCTATCCTCGCATTTTTTTTGCAGAGTTGTGGAAATCCATACGCTGCTGGTTTGCTAAGTATGAATCTATTCCAGATCCACTTAAAGGCCTTTCAAATGTCCAACGACACAGTGCTACGTGACATGTCTTGGCTCAGCAGAAGAACGACGGGAAATCTCTTGGACGTGTATTGTACGTCAATTGAATATTACCTACTGTATTTTACGCATGACAACAAATTTGGATGTATGGCTCGTCGAGCATGGCGGCAAAAACTATGTAAAGTACGAAGTGGCTAGAGATTATCTGTAGTTTTGTACTTACTGACGTTTGTCTGGCTTCGGGAAACGTCTATGCTCTATGTATTTGACGAAACGTGATGGTATTTTCATTAAAAATTGTGTTTTAAGAAATAAGTTGGGCCCTAACACGTACAGGATCGTGACCGAAAGGGAAATACCGGAATTTGGAGTCCTTTTATCGAGCGTAGCGAGCTACATAATTCCCATATTTGCTGCGATTTAACTTTGACATTTCGTTACGTAGCCGTGTCCCAAACGAGATGCGAACAGCAACAGCAGTTTTTGATGACAGTTTGTCCGATTATCTTTTATTTCTTTAAATAGTTTTCATAACCAAAAGACGCGCATATTCAAGTATGCAGCCGGATGTCATATTTGTTTAAACATTGACTAGAACTTTGACTATTTAAATAAATATTTCTTTCTGTGTACCTACATAAGCTCAATAATTGTTCATCTAAAAATGAAGTGACACTGATTTGGGTACGAGGACACATAGGGATCGAAGGCAATGAAAAGGCGGACTCCCTTGCAAAACAGGGGTCAACTGAAAAGTTGCTGGGACCATAACCATTCTGTTCAATTGGCAGAGGAATGGTAGAACAGCTGAATCACAAATGGATCACGGCAGAAAACCTGAGAAGGTGGTCAACCGTGGAACAATGTAGACAGGCTAAAATGGCAATTAAGTGGCCGACCTGATCCAGTCAGAGAAGGGTTCTAAGCATGAGTCGAGGAACATTGAAATGGGTGGTGGCTTTGTCTACAGGACATGGTAATTTCGGATATCACTTAAGGAAGATGGGCCTTAGAGAGGATGATACTTGTAAGCTATGCCTGGAGGAATCTGAGACTTTGGCACATATACTGTGTCAATGTCCGGCGTTGGCTGGCAGAAGAATGAGGATCTTGGGACATCATTGGGTCGAGACCCAGTCGATGAAATAGATCTCAGATCTCCCATAAACAGATGATAGCGTTAACACTAGGAATCGAGCCTAGAGAAGAACTGTGGAGAAATCCAGAGAGACCCTCTGAGTAAGATTTATAGTGGTAGAGAGACGAAAAGAGACGCGACAATGGTGGTCTGATTCGAATATCTCTCGAAATCTATATATATACATCTTTCTACTTACGAGATGCAGTCGTAGGTCGTACAATTGATGCTCAAAGATCCAATTTTTGATAGGTTCGACTGTATGAAAGCCACCATAACTCACATTGAACTCACATTCAACGGAGTGTCCACGATTTTCTTACCCCAGTATCAGTCCTTTTATCCAACCATCTATAATATTGCTAGAGTTCCCCAATGGGTAGAAATTTTAATGACCTGGCTCATACCCAACATATTGGAAAATAAATTCCACACAGCGTTGCATCTCTGCACAATCTTCCCAACAAAAATCAAACGAATATGTTGCGTTTGACGCAGTGAAAGTGGTTCTTAACTAATTGCCTTCACCCAAAGAAATTGGTTGATAAATACCAAATACCAATTGATAATAGACAATTGCAATAGGGGCCTATTTGTTGTACACTGTCAGCCCAGAGTTCACTTTGACAAGTTATCTACGCAAAACCGAGTTCAAAACTGACTTGGTTTAATGATAACCAATTGCGCTTGTTAACTTTAGTGACGGTTTGTAGATCCAAGTCGGGATCAAAATAACAAAGTCAATGGTCACAATGAAATTCATAAACAAGTAAAAGTGTTACCCTCCACTGCATAGAAGTCATGCAAAATTGGTTTCGTATGGGAAGTACCAGGACTACTTGATCGAAATAGCCCATAATATCAACCTAACCAAGATAAAAAGAAGTCCTTCCACTAAAATGTATTCCTTTGGGCGTTATTGTGCTTTCAACAAACAGACGGACAAACAGACAGACGAACATGGCTAAATCGATACGGAATGTGATCCTGATTCAGAATATAATCTACTTCATGAGGTCTCCGGTGACTCCTTCTTGGCGCTACAAATGTAATGACAAAGTGAATATAAACCTTCCTGTGGAGGGTATTAAAAATACCAATGGTCTGCAAAATACACAAACCAATGCATGCTGCTTTCGCGCAAACGCGGACTTACTAGATAGAGTCTTAGAATCATGCGATTAAACTAATCGGAGATTCGAATATTGGACTTTATAAAGGGTTTTTCAATAAGAGCGCTACAAAGGTTTTTTTTATAAAACAAAAACCGTTTTGGATATCAATTCTTTATTCCTGTGGAAGTACGTTCGATGCCATTATGTATGGAACTCGATTTCTTTTGCATGGCCACCACGGGCACGCTTGCAGAAGTCCAGACGCTGAACACAATTTTAAAGCATAAATCGGCCGATACTGCTGCAATTTCACGTTCGATGTTCGTACGAAGTTCATCAATCGTCGCTGGCTTGTTGGCATAGACCATAGACTTGACGTAGCCCCACAGGAAATAGTCTAACGGCGTCAAATCGCACGACCGAGGCGGCCAAGCGACTGGACCATTTCGTGAGATAACACGTTCTCCAAACTTGGGTTCCAATAAATTGATTGTGACATTCGCTGTGTGGTTTGGCTCCAAGTCCATATCATCCAATTGGTTCGAAAAATATTCGGTTATCATTGAACGGTAGCGATTCCCATTCACGGTAACGTGCCGGTCTTGATCATCACGGAAGAAGTCGCCGCCGCCGGCCCATAAACCACACCAAACCGTAATTTTTTCGGGATGCAATGATGACTCATGGAGTACGTGTGGATTGCTGCCTGACCAATACCGCATATTTTGTTTATTGACGAAGCCATTCAGCCAGAAATGAGCCTCATCGCTGAAGATGATTTTTCGATGAAAATCCGAATCATTTTCAAGTTGTTGCTCAGCCCAATTCACGAACATACGACGCTTCTGGTGGTCAAGCGGCTTCAGTTCTTGCGTCAATTTAATCTTGTAAGGATGTAGGCCAAGATCTTTTCGCAAAATTCGCCACAACGACGTCACAGAGATGCCCAACGCTTGAGAACGACGTGTGAGAGACAGAGAGACACATTTGGGCTTTCTTCAACTGAAGCCTCAGCGGCAGCAATATTCTCGACTGGCACGGGAACATTTTGTACTGTGTCTGTGGATTAAAATTGTTCCACTAGACGCTTAATTGTTGATTTGCTAGGACGATAATGACGACCATAAATTGGACGTAGCGCTCTTAACGTTGAGGCCACTGACTCCGAATTTCGGTAGTAAATTTCAATAATTTCGACTCGTTGTTGGCTCGTATATCTTTCCATCATGAAATGGCAAACCTTACTGAAGAGAAATGTCAAAAGAGCGGCAAGAAATTCGGCGTCGTTTGCTGTCTCTGTCGCTTTACTTTAGTAGTTGTCCGTATTGAAAAACCCTTTACATAAATTCGCTTGAAAATCATAGAAATGTTACATGTCCCTCATTGTTCTGTCGTTATTTAAACAAACCAGAGCTCAAATGAAATTGCCAGCTGCATTCCGCCACCTCAACAACTCGGCAATAACAGAAATACGAACTCGTCATGCTAGGAATGCACATCTGTTCACCCCTAAGCCTATTTTCGGTCGCACTATGAAATACAGAGACTCATTCATATCACGACTGTCGAATGCTTTGCCAAGCTCTGTTCTTCCTCCTTATTGCAGGCACTTAAAACCAATGCGCATCGGTATCTCCTGTATAATCTGTCCCCATTTCCCTAATGCCCGCGCTGTGTATTTCAGCCATAACCTCCTTGGGGCGAACTTATTACACAAAAAATCGCCCTGAAGATTGTAGACTGTTCGATTATGGAGTTACTCGTACGTGAGGCAAAAAATGTTGCACCGTCGAGCAGAAGTTTCAATCAGCAAACGCATCAGCACCGCAAATAAGCACTGATGCCGCATCACTGCGCGAATGTTTGATGTAACTTACACTCAGACGAGTGATATTCAATTTTGCGTGATGCAAGGCTATCGCCGAAACGATATCGTCAGCCGATTAATGACTTACGGAATGAGTGCCAAAGTCTTGCCGTAGCTAACGAGCCAGTAGTACCACCAGTCGTACTACAGCTTTTCTTTTGCCTGCGGGATACCGCTTCCTTTCCCATCGACTTCCAATTTGCTCAAGGAAATACCTTGAAACGTTTAAAACAACCCCACACCAACCACAAAAGTTAAAACACGAGATTTATTTGCAATTGCAACGAGAAGTAGACCATTTTATTATTTCAAGGAATTTCTACACTTTTCTTCCGCGTCTCACGGGATCACCACCCGCAGCACATCGCACTAGTCCTGCAAGAGATAAAAATAGTTCCGTTTAAGCAAAGCGACCATTTGCAAAGTATTGTTTATTAAATTCGCTGTAGTCAGGTTAAAGTGAACAGCATGGTTTTTATTTGGGTTCGCTCAGTAGAGGGAACCTGAATAGGTAAGGATATCATCATTCAAAGGTTTCTTTTCCAACGGAATGCAATTCGATGATGCTTACCTTGGGATTTGCCATCCAATCGATTGGTTTCGTCAAGAATTATGCCGCCTTCTCCTCTACAACTGCCACTGAAAAAAAAACAAGAAACAAATACTTTAGAACCATTTCAATTGAAGTCGCACATTCCACAACAAAAGGAATGCACATGGTCAGCTTTAAATTAACAGCATGGTTTTTATTTGGGTTCGCTCAGAAGAGGGAACCTGTGAAGGTTAAAATTTCATCATAAAAAAAGTCAGAACTTTAAACCCGATCGAGTGGACAACAAATAGGTACCAACCTCTGTCGGGTGATTTGGCGGCATCTCAGCTAAAAGACTTGTGTTCCATAGTTCGCCAACTGCAAATGAAAAGACGAATTAGTTGGAACGCTTCTAGACATCGTGAACAGTTAGTGGGTGATTCTGTCAGTGCGAAAGTTTGTTACATCTTAATTCAAATGAACTATACTAATGATGAGTCATCAAAGTATTCTCAAAGGTAGTAGGGCAGACAGTGAATAGACTTACCCTGTGCTGTTCAAACGGCGTCCTGCGATTAATATTGGCACCAAAGTCCGGCACTGTAAAGGGAGAAAAACACGTTAGCACATTTCAAGCAATCTGTAGGATCTGGCTTCGTAAAGAAGCGTTATCAGTATCCTTTTGGTTTAATAGTGTGGAATCAGCACAGAACTTGATTCAGATTAAAGTTATCATCAGTAAATGACCGCTTTGCTGCCAAGGGATTGCTATTTAGGAAAACTCTTGGCAGCAGATTTGAGAAAGTTGTTCGACTCTTACCTTGTGGTTTTATCCGAGTTTTACACACGATTTTGAGCAACCAAAGACTGCACACTCACGCCCCTCTGTAAAAATAGAACAAAAAAGACCAACGTTAGACAGAACGTCACTTCAAATTGCAGGAGGTATCATAGGGAATTGTTTTCAGTATCCTTTTGGTTAATAGTGTGGAAATCAGCATAGAACTTGATTTCAGATTGAAGTTATCATCATTCAAACGATGTGCTCGTCTTCTCAAAAATTAAATGAACTTACCTTAGGTGCGATGTTGAATTCGATTGTGGACGTGATGCATCCGATGATTTAGTAGAACACCACCTGAAACCAACGAAAACTACCCCATTAGTCCTGATTGAATACATTTTTCCAAACTCGAAAGTTTTGCTCTTAAGAATCCATCAGTTGGCCGTTCTTATCAATCCGCAAAATTAAATGAACAAGTTCATTGTTTTTAGGAAGTAGAACACTCATCAGTAGATTATGAAGAACCCCAATCAACAATTTTATGTTACTCACCATTTTCATCCACGAAAATTCGATAAATCTTGCAGATTTTTCCATCAATTTGCCAAGCAGTGCGTTTGTTGGAGTTTTCCATTTTGAAATCTTGCGCTATTTTTAATAGTCGGCGACATTTTGTCGCTTAAATTCATTTCGAAGATTTGTTTCTTGCGACTACTGCCGGCGGAATTTGAAGTCAAAGTGAACGAGTGGAAGGAAATATGCAGGAAAGGAAGAAGAAGAAAACTGTAAAGATGAACGCGAACGATGTGAAGTTGATATCGGTTGGATGTGAAGTTCCGTTTCGTTTTATAATTTTTCTGTTGCTTGCGGTATGATTACATTGATGGAGATGATGGTTCGTTTGCTGACATTTTAAATAATGTCTAGTATACGTTTTAAAGAAAGGGTTCGATAGATAATTTTAATGGAAATTATTATACAAATTAAATAATTTCTCTAAATATGTAGTTTGAATTAATAGGTTTGTTTGACTAAGTTAACCCTAATGCGTTCGATATAGCACTGAACTCGCCCATACACTGAAAACCTGTGTTTGACGTGGCTTCTAATTGTGCCCTGAACTGACCCCAGTTAATTTGTCGGGGCAAGAATTCAGTGCTGAGTTTTGCTGTCATTCATATTCAAACTCATCATCGATATTCCGAACACTTGTATCAACTATTTGCATTTGCAATATGGCCAACCCAAATTCAGAATTAAGTTCACTTATTTTTAACAATAAACGGGAAAAAGTGTAACCAAAAGATAAATATTTATCAATATCAAAAACTGACAGTTTTTTCAGTATTGTGCAGGGTTTTTGACAGACGTGGAGTATTAACTGACTTATGTCAAACTCCATATAAAAAGAAATTGACATTTCACCATTTGCGCTAGACGTCTAGCACTTTTTGTGAAACATCCCTTTCAGGAAAATTTTCTCAATCTAAAACTAGCCGCTGCATTGAGAGATGAAAAACGACTTGTCAAAGGAAATCGTTCAAACGCTTACTTAATAAAAATAAATACGAAGCCGAGCAAGTGAAATTGCAAGTAAAATGGCGATTCAGATATTGTTTTTACAATAGGCCTGTTTCTTTTTGAGCTTCGATCTCAGCAAAGCAAAGTAAAGTAGGATTTTCAGCATGCAATTACAACAACTACGCTCTACTTGACACTTCGAGACTCGCAGTAGTTGTTGTAATATGTGTGCTGAAAATCCCACTTTACTTTGCTTTGCTGAGATCGAAGTTAAAAAAAAACACGCCTATTAAACGCGAAAAAGTGTTACCAAAAGCTAAGTATTTCAAAAATATGAAAAAACTGACAGACTTCAGGGAACCATTTTGTGTTCAATATAGAATTGTATATCTGAATTTTCAGGGTTGTGCAGGGCTTTTGACAACCGTGGAAATTAGCTGACACTTCTCAGTGCGCACTAGTCAAACAAACCTAATGATGCGAAATCGAATGGTAGTCGTTTTCGCTGTTTCGTGTCAGTCTGTCAAAATTAAGTCCAAGTTCTATCGCACACGATGATGCGTTTCAAAAAATAGAAGATGTTCACAACAATAGGCGTGTTTTTTTGAGCTTCGATCTCAGCAAAGCAAAGTAAAGTAGGATTTTCAGCACACATTTTACAACAACTACTGCGAGTCTCGAAGTGTCAAGTAGAGCGTAGTTGTTGTAATTGCGTGCTGAAAATCCTACTTTACTTTGCTTTGCTGAGATCGAACCTCAAAAAAACAGGGCTAATATGACACGAGTGCGACAACATTTTCGAACAAAACTCTATAAAATGTGGTTTGGTTTTTGTTTTTCTACAATTTTTTTTTAGCTGTCACTTGGTTTTGATTTATCCTACTCATTTGGCACTGACATTTCACACTGACGTTGTTGGGAACTACTCTGTTCAGGCGATAATTCTTGCTAGTTGTTGGTCGCAGTGGTTGTTATTTTTGAAATGTTTGCCTACATCTATTTTGTTTTATAAAAAATGCTAAACACAACAATGATGGAAGGTAAATGAGTACCTTGCAATCGATTTCTATATCATTTGATCGAAATACGTGAAGCAAACACAAATTTGCAGAATAAATAGCAAACGTCAGAGAGCGTTAACAAATTTGACGTAACTACTTGGATATTTCTTTTTTGTTTGTAAATGAGGCGTATTTTTGAGGTGAAAATTGGAAAACTGCGTCAATTTTGAGTACATGTATAGGCATTTTATTGAGCATCACTTATGGTGACTTCTGTCGTGTTAAGAATTGACCTGGAAGTGCACTTTGTTTGTCAATGAAACATAGAATACATCGAAAGAGCACTTCTAGATTTGCTCTTTTCATAGAAAGGGCATTTCTTTTCTTCAGTCGAAAACGCCATTAGAGTCTGAATTTATTTAGTTAAATCTTCATAAAAGAGGTGATTTTGAGTTCAACAAACATTCCACTCTCCTGATTTGCATTAATCCTCAACCAAAGTGACAGCAGTAAAACTGAACAATTTCTGAAAATAAATTTCCAAAAATGCTGCTGAAAATTCACGAAAAACTCAACGGCCTTATATTCTGCAGCAATTGCTTCATATAGCATATCAGGCTCGGATTCTTCAAACGCATCTCACTCGCGTCGTTAAAAGTCGATGTAATAAGATGATTCAGATCCGGATACCACTGCAAAGGCTCCGGCATTAGTTTGAGGTTCGTATTTGACGTGAGATTTACCTCAATATTCCTCCAGGTGGGAGTGTATTCCAATTCGATGGTCTCCAAGTCGGTACACAATTCTCTTACATCCACAAACGTGACATCCTCCGGTGTAACTCGAAGTAAATGAAAATCTTCATCCAAATCGCGGAGTTCGCCGAGTTTCAAAACCATGCTTCGTCGGTCTGACAGCTTATTCCAAAGGGAACATCCAAACTGCAGGGACGTCGCGTAGAGGCTTATGCAGTTATATGTGTGCAACTCGGTAGCCAAATGTTTCTCAGAAAAGTAACCTAAAGTTTTCTTTTTGTGTGAAACAGAATTGCTTGAAGTTGGTGGGTTGACTTACCAGTCACATACAAGGCAGCATCACGTTCTGGGAATATGTTGAGGTGCTTTTGGTGGAGCTTCTATGAGAGAAGTCAGAAATTGCTGTAAATTTATATTTTTGTCGCTAAGTACCTCTTTTAAAGTCTTGAAGTCGCTTACTGGCTCTTCGATCTCCAAGTAGACCTTTCGGCTTTTATAGTACTTTGTAAAGTCAGTTACACGCGCTCTATAACCCTCCGGTGTGACGTATATTCGAAATACTGCAAACGCGCTTTCAACTGTCAGTTGTACTTCCTGAGGGCTGTAATATTTTATTTGAATCATTTCATCTAATAACTTGAAGTAAGACTAGATAATGTCAAATGATGGTATTATCTGTCACATCAAATAAGCGTCAAACCTTCACTACAAATATGTATGTAGAGTTTGACACTTATTTGACATTTAGCAATGGCCGCATTCAAGAATCTAGTTATCTCAAGTCGACTAGATTGGTCTGGATGAGATATAACCTGAAAGCAAAAACTAGATTGGTCGGGAACGTCACTTGTTCTGCGACAGGTACTCAGTCACGAATTTCTTGACTAGATTCGTCGGCTACCCCTCCATAAACGTCAACTGAAACAGTGCCCATTTGACCGTTTTCCCCCAATCAAAACCGAGATACACTTAGTGAGAGAGCTGTCAGACTTACTAAGCTCGATACTTGAACGTCCCCAATCACTTGAACGCGCCCATTGAATTTGTTCTTTAATAGCCCTGTTTTTTTGAGCTTCGATCTCAGCAAAGCAAAGTAAAGTAGGATTTTCAGCACGCATTTACAACAACTACGCTCTACTTGACACTTCGAGACTCGCAGTAGTTGTTGTAATTAGTGTGCTGAAAAATCTACTTTACTTTGCTTTGCTGAGATCGAAGCTCAAAAAAACGCGCCTAATGCCGTTGCAATTGGACACGCAAAGAATATAGAAAACTCACAATGACAGTACTTGAGTCTTGATTTGACATAACCACATGGGGAGTACTCACTTTTCTTTGCACGGCTGCAGTGACCAGTGTTGGAATGGAAAATGTTGGTAGCGATTAAAAGCAAAGCCAAATGTCCCTAAAAGTTCAGTGGCATTAATTGCTGTTCATTATAAACGTCACTTTACATATTTCGCTCTATACAAACCCAATCGATCTGTCCAAATGGTAACCTTTCTATCACTTGCAATAAATTGCGTTTTCAGTATATTCGCAGTTGACCATTTCGACGGTGGTTCTTCCTCTTCACATTTTTTAGCTGTCAAAATATTGTTTAACTAAAATTCAATGTAGACTAAGGTTAGACGAGGCGTTATTCGTCCCAAGACCCTTCGCAGTCGCAAGAATATTCGCAGATCGCACGACTGATTGTTGTCTCGTTCTTTAGGTCTTGAGACTGCAAAGTCGTGTGAAGGAAAATCGGATGTACGTGACAGCCCTCAAACAAATTACCTCCACTAACAGCTGCCATTTTGCTGGCTCTATTGCTTAAGGCTTTTGGATTATCCCCGTCATGATGGACCGATTTCCGGACAACATCTGCTTCACTCAGTGACTCCTTGCTAGCAGTGGCAAGTAAAGTCCTACCAGCCTTTCCATGTACTACCAATTTACTGGTAATCGTATCCTTTTTGTGTATTCTGACATATTTTTCATATTTGTCTGCCGAAATTTTGACTGGATTTCCACGATTGTCCTTAAAACTCGATCTACAATACGACTCCTTGATCGCCTCTAATGCTGCCATGAAGTCTGAAAAATTCTCATAGGGGTGTGCTACCGGCTTTCCAGCTTGTTCTTGCGTGGGCAAGATTACAACTGGAAGGACTTTTTTGAACAAGGGAAACAGTCTTTCGGGACAGTTCTGAACGTCAAAAGACAACACCTGTCTTTGCATCACGAGTTCTTTTTCCTTGTTCTCGTCCTCGATAGTTGGCTTTGTACGACCCAACGTGGTCTTTGACTTTTTGTCTTCGTCCTCATTGTGCAAGTCATCGGGGAATTTGAACGAGGAAATGACTCGCGGCATGCTATGCTCGATGAAGTCGTGCATCAGCGGCTTCGTGAAAAGCTCGTGCAGGTTGAAGTCATTGATGATGACCGGTGAACTAATGTGCAGCAAATTTCCTGTTTCCTCTGTGTCATTGCTCGATCCGTTTGCTGTACTCTCTTCGAATAAACACGGCATAGGTTCACCCCAGTGGCAGAAGTGCTCGGGAAGCTCAAAGGTTATTTGAAAAAACTTGGAAGTATCATCAGTCGTGCCCAAGTCCGATTGAAGGCTTTTATATTGGACGCTTTTGCTTGTCCTGTACCACGCCATGATGAGCTTGGGAAAGGAGTCTGCTTTCGGCTTTGAGAGGCAATTCAGCTGGTATACGCCTCCGAGAATCTGATACTTTCTAAGGTTCACCTACAGATTAGAGAATTTAAGGATTTGGTCGGGAAACAAGAATACTCCTTGTGACAGAATAATCAATCGGATTGGGCTGTCAAACATGCAGAGGTATCGCCCTTACCTCTCCGTTTGATAGTCCAAAGGTGTCAGGATGGAACTTCCTCAGTAATTCCTCGTACTCCAAGCGGTCGTGCTTGAGAAAATCTTCACGAATTTGAGGCACTAGGTCTGGTGTGACTATCGGAGGTTCCTTGGGACCTTTCTTGGGTTTTGCTGATGGATCAGGTTTCTTTGGGCGAGCCTTTGCGTCCTTGCCGTCTTTTTGTTTCAGTTGTTTAGCTTTGAGCTCATCCTCTTCAGCCTTTAAGCTAAAAGTTTAGGGGCAAACGGAATAATTTTTGCTGTAGGCTTTGAAGTTTCTTACATCAGGAACAAAATATGAGTTCCATCACAATCTTACCGCAAAGCTTCTTCAAAATCCTCCCTCTGTTTGACCATGCTTGCTCTAACTTCTGCTTGGATTTCCTTTTGAGTTTTCCACTCTCTATGTAAACTTGCTATCAAATCTGAAATGTTAAAGTTTTTAAAAGGACGAGTCAACAACTCACTCCTACTTTGGTTGTCTTCATCGGTTTCAGGCAGAGCGAAATACCTCGCTACAGCGCTAAAGTGGTCAAAATGGCAGTGCAAACCTCTTATAACCATATTCTCACACAAAACTCCAAATGGCAACACCAAGTCGACCTTAATTTTGTACAATTTCACTCTTTTTGATGCAGTTCTGCAATTGATATACCAAAAAATGTAAGCATGCAACGCACACGCCAGCCTGTGAACTTACTCATCGGGATCTAGACAAATTGGAACATTTTTAAAGGTCCACAGGTGAATGCCAAAGTGCTGGGCTTGATGCGAATATTCAGCTGTGGTGACGTCTATTGAACTGTATAAAGTTTGGTGGATTAGAAGAAAAATTGACAGCCAACGAAATTAGGTCTGTTTGGCACAGTTAGGGGTGAGAATGTCAAATATTTTTACAAACTGTCAGATATATGTGTTTTATGAGCCGAAAGGCTTAAAAACTGGCATGTTTAAAGTGTTGATGTGAGAAATCAACTGTCAAAGCTGTGAAAACCCGAACAGCATTTTAAAACTCTACGAATACGCAAACAGACCTCTGATTGTACGAACCTCATGTAAGCTTCCTCAGAGCATAAAACTCTATACGTCAATTTGTCAATAAAATGGTTTATCTGTTTATACGCTTGAAACTTCATCTAAAACAAGAGTAGTATCAAAACTGTCATCAATAAAACTCCCTCCTACCTCCTTCACATCGTTTAGAATCCTCTCTGACAGCTCTCTAGTTGGCTTTTCCAAAAAGTCTTGAATCCTTCGTGAAACCTAGTAGAACGTTCAATTAGGTAGTAGTATTCGAAAAACGGTTTCTCTTGACAAATTCTTACCGCCATAACCTCATTAATTCGAACATCATATTGTTCACCAAAATCACACCGACCGTCCTGGAGAAACCGTTTTGTCAAATTCACGGAATCTATGTCCTGATTTAAAATGCTGCGCTCATCCACCCCCAGCAGCCAGTTGATGGTATGCTCCACATCTTCCTTTTCGAATTGCGATGTTTTATATATGAAGTTTCGAACTGTCTCAGGTTCGAATGGTTTCGGCAACTTGTCACAGGCGAGGTATGCTTGCCACTAAGACAATTTGTGAGGTTTACAGATTCGAATTAATAGGGCCCAAGAAATAGAATGGAGACGTTCAAGTATCTAGTTTAGTAAATCTGACAGCTGTCTGACATTCCTGACCAATTTAGTTTTTGGTTCAGGTTACATCTTATCCAGACCAATCTAGTCGACTTAAGGTAACTAGATTCTTGAATGTGGCCAATCTGTCGTGTCCATTGTGTCAACGGATCTGTCAACGTTTAGTAACGGTCGAACGCATGTTTGATATAATTTTAATAATACGAGTATTTTTTTTCCAGAATGAAATTGCTTAATCTCAATTGAAAACTGTCAACGCATTCAAAGGGTACGGAATGTAAACTACGAACATGCATTGCTTGTGGGCTACCTTCGATAATTTGACGTTTGTTCTATCCTTAGTCAGTATGAAAACGTTGCCACAACGGGCATGACAGACTCTATTGGTTGTTCCCTTACTTACCTCTTCTTTTTCAAGTTTTTCTTTATCTTCCTCTTGAACTGCTTTTTCGGCATCTGTCGGATAATTTCGAAGAATAGTTTCAGCTTCTGACAGTTCTATAGCTTCATACAAACCGTTGATAAAAGCTGTGCTATTCCGCACGCGCTGAATTAAACTATCATTTTTCATCTGAAGAACATGGTTCTCCTCGAGAGTTATCAATGCATACTCCTTGATTGGTGCGTGGGAATGGGATGGAATTGGAGTACTGGGACCTGGCTTTCTTCCTTTTTGTTTTGACATTTTATTTAGAAAATAAACAATTCAATTCAAATCAAATGTTGACTAGATGAGTTATAATTTGCCGGCTTTAATTTACTGAATTCTTTTCGTTTCAGCATCATTTGTCATTGCAACTGGAAATGTCTCGGTGAGTGGTTGTTTTATTTTAGATTTAATTTGTAACGAAAATACGACGTTGAGCTAAAATGTTGAGCAGAACGATTGTCAAATGAATTATATATCGAAACCGAATATAAGGTTCATCATCTTCTCGCGTTTTTCTCTCTGATGGATCGCAAAAATATTGGCTGCGTTCCATTGACCGCTAGCGATGTGTCAAATTAATGTCACACTTCAAGCAATGATAGGAAGGCGAGTGGAACTTTGGGTTTCTGCTTTGACTTTTGGTGTTGGCCGTTGGCTTACATAAAAGACAAATTCAATAAAATTTAAAGACACAATGTCCTTTGGATTCTTTAATTGGAATTTTAAGAAGTAATTCCTTATCTAAAAAGCAAACAGGCAAAGATGATAAAACTTGGAAAAAAAATGTACATCAGACAGTAAGGGACGGATAGGTACACAGTAAAAGCATTAATTTTGTCGTTTCGTTTCGAAGAGCGCTCTTTCCATCATCCTCTCTCTCTCTCTTTATCTCACTTGAATTTATTCAATGGCGTTGAATCATTCGATGTCGTTTCTTCTCCAAGCCGAGTAGATCGTTTTCGATCATGAGCGGTCCACTTGATGTCCGTCGCTTGCTGAACATACCCATTTGTTGTAAACTCAAAGCTGGCACGGAACATCTTCTGGACGAGGGGCTTTCTACAATGCAAGCACATTACAAACAAAATCGCATTTGAAATAAATGTCAGAACTTACCAGAAATGACTAAGCTCTTCGGTCTAAAACTGGATGCAACCGAATTCATAGGTACGACATTATTCTCGACTGGGACTTCCACTAGTACTGGGGTGCTATCCGAACAGCTAGACCGTTCGTCTACAGATGTGTATGATCTCAATATGGGATAGATGCGTTTGGATCGTTGCAATATTGGTCGATCAACGGATTTCGACCGGGAATTCATGGTGAGCAGGCGGTTTTCTTCAATTTGAGATATTTTTTGTATCCTTGAACGTTATGGTGCAGAAAAACATTTTGTAACACACATAGAGATACAGAATAGCGAAAATAGACACAACATTTATAAATATCTAAACTAGTAGAAAAGAAATCAGAAAGACAGATAAAAAATAGTTGTGATCGAGTTTTACATACCGCATTTACATTCTGGATAAGCTACAAAAATGTCCACAAACTAAATGGAGTTTGTGAGGGGTGCCTAAGGCGGGGTTGTGTTTGTTCTTAGAAAGCTTACAGTTTTCCAAAATAAACTGTATATTGGTTGAAAAATACCGCTTTCGAGGCACGCGCTAATTACAAAGTCCAACAATTCGAAAGTAGTCTTTGAAATTTAATTGATGAAATGACGTTTTGTAAAATTTTACATGCGTTTTTTCAGTAGTTAGTGGAACTCTCCATAATAACTCTGGAATTGTCCCTTGTCTATATTCGCAAGCGTTTCGCTGTCGATTTATAGACCACCAGCAGCTTCCTTGGCTGCAATTTTCATCCCCCTGGCTAAATTCTGACAGCTTTTTTATGGTGCAAGCGTTTCGCTCTCGATTTGTAGACCACCACCGGCAGCTTATTTGGCTGAAATTTGTATATCCCTGGTAAATGCTGACAGCTTTCTATGGCGCCTGCATTTTGGGTGTGTTCGACGATTCTCTGTTTTTCGTGTTCGTTCTGAATTTGTGTAGTAGAGGTACCTAAATCGGTTCAAACAAACAGGGATGGATTTTGTAGGACCTTCTGTTGAAAACGTAGCGATGCAACAGCTTCTTCTGCAGAGAGTCAGGTTGTTATTCTTTGCTTTTAAAACATTCCTTTGTGTTCAGCGAGGTTTCGTCTATGACCTTTTTATATTCATACAGCTCATCTCCGTGGTTTTTAAAGTTTGGTAAATTAATCTACTACAATCTACATTTGCTTAGACAATTCTTTTCTGCATTTAGACAATCTCTTTTGCATCGCTGTGGCAATCATTACAACTGTGTTGGTTTTAAAATGTGTTGGGGTCTATGTAAAAGCACGAAACTATAAGAAGTGCTTAAAGTTTTTGCCGCCACCTATAGAGCGAGCCACCATCCCTACAAATATTATGACAGGCAAAATGTGTGGGAGAATGTGGGCTGTAGTTCAATTATCACAAGATGAACTTATTTGAGCTGTCAAAATGAAAGAGTACCTAGCGACGAATATTGTTCTTTTATATTAGTAGGGGTAGGATAGGTCGTTCTTGTTTTATTTCTCTTGCTCAAGTTTTTCTTTTCAATTTCAGTTGTTGTTTTATTTCTTGATACAAACACGCTTCTTATAATAAAACATTTATTTAAAACATCAAGAATTGCATACACTTATTCAATGAAAAAGTATTATTTGTTTAAAAAAATAGGAACAACATTCCTGTGCGTATAAAATAAGAGCATTTTGAAAGGAACTCCATAGTGTGCACAATTTAAACAAAAAAATGTAAGCGAAAAAAGCGTTTAACCAACTCATCAGCCAAAACGAGGAAAATATTGTACATCTATCACTTAAAAATAATCTAAAGTTGCTATTCTTGTAGAGGTGGAAACACTGATGTTCATTATAGGTAAGCAGGAGTTTTTAAACAAAGGGGCCGGGAAGAAAAGAAGAGAAAAAGATACAAAATAAAGACAGAAGTTATATAAATATTTTTTTCCAATATATTTACAGAGATAAATACATTTAACAATTAGATGTTTCAATTTCACATTTACAAGAAATGAATATAATTTCTGTTTATAATTTAAATTTAAAATATTGCAAGATATTTTTAAAGCAAATACCTTTGGATGAGCGCCGTTCGTTTTTCATTTGGGCATAGACCTGCAGCGAACATCGGCGATTGTTTCGTTTGTCTCCTTTTGATTGCTGGAAAAGAGAGAGAGATGGAGGGATTTTAGTTACTTTCTTTTTGAAATATTTAAGCCTAGTATGCTGCTCGCGCTTAAATTAAGCCCCCATACGAAAATGTCTCCAAAGATAAAATTAAGCAAAGCGGGTAAGCCATGCAGTCCGCAGTTCAAGCTAAATTTGTTGGCCACTGTAGGAAAAATCTCTGCCTACAGAATTTAAGTAAGCGTATTAATGCAAAATACATTTTTCCACAGCTGAATTTTGACAGATCAGAGAAAATATCGGTGTTCGCAACAAAATTTCAAACGAAAGCAAATTACAAGTGGAAAGTCAATCGACTTTATCAACACAGTTCTTTTTGTTTACGGAACTTACACTGTCAAAATTAAGCGAACATTAAGCGAAGTGGTGGAGAGAAACATTGGAGAGAGACTTAACAGCATACTAGGCTTAAGTGACAGCGAAGTTTCTCACACCAAACGAATGGGTGAAGGAAGCTACAGCGTTCCTTAATTTTTACCTAGTTTCTGTATTCTCTGGGATAATTTATCTCCACTCTTTCAAATTTAAGACGCAACTGGAAAAGTAAGCATAACTACAACAAGTACCGCCTTAGGATGGTCAGACGTCACAAAGAACCGCAGCGACTGTCAAAAGACATTTTATATGCAACGTTCCATTAGCAACAGTTTCGCCCATGAATCCATCATCCATCTCATTAAATGAAACACAACTCTTTGCAAAATTGCACCAAATATTTATTAAAACCTCATACAAAATCATTTTTATTCGTCTGAATCTTGGGAACTGTCTTCGTCACTGTCTGATCCTAGCCTTTCCGAAAGACAACCACCAATAGCACTACCTGTTGCTCCTGCGAATGCACCCACAGGCCCTCCAGTTAAACCGGCAAGAGCTCCGCCTATAACAGCTCCGGCTAGAGTGCTCAATTTGCATTTTTACATTTCCACCGCTGGTTTAGCCTGATGTTCCATCCATGCCTGACGCATGTCGTGATTCATTCCCAAGTGGGGGTAGTAGCCCAGCTGAGGGATTGACTCGGCGGTGAATATAATTCCACAGATGACAAAAGTTGTCAAAATTTTAAATAAGTTGGCTGACATTTTGGCTTTGATTACTTGCGAGCTGCAGCGATTGACTGATGCAGGAGTATGCTCGCCGGTGGATTTATATAGGCGAGTTGATTTGTTTTCCAATCTGTCGAGATCGCGATTCAGCAGAATTTTCGGAGAGATAATGTGTCGTAATTCATACTTTGTTGCGATTGAACTTGGGTGCATTGAAAAATGACTGGCGTAATCTTGATGTCAATTGTTCTAACGAAATGTTTTGATTTTTGCATGAATAACATTTCCACGATGTCTCCTTTGAATAGAGGCCGTTAAAGTGAAGAGATTGCTATTGGAAATGGCGCAACTTTTAAAAAAAAAATGTGTGTAACCCTGAGTAGGGAGTGGACACATTCAAGAATAGCCCTGTTTTTTTGAGCTTCGATCTCAGCAAAGCAAAGTAAAGTAAGATTTTTAGCACGCAATTACAACAACTACGCTCTACTTCACACTTTAAGACTCGCTGTAGTTGTTGTAATAAGTGTGCTGAAAATTCTACTTTACTTTGCTTTGCTGAGATCGAAGCTTAAGTCGACTAGATTGGTCTGGAGGAGATATAACCTTAAAGCGAAAACTGGATTGGTTGGGAACGTCACTTTTTTTACGTCAGACATATGTGGCGAATGTAGCACTCAGTCATGAATTTAGATTCGTCGGCTACCCCTCCATAAACGTCAACTGAAACAGCTGCTCATATGATCGATTTCAGCCAATTAAAACCGAGATACATCTAGTCAAACAGCTGTCAGACTTACTAAACTAGATACTTGAACGTCCCCAGTCTCGGGTCAAGGACTTGACTAAACTACAAACTTCTTCATTCAGCCGTTGTAAGTGCAAACATATTTCTGCTGAATCAACGACTGTCACTCGTTTCTTTTACAAAATGGCAGTAAAACTAGTTTCCATTGGTTTGGAACATTGCATTCGATTGGGCTCGCGTTGCAGGTGGTCATTTGGCTCTCTGATTGCGTTAAATTTATTCAGCTTGCTGTAATTCACTTCGGTGATTCGGTACTCATAATTTGGCGCCGGCTCCAGAGGACTAAAAATGTTTCACGCTAATGGCACAGTTCCCCTGCTGAATGACATTATACCTCAATGGTCGCCGGTCAGCCGAGGTCAGTTACCTGACTGGTGAGGTACGAGGGCTTTTAGCATGAATTTATTTAAGGCGCATCCACTTAGCTGAACGCCTGCCAGCAACGCTAGCGAATCTGTGGAATTTTTCAAACGCTTTCGCTGCATCAACTAATGAAATTTAGTAAATACTACGAATGCGTTTGTAAAATCGCATTTGTTCCAAATTAATGAACTCGTTTTCGCGTTTCTGGACACTTGCTCGGTAGTTTCTTTCTGACAGATTTTTTAGGCCATCGAAGAATGAAGAAAGTTGCGCTAAATCGTTAGGTCTGTGAAAGAAGTCAAACGAACTTTGGAGGACCTGCGGAAATGTTCCTTTTATGAAACAGATAAATAAATGCAATCGGTCCGAATAGGACTGTCTTGGCAGATGTTCCTGTGTAAATGTTATGCCCAAAAACTGATTTCTCACAATGATAACCAAAACCCAAAGCCTCGAATACCAAGTAAACCAACAACGACTCAGGTCAAATCACGACCAAAGCTTACTTATCGCATTTCTTCAAGTCAGGGAGCAGCTCACGAGAATTTATGTCAATCACCCTTCAAACTAAAGAATTTCAATTTAGCACGAAACTAAAAATCAACAAGACCTTTTCACCCACTCTAATCTCTAAGTCTGATCGTGTTGTGAAGGAAGCATCCATTGGCCATAACAACAGGAATGCGCCAGTCATTTTTCAATGCAACTAAGTATGAAGTGGTCAAGCTTCAAATAAATAAAAAAAAATAAATAGTTGGCGCTACAGGTCGAAAGGGACCCTGGGCCTAGCTTCTCGCAACCATTCGTTTTGTGTGAGTTTTTAATTTTTGGGACGAATGGAAGGGATCTACAATTTTATGCCGAGTCCAAACGGCTAATTGAGAAGCTTCTTCATGACAGTTATACTCTCGGATGTTTGTCAGACGTTCGCGAGAGGTGGCGCAGTGAAAAAAACCTTGAGTTGAAATTTGGGTTTTCTCGGGATTCGAACCTGGGACCCCTCGCTTAGTTCAAATAAATACCTTGTGAAAAAATTAGTTGTAATATTTGTATTGGCCCCTTAGCTCGGGTGCGGGGGAAGTCAACAAAAATAAATGATACACTCAGAAGTCGTTATCATAAGTCCTCCTTTTTATTTAATGCACTACCTTATATAAATACTAAATTACAGCTGAATTTACAAAATTTTACAATTTGCCATTCGCGTTCGTTCTTCGCATGCGTACTCAGAATTCGATACGTATGCTCAGAACGAACGCAAATGGCGTGTGTTAAAGCTAGTCATTTGCTATTGTCAACGCTTGCAAAATTAGCTTCCCACCATGATTGGGACCGCTTTATGCTGACGTCACACAAAAATGGGATTCATTAAGCTCTGTCTCGGCTGGCTCCGCTCTTGTCGTGCGTAAACTCGTGCGGGCTGTTGCTTGTGGTTTGTGGTCTTCTGCGTTTACACTTCTTCCTCAATTGTGCGGCTAAGACGAGGAATACCACTATAAGTAAAATTGTCGTCGTAGCTCCAATTGTAGTATAGTAATGGTTGTTGTGGGTTTTTAGTTCCTTCAGCATTTTTTCCTGACTTTTCTGGCTTTGTATGTCATGCTCAACCTTTAATATTTCGTTTGAAAAGTCAGCTTGTAGAACAGGAGCTTCCATCTTGGTGTGTCTGAATTGGTTGAGTTGGGGTGATACGTTTATTGCTGGCAGGAATGATGATGTTGTCCGATTATAATCATCGTTTGATATTGAATCATACAATTGGATTGTAACTGAAGGATCCCGCTTCCAATTAGACGAATAGTCCTTGTGTTGAAGTCGCAGACAATATTCACATTGCACTCGTCGGGTATGCAGAAGATCCATGAGTTTCGATGACGCATTTCTATCCAATAAGTCCTGGCTACGACAGTTTGCGTTACGCATGAATCGGACAATTTTGTGTTGTGTTGAAGTATGCCCAGCTCGCAAGCGCTTACAGAAGAGCCTGATGTACATATATATCGGATGGCGAAGATTACACCAATACGTATTAGATGATCTCAGTTTGCATGATTTAGGGCCGTTTGCTGATACGACTCATAGCGAACTAAGTTCCACTTAAACTCTTATGTGACAGTTTATGCCCTGAAAAAAGTAGCCCATAAGTATTTAAGTAGAACTTAAATCGTTAAGAGTCGTATGAGCAAACGGCCCTTAAACTCTTCCTTGGTCATTGGATAAAGTTTACCAATAAATAGTCCGTTGATGGGACTATAAATGTATAGTTTTGGTTATGTAACGTGGGAAGTGGTAGCACTCTGAACGACTTAAACTCCTCATTGTATAAGAAGGGGAGGGTAAGTTCTATGATGATGTTATTTCCCGTAACTCTGCCCTTCGGATGGAGTTCCTTATAGAGTTGCAGTAGTGACTCATGATGTCGTTCTCCTGGTATCATCAGATTCCGAGGGATATTGTCATGAATTCGTGTCAATTCCTTCCTCAGTTGTGCAATGTTCAGTATGAGTGAAAGAAGCACATCAAGTAATATATTTTGTGTGTTTTGGTAGTTTATCATCATCAGTAGGCGTGTTTTTTTGAGCTTCGATCTCAGCAAAGCAAAGTAAAGTAGGATTTTCAGCATACATTTTGCAACAACTAATGCGAGTCTCGAAGCGTCAAGTAGAGCATAGTTGTTGTAAATGCGTGCTGAAAATCCTACTTTACTTTGCTTTGCTGAGATCGAAGCTCAAAAAAAAAGGGCTAATATTGCATTAAGCGCCGTAGAAGTAAACATTTTAAACGCATTGCATTTATCGGTTTGCCTTTTAAAATAGTTTACCAAAGTTGTTAACAGCGTTAGCTGTTTCTGAGTTGCGGCATGTTCCTTTTTGAAGATGTTGAGTGTCGAATCTACTATTGTTGTTTGGTTTTAATTAACTGCATCAAGTGGTTTTCGTTATCTTGTATGTTTTCGATGGTTTCTTCATAGTATAGCGCAAAGCGTTGATCTAGTACCTATTCCAAACAATTCATTGGCGACAGTTCCAATTAAATCAAATGGAGAACGTCTAACTTACGAGTGGCATCTTCGTTAGCATGAAGGAGCACTTCGTTATTTAACTCAATTTGCGGAAGTTGTCGTTGAAATTGACTAAACGTATTTTCACAAAGGTCCGTGGTATCGTCCGTAAGGTTGGTTGCCATGCACATCTCGTTCATCAGTTTTAAGCAGTCCTTGTAGGTATAAAATTCGGCCCAGTAGTTTGTTAGGTTGAAATATACTACAGTCTTCCAAGAACTTGCAGTCATGTTCACTCTCCCAATATCTTCAAAGAATATGCCAGGTTCAGTAGTGAACTGTGTGATTTGCACTTCTTCTAATTGTTTAGATGTTGCGGGAATTTTACATGCAGATATTATGCAGATCCATAATAGTGGATTGAATTTGGTTGCGCGTTCTTCAGGGACCTCTTCTACTCGGTTCTTGATTGTTCGTCTTCCGCTCTTCTGGCTTTGTCGTTCCTAAGTTCACTTGTTGTATTGATAGGTTCTTTGGTTCCTCTGGAGATTCACTCGTGTGAGATTCAATCGGCAGTGGGCACAATTTTGTAATTGGCCTCTTGATATATTTTTTGTTACTAAATACAGTAATAGAACGCACCATGTTATCTATTCGTGGATGAATTTCAGCAACGCGTCCCATCTTCCAGTTAGTTGGCGGTAAACGATCTTCTTTCACCAGCACGATGTCGCCAACTTTAATATTGATTTCCTCCCTTTTTCATTTGGTACGTCGCTGTAGCAAGGAAAGGTATTCACTTGACCAGACTTTCCAAAAATCTTGAGTCATTTTTTGTGTTAGTTTCCAGCGGGAACGATAGCTACGTGCTTCTTCCGTGATTGTATCAGGACCGGCATTCAAGGCTGATCCAATGAGAAAGTGACCAGGCGTGAGTATTGGAGTGTTATCTATATCATTGTCTAAGACTGTCAGAGGACGTGAATTTAGACATGCTTCTATCTGCGTTAGTAACGTCGTCATCTTTTCAAATGTTAGCTTCGTATCACCAATTATTCTTTTCATGTGGTATTTGTGATGGATTTGACGCCCGCCTCCGATAATCCTCCAAAGTGCGTAGCAGCAGGGGGTATAAAATGCCATTCGATGCCGAAACATCTTGTTGCAACTGCTTAATGATGCCTTGTAGTTCCTTATTGGCTCCCACAAATATAGTCCCGTTGTCGCTGTAGAAGTGCGCACATAGCCCTCGTCTTGAGATGAATCTCCTGACTGCTGCTAGGAATGATTCTGATGTCAGGTCGCTTACCATTTCGATATGAATGGACTTAGTAACGAAACATACGAAAATCGCAATGTATCCTTTGGTTGTCCGATTCCCACGTCCCTTGGACATTAACAACTGAATGGGTCCAGCATAGTCCACACCAGTATGGTATCGAATTCTGAGTACGCATGCGAAGAACGAACGCGAATGGCAAATTGTAAAATTTTGTAAATTCAGCTGTAATTTAGTATATAAGGTAGTGCATTAAATAAAAAGGAGGACTTATGATAGCGACTTCTGAGTGCATCATTTATTTTTGTTGACTTCCCCCCACCCGAGCTAAGGGGCCAATACAAATATTACAACTCATTTTTTCAAAATAATCTCGCTGTCTCTCCGAAAATTCCGCTGAATTGCGATCTCGACAGATAAGAAATCAAATCAACTCGCCTATATAAATCCACCGGCGAGCATACTCCTGCATCAGTCAATCGCTGCAGCTCGCAAGTAATCAAAGCCAAAATGTCAGCCAACTTATTTAAAATTTTGACAACTTTTGTCATCTGTGGAATTATATTCACCGCCGAGTCAATCCCTCAGATGGGCTACTATCCCCACTTGGGAATGAATCACGACTTGCGACAGGCATGGATGGAACACCAGGCCAAGCCAGCGGTCGAACTGTCAAAATGCAAGGGTAGCACTGTTGCTGGGGCTGCGGTAGGTGGAGCAGTCGGTGGCATAGCTGGGGGGCCTGCTGGTGCAGCAATAGGCGCAGTTGGTGGCGTGCTAGGGGGCTGTGTGTCGGAGAGACTGGCCGATACGTTTGAAAATGGCCGTACCACTACTCCAGCCAATAATTAAGTTAAATGTTTATGGAGTTTGGTTAATAAAATTTTGTTTTGCTGGGGATATATTTTTCTGTTTTGCTTTTATTTCTGTTTTTATTTTTTACCCGGAAAGTGGCAGATTTTGGCAGTTGGTTTTTTATTGGAAGTGGTTTAGATAGATGTTGGCCTGCACAAACCTACAGGGACTCTGTAGGCCTGTTTTTTTGGACTTCGATCTCAGCAAAGCAAAGTAAAGTAGGATTTTCAGCACGCAATTACAACAACTACGCTCTACTTGACACTTCGAGACTCGCAGTGGTTGTTGTAATCGTGAACTGCTTTGCTTTGCTCAAAAAAACACGCCTAATAAGTCGGTAATTCAAGTGTCTTTAAAACGCTTATACTTAGCACACTTACCTCCTTGTAATGTTGAGTGATGTCAGATGCTGCCTTCAATAGAAGATACAGAAAGACGAGTACAAATAGATAGATAATTGGTTCAGTTGATTGCCCCTTTTTAGTTTGCTGTTGGTTTTTATTCAAATCCTTTTGGCGATAAGTCTTCTTGTGTTGTTTCAGTGAATTTTGATCAATAGTTAATTGCTGTTGTTGCTGCTGCTGCTGCTGCAGTTGCGTTGGTTCATTTTCTTGCGCATCTTCATCTTCATAGATGTCGCTAGTGAATATCTGTAAATCATAACAGAAGTGTTGGTGTTCCTTGAATCTGTTGGCTATGTCTGCTTGACGCTGGACTTCCTTCTCCGCTAGGTGTTGTCTAATCATTTGCTGTTGCGCCTTTTCATATTCGAGCAGTCGCTCGGCTTCTTCTTGTCTTAATTGGTTACGCCTGAGGGCGTTTGTTGTGAAATAAAGTGTAACGACTACTAGCAGTATGGCAACTAATGTGGGCAAGGAATTCTGCAGATTATTCAACATTTTAATGCGAAGTGGCTTGAGTTGGCTTGCGTTGGAAGCAAAAATTGCGAACTGAAAATGTCAAAGGATTAGCTATTAAAGAACGAGTGGAAATGTATAGTATAGCTTTTTAAATTCACAAAAAGCTATCGGATACTGGTATTTAAATTGAACCTTAGCAAATTACGTATGTATTCATAAAAATATAAACAGACACATCCTGCAATCAGTTCAAGCCTGATTACTTCCGATAGCAGTCACTGATATCACCGGATATTTTAACAGCACCACACCAACCAGCAATCAAAACGAACTCTAATACACATGTATCCACATGTCAACATCACTAAAAACAGGAGTAATACAAATCCACCCGCTTCCAAGAATGTCTGTTGCCTCAATCTCAGTTTTTGGGTAAAATCAATAACCGCAGGTTTTCTCCGAAATAGGTTAGTAGGTTGAGGTGGATGAAAAATTTAATTTTTGCAGCATTCTACATTTTGCAAAAATTTAATTCTACTAAATAAAAATTATAAAAATGCTAGTTGTGTTGCTGTTTAAATAAACTTTTCCAATTATTTAGTTGATTTAATTTTGTGTAGTTTTTAAATTTACCCACCTTTACTTTTAATTCACATTTAAAAGAATTTTATCTATATATTCCGAAATTGGCCACTAAGCTCTTGCTTTAGTTAAATGAAAAACAAAATCGAACTATATAACAAAATAATTTAATAAATATAAGAACGGTGCGCCACAGACACTGCAGCTCTTCTGTCCTTCAGCTGACACTGTTGTTATGTATACTGCGAGTCGGAATTATTTGTTGATATGCCTATGTTTATATGCGCCTTAGACAAAATAAAAGTCTTCTTGAACTTGTTGAAGAGGCAGGAGGACTGCTACGGGCTTTACAGTCAGGGGTCTGTGAATAGGTGTAGGAACTATTATTATTGTTTAAAAATGGGAATCTCACAAGTTCTGAATGAAAATACATTTTGTACAGCAATTTAAGGGGCTTAAGACAATTTTTATTCATAATTTTGACAGCGGCTTAAGCTCACATTCAAGAATCTAGTTGTCTTTAGTTGACTAGATTGGTCTGGATGAGATATAACCAGAATACAAGATTGGTTTGTGAACGTCACTTTTTCTACGTCAGCCACATATGCGAACTGTCAACTTATTACTCAGTCACGAATTTTTTGACTAGATTCGTCGGCTACCCCTTCATAGACGTCAACTGAAATAGCTTTTAATATGACCGATCTATCCCGATCTAACCTAATCAACACTGAGAAGGACAGGTACATCAAGTCAGACAGCTGTCAGCCATACTAAACTATATTATTGAACGTCCCCAATCCTACTATCGCTCTTGTGTTAAGTGTGACCCCTACTTCACTGTCGATAAGAAAGTTTTCCAAAAGAATTTGAGTAAATCTTTGAAAGCACGATTGTCAAATGAACAAAAATGTCTTTTTAACGTTTAAATAATTTTGACCTAACTAAAATTTGATGTAATATATTCTATGAACTTTCCATTATATTCATTTAAGTTATTACTGCTCTTATTGTCTTTCAGGAGAGTGTTGAATCCTTGAAAACCCTAGTAGAAAATAGTTTCAATGTTCTTGTTCGTTGATACCAATAGAAGTGCGCTTGAGTTTGACATCTAAGTGGTGGAGTTTTTTACAGCAGGGCTGCCTTTTTTTTTATTATAAATTACAAGAGTTTAGCCATTTTTGTGCGGTATTCGATTGGGCACTCCACGGGCACTTCTTGTTGCTCTAGGTCGCTTTTCATGTTCGATTGGTACGAAAAAAAGGAATCTTTCTCCGATTTCAGAGCACTTTTGTGAATCTGGATTTTTTTCTCAGAGTTGCTTCAGATTTACACAAGTGCGTTTGAGTTTGACAACTAGTAGAGTTTGTTTACCTTTTTCAACTGCAAAGAAACGCATTTCATCGGGTGAATCTCTTTTATAAATATACAAACGTTTACAAATCAATCGGAGTGCATATTTTGAGTGATTTAACTTAAAAGTTTAACCAGTGAATGAAAAAACGCCTAGAAACGAATATCAACAAAAAAAATATAGCAAGTGACGTTTTAATGTTCGATTAGACACACGAAATCTGAAATCTGACAGCGCATCTGAAGAAGCCCAATCAAACACTACAAAAGTGTGCAGTAAGTAAAAAATAGACAATGGCCGCATTCAAGAATCTAGTGGTCTGGATGGGATGTAACCTGAACGCAAAAACTAGATTGGTCGGGTACGTCACTCTTTCTGCGTCAGCCACATATGAGAAATGTCAACTTAGTACTCAGTCGCGAATTTCTTGACTAGATTCGTCGGCTACTCCTCCATAAACGTCAACTGAAACAGCTGCTCATTTGACCGATTTCCCCCAATCAAAACCGAGATACACTTAGTGAGAGAGCTGTCAGACTTACTAAGCTCGATACTTGTACGTCCCCAATGCCAAACAAACAATTCAAACTGACATCGGCTCACGGCAATCTACAGATTACACAAACCTACGAAGCAACAAAATAATTTTCTACCAACATTTTATGTTTCACCAATGAGACCATTAAATTGTCTGCCTAATTTTGTTGCAAAAGGACAGTCGTGCATTTTATACCAACCGATTCAAACGACCAACCGAACACTCCTCGAATAAATGCACCCAACGAACAATGCCCCCAAGCGCAGTAGTTGTCTGCTGTCAGCTGTCACTTTGATGACGACGTGAAAAAAATCAAATTCCCCTACACTGCGGCCAGAAACATTTCTAAATTGCGTCATCAATTGCGTAGCCGCCTTCGTTTTGTTTACAATACAACAAATTCATGTTTTCTCGTCTTTATGATTCATGAATTTGCCTCGAAAATCAATCGGCAACACATGTTTTCTGTTTATTTACCAAGTCGCAGCCTATTTCATCTCCATTACCGCAGTTACTTGTGTGCGCGCAGAGTCTAAAGAAAAAGCTCAACAAAATTTGTTACTCTCCCCGTCAATTATTGAACAAATAATGGTCTCTCCGACTATATACTTGAGGAAGAACTCTCGAAACGGCGACCTCTCTACGAACGGAGCAGGAAATGGCGCTGCCAGTGGAGGTGTTCGTGTTAGTGATGGCATAGGTTCATCTTTTTTCAATTCATTGTCGCCAATTCTGAGCAACGGATTAGGTCGGCCAGAACAAATCGTTGCAGCAGGTGAAACAGTTGTCGGCGGACACCCGGTGAAGCATCTGAAACACAATCCCCCCAGTTACCACAACAAACACGGTTCGGTGAACACAATCAACTCCAGCTTCCAAGCGCTCTTGATTCTGCTGGCCCTACTTGTGGTTGCATACAAAGTTTGCACATTATCAAGTAAGTACGCCCTTCTCTATCAACAATCGATGTTTATTTGAGCGAGTGACGACAATCAGACCGCGTATATTTATAGAATCGTCGAGTGTGCTCCATGCAATCAATTCAAAATTTTTTCGGATGCCATCCAGTTTGTGGAGGCGGAAATCTGTTTTTAGTTCAAGGTTTTATTCTTCCCAAACTGAATTCCATTTTCACTGTGAGTGGGTATATCTCTTCATATCAAGTGCATGTTCCCGCAACCAGATAGATAACAAAAGATTCAATTGAAAAAGTGGCCAAAAATAGACAACCTATCGATGATCTCACTGCGGTATTGACACGTTACACTGCGACTAAACTGCGAATGCTATTTGTTTGGTTTATGAAGTTTCAGTTTTTGTTTTATTTGTTGTTTACCTTTTTCTATTGATCATCGTAATGGCATTTTGATGATACGCGAGGCAGACAAGCGTGTAAAATGACGACATTCATTTGAATACCCCTATGAAACGGGAAGAGAGCGATTTACATCTATGATTATGTATTCAAAGTGGAGATTTGCAATATTGATTGATGTATTTTGTGTCGTTTTCTTTTAAAGACGGTTGATTCTATATTGGACGGTGTCGTGATTCCTTCTGGAATTTGTATGAATTGGATGACGCGTTTGGAATTGGTTTCTGTCAGTGGGTTCTGCAACGTCGCACTGTTTTTATGATGCGTGGAATATCCTTTGCAACTGATTGTCTCAATCAAGAGGATGGTATATGTGGGACGTTGGATGCAGGATGTAGGTGACTACCTTCACTCGCCTGTTCGATTGTGTTTTGTGTACCCCATTGGAGAAGTTGAACTTATTCTCTTTCTGTGCAACAAGACACGATACTGGACATGGGTCAGTTATGTCCTGAATGCCCCCAAATGAGCGCCCTAAATGACAAGAAACCAATGCACCTCATCTATCGTTACGAGGACATTGCTTTTTTGAAGTTCCTTTTGGTACAAGATAAGTAACCTCCTCTTGGGGACCTATTTCCAACGTTAATTCCGGAAATCAGCATGTTTCGGAAGCAATTCGCTGCTCGTCCTAGTTCAATACGATGTTGGATTTCAGTTGGCTGTCTCTGGTTATTTTAACAACATGAACGAGATATTCATATTCAATTATATACCCGGTCGATCTCCAATCGATTTTCTGGCTTCACGCTTCCACTGATACTCATATTCATATACCCGGTCGATCTCCAATCGATTTTCTGGCTTCACGCTTCCACTGATACTCATATTCATATA
Source organism: Cheilosia impressa (assembly GCA_948293265.1). Classification (NCBI taxonomy): domain Eukaryota; kingdom Metazoa; phylum Arthropoda; class Insecta; order Diptera; family Syrphidae; genus Cheilosia; species Cheilosia impressa. The sequence goes on along the minus strand of OX411884.1, from coordinate 52,737,886 downwards.
CCCGGTCGATCTACAATCGATTTTCTGCCTTCACGCTTCCACTGATATTCATATTCATATACCCGGTCGATCTCCAATCGATTTGCTGGCTTCACGATTCCACTGATACTCATATTCATATACCCGGTCGATCTCCAATCGATTTGCTGGCTTCACGATTCCACTGATATTCATATTCATGTACCCGGTCGATCTCCAATCGATTTTCTGGATCCACGCTTCCACTGATACTCATATTCATATACCCGGTCGATCTCCAATCGATTTTCTGGCTTCACCCTTCCACTGATACTCATATTCATATACCCGGTCGATCTACAATCGATTTTCTGGCTTCACCCTTCCACTGATACTCATATTCATATACCCGGTCGATCTACAATCGATTTTCTGCCTTCACGCTTCCACTGATATTCATATTCATATACCCGGTCGATCTCCAATCGATTTGCTGGCTTCACGATTCCACTGATACTCATATTCATATACCCGGTCGATCTCCAATCGATTTGCTGGCTTCACGATTCCACTGATATTCATATTCATGTACCCGGTCGATCTCCAATCGATTTTCTGGATCCACGCTTCCACTGATACTCATATTCATATACCCGGTCGATCTCCAATCGATTTTCTGGCTTCACGCTTCCACTGATATTCATATTCATATACCCGGTCGATCTCCAATCGATTTTCTGGCTTCACGCTTCCACTAGGCTGTTCATAAAGCAACATTTTTCGAAGCAGTTGCAAGTTCATCCAGCGTCAGATATGATAGGGTTCGGACATAAAGCTTTCATCAATTTCTGCGTCCATCCACTTCGTTCTACCTCTTCCGCCATGTTGCATCATTGCCCTATAAATATACCCACCATCTGGTTTCAGTTGTTTATACAAAACAAAACACTCGACGTCCCACGGTCGAATGCAACTCCTACTCATTTGCATTACGTCACGATTGACATTCTATACGATGCCCACATTTGGAATTCAATTCCAATATGCTCACCGAAGGCCACTGACTCAAAATCCCACTCGATTGCCTTATAAAGACTTGTGTTTTTATTTGTAGTGCCTTTAGCCAGCACAGACACTCTCTACGACGCTGGAACGAACGTGCAGGAAAAGCTCAGCGATGCGCTGGAATGGATTTCGCGTCCCGATGTGCAGAGCAAAATAAATCCCATCCTATGTGGCATTGCATTCTCGGTATTCTCATTAGTTCTTGTGTACCTGGATAGCAACGTGCCAGGAGTAAATCCGCCGTCACCGTTCTCCCCACGCTCGAAAATGCTGTAAGTAGTACATTACCCACCGTTCCTCAGTCGCACCTCATGTTTCATGTTTTATGTATATCCGCGCTTTCAGCTACCGCCGACAGAAGTCTAGTTCCCTCCATCTGGGCTACCTAACGGCCCTGGCCGGCGGGATTGTTGTAAGCGCACTGATGCTGTGGGACTTTTGACTGTCCCAAGAGATTTCCCTTTCCATTTTTGTTAACTAACTTGCATGTGTGCCTTCGGGGAGTTGCGCAAGTGTGGCGACCCAACTGAGAAAACAGAAAAAGTATTATAGTACAAATTGCTATTTATTTTATAAATGAAATGAAACAGAACATGTAACTGGTTTGTATTCCTCAATGTTAAGAATTTATTATTTATCGAATAACACTTAGTTTTTGGTTGTAAACTATATTTTGTAAGAGAATTTCATTGGCTGCTGTTGAATTTATATTTTTGCAACTGACTTTTGTAGCTGAACGTAATAAATGTTAAGAAGTGATCTTATAGTGGCGTTTCATTTTGGGCTTGGATAAGAGCGAATGCGGATATGTTTTGTATTCGTGTGAGAACTGTTTCCGGCGGCGGTGCTGGCAGGTTTTCGATTTTGTGTATGCGGAAGCGGTCCTGTCTGGTGAACTGGCCCACGCAGCGAATCGAACTGCCTGTAAAGAGATTCAAATGATCAAAACAAGTCTCTCGTGGTTTTAGCGTAAATGTGGCATACAGCTACAGTCCTGTGGAGTGAATGTGAAAATGTACAGAAAGTGTGTGACGTGACACGCTCATAACAAACTTGGTAACAGTTCAGTCTTATTCAGATAGCCCTTTTAAGACAATAAAAACTCACCAAGTCGAAATCCCGCCAGCAAGTTCGAAAAGTCAAAGTAGAACCCCTGCAGCACGGGTCCGGATTCCCTTCGTATGAGGATAATGTGCTCGTATTGTATTTTTCCCTTATGCATTTTCATTATATCACCTGGAATGACAATTATTGAATTTTAAATCTCGCTCCCGAGTTCCGTGGATCCTTCAACTAACCATAAACTTCATACATCGCTCTCGCGTCGGGGTACAGTTTGAAGGTCTTCAACACAAACTGTACGCCTCCAGTGATGACTTGCATTTGCCTGCCCGGAATAGTTCTCGTCTCGACTTTTGGCTGAGTGGATGACACAGTCGGACTCTTTATCACGGGCATTGGCTTTTTTGGCAACGGAACTGGATTCACAGTTGGTGGGTTTGGTTTCCGTTTGACATAGTTGTCCTTTTCGAAGATTGGAGCCAGCTTTTGTTGAGGTGCAGGACGTTTCAATGACAATTTGGATAGACTGGTGTTGGGAGCGAGCATATCCTTAGCCTGTAGGAAGTCGCCATCGTTTTTTAGTTGATTGAACTCCCGAACGAACTTGTTCATGGAGTTGGTTTCTTTTGGGGCTGAAATCAAACGAGTTTACTAGTGAATCGACGGGTGTGATGATGTTTTTACCATTTTTGCGCAACCGTCCGTAGTTTTCCATGATTTTTTTTTTTTGTACAAAATTTCACATAACTTGCTTTTTGAAAAAATAACTGTAGTCCATTAAACATGATCCATGATGGCATCCAATCGAGAGTTGTTGGAACGAGTATCGTTTTATACCAATTGTGCAAAGTGCCACATTTGACAGTCGGGGAACTCGTGAAGTGTGAAACACGTCCTCCACGCGATTTTTAGTTTCTTTTTTGTTGTGCAGTGGAATTTAGTGCTTAATTTGTTGCTAATTTAGCAAAGAAATTTAAGAATTTCTTCACTAAAACTGTAAATAATGAGTACGATATTGGAGAAAATCTCCGCGATCGAGGCCGAGGTGAATAAAACGTGAATAAAGTGCAATCGGCCCGAAGATAACCTTTCTCTGTGTACTTTCTATAGATGGCCCGGACGCAAAAGAACAAGGCAACGTCTGGGCATTTGGGCTTGCTCAAAGCGAAATTGGCTAAATTGCGACGTGAGCTTATCTCGCCAAAAGGTGGTGGCGGAGCCACCTGTGAAGGTACAAACAGAAATCCATACATCCGTGCTTCGGCGAAGTAAAGTGCTTCTCTCTTTTTAGGTTTCGAGGTAGCGAAGACTGGAGATGCCCGGGTGGGCTTCGTCGGTTTCCCTTCGGTGGGCAAGTCAACTCTACTGTCCAACCTGGCCGGTGTGTATTCAGAAGTGGCGGCATACGAATTCACAACGCTGACCACCGTGCCCGGGTGTATCAAGTACAAGGGTGCAAAGATTCAGGTGGGTTGTCCACTCCATTGTTTGGTGGGTATCAATTTTACCTATTTCTTTGCAGCTGCTTGATTTGCCTGGTATTATTGAGGGTGCCAAGGACGGCAAGGGTCGTGGTCGTCAAGTCATCGCCGTGGCGCGTACTTGTAACCTCATCTTCATGGTTCTGGATGTCCTGAAACCGCTCGGTCATAAGAGACTGCTCGAGCATGAATTGGAAGGTTTCGGCATCCGATTGAACAAGAAACCCCCAAACATCTACTTCAAGAAGAAGGACAAAGGCGGTGTCAACCTGAACGCCATGGTACCGCAGACCGAACTGGACGGTGACTTGGTAAAGACGATCCTTTCCGAGTACAAAATCCACAATGCCGACATTACACTGCGCTACGATGCCACTAGCGATGACTTGATCGATGTAATCGAAGGGAACCGCATCTACATCCCGTGCATTTATCTCCTGAACAAGATCGATCAAATTTCAATTGAGGAACTGGACGTTATCTACAAAATCCCCCATTGTGTGCCGATCTCCGCACATCACCGATGGAATTTCGACGATTTGCTTGAGCTGATGTGGGAATACCTGCGACTTGTTCGAATGTGAGTTACAAGCAGTCTAAGCCCAGTTCCGGGTCTGTATCTGATCTTTCTTTGCAGTTACACCAAACCTAAAGGCCAGCTTCCCGACTATTCGTCACCAATTGTCCTGCACAACGAGAGAACTTCTATAGAGGATTTCTGCAACAAGCTGCATCGATCCATTGCTAAGGAGTTCAAATAGTAAGTGCCGAAGGGGCTTGTAGTTCAGTTTGCTAATGTGTTCCTTCTTGCAGCGGACTTGTGTGGGGCTCATCGGTGAAGCATCAGCCGCAAAAGGTTGGCATCGAGCACGTGCTCAACGACGAAGATGTCGTCCAAATTGTTAAGAAAGTGTGAGCGTTTCCGGAGCGAAATAAACTGCAAGAATCGCTTACTGAGTTACGTTTTCAAATTGATATTGGCTTTAGAATTCACGAAATAAATTGTCCATAGGATGGTAACATGTATCGGTCTTTTAAATGGTAGTAAAGTTCTTGGATGAGTGCCTTAAACTTGCTCCACTTACACTTAATAGGGATAACCGAGAAAGTAAGGCCATCAGTTTGATGAAACCACAGAACTTTTTCTGTGATTTCGCGTTTATTTAAGAGAAAAATATATTTTGCTACTGGAATAATCAAGTCTCGTGCGTATTTGCGATTTTCTTGATTGCAATTCTACCGAAGTTGTAGAGAATTTGATCAATAGAAGGCCATAGGCGAAGCGGAACTCGTGAAACTCTTTCTGTAACTGAATGATTCTCTTTTTAAGCTTTTGTGTTGCTTGGCAGATAGCCAGGTAAACCCTCTAAAGGTTTCTGAATAGACTAACAGCCCTATTCTGCTATTTATCGGGGAGAATTGTTCTTCAATTTTCACTGAACACTTTTGTACAAGGTGGGCCAAAAGAAGTCATCCGATGTTGTTTGGCTCTCATCTTTTTCACAACTGATTGCCGTACTATTCATTCGAATCGAGTGTGGATTCACCTCGTTAGTGGCGGTATTCTCTTCTTCACGTAAATGCATGCATTCTATACAATTCAGATCCGCATGTCAAATGTTGCGATTTAAAATTAAATGGATCGTCTTTCTGGTTGGTGGTTGATAGTTGAAGCTCTTTCTACGTCAAAGAAGGTATAGCTATACTTCAGTCTTCTTTTGATGAGTATGTTCTTAAGCATTGTGTTGATTTATATAGATTCAGCCTTCAAAACACTCCACCCAGCTTGATCCATGACAGGATATATCCAGTTGCGTAGGACACGCTGATTGGGATATCATTTCAAATGAGCACGCCACCTCCGATATGGTCTTTCTCTGTGGAATTGATTTGACAACCGGTCCTATCGGGAGTAATGTTCTCCCCGGAATGTTTTCTATTCAGCAATCGCTTTGAAAGTGAACGAAGAGCAATAGATGCCGGTTTTGGTTTTTGTATAATTCGTTCACAGAAGCGGCGACTCCACCCCTGGCACTTGCTGAAAAGTGAAACATTTCCATCGGAATTTATTCATGACAGATGCCAATTGATGACCATTTGCTCTATTATGTTCTGGGCATCCTTGAGTGCATACTTAGGCTAATGGGTAACATATTCCGCCGATTTAACTCGCTTCTCAACTTTTTCAAGCCACTTTTGTGCAGATCAGTGTTGCCCGTGCTATAGTTAGGTTAGGTTAACTTTGATCGGCTGCCAGCTAAGAAAGTCAACACACTTAGGTCAGTAGAAGGTCCATGGTGATACCATTGGATCAAGAATCCTAAGTCCTCACTCGCAAAACTAATTTGCGCGTCTAATGAATGGAAGTAGAGTTTCAACGTCGGTGTTAACAAGATCGCTAGTGTCATTGAAGTAGAAAGTAGTCAGGTGAAGTTATCTCCTCTGAGAGAGAGCCGGCCCAGGTACAGAGAAGGTATGGAGGATTGTCTCCTACTTATCCTCATCTCTACAGCTTCTACAGAAATTGTTTGTAGGTACACCGAGCCTGTTTGCGTGGCAGTGTTTAGGGAGATCAAACTCTGTTTAGTGACCGAACTCTGTTAAGCGACATCAATTTCTGTTAGAGAGATCAAACTCTGTTTCTGTTTAGAGAGATCAAACTCTGTTTAGAGAGATCAAAGTCTGTTAAGGGAGATTAAACTCTGTTTAGAGAGATCAAACTCTGTTTCTGTTCAGAGAGATCAAACTCTGTTTCGAGATATCAAACTCTGTTTCTGTTTAGAGAGATCAAACTCTGTTAAGCGAGATCAAACTCTGTTTAGAGAGATCAAACTCTGTTAAGCGAGATCAAACTCTGTGTAGAGAGATCAAACTCTGTTTAGAGAGATCAAACTCTGTTTAGAGAGATCAAACTCTGTTAAGCGAGATCAAACTCTGTGTAGAGAGATCAAACTCTGTTTCGAGAGATCAAACTCTGTTTCTGTTGAGAGATCAAACTCTGTTAAGCGAGATCAAACTCTGTTTAGAGAGATCAAACTCTGTTTCTGTTTAGAGAGATCAAACTCTGTTAAGCGAGATCAAACTCTGTGTAGAGAGATCAAACTCTGTTTCGAGAGATCAAACTCTGTTTCTGTTTAGAGAGATCAAACTCTGTTTAGAGAGATCAAACTCTGTTTAGAGAGATCAAACTCTTGGAGCGTTTCAGATCCAGCATTAGCCAAATCTGTTTTATCGCCATGCACGTTATACCTCTTCCTCACCTTCGATTTGCTTTCCCGAAGGCATCTTGCTTTAAATTAAATTTTCACGTAGCGATTCATAAACCCATCCAAAGCGCTGATGAAAACTCTCCTGACTATGGTAGTATTGCTTCTCTTTAACAAAATTTCTTTATTTTACTTGTTATTCTTTTACTCAGTACAATTCAACACTTAAAATAATAAACAAAAATGTTTCAACGAAAGAAAATTAAAGGAAAACATAAAAATTTCGCTTAAAATTAGTTCAGGCTTATAATAGTAATAATAATTAACAACAAAATCAGAGCGCATGCATTGGAAACCGAGATCCATGAAAAGAAAAACATTTGAACGGCTAATTGCAATTGGAATATTTCAAAGTTTAGTGGAATGTTTTCAAATTTAACTACGGCTTCGGCGACTGTAACTATTCCGAGTAAATGCTATCAATGAATACATCACAAGTAAAACTGCAAATGTAGTATATTTGTTTAATTCGGATATGGTCTCTATTGGAAATTGTTTACACGATTCTCTGTTTTATTGTCAGCTACCAACTGAATGTAATATTGGAATTGGAACACATTTCTCAACGCACTACAGACAGTATAGAACAATATTCGATAACTTTTATGTTGGTTTAACGTTTGTTTTTGTTTTTGTTGTTTGTTTCTAACTCAATCCGTGTGGTGTATGAAAAGTAAAGCTGCTTTATGTAAATATCGATTAGTTTATGTATATATATCTGTGTAAATATATATAAAAAGAAAACAGTAATAGGAAAGGTTTTTGAATCGATATTAACTTGGTGGTATGGAGAACGCCTTTTGACCAGTTCCATGGTCGGGTTTCGAACCGAACCAACTCATTTTCCAATTCAGCGTGTCGTGCAGCAGTTTCTCCTCTTCTTTGCTGAGCTTTAGCAGAGTTGCCACTGCTCGAATTAGATGCCGTGCTTCCACCTGAAAAAAGTTTGTTGATTTAAATTGAATTAGGTATCGAATAGTTTATATAGTACATGGAAATATTCGAAAATTGCGTATGTAAGCTTGTTCTTCAACCGTAAGAGGAGTGAAGGGGAGAGCTTCTTGAAGAGAAGAAATGTTCTTAGGATATTTTGTGCCGTTTGCCCTGACGAATTTTCGATGAGATCATTCAACGACGAGCTATACAAGCTGTATAGGAGCAAGGACCTAGCACTTTGTTGGTTTAAGATGGCTCGGGGTCAACGAAGTGGATGAAGACCTCGCTTCGGGTGACGAGGACAAGTAGAAATGCACCTCAGCCAACTTGGATTGCCCTTTTGAGCAACCAGATGCAGTTGGCTAAGGAACAGCCTCTCATTTTTGTCTACCGCTTAAAGCTTAGTATCCTGCTCGTTCTGAACTTTATCTCCCATAAGAAAATGTCTACAAAGATAAAATTTCGTGAGGCAGTTTAGCAAAGCAGTATCCTGTCCGCACGCTAAATTCTTAACTTCATGTAGATGGGCCGATGAAAAGCCTCCACACATTTAGCTCGCGAAATAAATGTCACTGGATTCTGACTTTAAATCGAGAAGCGAAATTCCTTCCTCAGAATCACCAGAAGAGTATTTTTTGGACTCCAGACTCTCTCGTACGCTTCTTTTTGCGCAATGGAAAACGACATAAATCGAAGATAAATTTTGACGTAAAAAAAGGAGTAAGAAACATTTGATCGAGAAAGAAACGAGAACGCAAAGCCAAAAAAAAACCTTTTATAATGTTAAGCGTAGCATACGCTGCTCGAGCTAAACTATTTCTTATCTGGTCTCCAACTTTTCTCTCCAAACATCAGCTAAAGTCCTAGCTAAATTTTGACATATATTACGCCGTGGATAAGTGTCAGAGAAAACAGCTGTTCTTTGAAAAAACTTCCTTCAAAAATGTAATTCTCTCATTATTTCAACTATTTCTGATTCTAGGTACTTCTCGTCCAGGTAATAATTGAAAAAGCTCATCCGTGCATACTTTTCCGCGACAGAACAACAAATACACAACGATCTGTCACGATTCAGATTGAGAAAATGTGCCGACCCATTAAATGGGCACGCGCTAAATTTTGACAGACACAGGAAGTACATTCTGAAAGAAAAGTTTGACTATTTAGCTCGAGCTGCGTACCACTCATCTAATGGTTCGCTTAAATTTAGCTCAGATAAATTTTGCAGAGAATTTTGTAAGGGAGCGAAAATTTAGAGCTCGAGCATGAAATTTTACTCGCCTATGTCAATTTCTTTGGGCGCTATCGTGCTGTCAACAGACAGACAGACAGACAGACAGACATGGCTAAATCGATTCAGAATGTGATCCTGATTCTATATGATGTTTAAAATAATAACTTAACGAGCATTTAGCTTTGGTTGTTGAGAAACAAAGTGGAGACTAGGGTGGCTAAAATTTAGCGCGAGCAGGATACTAGGCTTGGGTTTATTTCTCTCATTTTCCTAACCAAAGACTTTGGTTTAAGCCTAGTATGCTGTTCCAGGAAAGCTAAAATTAAGCTTTTCTCCAATGTTTCTCTCCACCACTTCGCTTAATGTTTGCTTAATTTTGACAGTGTAAGTTCCGTAAAAAAAAGAACTGTGTTGGTAAGGTTGATTGACTTGCTACTGTTAATTGGCTTCCGTTTGAAATTTTGTTGCGACTACCGATATTTTCTCTGATCTGTCAAAATTCAGCTGTGGAAAAATGTATTTTGCATAAATACGCTTACTTAAATTCTGTAGGTAGAGATTTTTCGTACAGTGGCTAACAAATTTAGCTTGAACTGCGTACAGCTGGGCTTACCCGCTTTGCTTAGTTTTATCTTTGGAGACATTTTCGTATGGGGGCTTAATTTAAGCGCGAGCAGCATACAAGGCTTTACTATAAACTGTAAAAAAGTTTAAATGGAAAGGCCGACTTTTTCTATATTGACAGTTTTTTTTTATTTACGGAAACTGAACTGCATGCTGCTGTCAAACTCACAACTTTTGCACAAACTTGCTCATTTTTTAGGTCAATCAATTTGGCGACAATCGTCTAAAAAGTTGCGTGGTTAGGGCCCAAGTTCTAAAGCAATATTCCAGGGTATTGTGAAGGCAACCGAGTGGGTACTTATTTTCGTTTCTATCTGTGAGTCTGTCAGAAGTCCGCCACTTTGCAGGCTTATTTTCATATTTTGGGAACAGAAAGCGTAAAATTCTTTAAAAATATTCCGGACGTCTTGGTAAGAATTGACCTGTCTTAATTGAGAAGCTCTTTTTGACAGTTATACTCTCGGATGTTTGTCACACGTTCGCGTGGAAATCTCCTAAAGACGGAATTTAATTTTTTTCGAACCTGGGACCCCTCGCACACTAAACCACTGCTCCTACAATTCGATCTTTTGATAGCGAGGGCAATTCTTTAGTTCAAAACTCCATACTCCTCTGAATATTTTGAAAGGAGTCGCTCGCAATGGCTTCCGATAAGCGATGTGCACGGAAGTTATGTTATAAGGCAGTGCTAATGCTGCATGCGATCAGTAGATCTCGGAGGTTCGCATACCTTGCTAAGTGCCTCAACTAACAGGACGAACGAAACTACTCAGAATCACCTACCACACCTTTTCCATCAATAAACAGTTCTTACCTCTCTGCTGGTTAGAAACTTGACAATCACATGTTTCAAGTATTTGAAATTCACTTCATCCATTACGATGCCACCGTCTTGGGTCGCCGTGGAATGCGGATAAATGCCATTGCCGGTCTGCACATCAAACGTCTGGCCATTGTCGAATGACTTGTTGCTGCTGGTGCTGCCACGCATCTCCCTTTGAACTGTTTTCTTTATGTCCACCAAACGCTGATTGAGGTTCTTTATCGTCTGCAAAATGGGAAGACTTTCGTAGAACGCAACTTGAAATAGGCTTTATCAAACTCACCTTGTTCTTTTCACTAAGCTCCGTGTTGATCATGTCGATATGCTTCTGTTTCTCTTCCTGACTTTGGATCACAGTTCTCAGCTCACTAACGTCTAGTTTCAGTTTGGAAATTTCTAGATTTTTCCCCTTTAAGTCCGCTTGCAGTTGTTCGGTTTTCTCCTGCAGTTCATTCGATTCGTCGCGTTCGATGCGAAGCTCCTTCTTGAGAATCTCTTCGCTTTGGGATATTTCCGCATTGCGCAGCAGCGCTGTGAGTTTCTCCTCCTTTTCCATTTCCAAACAGTTGGAGATCTCAATTAGCTGCGCATGCAATTGGGCGTTCTGTTGGCGTAGCGATTGAGCAATGTGCTCAGAGTTTTCCGCGTATTCGGTGAAGCGTTCTTCGGCGGCAGCGAGGCGGGATTGCAAGTCGGATTTTTCCTGTTCGAGTGTTTCCTGTGACAGAGAGAGAGAGAGAGAGAGAGAGTTAGAGGTTGAGAAAGGGCGATTTACGCATGTGGCAGTCTGAATAAATAAATGGTCAAGCCTTTCAGCAGAGTAGTAGGTCCAGAAAGGTTTGCTGGTTGTTTGTACAGGGAGAACTATCTTCTGTCTGTTCCCTGACGATAATGCATTCGAACTCAAGCCAAACCTCACGCAAAAGTTGCATAGAAGGGAACAGAGTTTGACTAAATTTGACTGTGTTCGAATGGGTTATCGTAAGGGAACAGATCTTGTGTTAAGAAAGGCTTCTATGGAACACACCTTTCAATACATCAACTCCGTTGCAAGACGTAAAGTGACGCACTCATTGACAGCCTTTTAAGCAGAAGATGTGACAACAAACAGAACGAGCTGTTGCGCCGCACGGTCTGGTTTTGGTCGCCCCCAGATGGCATGTAGGGCAAAAGACCTTCGAAACGATTTTGGGATCTACCTGGCAGAGTGCAGGGGGGAGATCTCCCTTTGGTTGTAGTCGTCCCAGTCTTGGAGTGCGCAACTGAAGGCAGTTGTCTGAGCAGCTGGTTTCATGGAAAGGGCAGTCGCTTGAGGTCTACGTTTACACAGAGCGGAACCGCTCTTTAGCGAAAAAGAAGCGAGAACATAGCCTCGACGAATGTGCACATTGTGCCGTCACAACAGTTTACACAATCAATTTCAGTCCTACCAGATGGAAAGCCCAACGAGACCAACTGAATCGTGCCTTGGAAATGAACCCAGCCTTTGAGTGTTTCGTTGTAAGCCATGTCAACTAAGCTACAAAGCTCACCTGTCGGCTACAGGGTCTCCTTAGAAGTACGGCGCTCAAAAACAAAGTAAACAACGAGACCTACTTGAGAGTTTCTTTAGAAAACCGACGGTCATTGATGACGTTGTCCCAAACCACCTACTTTTCCCACGCTTGAGCAGCGTGAATCAGTTTCGTACCCAATAAAAGTGCCCAAGGACACTGAAACACCCGACATAACCTCACATACTCACATCCAACTGTCTAAATTGCAACAAAACAACTTGGAACCGCATTATCAGTGCGCCATTTCACCACGTTGTCCACCTTTGTCTATCTGTTTATGTTATACCCTCATCGATTAAAAATATTCTCAACTTAGTGCGGTCTGTGTGTTAGCCTACGCTTGAACGAGGCACGTTTATCAGTTTATTTGTGTGACCACAAATTGTTTCCACCGATCGAATGATAAGCAACTTATCTAAAGGCAAAGCTACCACCTCAACAGCATAGCAGAAGAAGAGAAAATAAAACCAAAACAAAGTAAACAAGAAACGAAATTTATTGAAAATACAAACAAAAATAGAAATAAAAATTATTATAAGGAACAACAAATACATAAGTCCGATAATTCAACCGAAAAGCGTTAGGATACTTTGGAAGTCACTTGTGTGTTAGTCGACATACTAAATGCTACTCTGGTGGATGTTTGTGTGGTTATGTGCGTTTTTCTTTTTACCAAATGAGACAAAGCGAAATACTTAATAAGGAAGAGCTGTTACGTCTGAGTCTGCCCATTGGGTACTCACAAGTTTGTTGCGCACACAGAGTATCTCTTGTTCGCCCTCTTCGCGGCTCTCCTTGAGCGCCAAGTTCAACTCGTCGATCTCCTCCTCGAGGAGCTTGATCTGCAAACAGAAAGAGTGGTTTCGATTTTGTTGGCAAGGCCACCTGTGCGAACTCACCTTTGAATCGCGCTGCTGGAGGTCGTCCCTCACCTTCTCCATGTCGAACTCGAGTTGCTTGACCTTCTCGCCGTAGTCGTCTCGGGATTTGAGGGCTTTGCGCTTCTCTGTAGTTTCCTCGGCGACCTGCTTGGAGAGGCGGCTGACTTGAGTTTCCAGGGCGAGATTTTGTCCGCTCCATGAGCTCTTGATGTCGGACAGCTGTAGGTGGGCTTCTTCTAGGTGCTGCTCGAGCAGTTTGCGCTCCTGGACGAGGGCCTGTATCTTCTCGTCCGAACCGAGCGACAGTATTGTGTCCATGCGAGATTGGTCGACGATTTGAAGGCGCATTTTAAGGTGACGATTCTCCTCCTCCACAGCGGCTAGTGTCGTGGTGAGGTTGTTCTTGCCCAACTGTGCCGAGTGTCGGAAACTCTCCAGTTCATCCTGTCGCAAGATTGAAAGTCAGAAATGAGGCGCATGAGCGTACGATCGACATACATACCGAGTGCGGGTGAAAATAAAACACAACTAAAGCGGAACTAAGCATCTATAACATGTTACTGTCTAGGACAAACATAAAAAGAACACTAAAATGGCAACAAAGGTGTGTAAGATGATCGTGTGTGTATGTTAGGTGTACCCCGTGTGCTACCGCAGCCTCTACGAAGAATAGTAAACACAATTCAGTGAGAGAGTTGCACTTACCTGTAGGTCCTCCACCATTGGTTCGAGTTTCTTGAGGCGCTCAAGTTCGCCGGTTAGATTCTCGATTTGTTGCTGGTTCTGCTTGATTGCTGCTAGGCGATCGACAGCTTCCTGCTCGCGGAAGAGCAGCAGACTCTTCAGCTTCTCGATTTCGGCCTGTTGGATGTTCTGTATCTTCTCCTGCTCCTCGGAGTAGAGATCTTTTTGCGTTTGCGACACTCTTACCGACTCCAGAAGGATTTCATTTGATTTTTGCATCCGCGACTTCTCCTCTTGCAGCGACTGCAGCGTTTGCGTAAGGTCGGCGATTTTCGACGACAAATCACTGCATTGGCTGCGTAGTGAGTTCACCTCCATCTGAAAGCATGGGGTTGTTGATGAAATTTGCATTTAAGTCGAGAGGTATTACAAGTGTGGATTAAAAGAGCCCAAAGGCGTTTCCCAACTGAGAAATGTATGCCTCTTCTGTATTCAGAAACGTATCGAACTCAGTATCGAACTATAGCAACAGACAAAACGACGCTAGCCAGTAATCCGAAAGGATTTAAATTCCACTATCAAGCGGCACTCTCCCGTGAACAGTTTCCCTGTCACGAAATGTATTTTCAATGAAACAGACAACCTTTCTATGCCACTTGTAGGTAGTTATCTAGACGCAGCCAGATAACGTGGAAAATGGTGAAACCCCCAGTCGTTATCAGTGTAAGTGACAACAATCCAACCACCACGTATCCCCATTCAACTGATAAAGCGCAAAAGTTGATTACCGTCATCCAGCGAACAAACGTATTCATCAATCAACGGTCCATTTACTTACATGATCACTCCCGTGGGCCGTTTGAGATGCCCCATCGTCCATGGAATTCACACTGATTGTCGACGAGAATCGACTACGCATGCGATTGTTATTCGATACACGAGCCGCAGCCGAACCGGTAGCGGGCAGAGCCGCCACATCGGATCCAGTTTCCTCTTTGATTTTGTTCTTTAGCGAGGCGAACATTTTTGTTATTCACTTGCACAGCCAGCACAGCACAGCACTTGGGTCAACTAATTCGGGGAGAGGCACACAATTGTGGCGAAACTACCACCCAGCGCACTTGTCGACTTTGTGGTGCACTGACGAGGGGGTAAACTTTACTACGAATGACTCAACAGGAGGAGTAATGCGACATGTCTTCCTACTTTTTTTTCACACTTGCACACAGCAAACAGCACACACCCGCGCGATACGCCCGAAGGAAAATTCTTATCGGTTTTTGCTGTTCGTTGCTACTATATGTGAAATTTGCATAGAATTTCAACTAATTAGCGATATAAGGCGAATAAATCTTGCTGGAATGGGTCTCCCGTTGGGTTGGATAATTATTACGCGATGGGGGAAAAATAGGCGATTGCACTTGCATTACATTAGCTAGCTAGCACTTTGGGGGTAGAACTTCGCCAGCTGGCAAACGGAGTGGTGAAAGTACTTGAATTTTATTTTTCCAGTTGGTGGTTTCGATTTCGTAAAAAAAAAATATGAAAAACAACAAATCGTTTTCGAGTGATGCAAAAAGTGTTGACAGCAATTTTTTATTCGCAAAGTGACAGCGATTTGTTGTCGTTTTTCTCCCATTTGGGACAAGACTCGGTGCCAGTGGGATCGACTGACGTTGCGATTGTAGTAGAAGTGTGGTTTGTCGTAACTGAAGGTGTGCTTTCATTGTGAAAGGAATTTCAAAAAATACCCAAATACATATATAAAAAACATAATATCTGCAATGTTCATTTATATAAATGTTGCGAATCACAATTCTCTTTCCAGACGTTTTCTGCAAGCAAAAGTCTAAGTCTGGGGTCGAATCACCACTTCCGTGAACGCGTTTGAGTTGATTTTATATGTAAAAAAAATTCCGTCACGCTCTTTCACGTGCGACGCAATTCAACCCCTCGTCAATTTCCGATTTCTCCCCGCATCGTGTATCAGTGTCGCTGTCGATAAGCTTAGATGAGCGTTTATCCACATACTGTACTCCTTCGTATTTTTACTGATTGGTTCTTGAAATCCGGGCGTCTGAAGTCATTCACGGTGCTGCCTGAGAATATACATTATATTCAGCTTTATTTATAAACTTTAAGGAGTCTATAAAGTTATGCGGTCTTTAAAATGCCTCTAAATTGATTATTGTAGTAGTCCTAGTTTGCCTAAATCAAAATCTATATCACTGCACATTTGTTTGAAGTTAAAACTGAGCATTCGTTTTATTTCTGGCCTTGATTCAAATTCGATTTTAAAAATATTTTTATCTATCTCATTACAATCAATATCCATCCACACTTTAATGTAACCACAACCCAAACAAGTACTAGATCACCATAACCAGACGTCATCCCCATCCACACAAGCATCGCAACTCGCTGGATTTTAAAGCGGTTATATTTTGAAGTGTAGATTTTTCAAATTGGACGCAAGTTTTTCGTTCGCGATTTGACTTTTTCGGTTTTTGTTTGCTTTATTGTGTTTTTTGTGCGATTATTACTATTTACTTACCTTTTTCTATAAACGTTTTTAAGTGTTGTCTAAACAAGTGCTTTTAATAATGAGTGACGAAAATAAGAAACCATCCGAAGGCGTCGAATTGAATGAGAAGAATGACGCCGAACGCATTGATGATCCTGTTGCTGTTGCCGGCAAACAAAAGTGAGTGCAATTTATTTATGAAACACACGAATTTCTGTACTCAGTATTGTTATTTTATTGTTCTTGAGCTAAATAGGTAGAGGAGCTCTGAATTTTTGTCCAAACGGGATAAGTGCCATCAATTTTGATTGATTTTATAGTCGTATGTGCTTATTCCCTTCTATTGAGTAGTGCAATTCGCAAGTACCTACACAGATTGGAATTAAATAAGCCTCTGAGTTGGCATCAACCTAACCCGCATCGTTTGCATCGTAGAAACAGCGGTGTAAGACTGTTTGTCATTCATGAAAATGTAGTTGGTTTGATTTTCTAGTTCTGGTAAAACTAAGACATCAAACTGTTGTTCTTCTCAAGACACGTCTTATCATTATTCCCGCTTCTTGAGGTTCTCGTTGACAGGAGGAATCCGTGACGAGTCCTACAAAAGACTACGAAGTCACTTCGGTGAATGCCTGGGCAAATTTTGTTTGCTTTTGGCGGCATACATATACCTCAGCAGTTTTGTTTGTCGGTAGCAGTTTAGGACTTTAGGACTTGCTAAACGATATCGCAAACTGAAAGGTAACATTCACGGTGTTGGCTAGAGTCTGTAGATCCAGCTTTTATACATTAAAACATCTGATGCTTGCAGCCAAAAGGTACAAGTAGATTTCCAACACACAAGGTTATCCATTCATGTGTAGTCCCATAAATTGCATTGCCCACGAAAGCAACGACTTAACCAAGAGTAGCGTTGGAACACTCAAGTTACATCCTCTAAGCTGAAGTTCTGGCTTTAGGGGAGATGTGCGAACGCTTTAAAAATCGATTGTTCATCGACAACAATTGCTTGATAATTATCAACCCGAAAATCGTCAGTCCGGGGCGCCAAAGCTTAAAGTCACAACTCAACAAACGCTGATAAAATGGTTCTCTATGATGTCGTTCCACTGAAAAGGACTCATGATCTGTTCTTAATGCATTGTTTCAGCTTCAACATCGCAGCTGGAGAGAATTGGGCAGACACATACCTAGTGTTCATCTATTTTTAATCGAAGAATAGGAGGCTGGGGATGTCATTGTTGTCAGTCTATGATTTTGAGTTGAGATTTCTACGCCTTGAGTCTACAAACATCTTACGCATCATCTTGCACTCAGTGTACAATATACGCAAACTCCTCTTGCACTTCCCTTGCACGCGCTCGTCCACCACCTCCTTCCAAACCGATTCAAATCATTTCGTTTAATCTCCGCCATCTTCCATGCCAGAGCCAATAAATTCAATTTCAGCAAATTCTATTGCATTGACTCAGTTCTGCTGATACAATATTCAAACTTGTGTGTGAACTTCTTGAGATTCCACTACATACCCTTCTCTTTGAGTAGCGCCTTGCAATCCGATACTATTATTCTTGTACGAGTGCCAATTCTACAATAGGAGGAGACATGCCCAAAGAAAAGAAAAGAAAAACACGGCACATCTATTGTCATCGTCAGCGTTTAGGCGTGCCGCAATGTGTATTACGTAAAAAGCGGAAATGGCCACTTTTGACGATGAGTACCGCCACGAAACTCTCACACGAGCAGCAAAAATAGCCAGCAAAATAAAATGAAAAAACCGTCTCAACTCATCAAGAAGGATTGTACACAAGTGGGAAAATTATTTGCAAACTTTTCTGCCACACATCACGATCCGAGAAGCGTTCTGTTTCACTGCTGGGCTGGGTGGTTGTTTGCTTCTGCATAAGCGGATTTTTAGTTGTTAGGGGTACTTGCACTTGGATGAGTATTGCAGAAGATGTCGGGCGTCGAGAATCACCAGGAAAAGGTCTCTCAAAGGAAACCCTTTTTTGAAGTATCGATGGGCGGGGGAGTGTTAGTGTAGAAAATGCGACCAACTCTTGCTTGCTTTTCAAAAATACGCCCTAACCAGTGATGGCCCTGAAGCAAATGAGGACAAGACTAAGTATAAGCTATCAACAAACAAACAAGCATCTGCCCACCGCCTAGGACAGAACGTCACTTATGATAGCAACAATTTTGAGGTAGTTAAGCAGCTCATCTACCTCGGAGTGAGCTTGAACTCCACGAGTGACTTCTTAGTGGAGATCCGACGAAGAATTACCCTAGGAAACCGTTGCTACTTCGGTTTGGCAGAACAATTGGGTCGACAAAATGTGTGGCCTACAAAACCCTCATCCTGCCACTTTTGCTTTATGGCGCCGTGTGCTGGACGATAAGCAGGAAGGGAGAGCTGATACTGAGCTCCTTCGAAAGCAAAGTTCTTCGGCGGATTTTTGGTCCATTGTGCGAGGAGGGCGAATGGAGGAGACGATACAAACGCGAACTCTGTGAGCTGTACCAAGATGTGGATGTAGTCCAAAATACGTTGGCTCGGCCACATCGAGCGAATGGACTATGCTTCAATCGACATTGCTCCAGCTAAGAGAATCTTCGAATCCCAGCCGCCAGGCTCGAGACGAAAAATAAGACTGAATCTCCGCTGTAAAGACCAAGCTATCGCGGATGCCAGAGCGCTTGGTCTGGTTAACTGGAAGCAATGTGCCCGGGATCGCGGAGGACGGAAGGCTGCACTGTCTCAGGCAGAGAATCTTCACGGCCCGCTAAGTAAAGTAAGTGACCAGTGATGGTCAAACGGTTTGATGCCATTGAAGTACTCCTTGATTTTTTATGTGGTTCCACTACCCACAAACCTTAGGGGTTGGTGTGCTGCACTCCGAAGCTAGGCATATGTGATACCCACGACTTAATTTGCAAGCTAATATTCGGCATGTTTTTAGTGAGATGGAGTCGAAGTTCCTATGAATACTATGCTCAGAATTAGACCGACAGGGTGGGCTGCATCAAAACAGCACAGATGGTCATATGCCCGGATTTTTGTAGCCTAGAAAGCTACGCGATAGAAGTGGATCATGAAGCTCACTCAGTCGATCTTTTTATTCTTTAAACGACTGATCATTTGTTCATGATTTCCACTTCCAGATGAGCTTCACAGTTGAACAACAGTCTCTTTCACTTCTTCATAACCTCGTTTACATCGACGCAATATTTGTAAACTTGATAAACAACAAATGCTACACGACTGATGACACGTACTAGTGATACTCTATAAAATAGGCACGAAGCCAGCCACGACTGTATGTGCCTATGCTTGGGTCAAGACTTCGGACATTAGATATGAAGAAGCATCGGTATTCCACGCGGGCATTGTGCACTCACCCACAAGACGATGAGGTGTTTACTTTACCGCTTACAGCTTATTTCGTCCGAGTTAGTGCCTTCTCCCACGCGTCCTTCTCCTAGTTTTCATGCTCCGAGTCGCTCTGTCGGTCCTAGCCCAGTTCTTATAACGTGCGCACTTCCTCCTCTCGTTATTTGTCGTATTCTTTCGTCTCACAGGAGTTTGGAATTACTCCCCAACGAGCTACAAATCATATCCCAGTTGCCTCAACATGCGCGCTACCTCCCCCCGTTTCCTGTCACTCTTGCGTTTCACCAGACTTTGGAATTACATCCCCACGGGCTGTCGCTTCTTCGTTGCATCGCTTCGTTTTATCTGAGCTAGGAACTGTCAACGAGCTATAGGTATACTCTGCCCAAGCTGTCTCAACGCAAGTGATGTTTCCGACTCTTTTCTGTGGCTTTTTCATTTCACCAGACTTTGGAATTACATCCCCACGGCCTGTCGCTTTTTCGTTGCATCGCTTGCTTGCGTCCTTTGTTTCATCTGAGCTAGGAATTTGCCGCCCATCCAGTCATACACTCTGCCCAAGCTGCTTCAACACACGTGCTGCCTTCCCCCGATTTCTGTTCACTGGAGCTCGGGACTACTTCCCTCTTGCCCGTCGCTTTTTCATTGCATTCCTTGCTCCGTTTATTCGTTTCATATGAGTTGGGAACGAGCCTAATGAAGTTTCACGTCAAAATAAACAAAAATCTACAGCCCTTCAGGAAACTCCTTCCATTTAACTAAACTTAAGGCGAAGACACATGTGACTTGGTATAGCAATTCACCAGACACCAGAATGCTCCAAGAAGACTACCTCGCTCTCCCGCACGTGCGCAGCTTCTCGACTGCGCCACCTCATAATAAAACTGAATGAAAGTATAACAAAAATCCATGAAGTCATCAAAAAGCTTAAATGTCCCATTCAATTTGCGCCGAACAAGCACTCGCTGAATGTCTCTTCTATATCGCCAATTGAAAGAAATATCAAATTAGGCACACACACAAGCACTTTGGCCGTCGGCCAATATTTAATAATAACATTAAAGAAATAGAAAACTGCAAAGAAAAGTGAGCACAAAAACGTTATAAAGACAGGACAAGACCAAATCATGCAGCCAACGGAAATAAAATTCGTGTACGTGGCTGCATGCAGAGCAGAGGTGACCAACTGGCAGCCAAAACTGCCAAATCCTGAAGAACTATTTCAGCCATAAAGACGACGACGACAGTGCACAGTGGCGGCTCACTCTATTTGATCGTCAACGAACGAGACACGAGCTGCACAAGTAATCAACTCGAATCCGCATCATTTGCGGTGTCTATTTCCATTCGGAGATTGACTGAGAGAAGATCGACAAAAACCAAACGATGCAGAACGGGCCAGATAACAAGATCGCCCGATCGCCCAATCTGTCCGATCGCCCAATCTATCCGAGCCGACGGAGATGCACTAAACAGTTGGCGCACTTGTTCCCTTTTGCTGTTGGGCGCGATTTTTAAATGGCTTTCGGTGGAGGATCGCTGATGAATGTATCATCGACGGAGTATGCGGCGCGACCAGACGCTCGCTCTGCCCCCTTTCGATTCTGATTGACAAATTGAATGTTATCATCGTGCGTTTGTCGTTTTCTATTTTTCTCTTCTCCTCTCCGGGGGTTTTCTATGCCATTGTTCACTGTTTCCACTTCTCACATGTCGGCGCTAGAGCAGCGGCTACCCTCCTCTAATAAATCATGGCCTTACCTCCGGCCGGATTCTATAGTGGCAACTGGCAACCCCTCTGTGTGTCAATGTCATGATGAGTGCTCAGTGCTGGTGCTGGTGCTGGGGTGAATAAAGGAAAACCTTCAATTCCAACAATATGTTGGAGAATTTTATTCCGACGCACACGTATATGTTGCAGATTGCTAATGCTCTCGGGAGATGTAACAAACAACGCGCCAAACCAACCCCCTGCAGCTACAGCACATGCTCAGTGGATGATGGGAGAGAACAGCGAAAGCGAAAGAGAGGAAGCAGTCAATTGTTACGGATGACGTTGGACGTTACACATTAGTTTCGAATTTGAATTAAAAAAAAAAAATAGAAATTCTCTCACACCTTGGGAGATGTGGTGCGTCGCCATGTGCTGGACAGATTTTGCTGCGATGTTGGAGAGTGTTTTCTACTGCAGTGGAGAGATTTATTTGTCACAGTGAGGCAAATGTTCTGCTTTAGAAAATGGGGCAGCGTTTGTTGTTTTCAGCTCTGAGAAACTTTTGAACCTTCTGATTGAGTGCTTGCATGTAAAATCCACAAAATTCAGGGACGTTCTGCCGGCTCACGGATGCCGGTTTTGGACCCCTGCTTGATCGGCTTAAAGTAGTCATCGATGAGGTGCCAGAAGGTAGGTGCGGTCTAAGACCACATATTGTTTTTTTATGAAGCTGTAAGTGTTCGTCATGCAGGCTTTTACTGGTTGACACTTACGGCCTATAGTTCTCATCCTCATCCCTGCAGCTCTTGCAGAAATCATTGTAGGGAATTTCACGGCCTAGGGCATGCTAACTAGAGAGGGTGTATTAAGGGAGACCACCGCCATAAGTGCTATATAAATGGTTCTGAAATGGAGTCTAGTGTGGAAGTTTGTAACCACGAGCAGAACCACATTGTTTCAAAGACCAGTTTATTCCAGGCCAGGTCACATCTGTATACTGACTGACAGTCGTGTAGTTATAAAAATTCCAGGCAGCGCCCTACGGAATATTTTGACTGACAGTCATGCCCTTAGATCATCCATCGACTCCAAATCAGTTTTGGGCTGTTAAAAGACGTTCTTCCCGATTTCTAGCGTTCCTTTATGTTGTTTAGTTAGGTTAGGTTAGGTTAGAGGGGCAAATGTCATTATATGCAATTTTCACCCAGAAGCGATTAAGCGCTCATTGTGATTACCCTTGCATAGTAAAGGATCATTCATTTTTGGGTGTCGAAAGTAAAGCTAAATAAAACACACACCCAGCGATACATTTTTGATAAACATTTTATTTCATTTTAAAGTTTGCGCTTTGCCATTTAAGCGTAGGACGCTGCTCGAGCTTAACAAAATTTTATCTGGTCTCCAACTTTTCTCTCCAAACATCAGCTAAAGTCCTAGCTAAACTTTGACATATATTACGCCGTGGTTAAGTGTCAGAAAAAACAGCTGTTCTTTGAAAAAACTTCCTTCAAAAATGTAATTCTCTCATTATTTCAACTATTTCTGATTCTAGGTACTTCTCGTCCAGGTAATAATTAAAAAAGCTCATCCTTGCATACTTTTCCGCGACAGAACAACAAATACACAACGATCTGTCACAATTCAGCTTGATAAAATGTGCCGACCCATTAAATTAGCACGCTAAATTTTGACAGACACAGGAAGTACATTCTGAAAGAAAAGTTTGACTATTTAGCTCGAGCTGCGTACTACTCAGCTAAATGGATTCGCTTAAATTGAGCTCAGCTAAATTTTGGAGAGAATTTTGTATGGGAGCGAAAATCTAGCTCGAGCGGCGTACTAAGCTTAAGTGTGGAATACAATATCATTCAAATGGCCGCCTCAGGTAGATTCGCAGCATGCGATTATTTTTAATCACTCTTTCGCACACTTTGGGCGGTATCTCGGCCATAACTTGAGAAATGTTGGTTTTTAATGCGTCGGTAGTTCGGTAATTGTTCGCGTAAATTCGGTCTTTTGCGTAGCCCCACAGGAAAAAATCCAACGGTGTCAAATCGCATGATCTTGGTGGTAAATTTACGTCGCCAAAACGTGAAATTATGCGATCAACTTCTTACACAATAAAGCTATAATTGGACGTGTTGTGTGGCTTGTAGCCCCGTCTTGTTGGAACCACAAATCGTCCAAGTCATGATCTACAATCGCCGGCCAAAAAGAAATCGGTTATCATTCGACCATATCGCTCCGAATTGACTGTAACCGTCTGCCCATTGGCATCTTCGACGAAATACGGACCAATGACACCTTTCGTCCATAGGGCACACCAAACAGTCACTTTGCCTTACGACATGACATGAGTAACGCTTCGACTCTCTTTAATATCTGCCCAAATTTACTGATTGCTTGCGTAGTCGGTCGGTTATGACGATCGCGAAATGCGCGAAAAGTGGCTACGTCACCACTTTTGTAGTAAATTTAAATAATTTGTTTGATTGTTAAGCGGTCCATTGTCGTAAATGGCAAACATTCAATGTGTATTATGACACTTCAAATGACAGCTGAGTTTGACAGGTGTAAAATGCCAGCGCTACCAACTTGAAACCACGAAATGAATGAAAATGTAAAGGGTTTTTCTATAGGGACGCTACAAAAGTAGAGACAGGGACAGCAAACGACGCCGAATTTCTTGCCGCTCTTTTGACATTTCTCTTCCGTAAGGTTTGCCATTTCATGATGGAAAGATATACGAGCCAACAACGAGTCGAAATTATTAAAATTTACTACCGAAATTCGGAGTCAGTGGCCTCAACGTTAAGAGCGCTACGTCCAATTTATGGTCGTCATAATCGTTCTAGCAGATCAACAATTGAGCGTCTAGTGGAATTTGAATCCACAGGCACAGTACAAAATGTTCCCGTGCCAGTCGAAAATATTGCTGCCGCTGAGGCTTCAGTTGAAGAAAGCCCAAATGTGTCTCTCACACGTCGTTCTCAAGCGTTGGGCATCTCTGTGACGTCGTTGTGGCGAATTTTGCGAAAAGATCTTGGCCTACATCCTTACAAGATTAAATTGACGCAAGAACTGAAGCCGCTTGACCACCAGAAGCGTCCTATGTCCGTGAATTGGGCTGAGCAACAACTTGAAAATGATTCGGATTTTCATCGAAAAATCATCTTCAGCGATGAGGCTCATTTCTGGCTGAATGACTTCGTCAATAAACAGAATATGCGGTATTGGTCAGGCAGCAGTCCACACGTACTCCATGAGTCATCATTGCATCCCGAAAAAATTACGGTTTGGTGTGGTCTATGGGCCGGCGGCGGCGACTTCTTCCGTGATGATCAAGACCGGCACGTTACCGTGAATGGGAATCGCTACCGTTCAATGATAACCGAATATTTTTGGCCCCAATTGGGTGATATGGACTTGGTGCCAAACCACACAGCGAATGTCACAATCAATTTATTGGAAACCAAGTTTGGAGAACGTGTTATCTCACGAAATGGGCCAGTCGCTTGGCCGCCTCGGTCGTGCGATTTGACGCCGTTAGACTATTTCCTGTGGGGCTACGTCAAGTCTATGGTCTATGCCAAGAAGCCAGCGACGATTGATGAACTTCGTACGAATATCGAACGTGAAATTGCAGCAGTATCGGCCGATTTATACTTGAAAACCGTCGAAAATTGGGTTCAGCGTCTGGACTTCTGCAAGCGTGCCCGTGGTGGCCATGCAAAAGAAATCGAGTTCCATACATAATGGCATCGAACGTACTTCCACAGGAATAAAGAATTGATATCCAAACGGTTTTTGTTTTATAAAAAAAACCTTTGTAGCGCTCTTATTGAAAAACCCTATACATTGCGGGACTTGCAACTAACAAAAATCATGCCGATCTGTTGCTGAATCTTCTTAGATCGAAGCTCAAACCTTCGAAGAACATTAAAAAAAATATATCGCAACAGGTTCATGGGGACCCTAGGCCTAACTTCTCTCAACCATTCGTATCGTTTTCATTTTTGGGACGAATGGAAGGGATCTACAATTTTTCGCCGGCTAATTTGAGAAGATTTTTCATGACAGTTATACTCTCGGATGTTTGTCAGTCGTTGGCGACAGGTGGCGCATTAGAGTTGGTTTTCCATGGTAACCCTCGCTTAGTAGTCCAACACCAACCACTAAGCCACTGCATACCTACAAGAAGAACCTTCCTCCCAAACAAGAGTTCTTTGAGGGCTGGACAGTGCTGCCGGTCCATCAAATTCCATGTCCTCTTCGTTGTGTTGTTTTGTTTACAAACAAATCGCGGCCCTGGTCTAGATCGGCGTACCCATTATTTCAGCGCTAAACCGTTTAAACTGGCTGACAAAAGCCTTGAGGTTCAAATGTCTACTCTTAGGCTTGTTGAAGTGTAGAAATTTGTGGTCTCCTTGAAATCAAATAAAATCAACAACCAACCAACTTGATCGATCTCAATTTGCTGACCCTCTCGCCGGCCGCGCATCTACCTACCTCTCGCAAAATAATGAAAACCTTATTGCCGTGGCTCAGTGACTCACCTAATTGATCATTGTCTAAAATATAATCGCGTAGACACAGAAGAACTTATCGCGTCGCTGTAACTCTGCAAGTGTGTCACGCTGTTGCAGCGAAATAATGTTTTCGAAACCCCTAACACAAACCGAATACTTGACCTAAATTCAAATGAAGAATGAGTTGCCGCCACCGTCACCGTCGTTTTGTTTATTCTTCTCACTCTTTCGCAAAGGGTGAGGTGAGGTCTGAGGTGTTTTTGTTTTGCTTAAGCAACAGAAGTTGACTCTCTTATCAGTAGGTAAAAGCAACCGCCAAGCATGTGTCACTGCGTGTTTTCCGAAAAACATGTTTTCAAAAATGTCTACTCCTGGTCATCCCTTAAAATACTCGTATACCCCCACCTATTGTTGTCGTTATCTAACGCCTGTCATAAAATTTAGGATTAGAATCTTCGAAAACAACCACCTTAGGTCGGGGCACGCCGCGCCGGCACATCAGCAGCAGCTGTGAATCAACAGAAGAAAACTCTCCAATTCGATTTATAGCATGAGATGGTGTGTTTGTGTGGTGGTTTGTGTAGATTTGACAAGGGAAGCGACAAAAACGACGTTTTCAC
The DNA here is from genome assembly GCA_948293265.1 of Cheilosia impressa. NCBI lineage: Eukaryota > Metazoa > Arthropoda > Insecta > Diptera > Syrphidae > Cheilosia > Cheilosia impressa. The sequence goes on along the minus strand of OX411884.1, from coordinate 52,711,538 downwards.
TTCGATTCGCTCTCCTCTCCGTTGTTGTATTTTGTATATCGCTTTCGTTGCTTCGCTTGTATAAGTTGCAGTGAGTTTTATTTTCGAAAACCCCGTGCGCGCTTGTATGGAGGGTGAAAACAAGCCAGAGGCAACCGTTTATTTTCCATTCCATTGGAGAGCCAGTCAGAACAGAATTAGAATCAGCAACAGAAACCGAAACCAAAACTGAGCACGAGCAGGCATCCCAGAGATGCGCTTCTTCCTCTCAGATTCAGTTCTGTTCTCGCTTTTGGTTTAACTAGACATTTTCTGTTCCGTTGCAAGGGAGAATAAAGCGCGCGCCTGGCGGTTATTTCTTTTTTTTTGTTACAATCTCTCGCTGAAAATGATTTCTTACCATCGAGTTCTAATTTTAGACAAGTTTTTTGTTTCTTCTCCGTCGGCGGAATAACTGAATTGAAATCAAAATAAAAATATCCGCTTGACAAAATGTTGTGAAGTTTATTGGAATTTCTTATCAATTGGCAGTCCGCTTGTGTATTCGTGTGTGTCCCTCATTGAATTCATCATCGTTTGTGCTTTATGAGTGATTTATCTTCTTTTTATTTTTTTCAAAGAATCGAAAAGTGAGTAAAAAGGAAGAGAAAGAAATTTAAATTGAAATTGAAAAGGAATCGACTGTGTTTGTGGAAATTTTTGCAAAAAGTGTCACCTGAGTGTGAATGTGTGAGCTTTTGCGTTGTTACAGCGCAAGGCAAACAAATCGGAACGTAAACAAACTTTCCACGAGAAAGGATGAGAGTAGATGAATCATCAGGGAGCATCCTTTGAACAATTAAAAAAAAAAAAAAATACAAGTTGCCGATGGAATAATTCTCAGAAAGAAATTCAGCGAAAGGAGGCCGACTTTTGGCGCGATTTTGACGGTTGACAAGTGGGTGGGGTGGGGTTTTTTTTTTACAAACTGAATCAGGGGTCAGATTCAGATGCGGATTCTGTAAGGCGAAACGTTGGGACTCTTTTGTGCGCACGAATGATTTGCTCTGAGATGCAGAAGTAAATCATTCGTTTCGGCTTACAGTATGCCAACCCAGGCGTTTATTGTTTTATAAATATTCTGACTTGTTTTGGGAAGTTTTTCGAAGCGACAGGAGTGACTATTGCTCTTAGGGCCGTCTGCTCATACGACTCTTAACGATTTAAGTTCTACTTAAATACTTATGGGCTACTCTGTCACATAAGAGTTTATGTGGCACTTAAATTCGCTATGAGTCGTATCAGAAAACGGCCCTACGGCCCTTAGTACTTGGGGCTTTTTGAAGTTCGTTATTTTTAAAAATACTTATCCACAAATGGCGTGGGTGAGTTGCGGTCTTACGTTTGTGTCTCACTTTACAGATCGTGGCCTACCATTATCCAGGGCACTCATCTCGTCACTTTTTTGACAAAATTATCTTCGAAACGATAGACCTTCAAAACTAGAAACTAAGTGCAAAAATCACGAATGTAAGACCTTAGTCCAGTGTGACCGAAATAAGTTGTTTTCCGTTTGGATTGTCGTAAGTTTTCAAAATATTTGTGGAGAGCGAACTAGACGAAGCTCTGAAACTCATAATTTTCACTTTCGGTCAAAAGTTTTGTGATTAGCGCACAGGTAATTTCAACTTTTGTTTGAGAAGAGGCAACAATCTGCTGTAGGTAGTGTGAAGTCAACTAGGTCTTATTTTTAGATTGAAAAGGCTGCAATTGCACTTCAAATCTGAGTAAAAAAAGGGTTCAAAGACTGAGTTCTGGCTTGGAAGGTCACCCTTATCTCATTAAAAGTAGTTGCGGCTGTCCAAAGTATGATTGAGCATTTTAGAGGTTATCCCTTAAGCTGGATGGTGTCAGGCTTTCGTTGAACTGTCTGAAAGGAGGTCGTAGAAGTAGGTTAGACCAGGGAAAAAGGCTGACGGGGCAATAAAAATTTGCACTGGTTGCACCTATAGGTCAATATAGTTGAACTGTCTGAAAGGAGGTCGTAAAAGTAGGTTAGACTAGGGAAAAAGGCTGACGGGACATGAGAATCACGAAACCGTGTCAATATAGACCTATTGTCTTGCCCTAGGAGTTATGACTTCCATACAGCAGCCATCCCTCGGCTTGCAAGTCCTAAAAGTGTGCAGTCTTCTTTCAAATCTGATAAAAAAATCCCTCCAAAGATCTTATTTCTAGTGTCACAAAGTGGATCAAGAAAACGTCAAGTAGTGTCGCCATGGTAAATCTTTGTCAACAATCGTTTGTGCCGATTTTAATTTTCTCTGTATGACTAATCAGCTGGACAATGATCTTGTGTTTGTTGCAGACAACAGATTCGAGCAGACTTCATCGCTTAATCGAGGCTGCTATAGCATTTTCCCCCAATCGCCTATTTAACGCAGGGAAAGATCCATTTCTTGCAGCTTTTCGGCTCTCCACCGTTTTTTTGTCGTACCAATCACATCGCTATTTGCAAAGCGATTTTCATAAATCATGGAACAAATGAAAGCTGATTTTCCTCAGGTTAATTGTCGCTTGTTCTGTCGAAACTTTTCCCTAGAAAGCAGTCAATTCTCGACCACTGGGCTTACGTAGTCCATATATTTATAAATTGTCTGACAGAGGGCGCTGTAAGATGTATCTACTTCAGCTGACTCTTCCCGGTTAAAGCGTCTTTCAATCTTCAAACTGTATTCCACCATCGCATCCTTTCCACGGTCCAAAGTTGGCTTGGCCGGATTCCCTTTCCTTCTTGAGCGTGTAATCGCCTTTCAGAGAGCAAACTTTCTCTACAAATCCTAAGCAACACTCGTTTGCATTACAAGTTATACAACAGCAAACGGAGAAACACAATGAATCACAAACAACAAGCAGACCCGTACCCATATGACTGGGGAGGGTGGCTGTAAAAAAACACAGTCCTTCCACTGGTGTTCTGTCGTCTAATGATTTACAAGAGTGCTCCTGCTCAGTCATCTTTTGCGGGCGTTGACTCATTTGAGAACCGAAACATGAGTACACAATTGGAATGTGTGTTTAAACAGTACCTAAAGGACACTGGCGGGATATCAACCGCAGTAATAATTTAAGTATGTTCTTCAGGATTGTGTGCTAATTTTACATGAGGGGATTGTTTTGAACCTAACATACGGGCGTTATCTTCTTGATTACGTGACATGGAAGTGGTCTTTAAATTCTGTAGACCCGTATTTAATGGTGTGGCAAAATGAAACCTTGTAGAATGAAGAATGAAAGGAAATAACACTTCTTCTCAGTCGGAAAAGAGTCCTAATTTCAATCAAAATCAAGCTCAGTCTCGAGATTCTTCATCATATCTGTTCAATTCAAAAATGGATTGCCACAGGGTTGTAGCGTGGGCACTCTTGTGTTTTACACTTGCAAAGACTCTTATCAGGCTTCAATTTACAATTTAGCTTCATTTGGGGTTTTAACTACGTTTTCCCTACACCCCATTCGAAAATGGACTCCCACAAGGCGGTAAACTAGGTGCCCAATGTCAAAATACAGTGAAAACTAAGAGTAACTGTCATTGTTCATCAATATGCAGGTCTTCTCGATCTCGTTGAGGTTAGAAATGGACTGCCCCAGGGTTGCAAACTTCGTAATCAGGTGGCCAACTGTCATTGTTCATCAATATGCAGGTCTTCTCGATCTCGTTGAGGTTAGAAATGGACTGCCCCAGGGTTGCAAACTTCGTAATCAGGTGGCCAACTGTCATTGTTCATCAATATGCAGGTCTTCTCGATCTCGTTGAGGTTAGAAATGGACTGCCCCTGGGTTGCAAACTTCGTAATCAGGTGGCCAACTGTCATTGTTCAGCAATATGCAGGTCTTCTCGATCTCGTTGAGGTTAGAAATGGACTGCCCCAGGGTTGCAAACTTCGTAATCAGGTGGCCTACTGTCATTGTTCATCAATATGCAGGTCTTCTCGATCTCGTTGAGGTTAGAAATGGACTGCCCCAGGGTTGCAAACTTCGTAATCAGGTGGCCAACTGTCATTGTTCATCAATATGCAGGTCTTCTCGATCTCGTTGGGGTTAGAAATGGACTGCCCCAGGGTTGCAAACTTCGTAATCAGGTGGCCTAATTGTATGATAACTAATAGGACCTTGAGATCACTATAAGTCGCGCTTACTTTAAAGTGAAGAAATAGCTGCAGTAGAGGTCTGCAATTTTTTTTATAGTTACCACTGCTGTCACTTAAAATGGACTGCCACAGGGCGGTGTACTTACCACTTGACTTGTACGTTCAATTTAATTTCTAAAATATATACTCTACTCTACGAACAGCGCCAACTTTCCTTATTTGACTTATAAGACGCCATTTAAAATGGACTACCCCAGGGTGCCGCACTTACTACTTGCATGTGTTAAAAACAACTTACTTCACACAACTCCGACTCTCTTTACACTATCTGTGTCCAAAGGAATCTGAAATTAAATCCAAGCCTAGAGAAAACTCAACAAACACCTCTTTCTGGTCTATTTATCTCGCGCACCTAATTTAAAATCAAACATTTATCGCTTTAATTAAAAAATGTTTAACAAAGAATTCGCTAGACGCATATCTATATCCATTCGAGAACTCCGATAACGTGCGAACGAATTTGTTCCATAAACGTTTCAGTTTCTCATATCTGCCCAAACGACGACGAGAGAAGACACACATGGAATTCCAGCACTAGGGTCCAAGTCTAACTGAGTCCAAGTGGAACTATTCCACCGCTACGCCCAATATGTATAGGTGCAAATGATATCTCGATATTTTAACCTCACAAGTCCGTTCCAAAAATACCTACACCCACTTAAGTTGGTTTTTCTTTTTTGTTGTTCTACTTTGTAAACAGAAATATTTGTCTGCTCTTCGAACGGAAATTGGAATCATATTCATAAATTCCTTAGAATTTGCATCACTACAGTCAGAAGGAGCACGGTTTATGGCGAAAGGAAATTTACAGCCGTTTCGGATTTTTCTCCTTCAATCAATCATATTGTGACATTAATTTAAATTGTTTACATGGGTGGAAAAAAAGAAATGTTACTTACCAGAAGGCGCCGGGGTTCTTAAACAAAAAATCAAAACTGGGACATTGCATTTTTGTTTGTGTTGGACTCACCCCCGAAAATGTATATTCTGAAGAGGTTTTCGGGTTTTATGATTAAGTGATGCAGACAGGGTGTCGCTTCATTGATGTGATCAATTGAATAAATTGAAACTCATTTGGATAGACATGGACACTTCAAAGAGCGGTAGCTTGATGGGCGATAAATCGGCTGAATTGCAAGTGTTTTAATTGGTATAATTCAAATACTCTAGCTACAGTGCAGCACTTTGTGGTTGTCGCCGGGGGACAGTGAGGTGCAGGTGTGGGTTTGGTGGTTTTACCACAAACTTACAATCTTTTTACTGCCTAATTGCATTTAGAATGTAGAAATGGATATTTTTTGTCAAAAACTAACTTGTAGCGCGTAGTACACGTTGACACATAGTTCGACTACATTGCGTCGGACGCCGCAGTCTATGATTTTACTGTCTGATTATAGTGGTGTCGCTGTGGTAGAGGTTTAGGGACATACGGATGCTCCTCACAAGGCTTGTTTTTAACTTAATTGAATTCGAAATGAAAATTTCGACTTAAACCACAATGTAGCACATAAAAAATACATATGTCGCTTTGTGGCTACTGTTTGAATGACAGCCGTCACTTTCTAAATTTGTTCGCAACCACAAAAATGCAGAATTCCTTGGGTTTCTTGTAAAAAACGTTTTGGAATCGCATATAGTCAACAACTGGCATAAACTTCAACTACATAGAACTACATTTGACTTCACTCCTCAGCCTATTTGTTTTCTTGACTGAGCGTAATAGTGGCGCTGTGGTAGTATCATTCGGCACTTTCAAATGAAGAACGCCATACTATTGTGAATAATGTCTGTGTCAGTAGCGAAAGGAATATGTCAGCAACCGCTGTGTAACTGCTACAGCGACATTACTGCATTCAACTAGAGTTGAACTACATCGTAATAAAGTCTAATTTAACAAGACAACAAGAAGACAAATCTTGTTCTACGCTTTCAAATAAAGTGCGCGACACTATAGTGGACGATGTTAGTGTCAGTAGCGTCAGTAGCGTAAAGAATCTGCCAGCAAGTGTTGTACAGCGACACTGCCACATTTCACTAGAGTTGAACTACATCGCAAAAAAGTCAAATTTAACACGACTACAAAAAGACAAAACGTGTTCTACGCTTTCAAATTAAGTGCGCCACACTCTTGTAAACGATGCCAGTGTCAATAGCGTAGAGAATCTGCCAGCAAGCGTTGTGCTACTTCTACAGCGACACTGCCACATTTCACTAGAGTTGAACTACATCGTGAAAAAGTCTAATTCAACACGACTACAAGAAGACAAAACGTGTTCTACGCTTTCAAATTAAGTGCGCCACACTCTTGTAAACGATGCCAGTGGCAATAGCGTAGAGAATCTGCCAGCAAGCGTTGTGCTACTTCTACAGCGACACTGCCACATTTCACAGAGTTGAACTACATCGTGAAACAGTCCAATTTAACACGACTACAAGAAGACAAAACGTGTTCTACGCTTTCAAATTAAGTGCGCCACACTCTTGTAAACGATGCCAGTGGCAATAGCATAGAGAATCTGCCAGCAAGCGTTGTGCTACTTCTACAGCGACACTGCCACATTTCACAGAGTTGAACTACATCGTGAAACAGTCCAATTTAACACGACTACAAGAAGACAAAACGTGTTCTACGCTTTCAAATTAAGTGCGCCACACTCTTGTAAACGATGCCAGTGGCAATAGCGTAGAGAATCTGCCAGCAAGCGTTGTGCTACTTCTACAGCGACACTGCCACATTTCACTAGAGTTGAACTACATCGCAAAAAAGTCTATTTAGAGAAGACTACAAGACGACACAACTTGTGCTGCACTATTCTAAAGATGCATTTGCAGCGCGTAGCCTAAGATGCGAGCAAAGTTTTGCAAATTTTCGACTCACAATCAAATAAGAAAAAGTTCTTTCATCTGGCAGATTTTTCGTTTAAAATTCTTTATACAAAGTGATATCACAAATGCCCTCATTTGGCATAGCAGCGGCTTGAGGGTGCCCACTCCATTCCGATAACAATATCCGGTGCTGGTGGTCTGTTGAACTTAGTCGCAGCGGCTACATCTACACAATCCACTGTTTATATCTCGAATGCGCTCGCATTAATCAATGATCTCCAGCAGGCAGTCTGGTCAAATCATCATCTCCTCAGGCCCGAAAGTTCTTCATTTCAAACAAAACGCATCTCCAACGCTCCTCACATCTATCGATCGTCGTTATAGTTAACTTTAGTTGTAACATAAAGAATTCCCCTTGGCCAATTCAGCTGCTCGGTGTTGTTATTTTGTCTGCGCCAGTCTCGCGCCCTCTGCCCGGGTGGTATCCAAATAACCGCCCACACTAATTAATCTCTTTCCACTTTTCATCTCTTGTATTAATTCACTTGCGCTGCGGGCCGTTGCTACTGCCCAGAAGGATATCCTTCATCTATGAAATTATATTCTGGACTCACGCTGATGAACTGATGCAAATTGCACACGACGCGACGTATGAAGTATGATATGTGTGGTTATGTAAGCGATAAGCACAATTAGACGTAGTCCGCCCCCTTTACCCAAACCTTCACCGCGTTCGAATGGACTTTGGGAAATAGTTGCTAATGCAACATGTGCATTTTGATGTGTAGATGGGCGTCTACTTAACTCCGACACTCTGGCATGAGGAAGTCTTTAGGTTGTGCATGTCGCCGACGCGACAAGTGCGAGTGCAGTCATAAAAAAATATTTAATTAAGTTTTCAAATGGAAGTAATTCGGTTGAAGGCTACAATAAACAGACACGGCGAGATAAGTGCGGACAAGTAAATAGTAAAAGATTAGAATTGAGAGCATTTAAACATAATTGATGCGCGATAATCGAAAGAAGGAGAGATGTGTGTGTAAATATGCACTTATGGGTGGGAGATAGCAGTTTTAATTAGGCGCTATCAAAACAGTTTGGAAGAGTGGAATGTTTCATAGTGATTTCGTCATTCTATTCTGATTTCGATGGCACACAGCTTTTTCGGAAAGCACTTTACAGTGGGGTACCACAATATACCTTAAGATACATGCAACCGAAAGTGTGTTGGAATACTCCGCGAGCTGGCTTGGGTTCGATCCCCGGAAAGGCAGAAATTGCGCCTTAAGGGCGCTCCACCTCTCGCCTGACAAACATCCGAGAGTATAACTTTCATGAAAGAAAAATTGTAGGTCCCTTCCATTCGTCTCAAAAATTAACAACTCACCCAAAACGAAGGGTTGTGAGAAGCTTAGCCTATAGGGTCCTTGCGGACCCTGTGCGCGAACTATTTATTTATTTACTTTCTTTAGCGAAACTGTGAGGTTAGGTCTTGCCTTAGCCTGAATACGTCAAATGTTTATTTTCTCCTTCTGGACTGATTGAAAATTGACTTTTGCCCCTCGGCAGTTGGTCACATTTAGAACTTTGGACTTGAGATTTGCATGATCGATTTAGTTGGCAGTCGTCGGTAGAGTCGTTTATCAATCAATTGTGACGGCGCCCATTTGGCCGATATCATCTTCTCGACTTGACCAATAAAATTCTAAAGGTTCAAATAAACATAATCAAAAGACAGAATCAAAGTTTTTCATTTGGAAAAAAAACGAGAGCCAAACAACATCGGATGACTTCTTTTGGCCCACCCTGTATTAGACTTTGAAATGAAGCGGATCAAAGCAAGTCGATCACTTTTCGCCTTTAAGTCAATGAGCCGGACAAAAAATCGTATTTAACCTCAACCCAAAATACGTATGGGTCACTATTTTCTAACCTGAAATGATTGGAGATCAGTTCGGCTGGAGTGTTCTTGGTTAGCCAATTTGCAACGACGAATGACGGCTGTTATAAAAACTGCAGTTTTTTATCTGTTATTCGTTTATCTACCTTGTACCGCTTGAGAATTAGGGCCCAACTTAACAGTTTTGAAGGCAAATTTCTGCTCGTCGAGTAGTCCATAATTTTAACCTCCGATGAAACGAAAAAGCGACGGATCGTTGGGCAGTTTTTTTTGAACTCGGATAAAACGCAAGATAGACTGAAAGTGGGAGGGTTGTAAGTCAGATCAGACAGAACTCGATGGGCATTAATTCCGAACTCGAATGAAACGAAAAAGCGACAGGGTAGGGTAAATCATGCCGAATTCAAATGCTCGCAGCCGTGTAATACCAAAATTTAGTTTGCTTCAAGCGCACAAACCTTAAAAAAAAATCAGCCCTAATTTTCCCAATTCCTTAAGTACTCCTTCTTGGTAATTTTCCCACCTGCCCACCTACATTTGACTTCTATCTTCGGCAATTGGCTTTTATTGCTTGTGTCAAATCAAAATAAATTGGACTGCCTGCAAGTTGAACGACTGTTTAATGTCACTTGACTGAAAGAGTGCTGCCAAGTTTCAAAAGTGCGGGTTTGTTCGAAAATAATTCTTTTTTGAACAATAAAACAGAAAAAATCTACACAAAATTTGTTAAACCATATATGTAGCCCGAAATTATATTGGTCGCTCATGGAAGATATTTCTATCGTTTTTTAAGATAAAAGATAGCCCAAAGTACGATAAAGTGCCCATAATCTGGGAACACTGATCCAAATATGGGTCGTTTTTAAATAAAGGGTTTTCCAATAAGAGGTGTTATTTTGGTATTCAAAAAAAAATGCAATTTTTTGAGATAAATGATCGGATATTTATTTCATAATAAAGAGGAAGGTATGCCGTTAATAATGAAAAACAACATCAGCCAAATGGCCACCACCAGCACGCATACAGGACCATATCCTTTTGGTGAAATTTTCCATAACCAAATCGCAAAGTGGCTGCCCTATGTCCTCGATAGCCTCACGAATTTTATCTTTGAGGTCTTGAATCGACGCTGGGCTGTTGGCGTAGACCTTATCTTTCACGTGGCCCCAAAGGAAGAAGTCGCAAGGTGTTAAATCACAAGATCTCGGTGGCCAATTTTGATCACCTCTTCGAGACATAACACGGTCCAGAAACTTTTCCCGTAAAAGATCAATGGTTTCGTTGTTGATGATCGGCCGGCTTGAGTTCTTGTGTTAACTGAACTTTATAAGCCTTAAGACCCAAGTCTTTATACAAATACGGTGTAATGACGTTTGTAGAAGCCCAATTCCAAAGAACGACGAGGAATGGACAAACCTGGGTATTCATCAACATTTTGGGCTACAGCAGCAATATTCTCAGTTGTTCTTGAGCGACGTGCACGGGTTTTATTCTTCACATCACTAACTTGTCCCAACAGCTCGAATTTTTCCACCAATTTCTGTATTGCGGTCCGACAAGATGCTTCACGACGACCAAAAAATGCTTTAGTTTTGCGAACTGTGACTGCAAGATTTTCACCATTTTTTTAGTGAATTTTAATAATTTCAATGCGTCGTTGAAGCGTGTATCGTTCCATTTTTAGTAATGGCGTAGTTTCTACTTGTCAAATGTCAAAGAATAAAAGCTTCAAAAGTGACAGCTACCGAAATAGCCTGTCATTCACAATAACACCTCTCAGTGGAAAACCCTTTACTTGCATGTAGGAAGAGCATTCAATTTTGCCTAGTAATCAAACTGCATGAATTCCTACTTCCATCGCTTTCTAGGGCGACTTACATTTTGTTCAGCATTAACTGGAGTGTTTCGTACTCGATTTTACATTATGCACGCATATTTTGAGTGATTATCTCAACAGTTCGACTTGCCTTACCTGTAGACCTGCCTCTGTCGAAAAGCTCGCAACTTTGTTTGCTTCCAAAATGGAAAAATCACCTCCAACCTGGAAATTGAATATTTTTCTTTCAATCCACCCAAGAGCGCCACTAAATCCAGGGCACTCATTCCGTAATTTTTCAACCGATTGTCGTCGAAACGATAGACCTCCAAAAGAAGCCAAAAGCAGCAACTAAGTGCAAAAATTACGAGTTTGACACCTTAATCCAGTTAATTTTCCCCAAATGTAATGAAAGCTGACGAAAGTGAAACCAATTCGGGCAGAATATAGCTTCTTATGGTCACAAAGTTTCAAACGTCCCGATGGTTATTGTTATACGGAATCTGGCCCCAGGTAAATCATCCATAGGCGCCAACACATGTTTTCGGTTTCAATTTTATCCCACCCCATCTACCTGTCGGTTGGGCATATTTACCCGACATTGGGCACCCATCCGAGTGTTTCAATAAACAATTTTCGAAATTAATTACGCCGATTGTTCTTACTCCACAGCCCTGGGGGAACCTTTTCAATTTACACCTTTGCATTGTAAGACACCAGAGGTTGCTGAAGGCATTTGTTTCCCCTTCTCGTCGGAAGTAGGGCGCTGCGATAATGTGCTGCTCTCTAGACGCAATTCACATTTGCAGTTCATTAAGTTGCCGCAGTAAATTGTTCCTCGCCCTAGGTTACCCGATATCAATTCACAGTGATAGTCCCAAACATACCATATGCGAGAGAGGCTATCGTTTATCGTCTATCGAGTCTATCTGTGTGCGTTATCCAAGTCTCTATTTGAATTGCCTACTGATGGCAGCACAGTGCGGCCTTATCTGGCGCTTTTTGTTTGGTTCAGTTTTTGTTTTCGAATTCGAATCAAATTCACTTTCGCTCGTTGTTGCACAATTTTCGTCTGTCTGACAGTGTGATTTGCAATTCTAAACAGTTCAAGAACCCTCTGTGCATATTTTAAGCCTATTCCCGACTGTCATCTAATTGATATTCTAATTCACATTTTATTTTGCATCTCTTTAAGCCAATGAAATAATTTGAATACCATAAAAGCCTGCCCGCACGATTGCACAACAGCAAGACGACAGTGTGTTAATAAAAAGGCAACAATAACGGCTTGACAATGTATAGATAGAGATACATTCACTGGGGACGGGGCAGCGCGCTTCAGAACCAGTTTTCGTGTTTCCCACACACATGACTTTTCCCTCGACCAGATGCGAAAAGAACGAATGCAATGATGCAGAAATGAAAACAAAAATCAAACACAGATAGAGATAAGCAATCAGCATAGTTGACGCGTTGTGGTGTTATGTGATATATGCACAGTTACGAGAGTAAATATGGCGTTCCAGTGAAACACTCGATAAACAAATCAATCAGACTTTAATCGTTAATTGACTTTGTCACAATGGGGAGCGCGAATCTGTTTGAATTACACGCTCTGACCTTTGCGGGGTCATTTGCGGCAATTTATTCTGATAAAAATGGCGGCTGTTGTTGTCTCTGTTGTTGTTCGAACAAAGCGAATTGAAAAGACGCCATATTGAAAGGATTTGTCTACAGTTTCGAGTATCGAGTGACTGTCAAAGGTCATCGCATCTATTCGGGGGGGACACTCCCATCTTCTTTAAATTAAATATCTCTGAACGTTTGTACGAAGTTACCTATTTGAGTGACACTTTTTGTCAGAAAAAAAAAAAAAAAGAAAACATTTGTTGGGGGGGCTGTTCATTACTCGCACAATAAATGGGCGCGCGAGTTCATTTGAAGGCCTTTGACCGCTGTCATTGCTATTTCTATTGAAACCCATTGGAGATTGCTTTGAAAAAGCTAGCAAGTCTGGAATTTAGCGCTGGGGGTATGCAAAGTTGTCAGATTATAAAGCGGCCCATTTGAAAGGTGTTTCTTTTTTTTTTTTTGTAAACAGTCGTTCTTTTTTGAAACTGACAATCTGTGGTCATGACGGTCAAGACCAGACTTTTGTCCTTTGGCAAATATTGTTGTCATCATCATAACGCAACAACGCTGTCAAATTTTCGAAATATACGTCCAAACTTTCGACAGTTTTACAGAGTACTTCCTGTCTTATTGTACCGAAAATATGCCAACCAGCGTACTCTAACTTAACTTTTAAAGCTTAAAAAAATATCGCCGCTGTAAGGACTAGTGTCGTTTTGACAACGATTCGATGCATTGCTCTAAAAATGATGCTTTGACACCTTATGATAGGTAGGAAGGTAGAGGAAGCGGTTCGACTTTGAACCCAAGTAACCTCTTATACCACGACTCGTGTGAAACCTTTTATAAGGTAGAAGGCTTTATAAAAATATATCTTGACCTAGGTGAGGTTGGTATAGAAGGGTTAAAGCAGTCCGACTTCAATTCTATCAAAGGATGTTAGGGTCCGAGATCGATCTTAAAATATCTACGACGAGTTTACGGCACAACCGCAGGTGGATTTTTATAGTTCCTTTAGCCAAGTTAAAAGTGACACCAGGCATGAAGCTATATTGCATGTGTTTAAACCTTTTAGAGGGTCATTCATTAAGCCGGATACTTTGTTTGGGTTTGAGGTAAAAAAGGTTTCAAGTTAAAGGGAGCAATTGATACAAGAAGCAATATCGTTTATAAATTACCTTCACGGCTTTTTTGACGGGTGTCATCCAAAAAGTCCACATAGATCCACATAAGTTGCTCTCAATTTATTCAGGGAGGCGAAAAACCTCATCTTCCAGCTTGACAATTATTACTGTCTTATTGGCACATAAATTTAACTAAAGGATTGAGGTCGACTCTTCTTGAGCTTACGCTACCCGGAAACTTTTCTTCTACATATATAATTCCTTTGGGGTGAAACTCGAAAACCGCTCGACCGATTTTCATGATTCTTTTTTTATTTTGTTGGTCGTTTTGCCGTATTTTAGGTTAAGGCAGAAGGAAAATTCCGAAAAATTGGTTTATTCACATTTTTGGGCCAACTGTTGCGGGCAAAACGGAGCTATGCCGGGTCTAGCTATAGTATTCAACATTTCTAGCGTTAAGTTCAATGAGAGGTACGTCGCGTCTCTTTCAACGCGTTGATAAACGTCTAGAAGTATGGTCTACTGTACAAGGACTTCGATGCTTTACTACCTAGAAACTGAAAACGCACTTGCAAACCTACTTCTTCGGCAAAATCGCACAAGTTGATCAATTACTCGTCTATTTAACACTTGAATGAGTTGATCAACGCGTCATTCGTCAATTAATAAAGTTGATCAACTAAGTGTACGAGGGTGGTTATCAATTTATTGATAGAATTCATAGAGCTTATGAACTAGGTGTACGAGCGTTCAACGATTGAATGGCATGATTAACTCGAAACGAAAGACCTCCAAAACTAGGACCTAGTGTCAAAATTACGACTTCGACAGCCTCATCCAGTTCATCCTGCCCAAATGTAACAAACTGACGATAATTACGAAAAAGCCGGTCAGAAAATGACTTATTTTGGCCATCAAAATTCTAAGAACGATATCGTCCAGACGAGGTCTGTCCCCAGTATACGAAGCTCAACAAATGAATGAGTTGATCAACTTGTTCCAAGAGGTTATTTAACAATTAAATTACTTGAACAACTGGATCTAGTTGTTTGTTGGGTCTCGAAGTTCTGCTTTTTGTCGCTTCAGCCATGAACCTCGGGAGTGTGTAGCTCTACGAGGCACGACTTCGATACCACATTTAAAAATAAGTCTTTCGTAGGTACCTCTACAAACTTTCGACTGGGGGTCATTTTCAGCGTTGCTTTTCCATCGCGGTCTATCTAGAGGCCTTCAAGAAGTCTGTGCACGGTTCTGTGATTTTTAAAAGTAGTCTTTCGTAGGTACCTTCAAAAACTTTCGACTGGGGATCATTTTCAGCGTTGCTTTTCCATCGCGGTCTATCTAGAGGCCTTCAAGAAGTCTGTGCTCGGTTCTGTGATTTTTAAAAGTAGTCTTTCGTAGGTACCTCTTCAAACTTTCGACTGGAGATCATTTTCAGCGTTGCTTTTCCATCGCGGTCTATCTAGAGGCCTTCAAGAAGTCTGTGCACGGTTCTGCGATTTTTAAAAGTAGTCTTTCGTAGGTACCTTCAAAAACTTTCGACTGGGGATCATTTTCAGCGTTGCTTTTCCATCGCGGTCTATCTAGAGGCCTTCAAGAAGTCTGTGCTCGGTTCTGTGATTTTTAAAAGTAGTCTTTCGTAGGTACCTCTTCAAACTTTCGACTGGAGATCATTTTCAGCGTTGCTTTTCCATCGCGGTCTATCTAGAGGCCTTCAAGAAGTCTGTGCACGGTTCTGCGATTTTTAAAAGTAGTCTTTCGTAGGTACCTTCAAAAACTTTCGACTGGGGATCATTTTCAGCGTTGCTTTTCCATCGCGGTCTATCTAGAGGCCTTCAAGAAGTCTGTGCACGGTTCTGTGATTTTTAAAAGTAGTCTTTCGTAGGTACCTCTACAAACTTTCGACTGCGGATCATTTTCAGCGTTGCTTTTCCATCGTGGTCTATCTAGAGGCCTTCAAGAAGTCTGTGCACGGTTCTGTGATTTTTAAAAGTAGTCTTTCGTAGGTACCTCTACAAACTTTCGACTGCGGATCATTTTCAGCGTTGCTTTTCCATCGCGGTCTATCTAGAGGCCTTCAAGAAGTCTGTGCTCGGTTCTGTGATTTTTAAAAGTAGTCTTTCGTAGGTACCTCTTCAAACTTTCGACTGGAGATCATTTTCAGCGTTGCTTTTCCATCGCGGTCTATCTAGAGGCCTTCAAGAAGTCTGTGCACGGTTCTGCGATTTTTAAAAGTAGTCTTTCGTAGGTACCTTCAAAAACTTTCGACTGGGGATCATTTTCAGCGTTGCTTTTCCATCGCGGTCTATCTAGAGGCCTTCAAGAAGTCTGTGCACGGTTCTGTGATTTTTAAAAGTAGTCTTTCGTAGGTACCTCTACAAACTTTCGACTGGGGGTCATTTTCAGCGTTGCTTTTCCATCGCGGTCTACCTAGAGGCCTTCAAGAAGTCTGTGCACGGTTCTGTGATTTTTAAAAGTAGTCTTTCGTAGGTACCTCTACAAACTTTCGACTGGGGATCATTTTCAGCGTTGCTTTTCCATCGCGGTCTATCTAGAGGCCTTCAAGAAGTCTGTGCACGGTTCTGCGATTTTTAAAAGTAGTCTTTCGTAGGTACCTTCAAAAACTTTCGACTGGGGATCATTTTCAGCGTTGCTTTTCCATCGCGGTCTATCTAGAGGCCTTCAAGAAGTCTGTGCACGGTTCTGTGATTTTTAAAAGTAGTCTTTCGTAGGTACCTCTACAAACTTTCGACTGGGGGTCATTTTCAGCGTTGCTTTTCCATCGCGGTCTACCTAGAGGCCTTCAAGAAGTCTGTGCACGGTTCTGTGATTTTTAAAAGTAGTCGTTCGTAGGTACCTCTACAAACTTTCGACTGGGGGTCATTTTCAGCGTTGCTTTTCCATCGCGGTCTATCTAGAGGCCTTCAAGAAGTCTGTGCACGGTTCTGCGATTTTTAAAAGTAGTCTTTCGTAGGTACCTCTACAAACTCTACGACTGGGGGTCATTTTCAGCGTTGCTTTTCCATCGCGGTCTATCTAGAGGCCTTCAAGAAGTCTGTGCACGGTTCTGTGATTTTTAAAAGTAGTCTTTCGTAGGTACCTTCAAAAACTTTCGACTGGAGATCATTTTCAGCGTTGCTTTTCCATCGCGGTCTATCTAGAGGCCTTCAAGAAGTCTGTGCACGGTTCTGTGATTTTTAAAAGTAGTCTTTCATAGGTACCTCTACAAACTTTCGACTGGGGGTCATTTTCAGCGTTGTTTTTCCATCGCGGTCTATCTAGAGGCCTTCAAGAAGTCTGTGCACGGTTCTGTGATTTTTAAAAGTAGTCTTTCGTAGGTACCTCTACAAACTTTCGACTGCGGATCATTTTCAGCGTTGCTTTTCCATCGCGGTCTATCTAGAGGCCTTCAAGAAGTCTGTGCACGGTTCTGTAATTTTTAAAAGTAGTCTTTCATAGGTACCTCTACAAACTTTCGACTGGGGGTCATTTTCAGCGTTGCTTTTCCATCGCGGTCTATCTAGAGGCCTTCAAGAAGTCTGTGCACGGTTCTGTGAATTTTAAAAGTAGTCTTTCGTAGGTACCTCTACAAACTTTCGACTGGGGATCATTTTCAGCGTTGCTTTTCCATCGCGGTCTATCTAGAGGCCTTCAAGAAGTCTGTGCACGGTTCTGTAATTTTTAAAAGTAGTCTTTCATAGGTACCTCTACAAACTTTCGACTGGGGGTCATTTTCAGCGTTGCTTTTCCATCGCGGTCTATCTAGAGGCCTTCAAGAAGTCTGTGCACGGTTCTGTGAATTTTAAAAGTAGTCTTTCGTAGGTACCTCTACAAACTTTCGACTGGGGATCATTTTCAGCGTTGCTTTTCCATCGCGGTCTATCTAGAGGCCTTCAAGAAGTCTGTGCACGGTTCTGTGATTTTTAAAAGTAGTCTTTCGTAGGAATCTTTACAAACTTTCGACTGCGGATCATTTTCAGCGTTGCTTTTCCATCGCGGTCTATCTAGAGGCCTTCAAGAAGTCTGTGCACGGTTCTGTGATTTTTAAAAGTAGTCTTTCGTAGGTACCTCTACAAACTTTCGACTGGGGGTCATTTTCAGCGTTGCTTTTCCATCGCGGTCTATCTAGAGGCCTTCAAGAAGTCTGTGCACGGTTCTGCGATTTTTAAAAGTAGTCTTTCGTAGGAATCTCTACAAACTTTCGACTGGGGGTCATTTTCAGCGTTGCTTTTCCATCGCGGTCTATCTAGAGGCCTTCAAGAAGTCTGTGCACGGTTCTGCGATTTTTAAAAGTAGTCTTTCGTAGGTACCTCTACAAACTCTACGACTGGGGGTCATTTTCAGCGTTGCTTTTCCATCGCGGTCTACCTAGAGGCCTTCAAGAAGTCTGTGCACGGTTCTGTGATTTTTAAAAGTAGTCTTTCGTAGGTACCTCTACAAGCTTTCGACTGGGGGTCATTTTCAGCGTTGCTTTTCCATAGCGGTCTATCTAGAGGCCTTCAAGAAGTCTGTGCACGGTTCTGTGATTTTTAAAAGTAGTCTTTCGTAGGTACCTCTACAAACTATCGACTGGGGATCATTTTCAGCGTTGCTTTTCCATCGCGGTCTACCTAGAGGCTTTCAAGAAGTCTGTGCACGGTTCTGTGAATTTTAAATCGAGCCACGTGCCCTATATCTTTAGCCAGTCTTCTAATAGTAAGTAAAAACTTAGGGGGTCACAGTTTTTTTTGAATAATTTCAGGCATAACTTCGGTAAAGCTTGTAAAAGCTTTATATTTATTATAAATCTCCCCATAATTATGTCTCGAACTCAAATATATGCATCCATCGTGTTAATCTAGTTTTTATCGTTCCCGGGTATTATACAAAACAAATTCTAGCGCCACGAGAATGGGTATGACTTAATTCCCGCTCACTTTGTGTGCACGGAAAATGGGTCATTATTATTATGGGAAATTCGTATTCCCATGTCGTAATCCAATTAGCCGTGGATGGCATTGTGTGGCAGAATTTTACGACTTTTGGTCATTAATAGGGTTGTCTGGGTGCTACTATGACCAACTGAGCATCAGTTGACAAAAAGAATGACAGCATGACAGGGGAGCTGAATTTAAATTTTAAGAATTATTTACAAACTATTTATATTTGTTTGTCCTCCAAAGTGGGCGATTATCTTTTCCAATAAATTTGTAACAGCGTGTCCTTCACATGTGCCGGGGCTATGCGGAAATTTATTTGACAGCGCCTAACCTCCTTCGAGTATTAATCACACAATTACAGCCAAGTCGCATCGCAGTCCATAAACGGCGGCGTAAAATAAAATGCTTTACGTGCTTTTCACATGCTTTGCTTTGTTTTACACCAAACTGCATTTATAGAACTAATAACAGCAAACAGAAGCAGCACCAGCGACAAATGGAAACGACGTACAATTGCGAAATGAACTCACTAAGCCACACAAAAGCAATTTGCGACTCTATTTGGAAAGTACATTATTTATAGCCGCCGTCGTATGACATTTCACAAAGTTTTTCATTTCATTTTGTATTTTTCCATTGCAAACAAGGAGACTTGTTGCATGGACAGAACAAAGCTACGGCCACCATTCCTTATCAGCTGCTATTTGCATAGGGAAACCCTTCCTGTAACCATAGCTATTCACCGTTGGCACAACACAAAGCCGCAGTATATAGCCTGGGCCGGAAGAAAAATCGCTTCAGTGAAGATATTCTGTTTAACCTCAAGCTGTCAGCGAAGCGCGTTGAGTTCCCTGGGAATAATCCGCACGCATAAGACACATTCCAACAAAATTATCTTGTAAGTCTTGTTAATCTTGAAAGTCCCCATTTTAGAGGGAAATCATTTTGTTCACATGCCTAACCGACGTGGACGCATCAAAGTGTCGGAAAATGAAAATATTTCGTTGGCTACAGATGTAGGTACTAATTAATGGAAAAAAAAAGTTGCTGCCCCGAGTATGCCACCAGAAAATTGTTTTTGTGTTGATGTTTCCGTTCTACTTTTGCGAATGCAAAAATGAAAATATATTCTTGCATTTTGAAATATTCGTCTGTGCGTAGTGAGAATTGTTTTCGGAAAATAGTGCGTTTCGGTGTTGTATGTTGGGGGGTACAGTGGGGGTTAAAAGTTTTGGTCAATTGTTGATGCAAATTTTCGTTAGTACCTGGTGGAAGGCACTGCGACCTTAAATTTATTCAGAGTCAGTTTCAATCCACAGGGACCTGCTTTATAAAGCACCTTTTGAAATGTTCTTTACAGTTTTGACAGGCGCTTTAGAATTTGCAAGAAAATGTTGACCCAGGGACCTGTTCATAAAGCGCGTGTGAAAATTTTCTTGACAACTTTGACAGGCGATTTATTGCCCAGGCCCATAGGCACTTTAGAGTTTCCAAAATTGTCAAGGAAATTTTGACCCAGTGACCTGTGTAATAAAGCGCATGTCACAATTTTCTTGAGAACTTTGACAGGCGCTTTAGAATTTTGCAAATTGTCAAGGAAATTTTGACGCAGTGACCTGTTTTATAAAGCGCCTGTCAAAACTTTCTTGAGAATTGTAAAACAGGTCCCTGGGGTTCAAATATTTTATTCACAACTTTGCAATTTATATAAAAAGTGCCTGTCAAAATTGTAAATAAAGTGTTGACAGAAATAAAAGTCTGTATTGTTCTTTTAATTAAAATTACCGCATCAAAATAACAACGTTTCGCAAGTCTCGCTATGTTTTTCAATGTTCATCGAAGATCTTTTACCAGTTCCCTGCAATCCAAATTTCGAAGTTGTGAACTCGATTAACTACAACACTGACAGTTCTGACAGTTCAAAAAGGGGAACACTAATTAAATGAACAACAGAATAAAGTCTGATTGGCTTCGCTGTCAACGCAGACAACCCGACTGACATTTGCCTTCGTTTCCAAGTGATACTTTGAAAAAAGCGACATCTAGTTAAAAAATATACGATCCATCGGAAATATGTTTAAACTCGAGATTTTTTAAATGTTATTCGTCATACAACTCACTAATTTGCAACAAAATGTCGATTTAAAGAGGTTTACTGTTTTTTTTTTTAGCTTGGATCTGAGCAAAGCAAGTTAAAGTAGGAATCTCAGCACGGAATTACAGCAACTACTGTGAGTCCTCAAAGTGTCAAGTAGAGCGTGCTGAAAATCCTACTTTAACTTGCTTTGCTCAGATCCAAGCTTAAAAAAAAACACGTCATATATCGTAAATCTAGAACTAAACTAAAAAAAATCGGCCTATTACAGATATTTAAGTTTGACAGCGGCGGTATTTCTTTACTGTTTCTCCTGTCAATCAGTAGCATGTTTGTTGTTGTAGAACACACGTGAAGTTGGTTCATATATGAAAGAAAATGTCTCCAGTCTTTTGTTGAAGTTTTCCCATCCGTTTTTATTTTAAAAAGTTTAGCAGTAGATATAGGTCCAACTGTCATAATGAGGAACGTACTGTTCATTTTGAGATCTGCAGGGAATGGGCATTTTTAACCTTTTCTTTCAGATAATCCCTAGGGAAGAAGAGAGCGGTTGGGTCTGTCGAGCGGGCAGATTGTGGATTTTTGGATTTTTTCCTCTGAAAACAATTCTCTAGTAATATACGTCGTATTTTAATCGGTATGGACAGTAGCGCCATCTTGTTGAAACCCCGTGCTGAATAGATAGGTTGGGGCAGATTCGGAATAACAATAACCGCGTGGACGATATCGTTTCGAAGTTTTTTTCAATTATCGTCAGCTTTCATTAGATTTGTAGAAAATAAACTGGATAAGCTTCAAACTCTAAATTTTTGCACTTAGTTGTTAGTTTGGAGGGAGTCTATCGTTTTGACGATAATCGTCTGAAGAGTTACGGAAATAGTACCCTGAATTTCTTAAATAGGACTGCTGAAATATGAAATATTCGTTTTTATTATAGGGATAGATCAGTTTGTAAATTCGGCTCCGTAGTAATTCACACGAAACTGTTTCTTCGGGCTCCACAAACAGTAGGAGGTGTGATATTCACACAGAGTCCGAATCGTCTCTTCCGTGAACGAGCAGTACGTGACGGAACTTGTTTTTGTTTGTCATTTAGTTCGACGATTCGATCCCTGGCTTTACACAATTTCTCACGGGATCAGTTTTCTCTGCGAACTTTGAACCGTTTTCTCTGCCTGCGTCTCAACTTGTCCACCAGTCTGTATTTATGAAATGCGTTACGTATTGTGTGCGCATTGCACCGCGTACGCGTACAACTAAATATTTGGCGCCCAAATGCCAATTTTCTTCGAGGTATATATTTTACAGTGTTTTTTTTTTTTACAGCAGCAGCCGTCCTAAGTGACCCAAATTTAA
The DNA here is from genome assembly GCA_948293265.1 of Cheilosia impressa. NCBI lineage: Eukaryota > Metazoa > Arthropoda > Insecta > Diptera > Syrphidae > Cheilosia > Cheilosia impressa. Next base: position 52,689,701 of record OX411884.1, on the reverse strand, counting down.
GACACTTTTAATTGAATCCGACATTTGTCTGCACCGCACCACTCGCGCCTTTCTTCGTTTCTGCCTTCGAGAATTATTCCATTGGCTACGCAAACAAAAAGAAAAATTTAATTTTATTTATTTTCTATTCGTATCTTTCTCATTTATCATCAGGTTGCACATTCATTAGATAAAATAGAATCGAAACGGCGTGCTCTGTTGTTTTTTATTCGCACCATCCAAAAACATGACTCATTGCACTATCGTCTGTGCGGTGACAAGGAACCAAAGTGAAGATTACAATAAAAAAGGAGCCAACGCAAAAAAAACCAACCAAGAGTGACTTTTTTGACTTTTAGTACTGTTGGGAGTTTCTGTTCAAACTTTAAGTAATGCCGACGAGTGAAATGAAAGGAAACGCATAGCACCGTTTGCCCACAAATGAAGAGAAAGAAAAAGAGATAAAAAAAAATCAAGAAAGAAAGAAATATTTGCAAAAATGTTGTGATAAAGTTTTAGCTTCGTTTGTTTTTTTTTTTATAAAAGATTTAAAACCGGAAACGGAACCGGTGGAATTTTCTGTTCAACTGGAAAGAGACTTGGAAAAAAAAATTCATAGAACTGAAGAGGAGACGGTGGTTTTTTGTTTTTGTTTTTTAGTTCAGTTCTTTTTGTGAACAAATAGCAAGTTTTGTTAAAATAAAAATCAGAGAAAATGTCTGGAATATTTCGAAGTTACGCAAGCAATGCTACACCCGTTAAACGAACAACATTAAGTCCTTTTTGGTAAGCTTTATTTTTCCTTTGGTTTGTTTTTAATTTTTACACCTACTTTATATTTACTTTTTAATTTATTTGCGTTTGGAAATGTTTTTTGCACGATATTATTATACAGGGTGGGCCAAGAACAAGTTTCTTTTTAAAAATGCAATAAAATGAAGAAAATAAAATTGTTTCCCATTCCCATTAAATATGAAACAAAACGTCATTCAAGTGGCTGCCTCAGCTGGCTTCGCAGTAGCGCATTCTGTCACTCCAAGCGAATAAACCGAGGTCTTTGTGCAGAATTTTCCTCTGGCTAGTGCGTGAAATGTTGAGACGAGTTGATGGTTGTGAATTGAGCCTCACATTCTCGTCTGTGCACGCCGTAGGACGACGGTGAACATGAGTGTTGTCCACTAGCTCACGAGTTTTTCGCACAAACTTGCGGTGGGTGCTTCATTTCGGTTAAAACTTCTTTCTAAAAACCGCACTGGCTCTGGGCTACACAGCACTCACTTTGGAAATAAGTTTTCAATATTTTCCAACAATGTTTAAGCATAAAGCGACTAATTTCGTTCCGCAGAGGCGTGATACTGACTTTCTGTCAAGATTTCGAGCGGGAAACAGCTGTCAGTGTCAAAATAACCTATGATTTGAAAAGAAACCACTAGATGGCCCATCCTGCTGTATTTTTTTTCTTTAAAAATTCGAACTTGTTACACGCCCCATGGATCTTTGGCACCTTCAACTCCAAGTGAATTTGCATTCAACTAACAATTAAATGGAATTTCCAATCGCATGCACCAGACAGACATTTCTTTTACCTCGCGTCTGCTACGTGACTGGGGATTGCAACGAAGTTTATTAAAAACTTGGCATAACGGCTTACGCCCCCAAATCATAAACACCGCCCGATAGCACTTCAATCGAAAAGAAAGTCAGTCTTGGGCGACGTCTTGGCAAAAAAGATGAAAACCCTCCAAACGTCGGAAGTCCGTAAACTCCAACTCCACCATAATCGCGTTCAGTTTACTTGATAAATATTTTAATTTCGGGCGCATTACGCTGGTTTCTTATCACAATAGAAGTGGAACAAGCGCTCCACGCCACTATCTAAATTGAGTATCCCAATCCCAATCCCAGCCGCAAACAGACATGTAGTTTGTGGAGCGTGATTGAAATGTTTACTTCGTTAAAAGTAAGACACAATTTTGTTTGTAAAAGTTGTACGTATAGTGAAATGTGGCCAACTGATAACCCTGTGGACTCGTCTATCGGAAATCTAGTGCAAAGTGTAAATAGCGTGTTGAAGAAAAGAATTTACTCGTTTGTATAGGAGCCTGCTGGAAGTGTTGACATGTGGGATTAGAAGAAGGGACATGATGTGGTAAGACTACGCGATGGTGGAAGTTTATACAGAGTGTACGTCGTTTATTTGATGGTCTGGAATCTGGAAATGGTGATGGTGACAATGAACTCCAGATCACTCCATTTTGATGATCGAAAAAAAGATCTGAAAACTCGTCCTTTTTGCACATAATTATGTAGTTTGCTAGGTTTGGAAGTCTCTTAAAAGTTTGGCGATCTCCCGATCTCCATCTCACAATGACTTTCAAAACTGTAGCCGACGATCGTGAGGTCTTACAGCGTGAATTGTCTTTTCTCTGGGCGATCTTCCAGTGAAACTGTCAGACACCTATCAATCACAATTTTTACAAAATCCTGCCACCGATCGATCTTGTTTTTATTTTTCTTTCCCCATTCCCGACTGAGACATATTTTTGATTAAAATCAAAAGAAAAACGTTTCGCAAGTCTCGCGTTGTATTCCCATGTTCATCCGATCCGATCAATGATCTTGTCGCTGTTTTCTTTATTTCGTGTATTCAAGTAAAATGTCAAAAAATGTTTTTACAAATAACACACACTCTCATTCGTGTCGATGTTTAAAACAAATTTGTCCTTCGAATGCGAAACAAATTGTTTTCGCTTTTTGTGTTGTGAGGATCGACTGCGTGTTTCACAACAGTCTTTTTTTTCCGCTGGATAGGGTATGTTCTTCTGAATCGTACTTTGTGCAAGCAAAGAAGAGATTGATTCTAAAACTAATAATAAGTTGTGCGGCCGATCTTTATTTTTTTTTAAAACATTATCAACGATTCAGTGTTCAAACACAATTACTCGTTACTTTGTTTTCTTTACTTATGTAGGACTTTCAAGTTGACAAAGGTACTGATTATCTGCGAAGTAAGCAATACCAAGATTCCAAGATCCCTTTGGAAGTGGATAGTATTCAATCTTTTCGATCGATGTGGCCGACCCAGTGGCCGTTTTTGGACTATCGAGATCGAAAGCTTGTTAAAATTCTGATGGCACATAGGCCCAAAAGTCTGCTGATGAATTTTGCATTTAAAGTTGTCTTTTCATGTATTTCGGCAGCAGATCTTTGGCCATTTGTTAGGCCAAACCAAAGTGTGGCAGCAGTTTCCGAGGATCATTCTTCGCCAGATCCTCACAAGGGTATCACTCGGACAATTAATATTCACTCGGATGTAGACGAACTCTTCTACAAGTGTGTCAACTGAATCCATTGGTTGTTGCAGCGTTTGCTTCAGTTTGAAAATTTGGTCTATGGTCGATATTTCGGGCCAGAAATCACACTTGCATCTCTCTCTATAAGCTGGGAGGTCCTCTTCTTTCTACGAATGATATCGAGACTGCAAATAGGTCCCCTTCTTTCTACGATTGAATTGGATGCATACCTCGCATCGATTGACAAACGATCGGTTTAGTTGGCTGTTCGATTATCAAGAAAGGGATAGTATGTAGGTCGAAACCTTGAAAAGCCTCTGACTCGGTCTGTCGCCGTTTTATCTGTCACATCCCAGACGACGGGCTCCAGTTTCTGACATTTTGTTAGTAGAGCGTCGTACGATTAAGGAACATTCTCCATGTCCAGACTCCAAGAAATACAGAGCAATGACATTTGTATGCGGTTACTTGATTTTTTTTTTAAATCTGACAGCTTGTTGATACCGAACTATGTGGGATCTTATATTGTGACGTATTTGCGTGGAATGCCACGCAGTTGTGGCGCAAATGTTAGTGCAAATCAGCGTCGTGCACAACTTCGCTGGTTCGTGTTGCGCTCTACCGTCGTAGTTCGTTCCGTTGGCATTCTGTTTTCAGGTGCGCTTGTCGCCTACTTTTATATTAAACTCTTGGAAAACGCACGTTAGCTTTCTTAAATTATTCTAAAATGTAAAATCCTCTAAAATGTCGACTCGAATCACGAATATGAATGAACGAACAGTCCGCCATGGAATTTGTTCTTGTGTCGTGAAATTAGATCTCTTTTTCAGGGATTCAAGTTCTCAATACTTCTTCTACAAACTGAAGTTCGAAATCCCTACAGAATGCATAGCGCAAAGTGTCCTCCAATCCCAATAAACCACATCTCCCCATGTGTGTTTTTACCCGGACTAAAAATAGAGTCCAAATGGAACTACAAAAAAAAAACCATGCAACATCTCCCGAAGCCACGTGAATTTGTTTGTCTGTCTCAATTTTCCCACTTCGACAAGGGCAGCATAAAAATTCGAAAAAAAAAACATTTTCCATTCAAAATTAAATGAAATGTTTATTGTACGAGTATCGGAAAAAAAATAAAGTACTTTTGGTCAGCGGGTTGTTTACGTTTCTTCATAATCTCCGCTGTCAAACAGCGTAGCCAAGGATTCAAAAAAACCCCCCACACATCTGCGCTGGTTTACATTATTTCGTATTTTCGATTTTATTTTTATTGCGACTTAATTCGACCACCAAACGGGCGAGGGCATTTTCCAAACCAAACATTCTATCATTCGAAATTCACGCGTTGGTCATAAGTTATACAATTAATTGAACTGATTTTGTGTTGTTTTTGTTTTGACCCAACTAAAGACTGAGAGCGGTTTGGAGAATGCATTTCGAAGGATGGCCGCTTGATGGTCAGTGTGTGGTAAACAAAAGTGCATTTTGAACGCATCGCGTAAATAAACAAACGCAGTTCTAGCCTGCTTTGATGATTGCTTTGGCGGCTATCTGATAGTTGGGCCTCAAATAATCATCCCTTACTTTGTAATGGACTGTTTGGGTGGAATAAAGTGGAATAAAGTGGAATCATGCGGCTATTTGGTTAGATTTATGTGGTTACCTATTAAATTGAACATCGATCAGCTAGAGAGTTGGAAGGCTGAAGGAGATCCATCGGCTAAAGAGTTGGATGGCAGAAACTGTGTTTACGGAAGATCTACAGGTAAAAAGTTTGATGCCAGGACGTTCGCCTATAGAAGATCCATCAGCTTAAGAGTTGGATGGCATGAACTGTGTTTACAGAAGATTTTTAAGGCAAAAAGTTTGATGTCAGGACCTGCGTCTATAGAAGATCCATCAGCTTAAGAGTTGGATGGCATGAACTGCGTTTACAGAAGATTTTTAAGGCAAAAAGTTTGATGTCAGGACCTGCGTCTATAGAAGATCCATCAGCTAAAGAGTTGAATGGTAGGGACTGCGTTTACAGAAGATCTATCAGGTTGAAATTTCGATGTCGGACCTGCGTCTGTAGAAGATCTATCAGGTAAAAAGTTGTCAGTCAGGACCGTCTTCTAACTTAGGGACTTTCTCAGTGACAGCACTGACTGACAGTTTTTTTTTGCCTGCAATGTTTCTGACTGCGATGAATGTTTCAAAAGACTTGGGAAAAATCTTTCATTTTCTTCTAGTTTAGGGGAAATTTTGTCAAAAACTGCGACAAGGAGAAGACTAAGATTTCTATGGGAAAGCTCACAGTTGCCACCGCCTTTTTAGGACACATTTTTCTGTAGACCATTCAGTACGGAGAAGACTAACTTGCAACATGGAGTTTGTACAATGAACCCTAAACAGCTTCAAGGTAGAATTTACCTGGTCACTGATTCCGTAATTTTTCAGACGATTATCGTCGAAACGATAGACCTCCAAAAGCAGCAACTAAGTGCCAAAATTACGAGTTTGACACCTTAATCGAACTCATTTTCCACAAATGTAATGAAAGCTGACGAAAGTGAAACAAACTCGCGCAGAATATAACTTCTTATGGTCATTAAAGCTTCAAAAAACGATATCGTCCCGACGATTATTGTTATACGGAATCTTCCCCCAGGGCTTGGGCTTTGACTTGTTTTAGTTCAATCGCATTGGGCCCCCGGTTCTGTAATTATCGCATCCATAAATCTATCTGTCACTGGAACGATATGAATTGAAACAAAATGTTTCTAAGTTTTCTGCGGGAAAATTGATCGCATGAGTTACAGAACTTGGGTTCGGACTGGTTCCTTGTTTTAAATAGAGGACGGAGTTCGCTTCGCAATGGCCAACCTCATCGGGCTACGTTTAGAATTTTTTTTTCTTTGAAAATATGAACGATATCAATCCAGTTGAAGTGGTTACTGTGCAGAACTTCTAAGCGACCAAAACGAAGTGAAAGACTTCTCCTGTTGCCCGAATAAGATGAATAAAATACAATTCTCCATAAGGATACGTGTTTGGCAAAATGGTCTACAATTTCAAAATTTTGGCGCTCCCTGTGATTACCTTCATCGAAATTAACCTCAAAATTTAATTTTCAACTTCCCATTGACTGCGTGACTGATTTCCTGTCAAAGAAATGTCAAAATTCAACCTTATGGCCTTATATGCGGACATTTTAGTCCGCTCCCTTCGCAAGCAACATCAACAAACAACAAGTCATTGTCTCCATTTCATTGTCAATGCGTGTCCGCTTGCGAGTACTAATTGCAATAATTTAATTTTGCATCTCTCCCCAGACGTTGAAGGTTGCAAATCGCTCATTATTAATTAAGTCTCAAGTGTGGGTGGCTGGTTCAATGTTCATTACGACAAACTACCCGCAATCATCATCATTTGTAGCGACTCTTCTCGCTCCACCGCCCCTTCACCAGTGTTTCATAATTTTCTGCGAAAACAAACGTGTTATTTTCTTTTGTGTCCATAATTCGTTCTATAAATCTTCCGAAACGATAATAAACATCAGTTTTACGTAAGAGAATCGTCCCTCTGTCCACACATGCAGAGAAAGAGATACATTCCAGCCAGTCGTTCTATTTTTATGTGAAAATCTCTCATCTATTCTCGGCGTTTCCTCGGTCGTATTATCCTCATTTATCCAAAACGTAAATCTTTATATTTGACGATCTAAATCTATGACGAGGAGTGCCGACGGCTGGATGGACCATCTCTTGGGCGCAGAGTTGCATCTAATTTTATAAATAAAACCACGGCCTGTGAGGTCATTACGGACAAGGATTGGTGCGCGCACTCGACCTCCGTGCGTTATTGCGTGTGAATGACGTTTTGTGTGCATTTCAAAAGGATTTCACTTTTTGGCTATTTGTTGATTTTACAATAATTTCTCGACTTAAATATACAAAGGATGGTCCAGCCGAGTGACGGAGGATAATTAGGGACCTGTCATCACATGCAATGTGGTGCTGGCTGTGTGTTTGTTGATGCGTTCTCCCAAGGGTCATTGGAGCAGGGGATTCGTTAAATGTCTGATTTGTTTACAAATGGGAATGGGAAACGGGGTGGAAGTGGACCATCGGACCTGTGGACCTCTAGGGGCCAAATGAAGTGACATTAAAGGGCACAACAGAATGCAGGCGTTTTTGCTGCGTGTTCGTTAAGTCGTTGCCAAAATGAAATGTCATGTTTTTATTTTTCAGAAAGTCGTCTGTCACAAGATGAAATAAAGCAGAAAACTGGGCTCAGACGATCAAACGATGTTACACAAGCAAATTTCTTCGTGCACAACGTTTTGCCTTACAGAATGCCTACCCTGATTCACAGCATAAAATATTTAAGAAAGTGTTGGCTTCCGTAATTGTTCCCACTCTTTTCTTCTTAAACAAGAATTATTTCTTGTGAAAAAACGCCCCCAAAAAGGAGGCGTTGCCGGGCAAAGACCTATTGACTTTCTTATAATCATTTTCAACCTTCAGACTACATTATTTTGTGGGTCGGAATGGATAGTTTTATATGGAAACTTTCGCCATTGTGAGCTCATGAAAGCTAAATGCATTTGCGTGAAAAAAAAACGCCCCCAAAAAGTAGGCGTGGCCGGCAAAGACCTAGGGACTTTCTTATAATCATTTTCAACCTTCAGACTAAAGATTTTGTGGGTCAGAATGGATAGTTTTATATGGAAACTTTCGCCATTGTAAGCTCATAAAAGCTAACCCGGACTTTAGATATGATTACTAGTATCGCGCTTAGCCTATAACCCTTCTGGGGGCCTTCGAAACCAATTTAAGGGAAGTTTTGCTTAAATAAAAATTGGTCAACTTTCAAAAATAAATAAAGTCGCAACTTCCGCTGCAATCGCCGCGCCTTAACAGACTTCATTAGTCGCAGCAAAAATTACCAACATCAACACCCAAACGGAAAAGATCACACAGAGGGTAAAAATAAACCGCCTATGCATCTGTCAGCGGTAGCATCGTCTAATTAAACACCATTTTCTCTCGCCGAAAATAAAACCCCGATTCAATGAACTTTGCCTATAAAATATTAAAATATATCCATCGCGCCATCGCACCGACTATCCCTCTCCACAGTTGACATAAACACATGCATCTTTCAAAGACACGCTATATTTGTAAACCTTTTGTCAGTCGCCGATACAAGGTGAATTAATCACATTCGCTCCGCTGGAGTTTCGAATTTTATTTATAGAGTTGTCCTCTTCCTGGATCCGTGATGTGGAGCGATGTCTTCATGCAATTGCAGCTAATTACCCGTTAGTTATTGGATGAACTCTTTGTTCGAACGCATAAGCACACTAGACAGCGCGACGTGCATATAATTTGACAATAAAGCAAACATATACACACGAGGCAGTTGGAGGAACTCAATTAGGTCTTCACTTGGGTCTGATATTAATTGAAGACGGAGGAATTAAGTTTCGCAGAAAGGCCCATTAAAATTTTCGGGGAGAATATTTCTTTTATGACCCACATGGAGGAGCAGAAGTCGTTAACAGTTTAATTCGGCTATGATTTCATGCACTTGGCTCGCTCTTCGAGTAGCTGGAACATTTTTCATCAATTAGGTCAGATGTATGATGAGCCGCTCGGACCATGAGATCACATGAGAAGTTTGTTCGTGAATCAAATTTTTGCGTGTGAAAAAGCAACACGTGCCAAAGAGATTTTTGACGAACTGACACTTTGATTGGATGAGTTGATCATCAGATGACGCGACTGATGAGAATGACATTGAGCAGACTTAATTGAGTGCGCGACAGATTTGTGTCTATGGATTTGGCAGCGTAAGTGTGGAGGGATTTATATTTGGGAAACGAGCTAACCAACTGGGAACCAACTTTCTTAAGTGGTGTCGTCGACCAAGCCGAAGTCATTTGCATGAAATTTCACTAACAGAACAGACTTGGAGCGGTGTATGCAATTGAAAGACGTGGTTGGGCCTCTATCTCGTTCGAGCCAAAGCTGGCCGCTTCTGTAGAAGTAGCAGTAAAGATCGGAAAAGAGAGATCCTAAGAATGCAATTTCCTATCGAGCCCGAACCCTTTCCAAGAATGCTGCAACTTGTCACAGCTGAACATGTGATTTGTGTTTTTCCGGGGGTCGAACCGGGGTTCAATTTCACGTTTTAGCCGCACTGAGAAAACTCCTCAATTTGAACTTGAAGTAGGTCCCTTCCATTTGTCAAAAAAAAACGAATACAGCCGAACCCGCATAACTTGACATCAAACGGGCAACCAAATAATGAGACCTTCATAGCTCGGTATGACTTTAAACGGATTGTGACAAACAAAACTACTGGCTTCGCATAAGTGTGACTTTATTTGTGCGAAGCTATTCCGTAAGTCCCTTTGTGGAAGGTTCCTGCAACTTCCATGCAGTCTTTAGCTGTTTATCTAAATTTGAATGACAACCCCGATGCGGTCATTTGTTCAACTCCACAATCAAACCGAGCCAATTGAGGGCATGTCTACATCTGATAAATGTTAATAAATCTATTTTTCGTTATGTCTGACCACAATTGGACTTTGTGCGTACGATAATAAGTGAGTTCATCTGGTTTGCAAGCATCTGCCCGCATGCATTAATCTCGATGCAAATTTTCCTCGCATGAAGCATGCTTACAGGGACCGAAATGAACAACTGCATTATTATTTGCATAATGTGTGTAACGAATGCGTTTTATTTTTCTTTTCTCGTTTCAGCACTAGTCCTGGACAACTTCAAGATGTTACAATGGATAATTCTTGTAAGTACCCTATACAGTTTTTATTTAAAGATTTAAATGATTTAAAGTAGAGTATAGGTTTTTGCTTCTACAAATAGACACATGACCTCAAGGACTTTTCAAATGACAGCATCAACTGGAAAACATTTTCGCGTTTCATCTTTCAGAGATTAGTAATGATTTTCAGTGAATTTTGCAGGCCACACATTGATAAACTCAACGGAATGAACAACTGGTTGTTTGTTGACCTCTTCTGGGAGCCATTTTGTTTTATAGAAAAGAAGAATTCCGTACGTCATTTCTAAAAAAAATGCACACTTTCAAAAGCTCAGCTATATCGATTGAATAAAATAGATTGGTCTGGACTAGATGTACCCTGAACGGAGAAACTATACATTGGTCGGTAACGTCACTTTTCCTACGTCAGCCATATATATGCGAACTGTCAACTTAGTACTCAGTTGAGAAATTCTTGACAAACTAATTCGTCGGCCAGCCCTCGATAAACGGCAACTGAAGAAGCTGTGCATGTAACGGATCTAGGCCAATAAAAACTGAGCTGATGTCAGCCAGCTGTCAGACCTTCTAAAGAAGACACATGAACTTCCTCAATATCAGGGTCGGCATTCTGTAAGGCGAAACTTTTAAACGTTTTCGTGTGCACTAACGATTTACCTTTGCAACTAAGAGCAAATCATTCGTGCGGACAAAAATAGTTCAACGTTTTCACCTTACAGAATCCTGACCCCTGATCTTTCCCATAATTTGTATAACATAAAGAAAATGGCCGACCTAAATTCGTGTCATGTAGTTTTGCTTGATAGGTTAGGTAGTGTTGTCCCTTTCACTAAGACTTCTATTTAATATTGTGCATCGTTTTAATCTTCAGTGCGATAGGTTTGCCGTTGACGTTGTTAATGTACCATAACCTCAAAAAATAAATAAGTTCTTGGCGCAAAAGATTCACACAGAAGACGTCAGTTAGCGTGTAAAATATTTGACGTAACTGCTATCAAAGAAGTTGATACATATTACGCAGTTACTTGTTGTCAACTCGGTTACTTGTATGGTAATCAAACTACCATAATTATTTCACTTGCGTCATGTAATTAATATAAATAAATGCTTAGTGCTGAATTTACGACATCAATCATTCCTAATAAGGAAGAAAAGGGATGCTCAATACTAAATACACCCGCCTGACTGAAAGGGAAAGCATTACCAAACAGGCAAAAATACGTCACGTATATTTAGATCGGCCTTCTTGTTTACGTGGTAGGAATTATGGGAAAGCCCTGCTCTGCTGATATTTTTATAGCGATGGCTAATGAACATTTTTGCTATCCTATAAATCAAAATGGCTTTCAGAAACGATGAACGCTCAATTATTTATTTTGTTTTAACTATTTTTAATGACACTAACTGCCGCTATCATTTGACATGTTTAGAATCCGAAATAGAAACGTTTTCAAGTGATTGCAGAAATGTTGGTCGCTTGTCACTTGTGTTTATTTCCGCTAAACATTTCTATAATTATGGCTAGAACATCCATGACACTTTGGACGTCTGATTGGTGATCTCATTCGTACGTCTTAATTAGAATCGACTGCGGACAAACGGACCTCTCTGTCCCTTCCGTCTTGTGCAAAATTGCACGTAAGTGCGATGTAAACTCTTGTCTTCTTCATTCCTCATTTTAAATGCGTTCTTGCCGATTTTATAGTTGTAAGCAACCGCCAAATAGTTCAAAAGTTTCTTCTTTAAAAAAAGCGCCCTCGTCTATTATTTATTAGATTTATTTACTTTTAATCTAGTACAACGAGAACGACGCGACACGGCCAGCTGGCAGCTGGTGGAGGCCTAACCAGAAACAATTTAATGCAAATTAACAGAACGACGACATGTCGCACGTCTCATTTGTTGTTTATTGCTCTTGGTCAACAGCCGACTTCTAGTTTATTAATCGGAACACAGTTCCCCTCCACCTGAGTGGAATACATCAAAGCGCTAACCAAACTGTTGAATATTATCTAATTTTTGAATTAAAATAAAATTCCCCCCAAGATTGTAGTGAAAGAAAATTATTCCCAACGCCTCCTGGCGGAATTCCAATTGGAAACGATTAACAGCGACGTAAATATTACTTACTATTAAACCATCAAATTAAGGAGAGGGAAGTAATTTCCCTTTTGATTTTTACTATATTCTTGTGACTATATTTAATATTTCCCTGAATTCCTAATAATTTTCCACCGTCGAATGGAGTTGGTATGTCAGCGGCGGGGACAGCTAGAAGTTTACGACTTGGTTCTCAGAAATACCCATTCCCATTCATAATGTTGTCAACAAGTCGGAGGCAGCTAGACGACATCGACTTTATTAAAGAGGAAATCTAACTTGGGGAATGTTTGGCAAATAATGACACAAAAGTTTGTTAATATTTGGACGTTTTATGGGAGGAGCTGGGGGGAGTTCTCAATAAAAATGAGAAGGAATTCCTATTGATTTTTGTCGGTGGCAATTGAGGAAATAGTTGGACTTCATCTCCTAGGCCTTTTTAGATGAGCATTTTTCTCAGTAAAGGAAAGTGAAGAATAATGTTCAAGGGATGACTGAAGTCTGCTTGACAGTTGTAGGACTCAGGCTGAGGTTTATGTCAAGTAGAAGCGGCTGTTCGTTCATGACATTGGGCACATTCAAGAATCTAGTCATCTTAAGTCGAATAGATTGATCTTGATAAGAAGGCAAAAACAAGATTAATCGGTTACGTCACTTGTCAACCACAAATGCGAACTGTCAACTTAGTATTAAGTCATGAATTTCTGTAAAAGATTCGTCGGTTACCCCTCCATAAACGTCAACTGAAACAGCTGCACACATGACAGATTTCAGCCAATCAAAACCGGGATACATCTAGTTTGACAGCTGTCAGACTTACGTCCCCATTGCTACTAAACAGCTTTCAGCGCCCTTTTCTCCCAGCAAGCGGGTAATAGGAGAATGAAACCGTCATACAAAAAAATTGCACAGCATTTAGGGCCGTTTGCTCATACGACTCTTCTTTACGATTTAAGTTCTACTTAAATACTTATGGGCTACTTTTTTCAGGTCATAAACTGTCACATAACAGTTTATGTGGAACTTAGTTCGCTATGCGTCGTATCAGCAAACGGCCCTTAATGCTTTTAATGCTTTTATTCCTGCAGTCTGATTTGGAACAAGCCACTCTGAGTTGTTCGCCGAGATAGACGTCCTATTGTTGTATTTGTCAAATGATAACTCCTTCCCCCCATTAACTAAACAATTTCCACTGAAACAAATCGTATTTCTGCTTTTGAAACGTCAGTACAAAAATCACAAAAACTATTTCCAATTTATTCAAACATAAATTTCATTTTTGATCCCAATGGATGGACAAAGCGAATTAAACTTTCGCCGTAAATTTCGTTTGAGGATCGATGTGTCTGAGCAAAATATCAACGGTTTATCTTCAAATCCCCGCATGACACATTTTTAAGTAAATTTAACATCCATTTTTCTCTGTTTTTTGTTCCAGATGCCATTGGATACCGATCACCGTGCGTCAGTCTACAGCAATACACAGGCAGTACGTCGCCCGCTCAAGGTCGTTCCGTACGTGAATTCGAAGAACAAATGGCCACGTTGCGCAAGGAGAACTTCAACCTCAAGTTGCGTCTATATTTCATCGAGGAGAGCATTCCCGGCTACAATCAGCCGAATAATGCCGACGGTCAGGAGACTCTTATGAAACAACTAATCGATACGAAGGTTTGTAGTTGGTTGCATGCACTCATTTCCTATTCACATTCATGTGTACTTGTCTTCCCAATCTAGGTGGAAATGGAAATTCTACGAAAAGAAATCCAAGAGAAACAAGACCTTCTCAAGGAAGCCGCTCAGGCCTTAAACCAAATGGAGAAAATCCAAAAAGACACCGAGCTAAAGAGTCAGGCCATCATCGATGACCTAAATCATAAAATTCAATATCTAGAGGTGAGTTTGGAAAATGTTTCCCTCTATGGAGGGGAGGTTTTACTTGTGTGCGAGAGGAGGAAACGATTACGTTCCGCATGAGTGGATGATTAATAAAAAAACGAAAAATTCAAAAAATGTGGGTGAACGGTGGCAAATCATCCGCAACGCAATTTGCGGTCAAATTTGACTGCGCGTTTGATGTGTAATGGGTTTCTCTGGCTGCCTAAATGGAGTAATCGTAATGGCAATTGAGTTTTACGGCGGGGACAGAGGTCTTTCCTAATGTTTAGAACATGCTGCAGTTGTAGTTATGAAATTCTTGGGATATTTTCGATGTGTGCTAGTTGGAAGAAGGGAGTTCCCTCAGCCTGAAGGCCATTTGAGGACAGTAATTCGGCATAGAACTGCTTAATGTGTCACAATCGGCATTGAAGGTGACAACAGAGTTTCACTTAGCTAGTGCTAGTTAGAAGAAGGGAGTTCCCTCAGCCTGAAGGCCATTTGAGGACAGTAATTCGGCTTAGAACTGCTTAATGTGTCACATTCGGCATTGAAGGTGACAACAGAGTTTCTCTTAAGGGGTGCGATCCTGAATGATCTTGACAAGAACCAAAGAACAGTTTGTGAAGCTCTATAACTTGTAGCTCTTACGACAGTTTTTTCCACTTTTAGTCGTAGTTTTGTTGTAACAAGCGGTCAGTCGTGAGGAATTACAAGTTCTTTGCTCTGAAACCTCTTTAAAAGTTCATTTCTGAGAGGTTAGAATGAGTTTTCTTGTAATCTATGATGGTAAGGACCGAATGATCTTCAGTTTTCGAAGGACGTTGCACAGATGATTCCACAATACCACACCCTGAAAAATTGAGATCCAGGTCTACCTTCAAATTTTGGGCCACCTGAGTAAGTAGAATGCAAGTCAGTGGTCCGTCGAATAAAGTAGAATTCTTATGCCGATCGTCTGATCTTCATTGTTTCAGAAACTTTGCCGACCGAAGTGCATCATCTAAAGTCGATGATCTGTCTCTGAACTGCAAACTCTTTGTTCAGAGTCTCTCAAACGATCAATTTTTACCCAAATTTATAAGACTGTGAGTCTATCTACCTGTGATCCTCTCAAGTGATCATTATCCACCCACGTCCCAAATGTTTGCTGATCAACAAAAAAATGCGCTCACTTCTCGTCACAATGCCAACAATTGTTCCACCGATCTTTTGCAGATATAACGATATTTCATTTGCCCCTTTCAGATTGAAAACAAAGAAATGGAGAAATCCCAAACTGGCCAACTGATGGACGAGCTCTTGGGCCACTCTGACGTGTCATCCAACATAAACGCTCTTCAAAAAGTGTGTATACATTTAGTGCATTTGTTGTTTACAATTGTTTGTAAAATAAATTGCATTTTTGAATACAATTTTCTTTCCTTTTTCCACTCCCTTTGCGACTGTTTAGATCCGTGAACTAGAAGGCACCGTCAAGCAATCCGAGGAGAAAATCAACGATTTCCAGAGTCAAATCAAAAAACTCGACGAAATTCTAACACAGCGTGACCAAACCATCCACGAGTGTGAGGACAAAGTCAAAGAGCTGGTGTTCCAAAACTCCGAACTGCTGGAACAGATCGAAAACAACAACAAGGAGATTGCCACCGCTGAGGTGAGTAGTTTTTCTTCCCTTCCCCCGAGTTCCTTGAACTTGTTGTAAAAATAGAAACCTCTGACGAGGGTATTCCCTTTTAATTGGTATTTCAACAACATGTTTCTGTGTGTTTTCAACCCGAAAAGAGATCTCTACAAGGCCTTCGCCATTGTAACAGAGATCTGCGCGATGAGAACAAAACCGTCACCGATACTCTTGAGGCATTCAAGACGAATTACACGCGTGAACTGGCGAGTTTGAAAATTTACGAAAAGACTGTCAAATGTCAACAGGATGTGATTGTGGGTATGCAAGTAAGTTTTCGGTTTGCATTTAAGCTTTTCGTTGCTCATTCTCTTTCTATTCACTGTTTGTCCTGGTTGTGGGGCTCGTCACCTTCACCTATGCACCCTCACAAAATTCATCATCGAAGTCGGCACTGATGACGAAAACACAGAATCTGGGCAAACTTCTCGAGCGCATTCAGGACTACGAGAGAAAAGTCCAACAGCTGAACGCAGATCGAAGTGTGACTCTGCGCGAGAATCGGTTCTTCAAGGCGATCATAGGGCGGCTGGAGAAGTCCCAGATGCAGGCGGTGGAAGAGAATAGAAATCTCTCGATTGCGGCGAAGTTGATTCCGAATCTCCTGCTCAATCGATGGCAAAAGAAGACATATTCGGCCTCGAATAGGGTCGACTATCGGGCTGTATATGAGTTGAAGGAGAAACTCTGCTTCAATGTGTCGCATGAAGTGCGTCGATCCAGTAGTGCGACTAGTGAGGCGTTTAGTCTTTGCGGGAGTGATGTCTCAATGCAGCCTAATGTGTCGTCGAATGATTTGGAGGAGTTACAGCGGAAGCAGCGATTCTCAAACGATACCGATGTGAGGGAGTGGGTCTTCCTCTGTCCTTGGGAGTGACTAACGGTTTTTGTTTTTAGGAAATGCCATTTAAGTCTAGAGGAATGCGATACGCGTGCGGAAACACACGGCAGTTTCACTAAATATGACGGTTATGTCTTTTTTTTTGGTTCAATATATTTGTTATGGAATTTTAAATAAATTGTTGACTTTCTGCAAGTGGATATCGTTTCCTTGACGGTAGGGAGAGCCTTCTTCACTGGTGGCTCATGGCTGTGGACCGCCGCAACGCTGTTTGCTGAATCAAGCATGACAGACGTAGATTTTCATTGGGGTGAAGTGAAGTAAGAATGTCAGTTTGAGGGCGGCCTTTCGTGGATCTTTATGAACCTTGGCTTCATGCTATTGACAGTTGTTTATCCTACGAGTGCAGGCGTTGAAAAATTTAGTTCCTGGCGATGCAGAAGGAACCCAACACATCTTTCCCCAAAGGTGCGGCTGCATGAGACTGCCTTTCTGTTGCAGGTATGCCTTGGAGGTCTTAAGCAAAAGTTGACAGTCAGTTCTCTACCAACTTTGCTTTGTTGTTTCTCTTTCGCTTTTCACGACCTGTATCCAACGGAGCTGATTAGATGTGAATACCCACATTAAAAGGGGCAAAACTCGAAGCTCTGGGTCGAAAATATCTCGCGTCCGATCTTTTATACCTTTTCGTACCAAAAACTGTGTTTTTTCCATCGAATGGGATAACTGAGTTCGAAAAATTGGGAGGGCTGTGTTTTCAAAGCGACTTGAAGAAAGTATGAAAAAGGGGACTCGCGCTGAAGCAAATTTCGCTGCACTGGGTGCGTAGTAGTTCCTGCTGCAATATTAGGTTTGGTAACGATCACGTACTCACGCTTCCTTTCGTCCCTTCCCATTGCACACGACTGTCAAATGAATAAAACTCCATCTAACATCATCGTCCTAGGTCTTATTTCTTCAAACAACTCTAACTCACGGTGTCGGATACAATACTCCTTCCCAAACCATTTCAAATACAGATTTCGCTTATTTAAATCCAATTTCCGTTTCAGTCGCAACGACTCCGCGAAGAACTTCAAGATCAGAAACGACAAATGGCCGATAGGATGTGCATGTTGGCAGACACGGAAGAGAAACTGAAAGACCGCACCACACAGCACGAGCAAGCATGCAAGGCCATCCAGAAGCTGATGCTGAACATAAAGAATTTGCAAGATGAAATCGATCGACTGAAGAAGGTGAGTACTGACAGCTTCCTCATTTATAAAGCTCTTTCTGCTCTCTCTGACCAGTTCTCTTTTTTCAGAACAACACCAGTTCATCGTACAACATGAAAGAGGTCACCAATGCGAGCGAGTGTTCGGGGCTTTGCCGGTCGCTCAGCGACACCGAGGGCATTGCCGAGTCGTCTAGCTTACGCAGTAGAATGGAGAAACTCATCGAACAAAAGGACAGCGAGATTCGTAAACTGAAATCGGAAGTCAAGAAGAAGACCGCCAATCTACAGGTGAGTCTACTTTCGTGAATCATTTGCGTAAAATACGCGTGACCCAAATCCGTATGGCAAGGGTTGTGTCTTCTGTGCGTACGTTAATTTCGTGTTGGCAACGTGAAGCGAATTTAATTTTGATTTTCAGGGCTGTTCTAGATTCGTTTTATGATGTACACGACAGGCGAACGTTGTATCGTTGTATTGAGTAATGGAAATTAATTGCAAGCGCTTATGGCTTGTGTCTTATGACGCACGCTTCTGTTCTGCGTTTCGCGAACGCTGTGTGTCTGAGAGATGTGAGTAAGTGGCCGTGCAACGAGTGCACTTGTGCGGTTCTGTCAATTCTTGGCCACAATAATTATTAGATTTTACGAAACGAAAGGTCGTCTGGTTGTTTTTGATACGCAAACATGAGCAAAATCGAGAACTGATTATTGATGGCATGGCTGCCAAGATTTGGGGTGGCCAAAGGCATGTTTCGGTTTAGTATCTGTTGCATGGGATAAATTTGTTGAGAAACGATGGCCACCTGTTTGACGGGATGCGCTTCAATTCCCACTTACTGATTTATGTACCACACTTCAGACCCTTCTGTGTGCTGCTTGGAACTGAGGAGTTGTCTTCTCTTTGTCTTCTCTTTGAACGCACATCAATACCTGGGAAATGGTTGAAACCCCACGCTATTTAGAAAGCGCGATTACTAGGACTGTCCCCCTTGCATTCCATTATCGTTTGCCCAACTAATCCACTCTGATTTGTCTCTTTGTAGAACCTGGTCAACAGGGAACTGTGGGAGAAGAATCGCGAAATTGAGCGTCTAACAAAATTGGTTAACAAACCGCACTCTCTGCCAACGAGTCCCAGCAAGGAAGCCGATCAACTTAAGCAGTCCTTCACCGACACCGAGTACGCCCAGGCAATGGAACGCAACAAAGTGTTGCAGAAGAAGGTGGACATCCTAATCCAGAGGCTTGGCGTGCCGCATGACCGAAACGCCGACTCCGTCATCAGGCAGCTGAAGAACGATGTGCAAGAAGCCAAAGAAGAAGCCGAACGCGCAGACAAATGGCGTAAGGAGTGCGCCGATGTCTGCAGCATTCTAACCGCTCGCTTGGAGGAGCTGGCCGGGTTCCTTGATTCCCTGCTGAAGCACAAGGATGTGCTTGGAGCTCTGGCGGCCGACAGACGTCGCGCCATGCGTAAAGCCGTGGACCGCAGTTTGGATTTGTCGAAGAGCTTGAATAACATGTCGCTCTCCATCGCGGGAATGTCGATGATGGGCCAAAGTCTGACTCAGATAAGCAACCTCTCTGAGCTGCTTGATTTGAGCACATCCAATAAGGAGAACAAGACGTTCAACTCGCACGAAGAGCTGCATGGCGACACTATTGAGGCGTTGCAAGCCGAACTAAAGGCGCTCAAGAAGGAGCTCGACAAGACAAAGGGAGCCGAAGGCAAGAAGGATCGGCGCAGCCTCCCTCCCGCCTTCGAGAACCAATCAGAGTCGGAGGCGTGGTCGGAACCCGACCGTAAAGTCTCACTCGCCAGAATAGGCCTCGAAGAACCGAGAGCCAGTAACGTCTGCAAAGAGGAGCGCAGCACAGATAGTGAAAGCGATCTCAACCAGAGTCGTTCCAAGTCGAAGACGCAGGAAAAGATCGTGCAGCTGGAGAACATGATTTCCCTGAAGGACGGAAGGATTCTTGAGGTGCAATGTGAACTGGTCGAGGCCGATAATCGGCTAAAGAAGGAGAACCTCCGAGTCATCGACATGACAAGAGAGCTCCAAGAGCTCAAAGATCGCAACGAAGATCTTCAGAGCGAGCTGACTGTGTACCGCAACAACCAGGGTGCCGGCTTCGATGCCAACTCACTCGTGAAGCAGTTGGAGGAAAAGAATCGTTCGCTTGTCAAAATCCAAGACGAGCGCGATCGCATCGCTGTGGAAGCGAAAATCGCCGAGCTCCAAATTGAGAGCTTGAAATCCGAGATGGACGACATAAACCAGCGGCATGACGCGGCTATGTCGCGTGCCAGCGAGCAAGAAAGACGGCGACTTGATGAACTTCAAGCGCACCTAACCAGCGTTATGGAGCAAAAACTCAAGGAGCAGGAGGAGAAGCACGAGGATACGCTGGCGCGTGATTGGATCGCCCGTTGCATGTATGAGGAGCACTTGCGGCAGTTTGAACAGCTGCAGAAGAAACTCGCCGAAGCCGAGAGCACAATTGACTACCTCACAGAGAACGAGGCTGAAATGAAGCAATCGCTCGTTGACAACGAGCTATCGATGCGCGCACTGAAGAAGAACCTAGACGAGACAACTCTGCAAGCATCCCGAGCTGTACTAGAGCGAACCAAAGCTCTAAACGAGAAGCTGCAGCTGGAGACTCGCACACAAGACTTGGTCAAGCAAATGCAAACGCTACAGGCGGAGAAAAGCCAACTGGCGGCTAAAATCACCGATCTGGAGCAGCAGAAATTGGAGCAGAGAAAATCGTCGAACAATGGTAGCGACGTTTCCCAGTCGGGCTACACGTCAGAGGAGGTGCTCATGGGCACTGGCTGTGCTGCCGTTGGTGGCCAGCGTGTGAACAACTCATCGCCAGACTTGGGCATCGAGTCGGATGCTGGACGAGTGTCGAGTGTCGAGCTGTCCAATGCGCATCTGTCGAAGTTGAAGACCGTGGAGCTGAATGCCAAGCAAATGATTCAGGAAGGTGAGTTTCACAAAAGGTTCTTCCTCTGACGAGGTGTCCTGCTACATACTTCTTCTGTCTATTTCCAGAATCACTTGAAGTATCACATGGTGCTGACAACGCCGATGGTGCACAACAGACGGCACCCACCCCAACAGCGACATCCACACACGACTGTGCCAAGGTAGACCAAGAAAACGCCGAGCTGCGTTCAAAACTAATACGCACCAAGCGTGCCTTGCAAGACACATTTAACAAACTGCGTTCGGCTAACCAAAGAAAAGAACAAGTCGAGAAGGAGATCAAAAGTCAAATCCTCAAGACACACAATGTGCTAAAGAATGTCCGTTCGAACATGGAAAACGAACTGTAGTGCTGCGCGTCCTACAATTCGTTTTTCCGAACGCCAACATAAATATGAAAATCACATTTTAATTGTATTAATCGTTGCATTCAGGTTCCTTAACTTATTTCCTTCTCAAATGTTTGTTAATATATCATTTTTGTTGGTTTCTTACACATGTATCATATATTGCGCACCGTTTTGTTTTATGTTTGACATTGCAGCGTGTCACTGAAGCTGGAATTGAAGGAGGTCCTTTATGGAATTGCCCGACGTAGTATTCACCGCCCGGGTTGGAGAGGTGAATGGTTTGTCGGGTTGTTTGGTTTCAGTGACCGCCTCTACTATTGGTGAATGTACGCAAATTGTGTGATATTACTTGTAGACTTAACAAAAAATAATTAAAACCTGTAAATTAAAGAAGAACCTAACAAAATGTGCTGTCATATCAGGAAATATTTTATCGTAGGTTAGTGTACGCGCGTGTCAAAAAAATGAGGAGGATTAACCGAATCAAATGGGCAGCATCATCGGCGAAACCTGCCCCCAAATGATGCAGCCCACGATAGTTTGTAGACTGTTTTGTATTTCTAGATCGTTCATATTGAATGACTTATAGAGTTAAGCAACAGTGTGAATAGTTTTAGTTGTAGGTTTTTCAAAATAATGTGTTCTAGTTTAATTAGTTTGAAGCTTAAGTTAATTTAAGTGATTTGTTTGACCTTTTTCCTTCGTATTTCGTTTGGGTTTATTGAACACTTTTGGTTTTAGAGACAGTTTGTGACGGTGTGAAGTTGCATGCGCTTGTTTAGTTGAATTGTTTGCTGAATTCCAATGCCAATTGTCGATCGTGAGCTTTTTCTTTTCTAAAAATGGAGATAACGCGAAACTTACAAACTGCAGCAGTTGGACTTCTTTTCTACTCGAACTATACGTGATCCCTTTGAGCGAAAGATTTCGATGGCAGACTTGTACTTTTCATAGTTCTGAGTGAAAAAAATAATTGGAATTGAGTAAACCCCTTTCGGACTGCAGTCATGAGACGGGCGAGTGCTGTGTACGCCTACTTATTCCCTTTCAAATGTCGCTTGAGTTCATTAAAAATGGCGGCTTAACTGATTGCAACCGTCACTGAATGTTCGCACATGGATTTCTAAAATGACACAACTCAAAAACTAACGTGTTCTACGGAAAAGAGCGGAAAACTGTTTTGAATTTTCTCGATTTCGTTTGAGAATTGGGAGGCGTCTAATAATGAATCTCTGTTATTACACTTTTGATAAATATGTTGAGTGATTTTTACATTGTGTCACTTTTGAAATGCATGTCCAATGAACGATCCTATATCCACCTCCCTCATGTTCCCTCATTTATAAATTCCTTGCTGCGTCCCTCTAAACAAGTTAGGTTATTCATCAAGAAAAGTTCCTGTCAAAAACCGTGTTCTCATAATGAAGACTGTCATATCCTCCATCTTATCTGTCAGGTTGGGTTCACTAACAAACCACTCACCACGCACGTTAGCACGCACGGCAACTCATCCAATTCCATTTAAACAAACGACACACTCTTTATTAAATAATTTCTTTTCCAACATTTTCTAGATCGATGAAGAGGTTGCTTTTTAGTTTCTTCGAGTATATTTTACTATTTTTTGTTTGCATTTCATTGTATATACGACTCAATTGAAATTTCATTTAACCCTACTACTCAATTTGTCATTCGTTTGGTTTCTTTAAAAATGTAATAAATACCAGAAAACAAAAATTGTTAATATTGCGATTGTATAAACAAAAGAAAGACGGAGAAGATTATTGAACCAAGTTAGTTAGGAGTTTAAGAGAAAAGAACTCAGCGGAGTAATGTTTAACCCTTTTGTAATAAAATAAAAAATAAAATGTTTTTCGAAAAAACAAAAGTTGTTTTTAATTTAGGGCAGCGAACACTGTACGTGGACACAAAATACGAAACTGTACTTGACGACGACGTTAAGCTGCCTTTTCAGAGCAAAAATGTGCTTTAGGTCGAACCCACCCTCCGTTTCCTGTGAAGCACTAAACTACGTGTATAGACTTTGTGCGATTGCGATCGATTTATATCGATTGCGTTCGAATCAAACCGCGTACGCGAACGAACCTAATAAAGGGTTTTTCAATAGGGACGCTACAAAAGTAGAGCGACAGGGACAGCAAACGACGCCGAATTTCTTGCCGCTCTTTTGACATTTCTCTTCCGTAAGGTTTGCCATTTCATGATGGAAAGATAGAAACGAGCCAACAACGAGTCGAAATTATTAAAATTTACTACCGAAATTCGGAGTCAGTGTCAGTGGCCTCAACGTTAAGAGCGCTACGTCCAATTTATGGTCGTCATATAATCGTCCTAGCAGGTCAACAATTGAGCGTCTAGTGGAAAAATTTTAATCCACAGGCACAGTACAAAATGTTCCCGTGCCAGTCGAGAATATTGCTGCCGCTGAGGCTTCAGTTGAAGAAAGCCCAAATGTGTCTCTCTGTCTCTCACACGTCGTTCTCAAGTGTTGGGCATCTCTGTGACGTCGTTGTGGCGAATTTTGCGAAAAGATCTTGGCCTACATCCTTACAAGATTAAATTGACGCAAGAACTGAAGCCGCTTGACCACCAGAAGCGTCGTATGTTCGTGAATTGGGCTGAGCAACAACTTGAAAATGATTCGGATTTTCATCGAAAAATCATCTTCAGCGATGAGGCTCGTTTCTGGCTGAATGGCTTCGTCAATAAACACAATATGCGCTATTGGTCAGGCAGCAATCCACACGTACTCCATGAGTCATCATTGCATCCCGAAAAAATTACGGTTTGGTGTGGTTTATGGGCCGGCGGCGGCGACTTCTTCCGTGATGATCAAGACCGGCAGGTTACCGTGAATGGGAATCGCTACCGTTCAATGATGACAGAGTATTTTTGGCCCCAATTGGGTGATATGGACTTGGTGCCAAACCACACAGCGAATGTCACAATCAATTTATTGGAACCCAAGTTTGGAGAACGTGTTATCTCACGAAATGGTCCAGTCGCTTGGCCGCCTCGGTCGTGCGATTTGACGCCGTTAGACTATTTCCTGTGGGGCTACGTCAAGTCTATGGTCTATGCCAACAAGCCAGCGACGATTGATGAACTTCGTACGAATATCGAACGTGAAATTGCAGCAGTATCGGCCGATTTATGCTTGAAAATTGTGTTCAGCGTCTGGACTTCTGCAAGCGTGCCCGTGGTGGCCATGCAAAAGAAATCGTGGCGCTCTTATTGAAAAACCCTTTACTAGACAGTAATATGAGATGAGCCGCAGTACGACTTGTCGAGGATTCCACAATAAAAAAGAACTGCGGTCAAAGTAGCAATAAGGGGTGGCAGCACTGAACCTGATACAATCGAGCTCTGGCAGCACTTAATTTGTCTCAATTGAGGACAACCGATCGAGAATAACTCGATTGTATCAAGTTATACGTGCTGCCACCCCAGTTGTTGAAGATGACATTTGAAAATTGTGTAGAAAGCCACGTACCGTCCATGGTCGAGCGTTATAATTTGTTAACTAAGCACTTGCGAAAAAGGAGCGCAAATCGCCGCATCTGTGAACGAGCGGCTGTACGACATGGAATTAAGAAAGTCAGTCCACTTTACATACAAAACAACAACAAAATAAACTCTTATCGTTCAGGGACAATGCAATCGGCCGAGGCGATCTCGGACTGTCCCAATGTCCGTTCATATTTTGCGCACCTTCAGGATGCTCCTTGTAAAATGAAAAACAGAAAAAAAGTCCAAAACTTATTTCAAAATGTATATCATTCTATTTTAACATTAGGCTCTATGTACAATGCTCAGGGTGACGTGTTTGTTTTTTGATTTTGCAATTTTTTTCAGTGCAAGTTTTCTACCAGGCCATCAGCTTTCACAGTGACAGGTAAAATTCCCAGCAAAAACATACGGAGAATATGCAATCTACGTGGCTGCAGTAGATTGGAGTAGTATGGAGTGCTGTGAGAAACTAGATTGGTCGGGAACGTCACTTTTTCTGCGTCAGCCACATATGAGAACTGTCAACTTAGTACTCAGTCACGAATTTCTTGACTAGATAGGTCGGCTACCCCTCCATAAACGTCAACTGAAACAGCTGCTCTTTTGACCGATTTCCCCTAATCAAAACCGCGACAAATCTAGTCGGAGAGCTGTCAGACTTACTAAACTAGATACTTGAACGTCACCCAGTGACACCGTTGCAGAGTTAAGGATATCTCTTAAGATAACGCAATTGCATATTCTTAGGGGCTAAATTTATTTAACTTTTTTCCATTGCATACTTACCTTAAAGTCAACTGACAATAATTTTCCCCATACATTTTACATCTACAAATAATTCTAAGGTCGGGTTCACCAGGAAACGCACATTCGTAGGTACTTTGATGGATTTGCATGTAAAATTCCAGTATTTTAGTAACGTATTCCTCGCTCCCGGATGTGGTAGTTGAACCCCTTTTTCCGTAGTCCTAGGAAAGTGAAAGTAAGCAACAAATAACTCCAAAATATGTTTAAATAAATTTATTTACTAATTGTTTAGTCTTTGGCATTATTCTCTATGTAAAATATTTTCTTTTATAATTGTAGTCAAAAGCACAACTGATTTTTGTTTATATTAATTACATACTAATTTATTTAGCAACATTTTTTTGGTTGGTGTATTGTAAAAAATAAATATGCAAAGATTGTCCTTATAGTGAGTAAGTGATAGAACGCTAATTTGTTTCTGGAAAATATTTATTTAACACTTTTTGTCGTTTGGTTTTTCTTCTTATTGTTAGTTTATTGCATATTCGTTTTGTTTATCATTTATTTGGTTAACTTTACTTTTAAGCCACTACTCTGTAGATTGTTCATCTACAATATATGTTTGCTGTCATCAATCCTATTTAAGAAGTCATTGCGTTCCATTGGTATGTCAAGCTCTACAGGAAAGAAGAACAAAGACGTCAATGGTGACGTTCGGATTTCTAGTTTAGTAAGTCGGACAGCTGACTGACTTGAAGTATTTCAGTTTTTATTTCATCAACTGTGTTTTCAGTCGACGTTAATGGAGGGGAAGCCGACAAATCTATACTGCCTGCATATATTCAGTTGACGTTTCCAAGTGTCAAAATTCAAAATAAACAAATACAATTCAAGTTGTCAACGTGTTCGTATACGTAGTCCAGACAAATCTAGTTGACTTTTCTCACGAACTAGGAATCCGAATGTCCCGCTTGTTTACGCAGAGCTACACAAGGAACGCAGGTATTGGATCTTGTGACTTTTTAAATAACAGGTGCCAATGACACCTGATAGAAACATGTGAATTCTGGATCGTTCCACCTTGCAAGACTGTTGATCAATAAATTCAAAAATAGGAACGTGACAACAACAAATTTCTACCACCACCATTTCTCCGTCTATCCTCTCTAGCTGTAGCTGCTTTGAATAATAATGCACAGGTTCTTATGAAATATATAATATTAAGCTGCGACGCACCGTTCTAACTAAAAGTAACTACGAAAAAGAGTTGCCCTGTTGACAAATTACTTTGTCCTTACGAAACTAATTTACATAAACATTTAACGTACATATAGATGTGCATTTAGCAATCAAGCAATAAATGGAAATAATTCAGTCGTTTTGTGATTAAACAATAAATTACAGTTACAATTCGTTCAAAATTTGTTTCCTTGCTAACTAATTCGGTTTTCGATTATTAATTCATTAAATGCAATTAGAAACATTGTGATTCGTTTTAATTTGGCAAGCATTTCTGTATAAATGGAATGGAATGGAAATGACGTGGAAATTGGGACTCGGTAAAGTGCTGTCAGTTGTCACTCATATGGAGATAGATTGTAGGAAAATGTTTCTAAAATGCCCACCTGGCGAATCGATCCCAGTCCCAATTCCGCTAATGTACATGAGATAAGTGAGTCGCGAGTGTGATTTTAAATATTTCCATGGAATGTATTCAAAAATGAAAGCACAGGAGGCCCTTAATGACAGGTGACATTTGATTTTGGTATAGCGAATTGCGATCCAGAACCAGATCGGCAGTCGATTGGCAATCGTTGTTGTAAGAAACATAAAACTTTTATGTTAACAAAAAGTGAAAAGACATGTTTTTAATAACAATAATTGATGTGTTTAAAGGCCAAAGGCATTCGGACAACAGTTCGTTCAATTAGAAGGCATTTTCTCTGTAGAACTTTTCGTAAAAATATTGGGGACGTTCAAGCATCTCGTTTAGCAAGTCTGCAGCTGACTTAGTTGAAGTGTCTCAGTTTTGATTGACGTTAGATCGATCACATGAACACTTCTTTCTGTTGACGTTTATGGGGGGATAGCCGACGAATCTAGTGAAGAAATTCGTGACTGAGTACTGAGTTGACAGTTCGTGTATATGGCCGATGTAGGAAACGTGACGTTACCAACCAATCTAGTTTTAGTTCAGAAAAATAAGGACAGATAGGTTTTTGAATGTGTCAATTCTGCGCGAGGGATCTGCGACGGATTTTATGGGACGTCACGTAGTATTTGTCAACGCAACGAATGCGACGGATTCCTAGCACAAGGAACGGGAGTGAGTATGGAAACGATAGAAATCGGACTCGCGTTTGTCATCAAACAGGAAAATGACTCAAGATAAGTGTCAAACCTGTAGAGTCCGAGTCCGAGGTGTTTGTTACGGCCATTTATTCAATTGGCAGATGGATACAATAGGTATACAACGCATTTTGCCGGATGCGACGGACAAATTGGGTTTTCTTTTGCGTTCTTTGACAGTTTTCGCAAATTCAGATAAAGCGATTTAATGGAGGAAGTATTGAGGGAGAGAAAAACTGTCACGGACGTTGAATGAATTAAAATAAAAGCACATAAATTGGTAGAAATATGCGACGGACAATGTGTGAGTGTTTCATTCGTGAAGATGTCGACGCAATGGACACAATAGGTTTGTTCCTTAACTCTTGTAGTAAGAATGGAAAATACTGTCCAAATGGCAGTGGTGGCGATAAATTCTCTCACAAAGAGAGACACTTACGAAAAAGTTAGGGAACGCTTTTGCAGTAATCCACGAAAAATGTCAGATTCAATAAAGTGGTACAAAAAGTCGTTTTAATGTCTAATAAACTAGAAAAGTTAAAAAAAAAGCTAATTTACTAACAAATGTAGTTGATTCATCTAGAGATCGGAATTAATTGCCTAAATGACTGATTATTAACTAATTGCCACTCCTGTCAAAAACCCTGCACAACGGCTTCTATATCGAACGCAAAATTTTGCCCTGAGCCCACGTCAAACAAACCTTTAGTTCTTTCACCAAGAAATTGAGTAAAAATTCGTGAGATTCTCAATGGAGGGGTAACGGGCAGTGCTGCCACAAGCAAAAAAATTTGTGTAGCAAATTTGCGTAGCAAAACTTAATTTGTGTAGCAAAAGTCCAAAATATCAATTTTTTTTCGAAAATAAACAAAAAACACTTAATTCTTTATTCAAAGTAAATATTTTTTTAAGGACTAGTACAAGTATAGTTGGTAAACTATATATTTTACAAAACTATAATCAAACAACAAAAAAAAAAAAACATTAAAAACTTCACTTAAAAGGCGCTTTGCATGTAAGCATTGCCTTAAAAAAAAAGTAGCAAAATAGGCGTTTTTAGGGAGAGTGCGTAGCAGCGTAGCAAACGGGCAATTGCGTAGCAGTTTTGCTACGATCGTAGCAAAGTGGCAGCGCTGGTAACGGGTAATCTCTTGCTTTCTCCATGACGCTCTCCAAGGTTACTTAGGCCTTCTAGCATAACCTCAGTGTGAACACAATCAAAAGGGTTGCTTTACATAACGGAAAAGTACTTTCGATGAGAGAAGTCTTGTGCTGGAACTATGCGGGATAAGAACAGTGGTTCTGGGAAGTGATATTTTGGGAAATCCGGAAAATGGGTGATTGAGGTTGGGAACGCCGGTGAATTTGCAATTACGGTACTAGGAAATTTTAAAGTGTACTGCGTGCATGATGAGGGCAGCATAAAAGCCTTCCATTCGCATCGAAAGACATCAGGCACTGTAAAGGGAAAAAAAGCTCTCAATTTTCGACGGCTTATGCATTTCGGAACACTCATCTAGCCACTTGGACTCGGCATAAAATTGTAGATCCCTTTCATTTGTCCCAAGCATGAAAAACTCTCACAAAACGAATGGTTGAGAGAAGCTGGGCATAGGGTCCAAGTATTTTTTATATATTTCCGAATGGCAATTAAAGTTTCTAGCTTAGTTAAGTGTTTTAGGAGTCCTTCTGGATGCTGTGTTGGAAGAATTATGCGAAAGACAAGTCTCGAAAGGAAAAAGGCCGACAACCGTTTCGCCAAATGAATATATGGATTGGTCCCGTTTAAATTTGAGGGAGAAATTAGCACATTTTAGTATGAATGCTTGATGGAGGCGACAACTAAGACGTAAAGTGTCAAGCCTTCCACCTGAGAATGGGAGTGAAAACTTCAGTGAAGCCCTGCACTGCGCCACTTGGCAAGGGTCAGGTGCAAGGAAATAATAGTGTTATATACCACTGAGCAGACGGAACTTGAGGCAGATCCCTCCTTAACAGATGCTGGAGCTAGCTACCTCATTTGAGGTTAGGGAAGATTTCTAAAGAGTCCCAAACAAAGAGAAAATTATTGGAGAGACGAAAAGGTCCCCAATAAGCCAGTCGGATTCGGATTGTTTTTATTTAGGTAAAGTATGCTGGAAAGGGAAATCATCCGACAGGAAAGCAAATTTGTGCGACATACATTTTTGTAATCCACTCCAGAAAAGCAAGGTCGATTGGAACTATACCTGGGGTCGAAACGCCAACGAGAATTGTGAAAGTATTGAAGAATACTTTTACGCAATTGTTGATTCAGCACAGAAACTGAAACAGATAGGCGTGGAAGTAGATGACGAATGGGTTGGTAGCTTATTACTAAGCTAGAGCATTTTAAACCCATGACAAATGACCCTGTGTACAAATCACAGGAGATTCTATTAAAACATAATTACGACGAATAGCGGAGCAGAATTCTATGGTAATCGACAAAGGAAAGCTACGAGAACAGAGCAGGGAAGACGTATTCTCTGCTACAATTGCAAAAGGGAGGGGGCACATAGCAAAATTTCGCAAAGTAAGGCAGAAGTCAAGAGCGATAGTCCACAAAGGCCAAAGGACAATGGTAAGCTCATATGCAGCGGTCTTCGATGTGAATGGAAGTAGCTAGCTGGTATGCAGATTCCGGTGCACCTGCACATGGAGATATGTTTACGAAATTCAAGAAGTGTTCAAGAGAAGAATTCGTAACAGTTGCAAACAATACAAAGCTTATTGTCGTAGGGAGATGTTCCATTACGCGTATTTTTGGGAGACAGAAGTGATGAAGCAATAATCAAGGATGCGTTGCTGGTACCGGACATCTGTGCTAATCTTTCATCTGTCAGTCAAATGGCAAGAAATGGATTAACAGTGAAATTTCCAAAACGAAAAATGTGCTATTGGCAATAACAATAATCTGATTGCAACATCAAATCTTGTTGGAAACATGTTTGAATTGAATGTCCAGACTTGTTTCAAAAGCTATCAAGTTACAAGCAAGGAGCTAACTTTTGGGGCATACTGAAAGATCGCCAACAGATCGCTCGAAAACGGTTGAAAGGTCGCAACAGAAGAAATGCATTCCGTGTATCTATAGGCAATCTTTTCCGACATCAACAAATGCAACGACAGATGTAATATAACTAATTCGGACCGATGGAGCATTTATCAATGGCTGGTGGTCGTTATATCTTTTGTTCTTTCTCTCTTTCTCCAAACAAAGCTTTTGTTTACGTAATGAAAAATAAGTCCGAGGAAAACAGGAAAAAAGACTAAGAACTGACAGCGGACAGAACTGCATAAAGCTTTCTATGCCTGCAATAGAACATTTGGCAAAAGATGGGGCCTGCAACCAAAACTGACCCTCTGGATGTACACGGCCGTCGTGCGACCGATCCTCACCTACGGGTCAATAGTTTGGTGGCCGGCTCTAAGAAAAGCTTACAACATGACCAAACTAAACAAGGTACAAAGAACGGCATGCATAGGCACCACAGGCGCTCTACGGTCAACACCATCAGACGCCCTTACAGTCCTACTGCAGCTTTTACCTTTAGACCTTCACTCAGAGAGTCGGGATGCAGGAGTCGAATCGCGTCGTCCGTGATCGAGCATTACGTGACGGAATTTGTTTTTATTTCACATGCAAAATCGACATAATTCCGTGAACGTATAGCTCGTTCACGGACGACGCGATTCGACCCCTGGTCTGCGAAACCCTACGGCCATAGCAACATTCTGCTTTCTCTACCAAGAGAACTCATACCACCCTCAACGGACTATATAACTCCCAAAATGTTGTTCACTAAACATTTTAAAGTAGAATTCCCTTCAAGATTAGATTGGCAAGATGGCCGGGTAAACAGGCAGACGAATTTAACAATCTACACAGACAGTTCAAAAATGGACTGTGGATTAGGTGCGGGTATTTTCTCCGAGTCCAGTGTGATTCTGGCAGAATTACTGGCTATCCGCGAGGCCTGTCGTCAAATCAAACTACACCCAAACATAGATCCGAGGCAAAAAATAGACATTTTCATTGATAGCCAAAGCTGCCATCAAAGCTATCGCCTCAGTCAACATAACCTCAAAATTTGTATTAGAATGTCGCAAGGAGCTGGCCTCGCTTGACCAGTTCCAAGTTACCCTGATTTGGGTTCCAGGTAATAGCAACGTTTACGGAAACGAACATGCTGACGACGGCCTTCACTGCTCACTTGCGGAATCGGTTTTAATTTAATTTTTTTAATTTTTAATTAATTTAATTTAAACATACCATTCGGAGCAAAGCAAAGACCTCCTCAGAATTCCTATCGAAGGCATACCTCAGACGGAGGAGGCTTACGAACTGTATCATATCCAGAAGGATGCGGCCAAACTACAGCATGGAAAAAACAACCTACCTTTTCAACAAATCACGAAAAGATATTGCCAGAATAATGCGATAACCACAGGGGGGTTATTCCCAAATGCGCGGCGGATCGTATCAAAAGCGATACCTTAATTTCGACCGTGTTCGCTTTTGCTTATTCTCAAATGCGAACGGGGCGAAAATTATCCTTCCCAAAGCTTTCCAGTTATTTCCATTCTGACTTCCAATTTTCCATTTATTTTTCCAAATATTTGACAGCTGATTCCCGACACAACAATTTTTTGTTGTCTTGTTGTTGTTGATTGTGAAAGTTTCGGATTTTGTTTTGAATAAAAATAATTAAATGGATTCAAACAGTTTATATTCGTATGCAGAGAATTAAGAATGCCCTTCGCTAGTCCACTGTTATCTTCTAAAAATTCAACAAGTGCAGCAAATTGTTGTACGGAAATATGTTTGTGACTCGTTTATTAAAAAGTATATGTATATAATAAATTCAATTAATAAGATATTTTTTGTGCACAGAAATGTTTAAACTTCTTGTTTTTATTGTTGCTTACATTTTTATTAGGTCCGTAAACAATCCGCCAGCAATCCGTCACCTAAACACCTATCGCTTTCAATGCAATGATATGGTCGAATGGAAAGCGAATCGCTTTTGGAAATACAAAAATTCAAATCCGCCATTAAAAGCGATCCGCCGCGCATTTGGGAATAACCCCCCTGGCCATTGGCCAATAGGGGAACACGCAATTAGATTGGGTATTCCACATAATACGCCGAAAAGGCAACACTCACTCACTACCTTTGCGCCTGCCATGCACTAGCTAGGGCCAGGCAGCGATCTCTGGCTAAGCCCTTCTTCGACTCCCTTGACAAGGTCTCGAAAAGCAGTATTAGGGAATTGATAACCTAATTGAATTCCACAAGCTGGATCTAAACTTTCCTTTTCAACAATCTTAAACAACCAGGGATCGAATCGCTTCGTCCGTGAACGAGCTATACGTTCACGGAATTATGTCGATTTTGCATGTGAAACGGACGACGCGATTCGACCTCAGGTCAAATGAGTTGTGGTAACAAAACGGCACATAGTGCTACTTGGGTTTTTCTTATAAAAACCGCCACTCCTACCTACCTACCTACCGACAGCGGAACGGAATTCTGAAATTCGGAGATGCGAAAAATTTGCGACGAGATTGGAATTGTTCATCAAACTTCGGCGCCTTACTGCCCACAACAAAACTGGAAGGCAGAACGTATGAATACAAGCTTCACTGCGACCTTTGACGGCTTTTTATTTACTCTTCTTTTGGACGATCTGGATGAGCTTCACGTAAACGAAGAAGTTCACCAGTACCGTCTTCTGCGACTTTTTATTTACTCTTCTTTTGGACCGTCTTCTCTCTGCTTCGGAACATTTTTATGAAATGAAGTTCACCAAGATCGACCAAAAGAACTATGCATCAACAGAAGGTTTATTCAAAGCTGTAGATGTATACAGAGAATAAATGAAGAACGGTCTTGATTTCGCCGCGCTGTCTCATTGGTTCCTACAGAAGAAATGGCAAATTGCGTCATTTATCGCGAAGTATGCAAGTTCCTAGGCAGCAAGCAGCAACAATTTTGGACAAAAATAAGGACGATGCAGATACCAGTCCCTTTTTCTAAAGGAATGTCGCGTTTTTTAAGTTTCACTAGAGACGATGGAATAAAATAAAGCAATCTACACATTTAAACGACTTACCCACTTATCCCATGCACTTGTAAGCCCGCACAGCATTAATTTATCAAGCGATCTCCAAACTGGCAGAGTCTAAACACATATGAACTCACTAGGTACTCCCAAGGAAAACTTACAAAAAAAAAACTCCTTCGCAATTCTACCTAACCTAGGCGACTTAAAAAATATTCTCGTAAACACAACTGTGCGCTATTATAATACGAAATCAATTAAAAATACTGTCACACGAAAAAATGTGTTGCACTATTTAATACAAGCGTTTTGTTAACTGGTTTTCATCAAGTACCAAAGCCGCAGAATTTTTTGAACTGTCCGAGAAGCAGCTGTCAATGGAATTCACATTTCTCTCGTGCCCTTTGGTGTTCCAAGTGGACATTTAATTGGCAGTGATAGCCGCACAACGTCGAGCGTCTAACTAGCAGCAAAATGGACACCTAATCAGATGTAGCACAGTTGAAGACGTGTTCATCTTGCTGTCGAACTTTAAGCAAAAGGCCGTTCAACATGAACCTGACAAGCAGATGAGGCAAACACCTCCTGCTTCTCCCGGCACAGTTTCAAAATGCCCCAAATGAAAGAAGGCAAAAATAATACTACCAAGCGACCAACAGTTTGTTTAGCTACCGTTCTATTTACACGCGGGAGGGGGGGGGGGGGGAATTTTTCGATTAACTCGTGGATATAAAATAGATATTTCCCTCTTTGTACTACGAAAGGGCAAGTGGTTTGCATTTTGTCCGGGTGGGAGATCAAACGATGGAGAAAACAAAAATCCCCCTACAACTATCGGGGGTTGTAGAACTGATTGATTCCTAGAGCGTGTTTCTCTTCGTGGTATTTCTGCAGGATATGGGTGATAACCGTCGTCGTGTCGCTGTCGCCGCCATATATCCGCACCGAGTTTTCGTTTTCCAATATCGCTAGGAAGGCTGAAACGATGCAATCATTAAAAAAAACGATTCCCAACTCTCTCTCTCTGACTAAAGAACTCACCTAGAAACACTTTGGGACTACTGAGGCTCATCTGTACCTTGGGCAGCTCGAGAATCGCCTTCAGTATGGGCGAGTCCTTGGCCAAGCCGTCGCGGAGTTCGATCAGACTGCCAGTCCGATTGCCGCATAGGTACTCGCAGGCGGCGGCTTTGTTGTTGCAGGTTTTCTTTAAGGCTTTCAGGACTTCTTTCTCGTCGAAACCCATCTCGACCAGCGAACTGATGGTTTCCGTTGACGGCGGTATCTCACGGTGGCTATAGACGCGTACTATTTCCAACAGAGCTTCGGTGTTTGCAATGATATTCTGTGGAAGACGGGCAATTACGTTTATTTGCGAGTTACAAATTTTTGATTTGAAATTTACGTTGTCGAGAGACAGCATTGAGGCGCAGGGGGTGGACCGGTTCATACTTTCATCGTCGCTGGGCATGTCTTCGCTTTGGTGCTGAATGAGCCATTCGAGGGTTTTTGAGTACGCTCCGCTAAAAATTACAGCGAAATGGGTTTCGTACAGCACAAGGGGAAGAAATATCCAAAAACAAGACTCACTTGTGCAACTTGAGTGCGTATTTGGACTTCTCCTTGGAGAATCCCATATCCATAAGGCACTGCAGTGTGTCGATTTGATTGCTTCGTTTGTTGGCCAGCTTCTGCTTCAGTATGGACACCAACTTCGGCGCATATGGCCCCACTCCGATTGTGCACGCTGATGCCTGCGCCAACGATATGATTACCTTGCGCACATCAAACTGGAGCTAGAAACAGAAACACTGTCACTACAACTACCGGCCTTTACAACTACCGACCCTTACATCCGATTGCTGAAATATCTCATTGATGTCCATCAGGTTTGTGTGAGTGTTGGAGTAGGGGACGTTCCTTGTTGCGTTTTCGATTTCGGACGCCCGAGGCGCCTCCATTGGCTGGGGCACAAGCATCCGTTCGGTGGAAAAGCGGCGTTTCTGCAGAACAAACGTGTCCTGGTCGACAATACTCAGTTGGTCTAGGGCAGCCTGCTCGTTCATCTCGCCGCCTGAAGACTCGGCTTTCAGCAGACGATACCTTGCGGCGAACTGCCAAACATCCGCCACATCGAAGGAGAACTCTCCGCTCTCCTCGTACAGCTCCAGCAGTACTTCCTGTTTTAGTTCTACCAACCGCTTAGTGGGGTCGACGAAAAATGCCAGCACCCGGCCATTGGGACAGATAATACGTACACGGATCTTTTCTTTTGGCTTCGGCTCCTGTTCAGAGGCAGCTTTGGTTTTCCTGCAACAAAAGGCAATTCAAAATCGCACAGAGAAAAGTTCCACATATATGTGAAAACCTTCTATTGAAGATTGCTCGGATTTTTTTCATATTCAGCCGAACGGTCTATACTTGGCTTACTTACAATTTTGAATGTTTCTGTGTGGAATTACTTTGTCCGCTCGATTGCGATTGGAATTGTGAGCTACTGGGCTCGGATGGGGAGTGCGGGGTGTCCTTGTCGGAGCGTTTGTTGTTATTACGAGATGCAACCCATTTAGCGCGACGCTCTGCGAATTTCTCCCGCACCCAAGGGATCATGTCTCATATGGGTGCTATGGAGCGATGTGTTCCTCTGCACTAAGTTCGATTGGAATTTGCCATTTTTACACTTTCGCCGATGCCGAGCAGGGAGAGGACTTTTTTTTATACATTTTTTATGGTTTTCTTTCAATAAAGGATTTTTTTGTTTTAATCGGTTTTGTTTTCATGCGACTGGGTTATTTTGTTGTCAAAAGAGATGACATTTTCCACGATTGGAAGGAGTTTTGCACTGGAAATTGTTGAAAATTTGCAGAGGAACCAAATGGAACTAGACTAACGGGGGTGATACATTACTGTTATTTTTGAAGGGGTGTGCTGGGAATAAATTCCGTATTATCATTGTATATGAAACTTATAGTAGTATCATCACGCCAATTTTTTTATTTCTGTCTCCAGCCGCCTAGGGGGTGATCGATCGTTTCTCTCGAGAGAAGAAACGTTTGTTCACTCCTTCTGAATAGAGTAAATAATGGGGTAATGAGTGAGTTTATAAGTGATTTGAAGAGTGCAAACAACAACAAACCGGTTTTAGCGTACTCGCATTAAACTAATGTCGTTTTCCATTGGACAAAAAGAAGCGTCCGGGAGAGTCCGGAATCGAAAAAATGCTGTTCCATTGGCACAAAAATACTCTTCTGGTGATTCTGAGAAGAGAATTTCACTTCTCGATTTCAAGTCAGAATCCACTCAAGAAGCACTCACACAAGTGCAATTTTATGTATTTATTACAAGTCGGCTGACAGCAGCCATAGATTATTTTTTGGCATTTCACCAACACTTTGGTGAATTCTGTCAGAAGCAGTTTTGCTGTTCCATTGGATTTCAGAATGAGTGGATCCCCGAGTGAAACCAATGGAAAACACCATAAATAAGATAATAAGCAATATGCAATGGTAGAGGTTGAATATGAGCGATGAGTATCAATTAAGCACACACACAAAAAAAATACTCAAAAAACCGGTTATTGAATTGAAGCAGAGTGCATACTGTACGTGGACAAAGATGATATGGGATGGGATGATGGGAACATACATTATTCATGCTTCCTTATTCACTCAGGCTCAAATATTAGTATACTTTGAGTAAATTAACAACAAAAATACGAAAATTAAATTTGAATCTGAGTAAAATATGAAACAAGACATGTACAACCTACCTCAGCAAATGGCTTTGCAGCACTGAGATTGAGATATGAAATGCGATTGCTGATATCGGCGGTATATTCGCATTGCAACAAAGTAACTCACTTCGCTTTCGTATTTGACAAAATGAGCGGGAAAGAAATAGTATATTGGCATGCGATTGGTTTTATTTTTAAGTAGAACTGTATAAATTATGTGAGTGGATCTCCATTCATTTTAATAAAGAGAGCGTAATATTTTCAGCCCTCTTTGGCCTAGTAGTATCTCGCGCCGATAGAGGCATCACCATCGATTTGCCAAAGTGATAGTACTATTAGTTTCATATACAATGGTATTATTCAGATGATCATAAAAACGATAGGAATCCAAAACTAGCAACTAAGTACTAAAATTACAGGTTTGAGTTCTAAATCCTTCTCGTTTTTCACAAATATAATGAAAACTGACGTTTGTCAAAAAAAATGGAGCAGAATATGGCTCTTTTTGGTGGTCAAAGTTGCAAAAATGATATAAGTTAAAGAATTTGCTAATGTCTTAGGTTAGGTATCGGCTTTTAATAGTCCTTTCAGCTAAAAATGCCAATAATTGCGAAAGTATATTCATAGTTGACATTTTCAGCAGTTATACGAAATGCAATTATAAAACTGATTCACGTATCAATAGGCGTGTTTTTTTAAGCTTCGATATAAGGAATGTTTTTTTAGCTTCGATCTCAGCAAAGCAAAGTAAAGTAAAAGGATTTTCAACACGAAATTACGACAAATACGCTCTACTTGACACTTCAACGACTCACAGTAGTTGTTGGAATTCCCTGCTGAAAGTCCTACTTTACTTTCCTTACTTACTGAGACCGAAGCTAAGAAAAATAAGGTCACATAAAGTAACATTTTAGCCAAATCAATTTAAATTGTCTCCTTAATTAGGCTTTTCCAAATGAAGCCAAATTCCCATAAAAATGCATCATCAAAGAGAGGCCAATCGCCCCATTTTGACTACCTACCTTTGCACACTTATGACCCAACTTAACCGCTTCACTAATAACACCCAATAAAACTAAAAACGACCCTAATTACTGTGAATTAAACAATCTAATTACCTACTTTATGTGAAATTCGCCTTGAAAATACCATCTACCTGGCAGTGCCGCGACCACATAAAACACGAACCGTCACGAAAGTGGAACATCTTTCTTCTCGCAGCCATCTTGGTAAGCGGTTAACGTCAAGCGCTTTTGTGTGTGTTTTATTTTTCTCTCGCGATTTATATTCGTTTTTTTCACAATAAAATTTATCGTTAATACACAGCACGACGCACGCAAATTATTAACTAAAACATTCTAAACAATAAAGTGCGACCGAAACGTCCGTTATGAAATAGTTATTCAATGAAAAATCGCCCAGTGTTGATGCAAATCTATCGCGGAGAAAACGAAGAAAAAGTGCCATCGACCCACGACTACGACGAAATTTTCTCGTCCAAATTGTGAAAAGAAATCCAAAATAAAGTTCGCAGTGCGTTAATACGAAACCAGAGAAAGGCTGTTCCCACAAAGAGGTTTGTTAGATTCTTACGTTTTACCACTGATTTCGGAGATTTTCCGCTACCACGATGGTGGTTTTTTTTCCCCGTTCCCTTTTTTTTTTTCTCTTGCCTCGCTTTCGGTCATTTTGTATGTGTGCCTCGAAAAAGTGCGTGGTGGAGCGTGCTCCAAAGCAAGACAACAAACCCAAGTAAAAAGGTTTTTTTTGTTTTTTTCTTCTCTGCGAGTTCCATTGGGATATGTCGCTTCTGGTTGTGGGTATTCTTCGCTTTTGTTCTACAAAACGAAAAAACGGACGCAAAGTGACCTCAAAAGGGAGGCTGCCTTGAACATTTGACGAGTCATCGCTTTTTATGTGCCTGGCTTTTGTTTTAAAAGGAGTTCCGAGAATTCGGTGGTCGCCTCAGTGTTTGACACTGAAAAACAAAACAAAAACCCCTTCGCTGAGGTTTTAAAAAAAAAAAAAACTTATCAGTGACAGTGTACGAAGACAGTACGCAGTTGGAACCAGAAATGTTGTTATTCGGGGCGGTAATATGCAAATAGATAAGTCATTGTTTACTTTTTCATTTTTGCGTTCGCCTTCATGTGAGAGCAGCATTGAGATATCGCCATTCGGCGTCTAAATTCGGATTTTCGTTCAATGGCCCCCAAATGATTTGAAAGCTTTGTTCCTATTTGCAATGCGATTTGGCTGGCTCTTGTCTAGACACGTGACGTGCCAGACTGTAGCTACAGAGTGCGAGGTACACCCCTTTGCCAGTTGAAGTGGAATTTCTGGGTCGTCTAGTTCGGCTGTCATCGCATAATTCATTCTAACTCCTAACCGCCTTGTTCTTGAATTGTTACAGATTTTCAGAAGAGAAATAAAACCACAACCAGCAACACATTTGTGAAGATGTGGAACGCTGACGCCAAACTTCAAACCACCCAGCAAAATGGTCTCAAATCGTTCTCCGCCAGCTCGACGTCGACTGGCGGAGGGTCCTCCTCGGGCAGCAATAAAACACAAGCACCTGCCAAGACACTGGGAATGACCTCGGCAATTAGCTTGGCCGAACCGCGACCCGAAGACATGCAAAAGACAGACGAATTGCGCAAGACCCTCGAGCCGTACAAAGTCTTCGAAACACAAGATGAACTGAATCATCGCATGGAAATCCTAGCCAAATTGAACACCCTCGTCAAGCAATGGGTGAAAGACGTGTCCATTGCGAAGAATATGCCAGAAGTGGCTGCCGAAAAGTTGGGCGGCAAAATCTACACATTTGGGTCGTATCGGCTGGGCGTGCACCACAAAGGCGCCGACATTGACGCGCTGTGTGTCGCCCCAAGGAATATAGAACGCACCGATTATTTTACGTCGTTCTTCGAGCTGCTCAAGAAGCAACCAGAGGTAACCGAATGCCGAGCCGTCGAGGAGGCCTTTGTGCCGGTGATCAAGATGAACTTTGATGGCATTGAAATTGATCTGCTGTTTGCGAGGTTGTCGCTGAAGGAAATACCAGACGACTTCGACTTGAGGGACGATAATTTGCTAAAGAATTTGGATCCACGGTCCGTCAGGAGTTTGAACGGCTGTCGTGTGACCGATGAGATATTGGCTCTGGTGCCGAACATAGAGAACTTCCGATTGGCGTTGCGCTCCATCAAGCTGTGGGCGAAGAGTGAGTACACAACACAACACAAGCTTTACAATTTAAAAACAACGTGACCTTGTCTTTTGCAGAACACGGGATCTACTCGAACTCGCTTGGGTACTTTGGTGGTGTCACATGGGCGATGTTGGTCGCTCGCACTTGTCAGCTTTATCCGAACGCCGTTGCCGCCACACTTGTGCACAAGTTCTTTCTTGTCTTCTCCAGATGGAAGTGGCCGAACCCGGTGCTGCTTAAGCACCCAGAGAATATTAATCTACGCTTTCCGGTGAGTTGTTTGCGAATGTACACATCTGAGCTGTTATTTCAAAGGCGGCTGTCCCTTGACTTTTACTTTGCCAATGGTATAACAAAGTGTTTCCATTTCTAGGTATGGGATCCACGTGTAAACGCTGCAGATCGCTACCACCTGATGCCAATCATCACGCCGGCGTACCCCCAACAGAACTCCACATTCAACGTGTCGGAGTCGACGAAGAAAGTCATCCTCAATGAATTCAACCGCGGGATGTCAACCACAGACGAGATAATGCTGGGGCGAGCCAAGTGGGAGCGCCTCTTCGAAGCCCCCAGTTTCTTCTACACGTAAGCAATCATCCTTTCCCATTCTCGCACAAACCCCAACACCAATTGTCTTGTTTTGCTCTCTCCCCCGCCCAGCTATCGACATTTCATAGTACTACTTGTTAACTCGAAAACCGCAGAAGACCACCTCGAGTGGTGTGGTCTGGTCGAGTCAAAGATCCGACTTCTGATCGGAAATCTAGAGCGCAACCAACACATATCTCTAGCGCACGTAAATCCAAAATGTTTCGAATACCGGAAGGGCGACAGCAAGTGTCAGAACAGCGGCGGCAATACCAACCAATCGCCTGCTGCGACGGAGAACCACCCAGTATCCGACTCGCCGTACTGTTCGATGTGGTTCATTGGGCTGGAGTTTGAACGCACCGAAAACCTGAATGTCGACCTCACCGAGAATATTCAGAACTTCACCAAGCACGTTATATCACATGGGGTAAGTTCAAAAGCAGACTCTCACGCCAGTTCGCACCAGACTAACAGTGATTATCCTTTCCAGGTGAATATAAAAATGCTCAAGGAGGGCATGACAATTGAGGCGCGTTATGTCAAACGCAAACAGCTGAGTTTGTACCTGGACGGAGAGTACTTGCGCCGCGACCGACGCTCCATGGAGAGTCACAATATATTTAATAATTCGATTTTAGTGAATAGAAAACGCCTCTCCTCCGAGCTCGAGAAGCAACCATCACAGAATAGTATTGGCAGCAGTGGCGGCAGCGGCAACGGCGGCGGAAAACGCAGTCGAGTCAGTGAATCAGTAAGTCGAGCTTGAGTCTAGCTAAGAAAACAAAATTCCTACTAACGCACTCCCCTCCCTCTCACCCTCTCAGCAAAACGAAGACAATTCCAATGCATCGTCGGCGAACAGCGACATCGCGACCACACCATCCACGCCAACATCCACCACGCAGTCGGCGCCACAATTCCCCTCATCGAAAACGACTCCATCTCCATTCAAGAACGGCACCGACAAAAGCCCACCACGATCGTTGGACGACTCATCCTCATCGGCAACGGGCGTCAGCAGTACCACAAAAGCTGTGGCCAATTCCAATGCTACCGCCACCGCTGCTGCTACCGCCGAGGTCGCCTGTTCGTGACAACAAAAACTGAAACGCGCTCCTTCTCAATCCAATAACACTGCTGCCAATGCCGCCACTGCTGCTGTTGCTGTCAACGCCGCTCTCGCAGCCGCCACCGCTGCTGCCACCACTGCCGGCAACAACGCGACCAATGAGGGACCGATTTTGACGACAATTACTTGTAAGTTTTCAATTAATCATTTTACACCATTCTCTTCTCTTTTGTTTTAACCCTTTTCGTGTATACAAATTAATTTTTTACTTTACTTTTGACTAAAGGCAAAATAAAAAAAAAATATCGAAAAAAAACGAGAGCAAAAAAAGAAAAGAAAAAAAGAAACAAAATGATTTTGCAAATAAATCGAAAAACCAAAAACAAACAGCAAATTCTTTATTTTTTTCCACTTATCTTTATCTTTACCATTTTATCTATCAAAATTTTATCAAAGGGTTGGGGTTGATCAAGTTTAGGCTCTCGTTCGGGATACGAGAAACAGTGCAGCAGTAAAAGAGACAAGATGGACGCGTCTTCGGAAGAAGAACTTTGCGCGGTTTTTCAATAAGAGCGCTACAAAAGTTTTTTTAAATAAAACAAAAATGGTTTTGGATATGAATGAATTTCTTTATTCCTGTGGAAGTACGTTCGATGCCATTATGTATGGAACTCGATTTCTTTTGCATGGCCACCACGGGCACGCTTGCAGAAGTCCAGACGCTGAACCCAATTTTCAAGCATAAATCGGCCGATACTGCTGCAATTTCACGTTCGATATTCGTACGAAGTTCATCAATCGCCGCTGGCTTGTTGGCATAGACCATAGACTTGACGTAGCCCCACAGGAAATAGTCTAACGGCGTCAAATCGCACGACCGAGGCGGCCAAGCGACTGGACCATTTCGTGAGATAACACGTTCTCCAAACTTGGTTTCCAATAAATTGATTGTGACATTCGCTGTGTGGTTCGGCTCCAAGTCCATATCATCCAATTGGTTCCAAAAATATTCGGTTATCATTGAACGGTAGCGATTCCCATTCACGGTAACGTGCCGGTCTTGATCATCACGGAAGAAGTCGCCGCCGCCGGCCCACAAACCACACCAAACCGTAATTTTTTCGGGATGCAATGATGACTTATGGAGTACGTGTGGATTGCTGCCTGACCAATACCGCATATTTTGTTTATTGACGAAGCCATTCAGCCAGAAATGAGCCTCATCGTTGAAGATGATTTTTCGATGAAAATCCGAATCATTTTCAAGTTGTTGCTCAGCCCAATTCACGAACATACGACGCTTCTGGTGGTCAAGCGGCTTCAGTTCTTGCGCCAATTTAATCTTGTAAGGATGTAGGCCAAGATCTTTTCGCAAAATTCGCCACAACGACGTCACAGAGATGCCCAACGCTTGAGAACGACGTGTGAGAGACACATTTGGGCTTTCTTCAACTGAAGCCTCAGCGGCAGCAATATTTTCGACTGGCACGGGAACATTTTGTACTGTGCCTGTGGATTCAAATTCCACTAGACGCTCAATTGTTGACCTGCTAGGACGATTATGACGACCATAAATTGGACGTAGCGCTCTTAGCGTTGAGGCCACTGACTCCGAATTTCGGTAGTAAATTTTAATAATTTCGACTCGTTGTTGGCTCGTATATCTTTCCATCATGAAATGGCAAACCTTACGAAAGAGAAATGTCAAAAGAGCGGCAAGAAATTCGGCGTCGTTTGCTGTCCCTGTCGCTCTACTTTTGTAGCGTCCCTGTTGAAAAACCCTTTATATTCAAAAAGAAAATGGGACTCATCGCTTGTATCTCCCCTTTAATTACATGGCTGCCACTGGTCTGGAAAGTCAGGGAACGACAATTTGGTCAGGGAATGTCAGGGAAAGTCAGGGAATGTCACTCTGTTTTCTTTTTTTTATAATTCAAACTGAAGTCTACCCAAACGTACCTTAGGTTAGGTTAGGTTGGGTTGAATGGGTTTGTGAGATCGTCACAAAAGACCAGGCACCAATACGGGCCCATTACGGTTAAAGACCTAAACCAAATCGCCCAAGCATTCAATTTCCCTGCAGAACCTAATTAGTGTCCCTATATTGCTTGAGGAACCAACCTCCTCCAAGTTGCTGAAGAAGTACCTGCCTAGCTGCTTCCTTCTA
Organism: Cheilosia impressa; assembly: GCA_948293265.1. Taxonomy (NCBI): domain Eukaryota; kingdom Metazoa; phylum Arthropoda; class Insecta; order Diptera; family Syrphidae; genus Cheilosia; species Cheilosia impressa. Next base: position 52,645,074 of record OX411884.1, on the reverse strand, counting down.
CTCCGAGCGATTGCCTGACACTCACACAGAAGGTGGGATATATCTTCCGTGATTTGTAGGTCCTCACAGTACCTGCATATATCCGTATATCTAAGCTAAGCCTAGTCTCATGGCAGTGTCCAGCGAGTATTCCTACCGTTAAACTTTGTTCTACCGAGATTTAGTAGTTCTTCAGATTTTTTCCTATTTAAGACGGGCCAGAGTGCCTTTGAGACCCTGTGTCCTTCCAACTGTGACCATCTTGTGGCTGCTTTATTGGAGGTTTTCACGAAGAAAACCTTTTAGCAACGGCCATAGGTGGTCTGATACCCTTAATCATTGCATTTAGTGGGAGCTCCGCTCCTTCTTTAGCCAGAACGTCGGCTTTTTCGTTACCTTCAATATCACAATGCCCAGGTACCCAACACAATCTGACTTGGTTCTGCAAACATAATGCCTTAAGCATTGTGCGGCAACTCCTGACTAGCTCAGACTTAGTGGTATGTGATTCTAGCGCTTTAGCAGCCTGGCTATCAATGTCTTATTGGATATCGATCTCATCTCAAGTTCCTCTGCAGCTTTGAGTACGGCCAGAATCTCTGCCTGGAACACACTGCACGTGTACGGGATCCTCAGGGCCGCATGTAGGTCCAACTCGTTGGAGTATGTGCCTGACCCCGTACCCTCACTGGTTTTGGAACCGTCAGTATAAACTAAGGTCTCATCATCCCTCGAGACTATGGTTTCCTATGCCAGTCTTGTCTGTCCGGGTATGACACTTTGTATGGAGTGTCGAAATCGAGTATACCAAGACTTTCATCTGCTTTTTCCGGAATTTCGGAGAAATATTCCTTTAAGATAGTGCTATGTCCTATCCTTTTGTTATTAAAAAGCCCTGCGTTAGTGAGCCGTAGCGCACTATTACCTGCATTTGACTGACAGTGGTAAAAGATGCAAAAAAGCTTCCAGTGCAGCCGTTGGTGTGGTACGTAAAGCACCCGTAACGGCAATGCAGGCTGTTCTTTGTAATTTGGTCAACAAATCCCGTACATACTTCTTGTTCGTGGCTTTCCACCAGACAAGAGCCCCGTAAGTAACTATGGGCCTTACTACCATTTTGCATAGCCAATACAACATTGACGGCCTAATGCCCCATTTCTTTCCTGCTGTTAAAGCCTTTTGGCTTTTTCCAGAACGTTAAGTTTCCAATTTAGTTTCCTGTCTAATACCATACCAAGATAATTTGCGCTGTCCGAGAGGGAAAGCTCCACTCCAGCAAGACTGCGAAGCTTGAAGGGCGGTATCTTGTATTTAGTACTAAATAGTACGAGCTCGGTTTTCTCCGGGTTGACACGAAGTCCACACCCTAGGGCCGATATTCTGATCCTGTTAAGGGCTGTTTCCACAAGTTCACTTATCGTGTTAAGGAATTTTCCTTGAACAATTATAACTACGTCATCCGCATAAGCAGTGACGCTAGGTTAGGTTAGGTTGGGAGGGCAGTTTTGCATTAGATGCAAATTTTCACCCGGAAGCCGTGCAGGCCCATTGTGAGTACCCTGTCATGTATAAGTAAGGACATGTGGCTAACAAAACCACTTCGATCTGTTGAGGAATAGTTTTATGTCTGATAGAGGTACCCCAGCCAAGTCGTCCAAACTTTCGAAGAACCTTGCTCCCATACAGGATGAGCGGCGTTCTTGTAAAGCTGGGCAGTGGCATAGAAGATGTTCCACGGACTCTATTTCCTCTTCGTCTCTGCAGCTTCGGCAGAAGTCATTTGCAAGAACTCCCAGCCTTTTAGCCATGTTTCCTATGGTGCAGTGTCCGGTTGGAACCCCGACGAGCATCCGGATTTGGCTTCTGTTAAAAGAGACCAGGAGCTTTGATCTTTTGGTGTCAACCACAGGCCACAGACTGCGGGTTACCACGCAACCGATGGTGTTGCTCCATTGTTCCTTAGCCAGTTGCGTGGTGACGCTGTCAATAAAAGTCTTAGCAGTGTTGAAAGGCGGTAGCACCTTTCCGTCCGCAAGTTGAGGGTTCATATCAGTTCATATCAGAGCCGTATCTGGCCAATTCATCCGGTTTTTCGTTCCCTTCCACCCCAACGTGTCCAGGAACCCAGCAGAGTAGAATTGAGTGATGACGTATAGCCCTAAGTGCCAAGAGGCAATCTGTAACACATTTCGCATTAACAAGGTTGGAGCCGATTGCTTTGAGTGCTGCTTGACTGTCCACACAGATGGTTATTTCCATTGCTGGCAGTCCCATCGATAGGATAGTCTGTGCTGCTTTCTTAACCGCATAGATCTCAGCTTGGAAGACGCTTGAGTGTCCGCAGTAACCAGGCTTCCAAGTTTTGTTCTCTCTTGATCTGAGAGCGGCTTTGGCTACCACGTTCTTAGTGAAGAGCTCAATGTGTTGCAGGTTGAATAGCGTTTCCAGACCTAGTTGTGGTGTGGATCTAATTGCACCTGTTATACCCAAGCAAGTGATTCTCTGCAACTTGTTCTTAAGATAGGATTTGGTTTTAACCGCCTCCCACCAAACTAATGAACCATAGGTAAGAATGGGTCTCACAATCGCGGTGTACAGCCAGTGCACAATTTGCGGTTGTAAGCCCCAGTTTTTCCCAAAGGTTTTCCTACATGCATAAAGGGCATTAAGTCCTTTCTTCATTCTTTTTTCAGTATTCCGTTTCCAGTTAAACTTGGAGGTGAATACAACACCCAGGTATTTGGCCTCGGTCGAGAGATTAAGTCGGACGCCTTTTAGATTCGGTGGGTCCCATTTTGGTACCTTAGATTTCCTGGTGAACAGAATGAGTTCGGTCTTTTTCGGACCAGGACCGTTGTGGTCCGTCCATTTGGATAGTTCTGATAACGCAGATTCCATAATATCTCTAATGGTGAAAAGGTATTTTCCTGTTATTAGTACAACTATGTCATCTGCATAAGCGACTATCTTAATACCTCTGCTGACAAGGGATCTAAGAACTTTGTTGATCGAGATGTTCCACAGTAGAGGAGATAGGACTCCCCCTTGTGGTGTTCCGCGATTAACGCTTTTCTTTATCGCACAGTCCCCTAGGCTGCTGTTAATAACTCTGCTGTTAAGCATAGTCTTAACCCAGTTTGCCAGAAACTGTGATGAACCTGACTCCTCAATGATGTAAGAAAATAGTTATGGAGAGTATAATATCCTTAAGCTGAACATTTGATTCTTAAAAACTTCAAAACGAGTTCTCTATAATTGCTGAAGCAACAACTTTTGGCTTACAATTTATTAAAAATTTCAAAATTCTTCCGGGTAAGCCTAGTATCCTGCTGGCGCTAAATTTTAGCGACCCTAGTCTCCACTTTGTTTCTCCACAACCAAAGATAAATGCTCGCTGAATTATTACTTTAAACGTCATATAGATGGGACAAAAACCATTGTAACCAGTAAACGTAATTTTTACAATTTTCGAATTTCAAACTTCAAAGACATCGCAGTATTTTACTTACTTACTTAACGGGCTCCCGACCCGTGGAGAGTCTCTGCCTGAGACACTGCAGCCTTCCATCCTCTTTGCAGTATTTTAATCAGCTGAAATAATTTCTGTAATAGCAAGCAGAAGAAGACACTTTTCTTCATGTCCCATAAATTCCTATTTGTAAAAAAAAGGCAAACAAACTGCTGATTTGCAAAAGACGTAAGATTTTTTGATGCAACTAATTTTCCATTAAAGCTTAGTACGCTGCTCGAGCTAGATTTTCGCTCCCATACAAAAATCTCTCCAAAATTAAGCTGAGCTCAATTTAAGCGAACCATTTAGCTGGGTGGTACGCAGCTCGAGCTAAATAATCAAACTTTTCTTTCAGAATGTACTTCCTGTGTCTGTCAAAATTTAGCGCGTGCCCATTTAATGGGTCGGCACATTTTCTCAAGCTGAATCGTGACAGATCGTTGTGTATTTGTTGTTCTGTCGCGGAAAAGTATGCAAGGATGAGCTTTTTTAATTATTACCTGGACGAGAAGTACCTAGAATCAGAAATAGTTGAAATAATGAGAGAATTACATTTTTGAAGGAAGTTTTTTCAAAGAACAGCTGTTTTCTCTGACACTTATCCACGACGTACTCTATGTCAAAATTTAGCTAGGACTTTAGCCGATATTTAGCATGGTTGTGTAGTTGGTTTATCTAAAGTTTGAACGAAATTGGTCAACGCGTTTGTGAGTTATGTCAACATCTTACTTTGTTCATATAAAAAAAAACTTAGGCGCCTATGAGCGTGTGCTGATGTCATACACACGGCAAATACACGTTGCAGCGCATCCGCCGGCTTATGCTGCCCGTTTTGACTCACTGATGGACAATGCGATTCAAGCGACGATCATCAAGGGCAAATTCAAAGGAGAGGAAGTCCTCATCCCACGAATACCGATTATTCCAACTGATCTTCCATTCCTATTCAAGCGGATTCAGTTCCCCGTTCGATTGGCTTTTGCGAGAATTTGACTTGATGAGAATGAATAAATCGTTGGAAGTCTGTGGGATTTATCTCGAATTTCCCTGTTTTTCGCACGGTCAGCTGTACGTTGCCTGTTCGCGTGTTGGCCGTCTTCGTTGTTTGTGTTTGCGCCCAAAAATAAATCGAAAAACAATGTCGCTCTCTACTGATTTCGATTGCATTCAAATAAATCACATTGAAATTTGAACTATCTGTGTTTTATTATCACTCTGGAGTTTATCTGAATGATTTAAATGATTAATTCAAATATTTGCAACAGTGTACCAAAACACAGCCACCTTTCTACCCACTTCTGCCCTTGTTCCTCACATTTGTCGGCTACTTCTTCAACAGGACTCATTTGTTTAGCTTGCTGCCTTCCCAAAAGAACACTTCCATTTTATTCAGGTTCCTTCCATCCCCTTCCTCATAATTTACAGAAAAAAATAAATTGTTTGTAGGTAAACAAGGTAATGAAACAGAAACCACCCCCCTTCCATACTACCACTCATTGGTAACTTAATTTCTTACAAAACCTTAACCTCAACGAACTCAATTCCGATTTTCTTTTCTTCTTTTTATTTTTTTTTTTCTCTCTCTCTCTCTCATTGTTTATCCCCGCAGTGTAGTAACAAGAGAACTTTATTAAAATCAACAATTTTAAAATTATCCGGAATCGAAACACAGCACCAGCAGCACCAACCACATCTTGAAAACATCTTGTAAATACCAAAAACAGTTTGCATTTCCACACACACTAAAAAAAAATGTATAACCGGTGGGCGGAGGTCGTAATTCAACTAACTCTGGAACACCAACAACCACGGCTCCAGTTGGGTATAAAAAAATTAAAAAAAAAAATATATATATAAACAATTATTTTTTAATTTGATTTCTACTTTCTTACATATAAAAAAAAAATAATAACGTTATGGAAAAAAACAAAAACAAATATATAACAATAATTTTACAAATATATTTTACAGATCGAAAATAATGTGAAAAGGGCTTTCAAACAAATTTGCGAAACCCTCTCTCTGTCTCTGTCTGTCTGTCTCTTTATCAACTATCGTTTGAAAAAGAAGCAACAAAAAAAGTACATAAAAGTATAAAAGAATTAACACAAATAAATAAATAATATTTAAAGAAAACTGAAAAAGAAAAAAACAAATCGTGTATGAAAATTAAACAAAACCAATATTTATAATGGTTTTGCTTGCGAGTTGAATTATTAAAAGAGAAGCACATTTTTTATTGAACTTGTACATATAGATAAACAGCGGTTTTTTTTTTTTGTATAGTACTAATACTATAGTTGAATAGGGTTTCTAGTAGCTATTAGGGAGATTTTTAGTTTTCGGTGGATTTTCTTCTTTTTTTTTTGTGTGGAGTTGGTTTATTTTCCGAGTAGGTAGGTAGATTTGTTATTTTTCTCCTCAAGCTTAAATCCACGATTGGGGAGGACAATTTAAAGGTCCAGAGGATCCTTACAATCCTAAATTTTGTTTAGTTTGAAATTCTCTATTTTGAGAAGAAAGAAAGATGGTAGCAGTATTTCTTCTTCTATTTTGAGAACAAGGAAGCAATGTTCAAAGTGCTGCACATTTTGGCGTAAAACTTTTCAAGGAAGCAATGTTCAAAGTGCTGCACACTTTGGCGTAAAACTTTTCACTCGTCATCCCCAAGTTGCATGCGGGAAATTAGAGGTAAAATCGTAAAACCTTAACGGGCGATCCCTTCACTGGGCTGTTGTTTCCAAATGCGCGGCGGATCGCTTTTGGTGGCGGATTTGAATTTTTGTATAAGCGAAAGCACTTTCCAACGTCATTTCGTGATTGCATTGAAAGCGAGAGGCGACGGATTGTTTGCGGACCTAAAATGGAAACGTGGTCGAATGGAAATACAAAAATTCAATTGAAAATTCATTTGAAAACAACCCCCCTCAACTTAGTCGATTTTACATGGGAAACAAAATCGAATCCCGTCACGGAGGACACTAGTCGGCACATAACCAATGACAGCCATGGCATAATTTTTTAGAACCACTGCCCCTTCGTTCTATTGAAATACAAATCGTTTGGAAATCACATCCAGTTTGTTTTTGAAGTGTGTATATTTTAAATAAAGACACGAATACAACAAAAGCTGTCTTTTCCCCAATCAAATGAAGGTTCTGTTCAATTTCTATTCGTGGATTTTCCTTGTTCCCCACACTTTGCAATTTCGAAATTTCCATTCGTATTTTATACACTAAGATCTTTATTTTTTATAACAATATAGTTTAAGTAGCACGATGTTATTTCCATGTCGTAATTCTTACAAAAAAACAAAAAGAAACAAAATAAAAATATTTTTATAGTACTCGTAAGTATGTGTATGTGTGTATTTCATTTGTTGGTAACACATGCATCTTTGTTATTATACACGTTACTTATTCATAAACTTAAACAACAAAATATTTATACACCATCAGTGGTCAGGTCACACGTTCATGCGTCAAATAAAAATTTCACATCAACTTGTCCCCAAAGCCCGTAAACTTAACGAAACACCTGTAGAAAATGTACATTCCTGAATTTATTTTAATGCATTGCATATAATGTACAGCATCACAGTTTTTGTTCACTCACCCCCGCATTAATAAACGCTGCGTAAAAGTTACCAACTCGTTATTCAGCAGCTACGTCAAATTTTGTTATGCTATTTGTTGGCTAACTTGTCCGCATTTGTTTATTAATACGTTGGTCAGTGTTTAAGTAGTTTTTGGACAACTCATACGGTCAAAAAAAAACTTAATTGGCCAACACACTTTTGTTTACACGGTTTTGTCACGATTTGTCTCAACCATACCACATCCGCTGACCACTAATGAACCCTGTAAATATCAAATTAAACTAAACAAAAAAAAAATTAAATTCTAATGAAAAAAGAAAACAAAACTAAACATTAAATAATTGAAAATATGTCCATACATACATTATATACAATATACATTATATCCACGAATACAATTCATTAAAATTTAAGTGTCGGCGAGAATTTGTGAACACACCCACAGGCGAGTTTGACAAAAGTTCAATAAAAAATTCAATAAACACAAAATACCGGGGTATATTCAGTTTTCTTGATTTCAAATTGTTTAAACTTTCTTTTCGTTTGATGCACTTTAAAGGGTACTTAACTAAATTTTTGTTTTGTTTAGATTTTTTTCAGGTAATTTGCCTTCCAATTTAGATAATTTTATTAACCCATTTTTTTTTTTAAATCAAAAACTATACAAATGGCTATGTAATTTTAATGTAAAGCAAATTTTTCTTTTTTTTTTATTTCAATAAAGGGAAAAAATAAATCAAAAACGAACTCGTCGAACAAAACGTTACGTGTTTTATTTGCTAGATTTTCTAGTAGTGTGGTTTTTACAAGTTTCAGTCAACTCACCGTCACCAGCGAACTGACGCGTCTGTTAAGGGGCCAACACATTGGGGACGTTCAAGTATCTAATTTGGTAAGACTGACAGTGACAGCTGGCTGACTAGATGTATCTCGGTTTTGATTGGCTGAAATCGGTCATATGAGCAGCTGTTTCAGTTGACGTTTATGGAGGGGTAGCCGACGAATCTACTCAAGAAATTCGGGAGTGAGTACCTATTAAGTTGACAGTTTGAATATGTGGCTGACGTAGAAAAAGTGACGTTCCCGACCAATCTAGTTTTATGCGTTTTGGTTACATCTTATCTTATCCAACCAATCTAGTCGACTTAAGATAACTAGATTCTTGAATGTGCCCGATCAATCTGACGCGGTTGTTGCGGAAACGTCTTTGACAGGTTGATAGAATAGAATGGACAGCAGCTTATGGAAGGTGACCCATAACACACAGAAAGTAGGTTTTTGTACTTTGTACTTTCTACTTTTCTGTCCGTTGCCCCTTTGACAGTTGGCACAGGGTGAGAGGAAGCACTAGGTGGAAATAGAAAATGAGATAAACTGTCATCGGCTGTCACCGAATGCGGCGGATTCTATGGGACAGTTCGTTCCGTCAATATTTACCCAGTTCGCAAAAATTACGAAACGAAAGTCAAATCTGTTCGGAACTCAGATTGCATTCGAACTTCGAAGTATTCCTTTCGGAACAAAATAATTGAAGCATATAAACGCATGCAAGTCGGTAGAAAAAGTGTCAATGAGAAAGAAGTGACATTTCTAAAGCAGAATAGCTTATTTAGAATTTTTGAATGATATTTAACAAGTATTGCTTCGCTCAATATCAATGTTTGGAAAATATTTGAAGGGCCTTTTCCAACTAAAGAAAGTGCCAAAATACCAAAAAAGGTGGCAGACTCTTGAAAAAGTGCCAAATTGCAACTTCAGTCGCACAACGGTCATTCTGGGGTTGATTGACGGAAGCAACATATTCTACGGACTGGGGCCTTTAACGAGCTATACGTTGGCAAAAACACATCTACCAGTAAGTGACTCTTCGGCCGTGGTTTTTGTTTTGACTGACGTTTGTCTGGCTTCGCAACATCGAAGTTTTGATATTTCCAATAAAAATTAAATTTTTAGAAATAATAAGTTTGACCTTGAAATGTACAGGATGATGGCCGAAAATGAAATTCTTTTCGACGAGCGAAGCGAGTCACCTATCCCAATTTTCGCAACATAACTTTGACTTTTCGCTCGGTAGCGGTGTCCTGAACGACGGGCAAATAACAGCAGTCAAAAATAAAATACTACTTGCACCTGGATCTAATGAATAATAAATACGGATCCCTAAGGACCCTAGGCTAAGCTTCTCGCGACCCTTCATATTGTGCGAGATTTTTAATTTTTAGACGAATGGACATAACAATGGTCTGCCGGTTCCAAACGGATAATTTGAGTAACTCTTTCATGAGAGTTATAGTTTGTTAGACGTTCGCGAGAGGTTACGCAGTGGAAAGAAATCTCAAGATGGAATTTGGGTAACTATCGTGTGTGAAATCGCTTAGGAAGTAGAACTAGCTACACCGAATTGACAGATTAATGCACAATCGAGCCAATATGTCATGAAAGCTTATAGCTATAGCTTGGTTTGGTTTGGTTCAACGGCTCTTCCCTCTTCTCTCAAAAATTCACTAATTTGTCAATGGAATCCCACCGAAACACAAATTAATAAAACACAGCTCAATTTATAATTAAACAGTAATTGTGAAGGGAAAACTGTGCAAATTGAATTTTAACCGATTAATGTCCACCCAAGTTACGTACCTACCAAAGTTGCACTTGCAGATTGCACTCCCGCGAGCTGAAACTGAACTGACAGTGCTGCCAATATTCCGAATCAGGGTTCAAATTGCTGCATCAATGAAAGAGCAATGTTAATGTCAATGAATTTAGAGATTTTAAATGGAAAACAATAGAAGCGTTTGGAATGAGAAGATGTTAAGTGAAAAATTTTAAGATTCAAGTAAAAAAAACCTTTAAAGTTGTTTGCCCATAAATCTCCTTATAAAATCAGTCCGAGTTCGGTAGTTCCTTACCATAGGGGGGTTTTTTTAGCTTCGATCTCAGCAAAGCAAAGTAAATTTTCAGAACGCAACAAGTAGGTACTGTATGTCCTCGATGTGACAAGTAGACCGTAGTTGTTGGAATTGCATGCTGAAAATCCTATTTTCCTTCGTTTTGCTGAGATCGAAGCTCAAAAAAACAGGCCTTTTAATAAAACTGTAACTTTTTGTCCGACTGTAAGGTGTTTAAAAACTTCTTCACGAAATTGATCGCGGTTTTCACAGTTGCATTGAAAATTGTCGAGATTAAAAGATAGGATATGCCTAACCATTATCCGCTGTCCGGAAGCGGAGATCTAAGCTGATGTCCAAGAAAAGTTGTTATTCTCGAATGCCTTCTAGTTCATAGCTTTAGAATGGCTCATCAAAATTAAATAGGATTTATTTATATAAAGTTCAATTATGTACAAAGATTTTAAGATATAGATCGTCAGAAAATTTTATTATTTTGCATTCAATTTGAGAAGCGGAACTCTAGCGAAGCAAGCCGAGCACAGGTTAGCTAGTACGAAATAAAAATAAATAAAGAAAATATTATTTTACGCAACGTGACTTAATTTATTAAATGTTATAATAAGTGGTATTTTTTACAAATTAATGTTTTAAAAAATATCACATAACCTCGTCTTCAATACAAATTTTGTCGTACGCTCCCCAGGTCCCTACTGAAAGAAATATTGAAAAAGTTGCAGGAAAAATTAGAAAATTATAGTTAAAACCTGAAAGAGCTCTTTCGATTCGTAATTTTGTATGTTTGCTTGCTGTCATTCGAACAACGAATTATTTTTTTGTTTTGTCCAGAGATAAAAATTAAAATTCAAAAGCCAACTGCAAGAGTCAAAATGTTTGCTCTCTCGTCTCGACTATCACTGACCAAGGATAAGGAACTGCCTACATATTTCCTTGATTTTCGCTGCTTTGTTTGTTATGATCGCGATAAATCTAAATAAAGAAGGAAATTCATAAATAGACGTGCTAAGTAAAATAGGATTTTTGAGCAAGCAATTACAACAAGTACTTTATGTCCTCGAAGTGACAAGTAGACCGTAGTTGTTGCAATTGCGTGCTGAAAATCCTACTTTACTTTGCTGTGTTCGAAGTTAAAAAATAAAACAGGGCTAATAAGGATAATAAGGATCGTTTATTGTTTAAAAAAATAATTCAATGTTCGCTGTAATGAAAAATCTCGGAAACGCATTTCAGTCAAAACAACATGTGTTGATTCTTGATCTGTCATCTGCCCAACAAAGTTATTTCATGTCTACTGTCTTAGAAAAAAAACAGAATGTAAACGTTCGTCACCTGTCATTTATATGTCAAGAAGTTTTAAGCCAGCTCAACTTGTTTCTGTGAGTGTTGGGCATTTTAGAAAGCAGTAGATTTAAGTCAAGCCGAAATATGCTTTTCATCGCCAGGAATATTGTGGAAACTGAACAACTGAAACAGGTCTACACAAGAATAGGTAGTAGAATATTCGATTACTAGAAGGAATCTTTGTTTGCTTACAACTTACACTAGCAGACTTCTTCTTTCGACTTAGGTAAGTCTTCTCGAACTGCAGCAATTTAATATCCAATCCAAAAGTAGGTCCAACTGGGTCTCTTCGTCTTTGAAAAAGAAAAATGCTATCGGAAACCTCTTTGAAACAGAAAAGAACACTTCCAGTGCCATATTCACGAGCGGGGAAAAACAACATTTAATCACTTTTGTAAAAAGAACTACAAGCTAAGCGACGACCCGATGAAAACCTTTAAACTTAAAAAGAACAGCCACTGTGATATTGATTTTTATACAAAATGCACAACATCACAAAGACAGTTCCCTTCACTTTTGAAAGGATATTATGTGGGCAAATATTTAACTCAACACTCATCGAAACTACTGCTGTTAACATCGCCTAAAATAAAAAGAACAGCCACTGTGATATAAGGACTTGCAATAAATACATCCCAGCAACAGTTCTTTTACTTGAAACGATGTCTTTGGTTCGTTTTTCACCACTCACACACATGAACTAACCATCCTGATGACTGTGTTCAACCGAAATATAAAGGAAAATCACTGTGATATGCCGTCAAAAGTATCCATATCACAACGATCGTTCCTTTGACTTCAGTGGACAGTGGAAAATCCCTGTAAGATGTTGAAAATACATTTAGGTTGTGTTCCACAACGAACTTCAATGGTTGTCTAGCTTTATGAGACAATCAATCACCTAAGGCTAGGCCACCAATGGAGTTAATTGCTATGGCTCTTCACTCTTCACTTTCCACTTGTCACACTTTCAAGCACTCGGCACAGTATGTTGGGTATTTTAAAATTATAGCACGAGTGTTCGGTCTAGTCACTTCAATTGTGTGGAAAAAGAGACTATCCCAACAGTCGCTGTTTAATTTTAAAATTGTCTTAAAAGTAGCTGCTTCACTTGATCACAGTTCTTTCTGCTGGCTTGTAACAAAACCATGAGACACACTTTGCCCAGTGATGAGTTAAACTACTGAACATCGAATGGACAAACTATGCCGGATGATTTTGCAAAGTTTTGCCACTGTTCTTTTTAGCTGTTGCGTTCGGTTGAAAGACCGCGAGACACATTTTACCCAGTGATGAGAGATTCTGATACCATCATACTGAGCAAACTGTGCCGCAGGATCTTCCATTTAGCGTTGGTTGCACATTATTATCACGATCACTGTTTTGAAGAAAGCGTTCTTTCTGAATCACCATGAGACACATTTAACCCAGTGATGCTTGGAGCTACCACCAGACTGAGCGAACTGCGTCTTACGGGCCTTCAAAGGCAGTCTTTTCGCACTGTTATTCGGAAGACTGTCCTCAACCATTATAAGACAAACTTCACCCAGTGATGAATCTTGAAAAATACCAGTCACCAACTGAACAAGGTTTGTCGAATAATACAAGAGAGAGAGAGCGCGGATGTGATCGATGGGAATACTGAGCACTGACTGATAATGTTCGATCACCAGCAGAGCCCTTATATACCCACGGAAAGACAATTGCACTAATTACCTTGTATGTCGGAAAATATTCCTACCTGCCCACTTAACGTGCGCGATAACGCGAATGTGCAATAAATTTCCGTAGGGAAAAAATCCCAAAAATTCCAGGGTCTGTCCGAACAATGGAAAAAATTTCTTGTAAATTTTATTGCCCGGGATTATGAAGGTTTTATGGCCGGGGCATCGATCGATTTCGCGGAAGGACTAGCGGGGATTTGCGAATTTTAGTTTTTCAAAAATATTTCCTCAAAAGGTTTATCCCGTGATTTATTGTTTTTAGTTTTGAAAATGTCTAACTAGCGTTTTTCCAAGTCTGTTTTATTATAGGTACGAGCCATTGTTTGGGAAAAGGTGAGTTTTTCGGTCTAGACTGATCGTTTTTGAATATGGCACTGGGAATGAGACACTTTGAGGAACTACTGTCGCATGGAGGTACCTACCTGACTGGGTGATTCAAAAATCATTACTCCAAGGTCTGAGAGGTTATCAACGACAGTGAAAACTGTGGAATGGTCGACAAAATGCATTTCTGAGTTATTCAAAAATGTGTCAAGACTTTTGTTCGCCAAAAACTTGACTCTGAATCAAAGAAATAGAAAATTGCTACTACCGCATGATTGCTTATTTTTTTTGCACAATTTCAACAGTCTTTTGACACCGAATTTCCCAATTGAAGTATAGATTTTTCTATATTTTGTGACGTATCTGCGCAGAGTGGGAGAAAATCCCCAGCACATGTGGCGGAATCGGCAACACATTTCAGCGTCATGTAAATAATTTCGCTTTCCGTTTAGATTGGACTGAAGGATTGGTGTTTAAACTTGGAGCTCCTAATGTCCCAGTTTTCTAATCAAACGTTAGTCCTGCATGCGGGTGGGGACTTTAGTTTATGGGCGGCAGGAGTAGTTCTCGAACAGAGACTTTACTTAACGCAGGCGAGCTCATTGATAGCTTTTTGTACAACAGCATTATGAACGTATCTTCGAACTGTTGGAATATTACGGAGCTAATAATTTTCCAAAGAACTGTAAGAAAATGTGAAAATCTACTACTTCCGCTGCCTGGATAGGTCAGGCTAGGTAAGACAGTGGGGACCTGCATCCGCCACACTTCGATAAATTAAAATTCGTTGTGATGCCCTTGGGGTTTTAAAGACCCCACATTCTATGGAAACCTATAAAGCCGGGCCGAGGCCAAGAAAGTGTGCAGTGTCCTCATGGACATCCTCATCACAACATCCTCTGCATCAGTATTCAGTGGCATTTTCTTGGTTGTCCTTTGATAATACCTAAAGGAATTATAGCGATTGTTTGCCTAGACAACTGGTCAAATTTCTGAGAACCCTTCAAGTTTTCTCACTTCCAATGGCCAAATGGCTTCTCATTATAAGGACTAGAAACCAGCACAGCGCGTCTTTTGCCAGGTCCGATCACTGAAAATAGGGCCACATTGAAATAAATTATTCAACGCATTTCCCCACTTAGCCCCAACTAGAAAAAGGAAAAATCAAACCACCCCTAGTCACCCGCATTCTCATTGTAAGGACTAGAAACCAGCACAGCGCGTCTTTTGCCAGGTCCGATCACTGAAAATAGGGCCACATTGAAATAAATTATTCAACGCATTTCCCCACTTAGCCCCAACTAGAAAAAGGAAAAATCAAACCACCCCTAGTCACCTTCCATCCAGCATAATGCCATTAAAATGGTTTCAATCTAAAAATCTAAAGCCGATGAGTTTAAAGTTGCCCATGGCAGTTAACGCGATAAAAATAAACTTATTACATAAATTTCCATCGCAGAAGACCACCCGTCCCCAAGCTTAACTTTTAGCAAATTGTACTCCTTCGTATCTCCATCCTTCTACAAAACAATAAAAAAAAAATGCCAAACAAAAATAAATCCAACCATCTCAAGTAGGGGAGAAAAAAAAATACCGACGGAGCACACCCTTATTAAGAAGCAAAGTTCCCCACAAAGTAGATAAGTATCTCCTGACCACTTGAGCAATATACTGTCCACTTTCATTAGTTTAATTGCAAATTTCCAGCAGTCCGAGTCCTCCTCCGCCCACAAAGGATCCCATCAAGATTTACATGCATTTTTTACAGCAACGATTGTGGAAAACTTTCTGCAGATTTTTTTGCCCTCCAAAAGTTATGCAAAATTAATTAAATGTTCTGTGAGACAATGAACAACTGCTTCTGCAAAATGAACAATAAATCCTGGGAAGAACGAATTTATATCCCAACTCAGAGTCCCGTTTTTGGTGAACGTATAGTTAAATGAATTAAAGAGGATCTTCTCACATATTATGGCAAACTCATTCACCTTGATGGTCTTTACTTAACCCTCGCATGTCAACCCCAAATCTCGGGGCTCCCATTTTGGGGACAGTACATTAACATTAACATTTGTGCTAAATCTGCGGAAGGTCAATGGGATTGCTAATATTGCATGAAATTAGACGAGCGAGCTCTGTCAATTCATTAGATTACATATGTATATACCGAGGGTTGTCTGCCATGACAGCAGGATAAATATAAAAAAATGTAGTTGACCTTTTTCGGAGACACCGGATGTTTCCTGGCGTATGAATCACAAGTGGTCGACCCTTAAAATACAAATTGTCCTCGATATGATCACAAATTCGTATCGCTGTGATGTATGGGAATATGTGGGTGAATTTACTTCAATGGGTCTTGGCGTCTTGAAGGATGAAATTTGACCCAAATGATGTTGAAGTCATGTGTCTGTTTTTTTATTTTTCAAATGATAAAGATAGGTAATAATGAGCCAACCCTTTAGAGGGGTTTTGGGGGTAACTTTTAAAAACTAAGGACTTTATGTATTCCTACCTCTCTCAAAACTAAAGACAAAAACCGAACCTGAATAAAGTATCAAAAGCACCCACAGAAATATGTCCCCAAAAACAGTCTCGCAAATAAAACATTTACGACTTTGACTAAGTGTCAAACGTATTCGTAAACGTATTCGACATACCTATCTTCACAGACGGTTCCAAAATGAACTGTGGAGTGGGAGCGGGCATTTTCTCAACAGAACTAGACATCTCCAAATCTTTCCGCCTCCCCAACGCAGCCAGCGTCTTTCAAGCCGAAGTACTTGCAATCAAGGAGGCGTGTAGGCTGATCCTTAATATTACTACAACCAGAAAAAAAATAGGCATCTTCGTAGACAGTCAGGCCGCGATTAAGGCTGTCGGTTCTACTAAATCTACGTCAAAGCTTGTTGTGGATTGTAGGGAGATATTGACCAGGGCTTGCCATCGGTTTGAAATCACTCTCGTCTGGGTTCCCGGCCATAGGAACATAGGCGGGAATGAAAAAGCCGATGAACTTGCCAGACGTGGCTCTGCTCTATGCGTATCTCATGCGGAGGAAGTATTCCCTCCGCTGGGTTACGTTAAGAGAGAAATCCTCCTATACTGCACCTCAAGAGCGAAGACCAGATGGTTGAACCTGACGAGCTGTGTCATTTCAAAGAAGATCTGGCCAACCTACGATGATGCCAGAACAAACAACCTCTTAGCCAGAACGCGTGTAGATGTCGCCAGACTAACGGCAATTAGTACGGGTCATTGGCCTCTAGGAACCCACGCAGCCAAGCTTGGCATCCCCCATAACACCCACTGCCGTAGTTGCGCTGACACAAACAAGAGTGAAACCGTGTTTCATCTTCTTTGTGAGTGTCCGGCCCTAGCCAAAACCAGACGCAGTGCTCTAGGTCATCCCTTTTTTGATGACCTTTCGGCCATCCATAGTATCCATTTCAATAGGATAATCAAATTTCTTAACTCCTCAGGCTGGTTGTAAGTTTTCCTATCGTCCGTCTCCTCCATTATTTTTCAGGTTTTCCGTGAGTTGTGGTCTCAAAACGGCGCTCTATGCGTTATTTGTGTTTTTCCCTCGTTCGGGAAATACAGCCATTTAAACCAACCAACCAACTAAGTGTCAAATAAATTTGTTCCCACATGTTAGGGGTTGCCCCCCTAAAAAGGGCGACAGTGCAAAAGTCCCAGTGTAATGAAACACGCGCACTTACATACAATTTGTTTCTGTTCGTTAAAAATTAGACATCGCGTTGGTAGTTGGTTAGGAAGTTATAGCCCCTGGAAAGGTACATACTTTTATCATTTTGCGCCCTGAAAAACAGGTTGGGGGTCATTTAAAAAATTATGAAACGGCTGTCCAATTATTTTTACTTCTCCACAAGCGAGGAATGTTTGAAATGATTTCAACTGACAGCTCGTGAGTTATTGATTATTGTTTCTAAAAATTGTGGAAGAACCCCCTCTAAAGGGGGCAGGGGGGGCTATGTCCTCGTCTCAAAGCACGAACTGACGTACAAAAATCCATTGATGTGAGATCGTAGGATCGTAGGTTTCTCCAAAACCTTAAGAGAAGCTAAGAAGCTGTTTTATCTCCACGAACGCTTTGGAAAAATATTCGAGAACTGGTCGGCAAAGAGAGAAGTGTCCTGTAGATGTAAGTTCAGACTCTCTAAATGTTCAATCTGGCCTACGAGATGCTCACCAATGTGAAGTTTTTCCACGTGAAAATGATGTCGAGGGATGTTATTACAAGGTGGGCCAGAAGAGATCACTCTATTGGAAGATCCTCTTATTTTTGCAAAGAGCCGGCAATGTCAAATCTGTTTTGACATTTGTGGACTAGACAGATGTAGAATACAAGTGAACAAGCCGTGGAGCGATACACCCCCCAAGAACGCGGTATAATCGTGTCTATTTTTTTGGGTATCAATTCGTTTGCAGTGGCGCAGCGCGAATTCCGTCGCCGATTCCACGCCGTTCGACAATGACTGCGCTTGAAGAGTATGGGACCACACGAGACGTTGCCAAGAGTGGCCGGTGCCGGAGCGCCCGTTGTGCCGAGAATATCGCCGCTGTTGACGAGGATGTCGAGCTGTCGCCGAAAATATCGACCCGATGCCGTGCCTCGCAATAAGCCATCAGCCGGTCGTTCCTTAGGCGAATTTTGGTCAAAGACTTGCGCATGTTTCCGTACAAAGTCTAGTCCGTGCATCAGCTGCTGCCTGTCGACCGCCAAACGCGTGTAACCTACGCCAAAGCCATCCTCAATCTCGGGGACGAAGTGGACGATTTTCCGACCAAAATCATAATGAGCGGTGAGGCTCATTTCCACCTCAGCGGGTACGTGAACGAGCAAAACTATCGCTTCTGGGGCACCGAAAATGCACGAGTTATGCACGAGGAGTCATTACACCCGCTCAAAGTTACTGCATGGTGCGCTGTTCACGCTGGAGAAGTCATCGGGCGAGAACGCCGCTGGTCAAACGACAACAGTGGAAGGTGCGCGCTATAGGGCCATGTTAACCGAGTTTTTTCTGCCGCTATTGGACGAATTAGGACTGGAGGATATGTGGTTCCAACAGGAGGGAGCTACGGCACACACTGCGCGAGCCACAACCGATATTCTGAAGGCGGCGTTCCCGGGTCGCCTCATCTCTCGTTTTGGCCCGATTTAACAGTTCCAGACTTTTTTTTGTGGGGTTTTATGAAGTCCCGTGTTTACGTGAACAAGCATGAGACCCTAGAAGCCCTCAAGGATAACATTCGACACGAGTGCGAGAATATCTATCGCCCGCAGTTCTCGCCGAAGTGATGAAAAATGCCATAAAACGAGCCCGCATGGCAATCAATTGTGACGGCGCCCATTTGGCCGATATCATCTTCTCGACTTGACCAATAAAATTCTAAAGGTTCAAGTAAACATAATCAAAAAACATAATCAAAGTTTTTCATTTAGAAAAAAAATGAGAGCCAAACATCATCGGATGACTTCTTTTGGCCCACCTTGTAATTTTAAACACACTTGCAATACATTCACTTATTTTTTATTTAAAAACCAAAATATTCACTAGAAATAATTTATATGGCGAAACAACGTTTCCCTGGTCAGGTAGTACCTAATTCAAAATATAAATAAATATGAGAAAGATGTTAAGTTTCCAGAGGACTCCCTTCTCAGTCACATCACCCCAAGTGCTATAAAGTTGCACTGTGATTTTAAATGCTTCACAGCAACATTGTTAAAACAATCCCATCGCCAGATAGTTTCACCTATCCAAACAGCTCATGTGGTATTGCAAAGAACCATCAACCTGTCCCTCTCTAGACAGGCGCCTGACCTAACCCACTCCTTTACATTGTAGGAATTCAAGTATTCCCCAAGTCCATTTATATATCTAAAGTTCCCGCAGCCACATGCATAAACATTTTCGGTTCTCGCAACCTATCTCGGCCAAATGGCGAAACTCCATTTGGGAAATGATTTAAATTGTGCTTATCTCCGAAGTAACAGTGAAGAATGACTGACATTCAGTTTGAAAGTTGTAACAAGTCTTGGTGTTTACCATTCGCTTAGATTATACAAAGTAGCACGAAAGTAACGCAAGCAGGGTTAGGTTAGGTTGGGTTAGGTTAGGAGTATTCCGCGACACACTCAGGTCAAAATTGACCCAGGATAACTTTAAAAAATTTCAAATGATGTTCTACTGGATGTGGGACTCGCTAAACTTTGTTTGGGAAAGGTCTTTGAATAGAGCTCGCCTTGATGGACTCTATAAGTGCACAAGTGCAGGGGTTTGTTCCAACCGAGATGCAGCTGTCGATGCGGCCCCACTTTTGCGGGCTTTCTTTTTTTACTGGAGACTTCTTGGGTTTTTCGGCTATAACCTCACTTTCAACACGGTTCAACCGAGTTTCAAAGTCGTTTTTAAATTTTGATAACGATGGCGTTTATAGTTGGTCGTCAAGGTGTCCCAACTGACCTATAGCGTTGGTTCGGCCAGCCCACAACAAGTTTTATAACAAAAATTTTTCAGGAACGTGGATAGGGCTGGGGTAAATGGGGCTCTTTAGTAATAACAATTTCGCTTCACTTGCTGTTTGAAAAAGAGTTTTGAAAGAGCTCAATTCGTCTTAGAAATAAAAACTCAACCGAAGGAATTTTTATGGAAAGCTTGCTCCAGAGTCTTATCTAAGATTTACTAAAGGGATTTTCCAATAAGAGGTGTTGTTTTGGTATTCAAAGAAAAATGTAATTTTTTGAGATAAATGACCGGATGTTTATTTCGTAATAAAGAGGAAGGTATGCCGTTAATGATGAAAAACAACATCAGCCCAATGGCCACCACGAGCACGCATACAGGACCATATCCTTTTCATGAAATTTTCCATAACCAAATCGCAAAGTGGCTGCCCTATGTCCTCGATAGCCTAACGAATTTTATCTTTGAGGTCTTGAATCAACGCTGGGCTGTTGGCGTAGACCTTATCTTTCATGTGGCTTCAAAGAAAGAAGTCGCAAGGTGTTAAATCACAAGATCTCGGTGGCCAATTGTGATCACCTCTTCGAGAGACAAGACGGTCCGGAAACTTTTCCCGTAAAAGATCAATGGTTTAGTTGTTGATGATCGGCCGGCTTGAGTTCTTGTGTTAACTGAACTTTATGAGCCTTAAGACCCAAGTCTTTATGCAAATACGGTGAAATGACGTTTGTGGAATGCCCAATTCCAAAGAACGACGAGGAATGGACAAACCTGGGTTTTCATCAACACTTTGGGCTACAGCAGCAATATTCTCAGTTGTTCTTGAGCGACGTGCACGGGTTTTATTCTTCACATCACTAATTCGTCCCAACAGCTCGAATTTTTCTTCCAATTTCTGTGTTGCGGTCCGACAAGGTGCTTCACGACGACCAAAAACTGCTTTATTTTGCGAACTGTGACTGCAAGATTTTCACCATTTTTGTAGTGAATTTTAATAATTTCAATGCGTTGCTGAAGCGTGTATCGTTCCATTTTTAGTAATGGCGTAGTTTCTACTTGTCAAATGCCAAAGAATAAAAGCTTCAAAAGTGACAGCTACCGAAATAGCGGGTCATTCACAATAACACCTCTTATTGGAAAACCCTTAACATCTTAACAAACTGCTCAATCAACCAGTCAGAAAGCGCTAACCTTAGTTCCCCTGTGCAGCTAAAGCGCTGATGCTCTCCTGCCCTTTCAAACTTCTCGCCAACCTTCATAGAGGTAGGTTTCGCGCTGCCAAAACAAAAGGCTGTGGCATTTCAATTCATTCTTCATGTGCATAAATATTTTATTTTTAAAACAAAAATTAAAAATCCCAGCCGCTTCCATAATTAAACGTCAAAGCACAAGTCCGCCCGCCCAAAACGAAACGAAAAGAAAAGAAACCCCGGATAGTCGTTGTTTCCTGTTTACTTTTGTTTTTTGTCCTTTTACATTGTCCGCTCCGATGAAAAAGTACATGTGGCCGGGAATAAGTCTAGCACTAGCAGGATGCGATTCCACAACTATACCCAATAACAGCACAATCACAGAGTAAGAAGAAGTGATACAAGGAAACCGCATCCAAGACTTTCCAACCCGTGTACCATGCTGGTTTAGATTCCATCTATAAAGGCAGCTGATAAACAATAAAAAAAAAAGTCCTCGAGTAGCTCGTCCATTGCATTTCGAATGTCCTTTTCGTAGTTTTCCATTTTTCGCTTTTGTTTATTCTCGCTCTCGTTCATGGAGAGAGTTTCCGAGTGTTTTTTGGGAAATTGTTTCGCGAAAACCACAATTTTAAGCTGGGTAAACACAGAAATAACAAACCAAACTCCGACCGGTTCGGAACGACCGACGAGGACGGGCGGTCTGGCGGTCGGGTTGAAGCCACAGAATTATGTTGTCCTCTCTGTTGTTTTCAAAAGTTTTCTGCCATTTTTTTTTTTCGTTTTTTGTTTTGAAAGAGAGTGCAAAAAAGTGGAAAAATAACTGCTTCCTGTGGTTGCACATAAAGATCTCACAGTGGACTTCATTAAAAACGCACAGCGGGTGTGTACAGTGGGGTTGGCAGGTAAGCATTTAATAAAACAAAATCGATTGCATTCTCATTTTGGCTGAAAGTGTAAAATTAGATTGAACTATATTTTTTCGGTTTTCCGGAATCATTTTGGACTATCAGTGGTCGGCTTCATTTTGTGGTAGGTGTCAATCATGTAAGCTGTCCCTTGGAAGTCAGTTTTCATGCTTTTTCCGCGCTCAGGTCTGGATTCTCTTTTAACGTGTTGCACAGTGTGAGCAGTCTTTTTTAGCCTGCGCCAATAGTAAGTCTTTTGTATGCTCTTTTCTTTTTTGTTAAAAAGAAATAAATAAAAGACGAAACCGGCTTCTGTGGGACGGAAGGCCTTGCTCTTTTCTACCATTCGTTTGTGTGCGTTTTTATTTTTACAATGAATGGATGCGACCTACAATTTTAGGCCGATCAACAACGGCTTTATTAAGAAGCTTCCTCAGGTCTTTTATACTCTTGGAAGTTTGTCAGACGTTACCAAGACTTGGCGGTGTGAAATATAATAATTACAAAAGCTCTTTGTGTGTTTCTGGGGGTCGAACCCGATTACAAGTGGTTTATAATTTTAAGTCGATTAACAGCGACTTATTTGTGAATTTTCTTCAGGTATTTGGCGGTCTTGGGAGTTTGTCAGACGTTGGCAAGACGTGGCGCTGTGGAAAAAAAAAACTAAAAATGCTATTTGTGTGTTTCTGGGGGTCGAACCTGATTGTCTCTTATTCGAGAAGCTACCTCAGGATCTTTCAGGTCAGATAATTGTCAGGCATTGACAGGATGTGTTGCAGTGTGAAAAATCCTTTAGATGCTGTTTAAATGTTTCCGGAGGTCAAACCCGATTGTCTGTGGTTCAAACGGACTTAGTGAAAGTCGTTGGTATTGGGTATACGTTCCCTACAAAAATATAAATTACTAGCGATCGCTTAAAACTCCCATCCAGTAGTTTATAACCAAACTGAAACTTGCTGAACTTGCGCGTTCATCTGTCCGTCTGTTTCGCTCTTGCAATTCGCTTTATTTCAAAACAAACACTAAAATTGTTTCCCCGTATTTATAAAGCCTGCTTAAAGGTTATTTGTGTAAAATGTCAACTAGATTTGTCCACGCTAGATACACGCGTTGACTAGTCACCTTGAAAAATGTTTGCATTCTTGAGTTTTGTTTTTAATTTTGACACATTGTCAGTCACGAACTTCTTGACTAGAGATTCGGCAGCTAACCCTTCATAGACGTCAACCGAAAAAGCTATCCATGTGACCGATCAAAGTCAATCAAATCTGAAACACGTCAAATCAGACAGCTGTCAGACATAATATACTTGATACTTGAACTTCCCTATTCGCCTTTGACAGTGTTGTTCTAAAAAACACTTCTAAAAAGCTACCAACTGTCCATACAAATGTGACATCGAATTTGTTAAGATAAACTGACGTTTAGATTCCTCTGTAAATACGAAGGCACGTCTTTCAACACCCACTGTTCGCTTAACTTGTACATCTACGAAGTCGGCTTTATCATTAGTTATGCGCTTAAAAATATCTGCAAGGATATTCCATTCCTCATCTTAAAGCGTCGTCTGCATGAGAACTGTTGGTGTGTAGGTTGAAAGACATATTAAGCACATCAATCTCATCACCCCAGCCGTCAAATAAATTAAAAGGTCAATATTTCGCCATCAGCAGTTCTCCACTTACACATGCGAGATAGTTCGCCCCTACACTGACGAACGTCCACCTCCGACAGCCACTAATGGGGTCCGCCGCCGCCGAAGCGTTTCAAGTGATGAATATTCCGGTGTCAGGATGGTCAGAGGGTTTCATGTTTCACTCTGTCCAAAGTGGATGAGGTTGCTCTGCTCCCAAGGGAAGGTTCACTGGACAAATTGTAAGTCATATCGATTGATGGTGGGTCGCATTGTCCACGGACCATATTTTCCAACTGCGATTGGATATCATAATTCCACTCCTAATTGATGCAAACAAATTTTGATTGGGATTGGACATGCTACCATGTTGGTGTTGAAAGCATCACATAAATGAAACTATTCCATTGACGCAGAGGCACAATTGGCTTTGACCAGCAAAATGTCAAATGTGACAGGCCAGCCTGCAAGTGTTCACCAGTAGCTTAGGACGGTAGGGCAGAGGGGACGACAGCCCTAAAACTAAAAGTTCCCCCCGCATGTAAAAAGTTCCACTTAACGAAACGATGCGATGTGGGCATGGGCATTCGTATTCGTATCCGTATCTCACTCGGGCACCGTAGTTCGTAGTTCGAAAGTTTGAATATTTTTCGCAAAGACGTACAAAACAGTTACAAACCACTTTTAATTCTTAAGCAAAAGTTTTTCTGTCAACAGGAAAAGTTAACTGGGTGGATTTGGTGCGAGTGCCAGGGCTTATAGACGGAATGTGTTTGTAATTTGTTTAGAGTAGTGTTTTAATTGAGTTGGAATTTACGAGTTTGAATGTGGGAGGATTAGAAAAATAGAGAAAGCGAATGGAAAGATGCTGCGAAAGTTTCTGCTAAGGAGAGGGATAACTAAGTTTAAGTTTGCGCATCTCCTTAGCGACGAGGAATGGATTGGTGAGAATGTGTTTACTGACAAGGAATGTGTGTTGTCTGGAAGTAGTGTTGGCATGGGCGGCTGAGGAGTTCGTATGAAAGGGCAGGAGGTTTACTCACCAAACGTGTGGTGGAATGTGTTCCTTGTTAATATGTTTTGAAAGTTTTACCAAATTCCAGTGGAATGCACAATTTCTACGAATGCAACTATTGTTCTCTAGGTGGCGCTGGACTTTAAATTCATTTATTTTGAAAGAATTTCTCTTTGGACATAATTAAATTGCTGGAGCGTCTTACGTCTTACGTCTTTTAGCGATTTACTTGAAAACTTCTCCAAAGATTTCGATGGATCTTCGTTTAAAATGTTTCTTAACCCGTGAAGAAGGTTTTCATACTGTTTGAGAGTTGATTCCCCAGATGGCAGCAATTATTTTGATTTGACATCTAAAATGTAATATATTGCAGATTAACTAAAAACTAACCAAACCAAAATGTTTGGCATCACTCTTAACTTAACGAAAGTATTAAGAGTTAAGTTGGCAACGAACCATTGCAAGTTGAAGGTTGAAACAAAACAAACGATTGGGGGACGTTCGGCATTGCATAGTTTAGTAAGTCTGACAGTTGTCTGACTTGTTGTAATTCACTTTTCATCGGCCTTATCTAGGACCTAGTTTATCTCACTGTTATTGGCCTTATCTAGGCCAGTCGGTAATTTTTTTTGTTGACTTTAATGGCGGGGTAGCCGACAAATTTAGTCAACAAAATCCTGCCTGCATACTCAGTTGACATTGATGACATTGTTAGTCTAAAAAATAACATAAATTGACGGCTAAAAATGATGATTAGTAAGGACCGGTTCCAATTGCTATCAACCTATAGTAGGGGGCACTTATTTTCTCAATCATCCGTCGATTATGGTTATGTTTGCATTGACAGCTGACAGCACTATGACGTTTGCTGTCCAGCGCACTCTTTATTTACGATTGATGATGTAAAAGACGGCGGGCCTTACTATTGCTTACAATTACAATTGCTATCAACTTATATAGTAGGCGGCACTTATTTTCTCAATCATCAGTCGATTGTGGTTATGTTTGCATTGACAGCTGACAGCACTATGACGTTTGCTGTCCAGCGCACTCTTTATTTACGATTGATGATATAAAAGACGTCGGCCCTTACTAATAATCATTTCTAATCTTCACAGAAAATGTTTTGTGGGTCACAATGGGTCATTTTGTATGGAAAATGTCGCCATTGTGAATTCGACAAATTTAGACTGAACTCCAAATATGATTATATTTTTATCGCGCGTCGTTTTGAAGTGAAGTTCTCAAAGAAAACTCATGAGAAACTGTTTCTTCAAAGGACTCTCTCCAACATGCATGGATATGTTGTAAAACAGGCGATATTCGTGATTTAAAAGGAAAAGGACAAACAAACACGAAGAAGCAAAATTCCTTTATGGAAGTGGAAGCAGTAGGGACACGAAGAAAGACTTGAACTGGGCAAAAGTTATAGGGAGCGGCGCTTAAGTAAGGACGCCTCGATATATAAGCAATTTCCATTGCACCATGTCAGACGATACACCTCTGTTTGAGGACAAGAATTCGTTAAGTCTGCCTCCACAAAAGGCGTTGGCTTTGAAGACCCCATCAATAAAAAAAGTCTCTCCTCTTTTTACCGACTATTTTCCATGTCAAGGTCACAAATAGTAAACGTCTTCATTATTTAACTGGCAACATGGACAAACTTTCGTACATACAAGCAGTCCAAGAGGTCGCTTATTAAATCCCACCTACGTCCCTAACTTTTCGAATCTTCAAATGGAGGCAGCTCCTCCGACTCATATTTTAAGTTGGTCAAGTAAAACTTAGAACCACTGTGCTACTTTTAGAGAAACTTTTCAAATAAAATTGTTAAGATGTAGGTATTCATTCTCGAAAAGTAGGTACGTTACTATGTGTGCACTTCTTCCAAAACTAAATATCCCCTCCCGAGTGTATAGCTACACCCACATGCAAGCTGAAGTTGAATTTTCATCTCAAAAATGGTCTACCCAGCTCCTGTACTTGTTTCTACAAATTTGTGTGCTTAAATTTTATCCTGTGAAGAGAAAAAGTTTGAAAACTTTCCCACAACGGCATGATAAATTTACCATATGCCATTGCGATCGATAGCGTATGCCCCGAGAAGGATATCTTGTTTCTGATAAACTGTATGAGATTTATGACAAACAAGGTCGCATAGGAACGTAAAAGGCACCTACCCTCATGACGATTATTCAATTTGCAATTGCTGGTCCTTTTTCTGTTAGATAGATGCATCTAAGAGCTAAAGAGAAGATTTACGAGATTTAATGGAGGTGCGACTTTTGTTTTGAACGACCTACTACAGAGACAGAGAGCTAATGCACAAATGCAAACGTCGCCACGGCTTATTCGTCAACTCCTTGACGCGCCTTTAGAAGACTTGTCGAGGAATTTTCGGTCGAAGAAGGATGCAATAGACATTCGGCGTCTTTTTTACCTATTCACCATCTGAAAGGGCGCAGTGGTTCAATGGACTTCCGAGCGAGGTTTGATCTTTGCTAGAATTCAAATTAAGGTTAAGTCCGCTGCGGCACCTCTTGCGAACGTCTGACAAGCATCGGAGAATCTGTGCCGAAAAATCTCCTTAAATCGGTCATTCAGACTCGGCTTGAAATTGCCGTTCAAAAATAAAAAAAATAAACCAATAGCTCTGAGAGAAGCTAGGGCTAGGGTTGCGCCAGTTGTTTTCTTTTATTTATTTAGAGACCTACTAGTTTAAGCCCTCTACAACCTTAACCACTGCGCCTTACTTGCAATTTTTCGCCTCCAATGGACTTATTTGCACACCTCAAAATTTAACAAATTTCAGAAAGCACCTTCGAACGATTCCCATCGTAGCCATAATAACCCCCGTCCTAGAAAAAATGTCTACAGTTTCAAATATTTGTCGTTGCTCAGTCAAACTTTGCCCGAAAAAACTGCACTCCGTTCACATGTCCACCCAGTTGGAGTCCTCTAAAGTGATTACAGTACTCGGGGTACAATCACAAGTCACCAGGCATGCGAGTAACCAAAGCCAACTCATGTGCAAAGTTTCTCTCCGACAAATACAAAACGAAGACGGGCCTGGTAGTTACAACTATTCACGGTACCTACCGACATTTTCCGGGCTATCGATTTCGATACTTTGTCCACTCTGAGCAGGGGATTACTTAAATTTGAATTTCCGGAATTGATTTCATACCGATATCGAATCGTAGTCTGTACAGTTTCGTTTTGGTCCGTTTTAACGAAACATCTCTGCAAGGATTAAGGACAGTTGTCCAGTGATTTTGAAAAATTACCGGATGATGCATATTCCATTACCATGTGCATCATTTTAAACTTTGATAAGTGCATTTACTTGTATCCTGTGGTGTTTGTGGTATCGGAACAAAACGGAGGAACAGTTGCAGTTTATATTTTTTCACAAACACGTAGCGGGTGATGAGAAAATGTGAAACTTGTGTACGAACGAAGATGGTTGGATAGGTTTTTATTTAAAAAAAAGAAGAAGGGTAAACGTGTTAGTGGGTTGCGGAAATCCTTAAACCTATATCACTTGCGGTTGCAGCACTTTGAGTGGAACATTGCTGTTGGGTGAGAGGGAAGATTGAGGGTTTGTCGATTTTTTTGTTAAAGGGAATCGTTTGAATGCCAAAAAAAGGAAAGAGGGCAACTTTGGCAGGGAACGCATTGTTATATGACGCAGAAGAATGGACTTGAATTATAAAGGATTTTCCAATAAGAGGTGTTATTTTGGTATTCAAAGAAAAATTTCATTTTTTGAGATAAGTGATCCGATGTTTATTTCGTAATAAAGGGGAAGGTATGCCGTTAATGATGAAAAACAACATCAGCCAAATAGAAACTACGAGCACTCATACAGGACCATATCCTTTTCATGAAATTTCCCATAACCAAATCGCAAAGTGGCTGCCCTATATCCTCGATAGCCTCACGAATTTTATCTTTGAGGTCTTGAATCGACGCTGGGCTGTTGGCGTAGACCTTATCTTTCACGTGGCCCCAAAGGAAGAAGTCGCAAGGTGTTAAATCACAAGATCTCGGTGGCCAATTGCGATCACCTCTTCGAGAGACAACACGGTCCGGAAACTTTTCCCGTAAAAGATCAATGGTTTCGTTGCTTGTGTGGCACGTAGCGCCGTCTTGTTGAAAGTAAACGTTGTCCAGATCAATACCATCCAATTGCGACCATAAAAATGGTTTGTGAAAGCCCAATTCCAAAGAACCACGAGGAATGAACAAACCTGGGTTTTCTTCAACACTTTGGGCTACAGCAGCAATATTCTCAGTTGTTCTTGAGCGACGTGCACGGGTTTTATGCTTCACGACGACCAAAAATGCTTTAGTTTTGCGAACTGTGACTGCAAGATTTTCACCATTTTTGTAGTGAATTTTAGTAATTTCAATGCGTTGCTGAAGCGTTTATCGTTCCATTTTTAGTAATGGCGTAGTTTCTACTTGTCAAATGTCAAAGAATAAAATCTTCAAAAGTGACAGCTACTGAAATAGCGGGTCATTCACAATAACACCTCTCAGTGGAAAACCCTTTAGTTATCCACTTGGAGGCGAAGGTCTGATGAATATCTAAAGGGGCTGTACTCTGATGTAAACGGACCTAAAGTGATCGTCTAAAATCGCGGGAATAAGGAGTGTATGGACATCGATGCTGAGATTCGCAGAAGCTGTATAGCTCTGCCTTTTACCAAAGATGCGCTCTCACTTGCAACCAACGTTTGCATCCGGAGGGCAGCTAAAGTAGGATTGAGGTGGCTGAAGAGACCCTAAAAAGTAAAAATTTTGATAATTCCTTCGCCAAAACCATGAAGTAGCCTT
Source organism: Cheilosia impressa (assembly GCA_948293265.1). Taxonomy (NCBI): domain Eukaryota; kingdom Metazoa; phylum Arthropoda; class Insecta; order Diptera; family Syrphidae; genus Cheilosia; species Cheilosia impressa. The sequence goes on along the minus strand of OX411884.1, from coordinate 52,615,609 downwards.
AAGTGATGGGAATTGCTTTTGGAAAATTAACTTAATTCCGTGACCGTATAGCTCGTTCACGGAAGTGACGATTCGACCACTGCCCCGGTTTCACAGGCCGACTGCAATTCCAGGACACCAAAGGCAGCGGAAGCTTTAAGTTATTCTGCTTTTAGCACGACTTTTTCCGCCGTTCACTGATAGAAGACTTCCCATTTAGTTGAACAACTCGACGTCGTCATCTTGAGTGTGTCCGCGTCAGAATAAATTGCTGGAGTAAGGAGCAACCTTACTTACTTACTTAAGGTGGCGCTACAGTCCGGGGTGGACCTGTGCCTCAACCAACAAGCGTCTCCAGCCAGCACGATATTTTTCCAGCTGTCTCCAGTTTCGCACGCTAAGTTGGTTAAGGTCCCGCCCAATTGCGCGCGCCACCTGAGTCACGGTCTTCCTCTACTGCGCCGTCCCTCGGGTGTGGATTCGAAGATCTTCCGGGCCGGAGCATTGACGTCCATTCGCTGTACATGACCCAGCCACCTCAGTCTTTGAACCTTCACTCTTCTGGCCAGGTCAATGTCGCTGTACAGTTCGTCATTGTATCTCCTCCTCCATTTACCGTCTATGCAGACGGGACCGAAAATTACTCGAAGTAACCAAGTGTAGCCTCATCCGATTTTGATGGAGTCCATGCCTCTGCACCATAAAGTAGGACTGGGATGATCAAGGTCTTATAAAGGGTCACTTTAGTTGTTCGAGAGAGGGCTTTGCTACTCAATTGCTTTCTTAGCCCAAAGAAACAGCGATTGGCAAGAGTTATTCTTCGTTTAATCTCAGCGCTGGTGTCATTGTCTGAAGTCACAGCGGAGCCTAGGTAGACAAAGTCATTTACCACCTCAAAGTTATGTCTGTCTATGTGACATTTTGTCCAAGACGTCGGTGTTGGGTGTCCTTTCTTGATGACAGCATATACTTTGTCTTGCCCTCATTGACCGCCAAACTCATCTTTGCCGCTTCCGTCTCAATGCTCACGAACGCGCCAGTGACATCACGTTGCGTTCTACCGATTATGTCGATGTCGTCGGCGTAAGCGAGTATAGGTGGACGGACTTTTGGAAGATAGTGCCTCTGGTGTTAGCGTTTAAGTTTTGCACTATTCTTTCAAGAACGATGTTAAAGAAGTCACATGACAGCGCATCGCCTTGTCTAAATTCTTTTTTGACATCGAAGGTCTCGGTGAGTTCTTTACCGACCTTAATGGAGCAGCGTGCATTCTCCATTGTCATCCTGCACAAACGGACGAGTTTGGCAGGAATGCCAAAACTAGACATTGCTCTGTATAGCTCGTCTCTATAAATGCTGTCATAGGCGGCCTTAAAATCGATAAAAAGGTGGTGGGTATCGATTTGGACTTCCTGGGTTTTCTTCAAGATCTGCCGCAGTGTGAATATTTGGTCAACGGTAGACTTTCCTGGCCTGAAGCCACACTGATAGGGACCAATGAGGTTGTTGACGAAAGGCTTCAGGCGTTCACACAACAAGGCAGATAAGATCTTGTAGGCGATGTTAAGAAGACTTATACCTCTGTAGTTGGCGCAGTTCAGAGGGTCTCCTTTCTTGAGGAGCAACCTATGGACATTATTTTTCTATTGACTGAGTTTGTTCTTCCACCGATCAACTCTCCCTTAACTCGCAGAAATTAAGGCACATTTTTTTGTCTAGGAAACTGATGTCGCAGGAATTAAGTTCAAATGACATTTACCGTAAAATGGACGCAGTGCGGGATACGTATATCGAACAGAACCATGATTTTCAAAATAAATTTGCACAATTTGGAAGTGTTGGTCAGTCTATTCATGTTGAAATGGCAAACCAAACTAAAAACAAGTAAAATTGTTATCATCGGCCTGGCCGATGCTTTGATACCCTCCACTGCATACAAGTCATGCAAAATTGGTTTTGTGAGGGAGGTACCAGAACTACTTGACCGACATGGCCCATTTTCAATACCAACATGAAGCCGATAAAAAGAAGTCCTTTCACCAAATTTCGTTCACCCACGTCAATTACTTTGGGCGCTATCGTGCTTTCAACAGACAGAGAGACATGTGGATCCAATATTGGTTTTGCAGAACTACTTGACCGACAGAGCCCATTTTGAATACCAACCTAAGGACGATAAAAGAAGTTCATTCACAAAACTTCATTCGAGTAGGTTGTTTCCTTTGGACGCTATCGTGTTTTCAACAGACAGAGAGACACATGGGTCCAATATTGGTTTTGTATGGGAGGTACCAGAACTACTTGACCGACATAGCCCATTTTCAATACCAACCTGACGCCGATAAAAAGAAGTCCTTTCACTAAATTTCGTTCACCTACGTCAATTACTTTGGGCGCTATCGTGCTTTCAACAGACAGACAGACAGACAGACAGACGGACATGGCAAACTCGATTCAGAATGTGATCCTGATTCAGAATATAATACTTTATGAGGTCTCCGGTGACTCCTTCTTGGCGTTACAAATGTATTGGCAAAGTGAATATACCTTCCTATGGAGGGTATAATAAATAACTTGACAGCTGACGAAATGGCCGCCAATTAAAATAGTGTTGCCAACTTAAAGTTCTAGACCTCTAAAAAAAAAACACCCTGTACATAGCTCCACTTTGTTCGCACAACTTCATTTTGATTTTTAAGGAATCCCAGGTATCCTTTGGAAGGAAAAATAAAACACCACCAACACTTGTTTATTTAAGATTTTTATTAAATAATTTTCCTCATTTTTTTGTTCTTGTGGTTTGTTATAGAATTTTCCTCATAATACTTCTTCGCTTACAATTGATCCTTTTATTTTTCTTTTAATATTTATTAGTTTCTGTGTTTTTGTTTTTATTTTTATTTTTATTTTTATTTTGCTTTAATACTTAATAAATTGTTTTTTATTTAATATATTTCTTGTATAATATATCATCGCTGGTATAATTTGCATTTTGTTTCACATATCCATGGAATAATATTTTTTATTTTTTAGGTCTTCTACATCGCATTTAGTTAGAATACATTTTATATTCTTCCTTTGTTCACAATTAATTCCGTCGTCCGTTCATTTTGTAATTAAAATGTAGTATAATTGCTTCGTAAAATTCTTCAATAATGCAACTAACAATTAATATAATTAATATGGATTCATATTTTCATGTATAATAATATTTCTCTATAATATGTATTTCTGTACTCTACTTGAATTCCATTTAAAGCGAGGAAATGAAAATTGTCTTCTTAACAAATTTATATATGTAATTTCTTTTGGTTTTTGTACACAGAGCGTATTGAAAAATGTTTACAAATGAAATTAGAATATTTTCTCCATTTTGTTTTCGTTAAATATACACAGATGAATTTGATTTTTAGTTTGTATTGTTGTGTTAATTTATTTTTTTTTTTTTTTATTATTTAAAGGCAAAAAATGTCGCCAAACCCAATTTGGAATTGGACTCGAGGTTTTAATTTTATTTTTTCGTTCAAGTGCCTAAAAGTACTTAGAACTAAGGAAATAATTGAGTTTCTCTTTCTGGTGGTATAATAAATTCTTAGAAATGAAAGAATCGTTTAAAAAAATATAAGAAAAATTGTAGTTATTTGCGCGGACATCGATTTTGTTGCTATATATTATATTTATATAAATATTAATTGTTATTTAGGTTTGTATTCAATTTTTCTTTTTTCATTAATAAAATATACTTTTTGTTTTTGTTTTCTCTTTCTTTTATTTATTGTTTTAAGTTAAGAGTAATACCGTTACGGCTTGTGTTGTTGGTGGTGGTGGTTGGTGGATGATGCACAGTTCAGCAGGAGATATTCGTAGTTGTATGGGTATTTTATGTATATATATATAGAGGTTGCTATACAGCATATAATAATAATGTATAAGTGTTCCAAAAGTTTAGTTTTACTTATTTTTAAGCTGTTAAAAGTTGGTTGTATTTATTGTATATTTTCTTTTGTTTAGCTAATAATTGTATGTTTCATTGTAGCGATTTCTTTGTAAAGTGTCATAAGGGTTAATCGATCGTTTGGTTTTTTCTCTATTTAAGTATGAAAAGCAAGGTCCTGTCAAATGGAGCATGTGTTTTGGTGCTTTTCATTTTGGAAGGATGCAATTTAAATCGAGTTGCAAATGGTAAATGAGTACCTTTTACCTTTTTTCAACCTTAGTTGGTGCAAGACTTAAAAGGGAAAAGTGGCTCCTCTTGATTGACTTAAATTCTGCGAAAACTCTTCTTGTACCAATGTATACAACTACCTAGTGTAGATACCAATTATTTGAGAAGGCTTAGAACCTTCGCTTTTAAATCCAGCATGGACTCAACGGACCCAACTGACGGTCTGAAGCCGTGGCAACTGTCTTAAGAGCAGCCTTTTCCCTGCCTAAGTTCGACGTGTAAATAAAACCACTTTTTGCTGAATATGAGTAAAGGAACCTCCGCGCCGGAAAAGGAATATTTTTTAAAAATTATTTCAGCTTCAGTGAAGTTGGCTGTAAGAAGATGGAGAGCTCTAAAAGTTGCAAGGACGTAAATGCCCCTCTGTGCTGAAAAAGCCAATTCCTTTTGCAGCCGACAGCCAAAAGATGGAGAGCTCTAAAAGACATAAAGAAGGCAGCTTTCTACTCGTATTTTACCACCAAAAACTTGTTCTTTGAACCGCGCTCTCAAATCAAGACTGTAAATGGAGAGCTCTAAAAGACATAAAGTAGGATGCGTTCTACTCAGATTTTTAAACCAAAAACTTGTTCTTTCAACCGGGCTCTAGCAAAGTCAAGACTGTAAGAATATGGATATCTCTAATGGAAATAAAGAAGACAGCGTTTTACTCGGATTTTTCCGCCAAAAACCTGGCTTTGAACCAGGCTTTACAAAAGTCAAGACTTTCAATTGAAAGACACAGAAATCTGTACAATTTTGAGGAGCACAGCTTCAGGAAGATTATTCTTGACCATTTTAGCTTCGTTTTTAAACCGGGCTTTGGAAAAGTCAAGACTTTCAATTGTAAGACAGAGAAATCTGTACAATTTTGAGGAGCACAGCTTCAGGAAGATTATTCTTGACCATTTTAGCTTCGTTTTTAAACCGGGCTTTAGAAAGTCAATACTTTCAATTGAATGAAAGAGAAATCTGTACAATTTTGGGGAACGCAACTACAGAAAGCTACCTAGATCATTCTAGCTTGAGAGGTTTGTTTTTTGCGGTCAATGACATTTTTTTAAATGCAAAATAAAAAGAGGGGTGGGAATTTTCCCAAAACGCTTTAAGACGGCTCAGTCATAAATCGAACTCAAATAGACCGATACCCGGGTCAAAACTCGATGGAAGATGTTCAGAAAAAAGTCTAAAAATCCGCGCATAAGAAGTTCTCTTTTGACACTTAGAAGTTGTCGAGAAAAATTTCAAATATGCACCAACAAAATGCAATCGCAGCTTTAAAACTGTCAGTATCCTTGGAAATAAAAACAGGAAATTGTTTAAAAAATCCCTCAAATATTAAAGGGACCTACCATCTCAGCAAAAGCTGTCGAGACTTGCCATTTTGTAAGACAGGAATGCTTTCAAATATTTCACGTAGGCAGTTCCAAATTCCAACACACAAAACACATCCCTCCATTTCTCTGTACGACTGGCAACAAAAGCAACATTGCATTGTAAAAATCGTGTACAAATTCGCATTTGAACCAATTTTCTATTCAGATATCAGATATAGTATATAATTTGGTTTAAATTGTATTGTATGTATTTGTTGTGTTTACTTATAGCTTAATATTTATTTTAATCTTTTCTATATTGGCAAGGATTCATATTAAATTTTTCTCTTTTTTTTTTCTTGGTCTTAAAACGAATACAAATTATGCTAACTAAAGTATATATGTTTTCGCCTATATATCTGCAAACTAAATAGCTCCTAGTAATCTATATTGCGTTGTGCGAAAAACTTATAAGAACAAAAGTATCCATCCATTTATAGTTTTCTATTAATTGTAAAATAATTAAATTGACTACTTTTTCGTTTTATTTCTTTCATTTTGTTTTTGTTTTTTTTTTTTCGCAAATCACATATTTGTTGTCCCATTATTATCTAAGAAAACGTTTCTCCCTTTTTTTTTGTTGTCTATTTTACTTTAATTTTCTTTTTTGCTAATGTCAATAAGTTGTTTTTTTATTTATATAATATACTTACTCAGCTAGAGGAAAAAAAACGTTATATATATATATTTTAAATGCTTAAATATTTATATGTAGGTTTTTTATTTAACTACATTTATCGCATTATTTTTTCTTTATTTGCATTAAATTGACGTTAGGATTTTTCATTCACTTTTATTTTGAACAATGAAAATAATTAGAAAATTGCAAAATTTTCTCTTTTTTTTGTTTCTTAAAGGCTATGAAATGAGACGAAAATTTAACAGAAAAGTGTGCTCGATCGTGGTGAGTTGTTTGGGGAACGGCGGGGGTTATTTTCGATAGAAACAAATTAGAGAGAAGGCGGCGAATTGTGTTTCCATTGCGGCAATATTCACTATTTGAGGAAGATTTTGTAAGGAGCTATTTTGTAAAGAGCTTCATTTGAAAAATGTGTGGAGCTGGTAAAAGTCAAAAACCTCTTGTGGTGTTTTAACAAGCAGGCTAAGTGGCAGCCGCCGGTTACAAAATATAGACCTCATAGTGTCTGTACCTCGTGGGAATTTATTGTATTGACTGAAAAATTCATCGCTTGGAAGAAGGTATTGATATCACAATTTAAATTCAAATAATCTGTCACTGTAGTCCAAATCGATGAATGTACAAAATGAAGCAATCAATTGTGACGGCGCCCATTTGGCCGATATCATCTTCCCGACTTGACCAATAAAATTCTAAAGGTTCAAATAAACATAATCAAAAAACAGAATCGAAGTTTTTCATTTAGAAAAAAAAATGAGAGCCAAACAACATCGGGTGACTTCTTTTGGCGCACCTTGTAGCTTAGGACGCGAATTGGTACTTAGTATATCTTTTTTCTGAATATTTGCACAGTGGCACGAATTGATCAGAATTCGGGTTAAGTATCTCTCAAAGAAAACGTGCCAACAGTTTTTTAAGATCCCACTTCAATTGCCTGGTGATTTTGAGTGACTAGCAGCAGAATAGGGAGATCATCCTTTCAGGATCTTTGGCTTAAGATTGTGCAATCCAAACGTGTTTGCATTTTTTTTTTTAATTACAAATTAGGACAAAATTCAGGGAATTTCTTCAGCATCGGAAGGGAAAAATAAATGCCCATGGCATGTGAAGAAATACGACTTTTGAAAATCAAATTCAAACCGGGCATTTGAGCTCAAACCTTTTATGTAATAAAGGGTTTTCCAATAAGAGGTGTTATTTTGGTATTAAAAGAAAAATGCCATTTTTTGAGATAAATGATCGGATGTTTACTTCGTAATAAAGAGGAAGGTATGCCGTTCATAATGAAAAACAACATCAGCCAAATGGCCACCACGAGCACGCATACAGGACCATATCCTTTTCATGAAATTTTCCATAACCAAACCGCAAAGTGGCTGCCCTATGTCCTCAATAGCCTCACAAATTTTATCTTTGAGGTCTTGAATCGACGCTGGGCTATTGGCGTAGACCTTATCTTTCACGTGGGCCCAAAGGAAGAAGTCGCAAGGTGTTAAATCACAAGGTGGAAATGGGCCTCATCAGTCAAGAAGATTTTTCGATGGAATTCCGGATCATTTTCATGCATTTCAAGGACCCAATCAGCAAAGACACGACGTTGTTGATGATCGGCCGGCTTGAGTTCTTGTGTTAACTGAACTTTATAAGCCTTAAGGCCCAAGTCTTTATGCAAATACGGTGTAATGACGTTTGTGGAAGCCCAATTCCAAAGAACGACGAGGAATGTACAAACCTGGGTTTTCTTCAACACTTTGGGCTACAGCAGCAATATTCTCAGTTGTTCTTGAGCGACGTGCACGGGTTTTATTCTTCACATCACTAATTCGTCCCAATAGCTCGAATTTTTCCACCAATTTCTGTATTGCGGTCCGACAAGGTGCTTCACGACGACCAAAAATTGCTTTAGTTTTGCGAACTGTGACTGCAAGATTTTCACCATTTTTGTAGTGAATTTTAGTAATTTCAATGCATTGTTGAAGCGTGTATCGTTCCATTTTTAGTAATGGCGTAGTTTCTACTTGTCAAATGTTAAAGAATAAAAGCTTGAGAAGGGACAGCTACCGAAATAGCCTGTCATTCACAATAACCCTTTAGATCCATTGCAGTTTTGTGGTTTTTCTAGTCAAATCAATTCCCAACGAACGTTTTATAGTCCACGGCTGGTAAAGAACTTATCAAACAATTGACCCCTGGTCAAACACCATTCCTGGGTGGGAATTTTCCTCGAACAAATTAAATCAAATTGAGAAGCCTTGTAGTAGAATAATGTGGATTGAGGCTAGCAAATCCTCTTCGATTCCCCAAACAACTCACCATGATCTCGTTTTACCTTTACTAACACGTGTATTTATAATTATTCCCTAAAATGTTTCTTACTTGTATACTGTATTATTATTTATTTACTTATGTGTGTTTTTAAATGCCAGACCCAGTGGGTCTGAAACTCAACTCGAAAATACATAAATCGGCGATGCAAAAATTCGGAATATCAATTTCAAAAAAAAACCATGAAATTCTCTCACTCACTCGCCAAATTGCATTCCAAAAGTTGATATTCCAAAATGTTGCACCCATTGTGTCACGCATCCCATCCTTGCGACTATATAATAGGATTTTCATTATATTTATACAAATGTTTCTATATATCTTTTTTGCTAACGAAAAAATCAACAAAATTGTTAAGAAGTTTTGTTTATGCATAAAACTACTATTTTGGCCATTGATATTTGTTTTCTATCGTTTTGTACAGTTATTTTTAAGAAAAATAAATACGATTTACAAGTATACTGGTTTTATATACAAATTTTGTGTAATGTCGTTCTTTTCTGACTTTTTCAAATTAAAAAGCAATTTTTAAAATTTCACTGTATATAGTAATTTATATTGGCATGCAAAAAATGCAATATAGAAAAAAATTCATTGTCCTTTGAATTGGATATATATTTTTTAATATTTGCTTTCGTTATATTTTCTTTTGGTGGAAAAAGCTTCTCTTTAAGAAAAAATGATTTGTGTGGGGTAGGTTATTTGATTTTTTTCTTGTTGTGATAAGTTGAGTGTGGCAATTGATAGTCTAAATAAAAAGATTTACTTTTGATTGAATAGTTTTCATAAAAAAAAATTAAAAAAATCCTACAGTCTTTTATGAAAGGTTGTGATGGCAGGTCTTTGTTTCGCACAGAGTCGTTCCCAATGGGGTTGTTTTTACATGACACAAAGGAGTGTAACTGGTTAAGCCGAGAGTACAAATTTTAAGCCATAAATTTCATGGACTACCCCAGAAAAATACCATCAATAAAAGAAGTGACTAACGAATGTGGTGAGATTAAGGCTTTGGTGGCAGATTTTTAAATTAATTTGTAGCCCCCATCATTGTGGGGTTTGTTTTATCTTTTAATGGGCAAAAGCAATTGTTTTGAAAACAATGGCGCTGGAGAGCACCAAAATGCAGTTCCGAAGGCTCTGTAGGAAATTGCAAATAAAGTGACTTTTTTTTCCCTGCATGTGACACAAAATTGTCCAAAAAATAGTGAAGGAAGTAGGTTTCTTTTTGGATAAATGTGGAAACGAAGTAAGTGGGCACAGTTTTTTTTTTAATAGGAATAATAATTGTTGTATTGAGTTCCCCCTCAAAATATGGACTTTGTGCTATACCCCCTGTCGAAACTTGGATCAGAACCAAAAGGTTGTGGTACAACTTCGTAAACACAATCATATGAAGGCAAGGAAGTGCACTCATTCTAAGAGCTCAAATAAAATGTAAAACGAGTATAGGTGACCGTAGAAAAGGACTCATTTCATTGAATATCGTTCCGTAATTTTCTAGACGATTATCGTCGAAACGATAGCCCTCCAAAGTAGGAACTAAGTGCCAAAATTTCGAGTTTGAGATCTTAATCCAGTTCGTTTTCCACAAATGTAATGAAAGCTGACGACAGTGAAACACATTCGGGCAGAATATAAGTCATAAAAGTTTCAAAAACGATGCCCCAGGCCTCTAAATGTGGTAACGGCGACTTCATTTACAATGACTACTCCTACTCGCTTCCACAAATAAATCACTGATGGAGTAATGTCCCCAAAATGATCAACCACTTTTATTTTAATAATTTGTTTAGCCCATCCTTCAGCACAGCACTAACTAAAAGTAAAAAATAAATAGTGGGCGCTACAGGTCGAAAGGGACCCTGGGCCTAGCTTCTCGCAACCATTCGTTTTGTGTGAGTTTTTCATTTTTGGGACGAATGGAAAGGATCTACAATTTTATGTCGAGTCCAAACGGCTAATTGAGAAGCTTCTTCATGACAGTTATACTCTCGGATGTTTGTCAGACGTTCGCGAGAGGTGGCGCAGTGAAAAAACCTCGAGTTAAAATTTGGGTTTTCTCGGTATTCGAACCTGGGACCCCTCGCTTAGTAGTCCAACACACTAACCACTAAGCCACTGCGCCGACGACAGCACTAACTACATATTCAATTTAGTAGCATTTATTTTTTACTTTTATGTACGATTTTTTTAAATTAATTTTTTAAAAACTTAGACGCATTTTTATACACAAATTTGTATTCAATTCTGTGTTTCTGCTTGTAAAGGGTTTTTCAGCAGGGACGCTACAAAAGTAGAGCGACAGGGACAGCAAACGACACCGAATTTCTTGCCGCTCTTTTGACATTTCTCTTCCGTAAGGTTTGCCATTGCATGATGGAAAGATATACGAGCCAACAACGAGTCGAAATTATTGAAATTTACTACCGAAATTCGAAGTCAGTGGCCTCAACGTTAAGAGCGCTACGTCCAATTTATGGTCGTCATAATCGTCCTAGCAGGTCAACAATTGAGCGTCTAGTGGAATTTGAATCCACAGGCACAGTACAAAATGTTCCCGTGCCAGTCGAAAATATTGCTGCCGCTGAGGCTTCAGTTGAAGAAAGCCCAAATGTGTCTCTCTGTCTCTCACACGTCGTTCTCAAGCGTTGGGCATCTCTGTGACGTCGTTGTGGCGAATTTTGCGAAAAGATCTTGGCCTGCATCCTTACAAGATTAAATTGACGCAAGAACTGAAGCCGCTTGACCACCAGAAGCGTCGTATGTTCATGAATTGGGCTGAGCAACAACCAGAAAATGATTCGGATTTTCATCGAAAAATCATCTTCAGCGATGAGGCTCATTTCTGGCTGAATGGCTTCGTCAATAAACAAAATATGCGGTATTGGTCAGGCAGCAATCCACACGTACTCCATGAGTCATCATTGCATCCCGAAAAAATTACGGTTTGGTGTGGTTTATGGGCCGGCGGCGGCGACTTCTTCCGTGATGATCAAGACCGGCACGTTACTGTGAATGGGAATCGCTACCGTTCAATGATAACCGAATATTTGTGGCCCCAATTGGATGACATGGACTTGGAGCCAAACCACGCAGCGAATGTCACAATCAATTTATTGGAAACCAAGTTTGGAGAACGTGTTATCTCACGAAATGGTCCAGTCGCTTGGCCGCCTCGGTCGTGCGATTTGAGGCCGTTAGACTATTTCCTGTGGGGCTACGTCAGGTCTATGGTCTATGCCAACAAGCCAGCGACGATTGATGAACTTCGTACGAATATCGAACGTGAAATTGCAGCAGTATCGGCCGATTTATGCTTGAAAATTGGGTTCAGCGTCTGGACTTCTGCAAGCGTGCCCGTGGTGGCCATGCAAAAGAATTCACAGGAATTAAGAATTTCATTGATATCCAAAACCGTTTTTGTTTTATTTAAAAAAACTTTTGTAGCGCTCTTATTGAAAAACTCTTTACTTCTCCCAGAGGGCAGCCCTAAGACAAGAAAATAGGAGCCAATAGTCAATGCAGCTAAAAAAATTAAGAAGCTCGTTAAAATTAGTGCAAATTAATTAAGATGCAATTTTAATTTCCTGCTAATAAATAATAATAATAAATAAAAAGTCCGTAATTACTCCTTTTAAAACTAAAACCACTCTACATAGAAACAGTAATTAATTTAACAAAACAAAGATATTATAAATAAAATGAATAAATTCCAACTCTCACCATATATCAAATTCTGTGCTCATTTTAGAATCGGCATAGATGAGGGTCATTAAATTACCACATCCATAGTATTGGCTACATCACATAAACCGATTAAAAGAGAAAACCTTCATCCACAGAGCGCACACAGAGACAATTTGGTTAATTGCAATAATAATAATTACCACATAATTAATTCGTTGGTTTTGTCTGGCGGGAAAAAGAAACGAGTTGCTAAATTATATAAACGGGTTTTTTTCCAGTTTGACCGCAAAATGCGACACCCACAACATAATGTAGGGGTATGGCATGCAAATCAAATAGCGGAGAATGGTTTTATATTATAAGCCCACGACAATAAGGATAATTGGAAAATATTCGTGTGAAAAACAAATATGCATATGGCAAACTATAAAATTGAGATTTATTTGCTTTATGCTAAAAATCGTTTGCTGAACAGTGCAATTAATGGACGGGTGGGCCCGTTGGATTCCTTTTAAAATTGGTATTCGAAAAACCCATTTTGTATTATTTATTGAGAGTGATTTCTGTTGCAGTCAGCCCGAAAAAAATAAGTAATAGACGACTATTTCACTAAAAATAAACTATCCGAATTATGCGTAAGCGACTGAAGAGTAGTTCAATGGGAAACCAATAGATGGCTCACCCTTGGATCAGCTATTTGTGAAATTTATTAAATTTATGTTAAAGTTGGTGCTAAAGGAAAGAACCCCTCAGCTTTCAGCACCTGTTACTAGTAACAAAATCTTGTGTCGAATTTAAATTGACGGACGAACACAATTGCAAAATTCGTATGGAAAATACTGCCATTTTGAACTATTCACTAAAATTTAAAGCCGAAGCTAAAAATGTTTATTGGTAGGATTGTGCTCCAAATGACGCAGCCGTTCTCCGCGATAGTATCCGCCATGTTTTTTATGTCTGCTTGGGTAACAGATTATTTAACATTCGGCTCAGGTTCCATCCGAACTGTAGGCCTACCTAAGTACGGCTGAGTTTATAAAAGTAAAAAAGTGGCAGCACTGCAATTTTCGCATAAAGAACAACTGCATTGGGGACGTTCAAGTATCTAGTTTAGTAAGTCTGACAGCTCTCTCACTAAGTGAATCTAGGTTTTGATTGGTCGAAATCGGTCATGAGTTTCAGTTTCAGTTAACGTTTATGGAGGGGTAGCCGACGAATCTTGTCAAGAAATTCGCCACTGAGTACTAAGTTGACAGTTCTCATAAGTGGCTGACGTAGAAAACGTGACGCTTCCGACCAATCTAGTTTTTCAGGTTGCATCTCATCCAGACCAATCTAGTCGACTTAAGATAACTAAATTCTTGAATGCGGCCATTATCTTTGCATGACAGAAGTTGTCAACTGCGTTCATTTAAGCAAAATGACAGTCAAATTGCGATCAACTCTACATTGAATTTTGTTTTGCTGTCGAGTTGCAGAAAGATGGCAGGAAATCAAAAAATAAATTTGCTTCGAATTTGCCTAAAAGTATACTGCGTGGAACAATTTGTCTGAGCAACATTTTATTATGGCAGAGCAAATTTCGAAACGTATACCCAAAATGTACACGTTTATGGCAAAATGTACGCCTGCAGAATTCAAGGCTGACTACTCTTGTAAGATTAAAGTACTTATCTTGCGCAAAATATACCAGATTATTCCCGCAAATTATGAAATAAAATGCAGGACAGGCAATCATTTCTTCTACCTGCGCTAAAAGACGCTTGAAATCAAAAAAAAGATGGCCGCATGGCGAAATTAAATAGCTGTCATCATTCTGATTATTGTGGCAGTTGAAATCATGCAATTCAAGTTAAGTAGGTTTTATGAATGATGTGAAACGTTGGAAATAGTGCGGAGTTTACATTTCATTAAAAAACATATTACATGCACCGATCGTCGACATTAAAGCACCAGCTGTCATGGGGCTAAAAATACTCCATGTTGGCTGTATTTGTTGAACTTCTTTAGTATGCTACAATTTTATTTACAATCTACATTGTTTTTCTGCAACAGCAAAGGCATTCCTAGTTGGCAATCAAGTTTTTTGTTTAGCTGTCAAAATTAATTTTGCTCCGAACGCTCTGTAAAATTATTCTCAGCGATCAGTGTTCCTACTCTATATCACATTTCGAAAGTAGAACCTTTTCTACTCTGTATTTCGAAAGTGGAATGAAATTTATTTATGTCGCTCTTAGAATTCCGAAATTATTACAGAGTACCAACTTAAAAGCGGAAGGGGAAAGCCATTTCGAATGGGACGAAATAGAGAGCAGGGCCCCTGATCATTATTTGAATGAAAAAAAGGAACACAAGTTCAGGGTTGGCACTTGTGAGGTAAAAACGTTACAGAAGCAAATCGTTCGTAAGTTTCGCCTTACAAAATGCCGAAGCAGAGCTCTGTCTTATGAACCTATACTATTTTTTTTTACCAAAAAGCATAATATTTAATTTACCTAACATCTAATCAAACAAAAAACCTGGGCCTTAATTGATTTAAAAAGGGAAATTTACAATTAATGCAATTTTCCCGCGAATAAAAATACGAACAAAATGATACAACAAATGTTTAAGACCGCAGCTGTTGCTTGTTGGTCTCATAAAATGATTCATTCCAAGTAAACCAAGTTATGGTTGAACAGTGTTAACATACCGTGGACATTTTGTTCGCTTTATAAAATTTTATCGCTCAAATACTGTTTTGTGAGCAAAATTAAACAAATCTTAATAAAACAATGAATGGGGGTTTATGCTTTTACTAATTTGAAATAGAACATGGCGTTCGTTTACTACACTTTTTTTGACAAGTCTTAAATCTAAACAAGGAGACCATTATTTTGAAAGGGGCTCTACAGTCTGAGAGCAATAATTTTCCGTATAAATTTTCCCTTTCGAATGCTTAAGCATTAAACAAAATTAAAGATTACTTTGTTAATGCAAAAATTCAAGTTACACAGTAAAAACAAAAATTCATATGCGATCAATTTTCAATTGGAAAAATTCCCTCCACTGATGTCCAGTGATACAATCTTCGGGTACTGAAATTCCCAGAAAGTTGACAAAAAATTCCTCTTTTTCGCTCTCCGCTGTTTGGAAAAATGGCACGACGTTTTCAGGATGTATAAATAAAAACCTGATTGAACAGCAAATATTTTACCCAAAAACAAGGAAAAGGGAAATAAATGTTCTAAATACAAACATTAACGAGTTAATTGCATATAAGCGAAGGTGGGTTATAAATAAAATTAAATAAATAGCTAAAAACCCTAGTAGCTAGTGCTGCAATATATTGTATTTTTTTGTTATTGAAATAAAATACGAAATAGTAGATGTTCTTACAAGGATGCATAGCTGAGAAAACAAATATGTATACATGGCGTACATTCGGTTGCAGTTCCGTCTCCCCTTTCAGACTTTGCGCCTTACTAATAATCATTTTTAACCTCACTAAATATTTTGTAGGTCGGAATTGAAAATTTTGTATGGAGAATTTTGCCATTGTGAGTATGTGAGTACTAGTCGGGACACTACAAATGGTTATAATTACAATCGCGCATCATGTTTAAGTTTTTATTTAAAAACAGAGTTGAATTATGTACCGACGTTAACCCTTCATTGAGTGGCGATGCGTATGAAGCTCTCTTCCAAAATGTTAACCAAATTTTCACCTGCAGTGTTCCATTCCTGATATTCACCCCTATCGGAACGGAATTTTCTCCGATCTGTACGAAATTATAGAAACACCATTCGAGACATCCGTTCCGATAGAACTTTCAGAAAAAACTTTTCAGACACTTAGCGCTCCTTTTTGCGTGAAACCGCGTTCCACCACTTTCTTTTGACAGCTACATGGCAGCACATTTTTTCCGAAGCTCTCCGACTAACTGCTGCTGAATATTTAAATTTGAACGCTTTTCTATGCTTCATTTACTTTGTCCCGAAACGGATACTTCGAACGGAAATTGAGTTCCGATTAGATTTAACTTTCGTATCGGAATTTTGTCCGATTGTCTATTCATTTTCTAGGTTAATATTTTTTTTAAGCCCCATACACATGGCTTCAAAGTACATTCTGTCATCTGTCGGTCGACTGTGATTGCTACCTCCTAACTCTTGACTTTCGACGAAAATGTTTAACTTAGTCAGTGATGCCAGACTTCTCGGACTGAATTGCCCACGACGATTATCAAAAAAACCCAAAAATGCCCTTTTGCCCATGTCGACGTTTAAAAACAACTAAATACACTGTTTCCCTTTTTCGCCCTTACAGTTTATATTTTGAAGGGCAAAGTGGCCCCAAAATGGGACACTAAGTGGGTGTCCTATTAGTTTCATTTGCTCTGTTCGTGTTTGTATTCTGAGTATCCGCTGCACCTGCCTCCTACCTACTTTGACTGTCACGAATTTCATTGTTGTGGCGTTTATCTGACAGCTGATTGTTAATTGTTGTGGTGGTTACATCGTCTTTCTTTGGTTGAAAATAAAAATCAAATAAAAAGATCCAAGTTTCTCAAGTATTCATCAGAGTGAAGGGTTAAAAAAAGGATAATCATAAAAAAAAAATTAAATTAAAATGAAAATTAAAAATTTAAGAAGAACTGTTGTTGGCTGTTGTTCTGGTCTTGTTGCGGGACAAATAATAAAACAAAGTCTTTTTATGTTGTATAGATATATATATTTGTATTAATTGAATATTCTTTTTTTTTTTCTCTTTATTTTCAAAGTGTGTATGCATGTATGCTGCTTATGAATTATATATATATTTTGTTCTTTCCACATGTATAAGTTTAAGTTAAAAGTTATTTCTAAATATTTTCTGTTTTTGCTTCACATTCATTGATATCTTGTCTTCAAAGTTGTTTAGTTTAATACTTAAAATATAATGTATGTAATGTATTTTCTTTTCTGTTGAATATCGAGTAAGTTTTCTTTTTTTTTTTTGTTTGCATTAATGTAGCTTGTAGTGTTTTTTTTTGTATTTTTCAATAAAGTTTTTTTTTGTTTTTTTTTAAACATCTACACGAATAATTCTAAAAAATGTTTTGTTTCCTTTTTTTCGCAAATTGCACAGTAATATGTATTTTTTTGCCTGCTTTTAAAGTTTGCACTTTTACTAATTTTTTTTTTTAAACTGAAAAGTTAAATAAAAATAGAAAAATCTGTAAATGAAAATAATTTTAGTACTACCCATAATTCGTTTCATTTATGTTCGATAAGTTTTTTTGTGTTGTTTTTTGTTTTCTTTTGAAAATTATCACCAGTAAGTACGACTATACAATAAATATTTATATTCATAGTGTGATGTTGGTGTGTTGTTTATTGTTGTGTGTTGCTGGTATGTTCTTCTTAGTGGTGTTGTGTTCAAGGTGTGGTATTCTTTTTTCTTGTAATATACATGTAGTATTGTGTATGGGTGTTTGTTGTTGTTTTTCTTATTAATAAATTGACACCTTTTTAAGCCTAAGATGTATGTTAATACCTATTTTGTATTTTAAAAGTAATCGGTGTACAATGTAGCAAGAGTCAAGGAAAAATTGTGACATTTAGATAGATTAACATTAAAATACTTATTTCTATATATGTATGTATGTATGTTTGCATGTATATATGTATGTATATTTTAATTTTGTTATTTTCTTAACTTTTCTGAGGGCTGTCAAAAGGGAGCTTAAGCATGAGAGTTATGTCAAGGAAATAGGAAACTGTTTCCTTTGGGGGGTTCATTAAGATTAGGTAATGTTATTGAATATTGCAGTTCGTTGTTTTAAGAATAGGGAATATAATAATAAACTAGCTGGTTGAAAGAACAAAATATTCTCCTGGCAGTTGAAAGATTTATTTTGTAAATTTTACTAACTGTTAAGTCATTGTTTGTAGCAGAGATGTTATTGAGTGAGGGGTAGGCAACTGCGTCGCTTTACAGAGATAATCTTGCTAATTTTTCGAGAATTTTAAGGACTGTTGAGTTCGCCATCTATACGTATCTGTCTTAGCAAAAACTTGTGCGGTCGCCATTTTGAGTTGACAAAGGGGCAAACCACTAGTTAGGAATTTACTTGTTAGGGTGGATTTTCCTTCCTCAAGCGGTTAGCCACTTGGTTCCGCCTTATTTTTGAAGTTTCATTTTTTAGGCAGACGTTTACACGAAACGAAAGGCATATATGAAACGCGCTGGTATATTGGTGAGCTGATTGCAATGGTCTATATCTTAATTGTCACGATCGTGATGGCTTTATTTAGACAGCTCTTTCGACTTCGATCCAAGTGCTTGGAATATTAATTGAGCGCTATGTTTTGCCTTAGATACTACCGGGACACAATAAGTCGCAATCTTGCGAAGCTGTCAAAAGGTACCTCAATCATAAACAAACCGAGGAGCGTTTATACAGAGAGTTGTAGCCGCAGCTGATGCGTTTTGTAAATGTTGATCGATCTTGTAACTTGGACTGGTCGCATTCAAGAATCTAGTCATCCTAAGTCGACTTGATTGGTCTGGATGAGATGCAACCTGAACGCAAAAACTAGAATGGTCGGGAACGTCACGTTTTCTACGTCAGCCACATATGAGAACTGTCAACTTAGTACTCAGTCACGAATTTCTTGACTAGATTTGTCGGCTACCCCTCCATAAACGTCAACTGAAACAGCTGCTCTCACGACCGATTTCGACCAATCAAAACCGAGATTCACTTAGTGAGAGAGCTGTCAGACTTACTAAACTAGATACCCCACTGTGTTGTGAGCTTGTTTGACAGCTGGTACGAATACCACTTAGATAGCTGTGCATTTTATTTTATGGGCAGCTCGTGCTTTTCGACATTTTTCAGCGCTTTTGAATCTGAATGCAACCATTTAACTCATTCGGCGCCATTTTATCCGATCAGTGGTGCCAGACCGTATTTTCAATTAATGAGAGCATTTTCTGTCTTTTACCTTAATGAAACATCGGCTTAAATTGGCGGATAAGAATATATCCATTCGAATGCATGTTTGCCAGCACTAAAACTACTGTTCGGAATTGATGTACCTCAACTAAAACCCACCCCGTAAAAATGCACAACGCGATGTCAAATTTACAAAAACACGGCTCGTTCTTTAAAAACATTATTCGATTATAAAAATACGTTTCTAAATTGGCCACCGCTCGGAGAAAAATATTCAATTTTAAGAAAGACAAACTTCAAATAACTGACTGGCTTGACCCTTGAGATTTTGATAGAGCCACGGCTAGAATTTAAATTGTGAGAGCACTGCACGCATATACTAAATAACGACAGTCACTGTGACAGTTGTGAAACAAAACAGACCTTTTCTGTACACCCCGGAACAGCAGCTAACTTCAAAGTTACCCTCGTTTAAAACCGACATAACAGCTAGCTGACTATGAATTTAAAATAAAACCGTCATGCAAGTAAAACTAAATGATAAATTGCAGCTAATTTGAAAACAAACGCTCAATTCTACTAGTTGTACAACAACATGAACTATTCCGTCTATCCAAACAAAAGGAGTACACGAGAAATTATATTACTATATCAAGCTCCGACACTGCGAAGCATTTACTCTAAAAATAAAAACACAAACATACGTTTCATTATTATCAATTCAATAGGAATCCTTTTCTAAAATCAAACACAAACGAAAACAAAAACAAAAACCTGACAACCTTTCATTTACGACCTCAAGCATCCGATGGACACTCCAACTGGGTGCCCATCAGCACTCTATGCGAAAAAAAATTCATTATAACAAATTCCTAAACACTAATTTTTAACAATAAGAAGAAAATCATCAAACAAAAAACGTACAAAATAAAAACAATTTACACTAAAACATTATTAGGTATATATGTATAAATATGTCTTGTATTATCATTTTCAATGTGTGTGCATTTATTATTATTGTTTCAATTAACTAAGCACTGCTTGTTTAAACTAAATTGTATGAGTTTAAAAAATTTCGATATGTTGATTTTCAGGAATTGTTTTTTTCTTCTAAATTTAATCGTTTATTATGTTACAGGGAGAAAAACCAAAGGGAAAAATATTAATAATTATTTTATCTCATTTACTAAACAATTCTCCTTGTGCTTGAGTTTTGTTTAATTCAATTCCACTGAATAGGACGCTCTATGCAATGTCTCTACCAAGTAAATATTTGTACCGAAAATAAAATAAAAAAAAACAACCAAATGTAATGTTTTATGAAATCGAAAAAAAATCTTGTCATTTATTTAAATAAAAACAATGAAAATTGTTTTACAAACTAAAGAGAAAAACGAAAAACTTACACAAATCACTAAAATAAATTAAAAACCAATGATTATGTTTTTTTTTTGTTTTAATGTCATAATCATAACTCATAGCTACCATCGATGTTACGTTTCTTCTTCTTCTTTTTTTGTTACTTTAAAGTTAAGTACGAATAAGTATCTTACAGTCTAGTATTTTACAAGAAAGAAAAATATAACAATTGTAATAATAAACAACAAAAATGAAAATGCTTCACAAACAACCAAATGAAACACTAAAAATAAGTTTAAATATATTTTTCGCTAAGCATTTGAAGTCCAATGGTTTTTTTTTTACAATATAAATAAAATAATTTACAAAATAAAAACGAAATAAACAAAATTTACAGAATGCGTATTCACTAAAATTAATTACGAGATAATTGTAAATTTCTTTATAAATTATTTTGATTTCTTTTTTAATTGCACAAAAATAAAATGCTTAAATGTTAATTATAATCTATATTCGTTGATATATTTTTTTTTGTAAGTTTTCTGCTGCAGCTTATAAGGTAGTTTCTTTTTTTCTTGTTTTTGCTTGGAGGCGGAGTGTTGTTTGGGGTCGGTAATGCGCGGGGGGTGGTTAAGCGTCCAAAGGAAAGATCTGACACTAGTTCACGATATGTAAGTGCCAGATCAGCACCAAATCTCTGGACAAACGTCTCATTACATACGGATTTGATATGAACTATGCAGTAGCAATGACTGATTTTCAGAGAGAAATCAGGTCATTGACAGAGGGACACTACCTTTCGAAACAGGTCTTGAATTTATTGAGTCCAGCATCACACTAGGTGATCCAGCAAAAGAACTGATCACTTCAGCTTTATAATATGATCTTTCAACAGAAGAGTGTCGGATGGATCAGATCTTGATTCTATGAAGTCGAAGGAACTGATCATGGCAGCTTAAGAATATGATTTTTCAACAGAACAGTGTCGGATGGATCTGATCTTGATTCCATGAAGTCAAAAGAACTGATCATGGCAGCTTTAGATCAACGTCTGTAAAAGTGATCTTTCAATAGAACAGTGGTAAGCGGATCTGATCTTGATTACATTGAGTCAAACTCCCAGCTAGTTGACCTGACAAAAGATCAGGCCAGCTTTAGAGCACGATCTTTTCAAGTGATCTTTCAGCAGAACGGTGTCAGACTTATCTTATTTTGTTTCCATTAAATTAAATTCTAAGCTAGTTGATCTGACAGAAGAACTGATCACGCCAGCTTTAGAGCACGATCTTTTAAAGTTATCTGTGAACAGAACGGTGTCAGACGGATCTGATCTTGATTCCATGGAGTCAGACTTCAATGTAGTTGATCTGGCAAAAGAACTAATCACGCCAGCTTTACAACACGATCTTTCCAAGTTATCTTTCAACAGAAGAGTGTCGGATGGATCTGATCTTGATTCCATGAAGTCAAAAGAACTGATCATGGCAGCTTAAGATCATGGTCTGTAAAAGTGATCTTTCAATAGAACAGTGATAAGCGGATCCGATCTTGATTACATTGAGTCAAACTCCCAGCTAGTTGACCTGACAAAAGATCAGGCCAGCTTTAGAACACGATTTTTCCAAGTGATCTTTCAACAGAAGAGTGTCGGATGGATCTGATCTTGATTTGATAGATTCAAAAGAACTCACCATGCCATCTTTAAAGCATGATCTGTATAAGTGATCTTTCAACAGAACAGTGACAAGCGGATCTGATTTCGTTTCCATTGAATTAAATTCTAAGCTAGTTGATCTGACAAAAGAACTGATCAAGCCACTGATCTGATCAAAGCCACCTTTCTTAAGTAGCAGATCACTGTCAGATGGATCTGTCTTGATTTCATGATCAAGGTACACACTAGATGATCTAGCAAAAGAACTGATCATGCTAGTTAAAGATCAGTTTCAAATCTCACCAATATTTTTCATTATTCATTCACAACCAACCGTAGGTATCTCCCTGAAGCACCATTTGAAAGAGTTGAGTTCAAGAATACTGCGCAATTAGGCACCGATTGGCCGCATTTCTAGCGCAAACAAAATCCATCATCAATTGCTCGTTTACGAATGAGGCGGCTGAACACAGAGCCAAGTGACAGCACCCAACTGATGCCTTCAGAAAATCTCTGCCACAAATCACACGCAGGAAACACAGTAAATAAATTTAAAAAAAATAATAACAAAAATAAGATGAATCCCCGGTCGCATCAGCCGATACACAAACCTCCCCCTCAATACTGCTGCTGCCAAAGTATGCACCATCACATTTGCCGACCACAACACACACACGAAGCCTCTGAAAATAAATCTGTACATGTCCTAAAAAAGAAAACCAAACGTTTAGCCGTCTCTAAATTTTTCTCCCTGTCGAAAACTATTATTTTTCTTTTTTTTTAGTCATTTGAATCTAAAAGTTAATTCTAAATTAGGTTTTTAAAATTATTATTATTTCACTTTTTCTTTTTAGTTTTACTTACTCACATTGATATGGTTGTTTCTGATATTGCTGAATTTCTTGTATTATCTGAATAAATATCTCTTTTTCTTATAAGAACGTAAATTAGCATATTTTTTTCTTTTGTTTGTTATGTATACACGGTATCTCCTTGCGATTGTGTAAATTAGAAAAAAAAAATATTCTCTTGTTATTTCTTTATACATATTTTTTGTTAATGTTAAACTAAACGTCCGTTTTAATGAATTAACTTTTCAATTTAATTACATATTAATAAGAAAAATTCATTAAAAAAAAAAAAATTACAAAACAAAACGGTGAGAAAGAAAGAAAAATATAACATATGTCTTTTTTTGTTTGTTTGTATAGTTACTTATATATACGAAATAATAGATTTTTCTTTATTCTTTTATTTTGTCATAGTCCTCTTTGATTTTGTTTTTCTTTGTTAAAATTAGAGAAAAAAAAAACACAATACAATAATACTAGTCTAACCAATGTGATTTTTATTCTTTCGTTTTAGTCTAAATTTGTTTAATTGATTTAAGTAACTTATTCCATTGATTAATAAATTCCATTTAAGTATGATAGTTCAGTTTTTATTTATGCATTTTTTTTTCTTTTAGTTTATATTGTCGAACGAAATGTAGTTACATTTTTGCTAAAATTAAATTTCTCCTCTTTTGTCCTAAATAAATTTTATTTAGTATTAAAATTTCAATCTAAAAAGTCGACGAAAAGAAAACATGCGATAAATTATTACAACAAAATTTGTTTGTTTGTTTTTTTTTGGGCCACAAATTACAATATTTTTTTTATTATATAAATAGTTAAATCGAATTTTACTAATAATGAGAACAAAATTTATCCATTTTCAGAGATGGAAGGGGTTAAACTAAACAGTAAATGAATTAACAACATGAGATAATAATAATTATGTATTTTATAAATACTAATACTCTACAAGACGCTGATAGAGAGAGAAAGAGAGATGCAAAAGAAACGTGAAAAGAAAACAATTAAACTAAATAATTATTTGAAAAGGAAAAAACAAAAACATAAACAAGAAAGTAACATAGTTTTGTTGATATTTTGTTTCTTTTTTGTAACAAAAAATTAGTAACCTACATTCTTTGTTTAGATTTAATTTCATAATTATACGACGAAAATCGTAGTATCTTCATCATCAATTAGTTGTTTCTTCTTCATGCGGGGGGATGGTGGTTCTGGTGTGTGTATGTGTTTTTTTTTTATTTCTTTATAAATAACTTTTTGTTTATAAAATTTTAATTAAATCTCAATTGTATACGTCCGGTTTTAAATCACTATCATTCTCCTTTTCAATGATGCCCTCGTTGGTCGCATTATTCCATGCACCATTCATGCTTTTCGACGACGAGAAACAAAGTTTCATAATAAAGGGGAACTTTGTGCCTGTAAAAGAGGGCGAGACAACAAACAAAATAATTACTATTAAGGTATTTTATTAATAAAACAAAAGAAAAAAACAAAAATGCCAAGGAGGGGGTTTCTTTAATAAATGATAATGGGAGAGAAGCAGTTTTCCGTCTCGTGTCACGCGTCGGCAGCTGGTGAGCAGCGAATTTATATTAAGCATTCCACAAGTTTGACTGTAGCGACGGTAATACCGAAAAGGAGGTAACGGTGGAAAGGACCTTGTAAGTCGCTTGCGTCAGGCTAGGTATGTTAAAGGTTTTTTTTTTGGGTAACTTTATGGAATGAATTCCACAATATAATTTTGAGAAAATGGCAAGCAGAGACTGACAGCACGGATAGATTTGAGCTTTACTGACACCTGTTTAAGTAAACTTGGCTGGCAACATCCAGTGGCAGTCCATGTCAGTAATAAGAGCGCACAAAAGGAGCCCCTCACAAAGTCCAACGCTTTGATTTAAATCAAGACGATTATAATATGTTGCTGTCGAGCTATATATGGAGTAAATTTTTCTGTTTGAAGCTTTCGCTGTCTTTACTTGAAAAGGTCGTAGCAAAAGTTTCGACGTTCGTACCCCAGAACGATAGCTTCGTCGATGTTTCGACTGCTTGATTTGGAACGATATATCTCAGCAGCTGTTGGGGGCACAGTTGCAGCAAATGGCACATGAATATCGCCTGTGAAGGGCACTTTTAAATTGGGGGCGATATTATACAGTGGGCGTGGAACTTCCTTGAGAAAATAAACATTAAAAATGCTCTTTCTCGTACAAATGTTAGCTAGAGTTGCAAAAATTTACAGATCTGATGTGCACTCAGGTGTTTGGCACAGGAATATCGGTTGAGAAAGGTACTTTTGAATATTATATAGTGGGCGTGGCACCTCCCCTTAAATAATAAACATTCTAAATGCTTTTTCTCTAGACCCTTGGGAGCTAAAGTTTTACAATTTAGAACTATGATGCATATTGTCAAGAAAAGGTATTCCGCAAAATGTGGGCGGGATTGGACAATAGGGCGTGGCACATCTAGTACACCAAAGTCATTTCTCAATTTTTAAATTGACATTATTGCTAGATATGCTTTAAAAAAAAACTAAATCAATGAATAACACCTGTTGGAAGCATTTTGCAAAATGTGAGGAATAAGGGGCGTGGCACCGACTACACATGTACCTAAACCTACATAAAAAAAATATTTAAAACGTTTACGCTTACTTAGCAGGTAAAATTGCTTGCAGAAATTTGAAACTAAAAGAAGATTGCTGCTGTTAAAGACAAAGGTGAGGTACTCAACTATTGAATAGAGTTCGTCAACCTAGTAAAGCCGCCAGGACTGTCCGCTTTTAAAGAAGGATCTACAGCTGATCTGTGGCCTACATCAGAAATAGATTGACAATATACGAACTGCTCATTTTCAAGCAAGCACAAGTGGCAACGCGTCCCACTGGCAAGTGATATTTTACTCAAAAGAGACTTTATAGTGATGACTAATCTGTGTCCGCGACATGTCCTTTTTTCTAGCAACTTTAAACTAAAATTAAATAAATTCAAGGCCATCTTGTTGTACCCTCGACTTGCTATCTTTTTTTACGATGTTTCGAGGGCACCAACACTTCTTCAGGGAATTTCAATGAGCTATCTCCGACTCGTCGTCTGTACCCAACTAAACCCTGATTATGGCAAATGCTATAACCACCGAATACGTTCAATATAATTTAAGTTAAGACCCAGTATTTGCTTTTACATTACAACAATATTCAGTGTTGCAACACCTGACCGCAACCTCGGCAAAATCAAATTAATCCCCTCAAGTTAAATATTCATCCAGAGCGCCAGTTGCCATAAAATCGTGCCCTCTCTCCCCTGGTTACTGCAACTAGCAATGTACCTGGGACGTACCATTAAATTTACATATTCAAAAAGCCAAACCCTCCCCCATACACTCAGACACATGATATTGCGCTGCCTTCCCAACTCTCGGCGATAATCAAATTTTCGTCCCTTCCATCTTAATTATGTGACTATAAAGCCTTTCGCAAGGATTCTGATTTTCCATTGAATTCTGTCCCTGTGTATGCATGTCAAACAAGGTCGATTCGCAAGAATCAAAGCTAATTGATAGCTTTTGGCATGTTAAGCCGCACGTTTTATAAAATGTTGCCATCCAACCAGGAATGGATATCAAAAGCACACCGAGCCCATAGGTTTGCCTCTGCATAATTCATTTGCTCGCAAAATCCATTGTTTTGTGTTCAGTCGTCCTGTGGAAACGAAAATCCTGCTCGCTCACCTCATTACAAGCACCAATGAGCATTAGAAATTCATTTAAGTGGAACGGTTTTGTTGCCCTAGGTCCTGACGGTGAACTAGCGAGGTTTTTTTGTTTTTTTAATTCAAAAATCGTTTGCATAATGTGGCGGAAGTTTTAATTTGATTTTTGTTATTTTTTTGCAAAGTAAATGAAGCGCGACAAATGTCAAAGTCTTGGGTAATTTCATTAAGTGTGTGTACACTCAAAAACAAAATTATGCGAGAGCGATCACATTCGCCGTGTTTTGTTGCAGGTTAAATGAAATTACACGCTTGATGTGTCAAATGTTTACGGCGCTTGTGTCATTTTTGACAGTGTTGTGCTGTCATTTTAATTGACACCATATATTTTGATGGCCTTTAGCGAATTAATAACTTTTTTGATGGTGGTCAGTGGAAGACTTAATTTAATGGAAACCGACGAGAGTGGTGGTCAGATAGGAGCATTAAATGGCCAAGGGTAACTGACCGGAATTACATCATGAAAACGGGGTTGCAAATGGCCTGGTTTGGTCTGATAAGCCAGTTATAATTGAAAAGTATTAGATAACTTTTAATTGGCCATCAAAAAAAAAAAAAAATGCGATTACCCCGAAAGCATTGGAAAAGGGTGCGGGTTTCAGCTAGAGAGGGACAAACCCCTTGTCAAAGGGGGACGCCAATAAATTCAGCATTGTTTGCAGTGCTGGTTTGTTTTTGTTTTAAAGAGGTTATGGTGATGTAGAACGAGTGAGCGCTACTGTGAAGACGAATTTTCGATTAGTTTAAAATTTGAAAGAGGTAGTGAGCGGGTGTTGAAAGAGGCATCGCATCGGTAACGGCGGTGCGACAATATCGATCCCCACTCTTACTTAATACCTCAGTGAATATTTAGCTCAAGACTGATTGTCCATTGAGCCGGCGAAAGGGTTTTATAATTTATTCAATGTATTTGCAGAAATTTGTCTGTTTTGTAAAAAAGAACGCAGTTGTGGTTTCGACACATTCGATCTCTGTGTAGTTCAGTTTTTGGGAGAGCCATTACCAGGAAGGTAGCTCAAAGACAATGGGATGGGATTGGAGTCCGAAGCCCGAATCTGAAGCCAAAGCAGTACTGCGACTTCATTAATGGCGACTGTCGGTAGAAAGTCGAATGACTGTCTATTTGAATGTAAGTCTGTCACTGAAAGTCGACTGAAATTCGCTTAACCTTAAAACGGTCACCGATGGGCTGATGACAATCCGCATCAAGGTTTTAATTGCCAGCCGATAGAGGTTAGCGACGCCAGTGCCAAAGAACGCTTCTATGAATTTATGAGTAGTGTCCTAAAACGTACTTGGCGATCCCATGTCAAAATAGGGAATAGAGGAGAACTGTAGCAATATTTTTGCTATGCAAAGCTTATAAAAGGCACCACATCCTACGTGAAAAATTAGGCGGCAGCGCGCCCACGTTTCCCACATCATGGCAGGCACAACGAAACCTGTCTGCCTACCCAGATCAAAATACGACAATCCAGATTCATCACATTTTTATATACGTAAGGCCCTTTAGAATTTTAAACTTCCGGGCATTTAGAGGCTCCCACATCGATCTAGTAGAAGCCAAGCTAAGCTTGCAAATAATTCCTACAGTCCAGCAACCGAAAACACTGTAAGAAAGTTCGACTTTGAAAGGCTGGAGTCGTAAACCTGAAGACTGCGTTTCAATTAATCTTACAAGAGGTTCCGTGCTGTCATATTCAAGTTCAGAAGACCAATGGTCGTCAAAAGTGTAGCTCGTAGCCTCTGTCGAGTTGAAGCCGAAGGAAGAAGTCCATTACCTGCGATTTGACGTCGTTGATGGTGCTCTCAGTATCCAAAATCGCAGCTAAAGTGCTATTGTACACAAGACGGTCGCTACAGGCCTGCCTTTGCAGTTTTCCCGATGGGAAGGTAGCAAAAGTTTTGAATTTATTTGCCATTTGCAACCCCGTTTTCATGGTGTAATTCCGTCAGTTACCCTTGGCCATTTAATGTTCCTATCTGACCACCACTCTCGTCGGTTTCCATTAAATTAAGTTGGAATGTTCCTGTAGTTAGAACCAGCGGATCTTTCCCGAATTTTATCAAGAAGGCTAAGTGGGAATCGCCAATTTTTCCCCGAATTTTATGCAAAAAGCATGATGAGGTTGTAGGTCGAAGATCTTCGGGGTTGACGTGTGAGCTTCTTTCCGTCTTCGGAACTTCCATCGTCTTGAAATAAACGACACATTCGAAGAGCTCCTTATAATGAAAACCATCCAAGGTAGGACCATCGGGACACGTTTTGGGGGCTTGAAAAATAGAGAAAAAGCCCAGCAAATCAGGCTATGCTTGTAAAAGGCTTTGAGAGGTTGCTGCAAGTCGGGCTAAGTGAATCTCTGTTGCGATTTTCAGCTGATGAGCTACCAAAGTGAAGGTGGGTCTTCCTAGAAGTTGTCCATTTGCTATTCGATCTTTCACGTGAAAAGGTAGCTGAATATAGACGGGTTTTCGGATCTTCTAGAATTCAGAGTTTAATTTCAATATTTTGAGCACAGCTGGACCTCCAAGACGCTCGGTTTTCTCATCAGCATTTCGGATTTAAACAGCCAGAGAACTCTTAGAAGCGTTTTAGTAAGGGGCTTTTCCATGCAGGGGCGATTCCTCTCAGTTAGCTAGTTTAGCGGCGCTAAACCAAGAAAATAAATTGAAATACATATACGCAAAATACAGCAAATAACGAGGTTAAAGTAATTATGAAGATTAATAATTGCAATAATCAATGACATACTAAATAACAAAACTATCATTTACAAATAATATTTGCCTACACAAACACACAACACATTACTACCATGCAATAAGTTTCACTTGAAATACTCTTTAGCGTTACAACTTGCGATACCGCAAATTCCCTGCCTGTACGAACACACACAATCTAAAACTCCCATAGAAAAGTCTCCTGCTTGTAGCATTTTAGCGTAAAAAATTGCGCTACCGAATTGCCTACAATCTGTATAAGTGTGGAATTTGACTACCTCTACCAGTCGTAAGCAAAGCACAGGAAAATATACGGAAGGGTAAGCGCAAACAAATGCGATAGAACTTGAAAGTAGAGTGTAAGTGTAAGCAAGCAGGTATATTTTGCGCGTTATCTTTTTTTGAACTTCTGTGTGTTTCTCTTTCTAGTCAAATTGCAGTAAGAATGTGTCGTTGTGTTCTTATTTGACTGAATTAATAGTCTTATTGAATTCCATACCAAAAGTAAAGTGTGATTTGTAATTTTATATTTGCGTGTATTATAAATATGAGTAAATACATGCGTTTTTTTTTTTTTTTTTTTGTTTTTGAGAAGTGAGCACGTAGCTAACCCAATGCTTAAGACCAGGAATCGCCACTGTTTCCATGGACTGCTGAGTACTGAACTGCACTAAGAGGATGAGCCCAAAAACCGCATTTATTGAGAGCGTCGTCGGTAAGAATTAACAAAGTTGAGTCGAGTTCCGCTGCGTTTGCCGCCTTCTCATAGTAGCACTGCCGATGTGCCACTAAAAAACCTGTAGAAACAAGATGGCTGACTCAGAATTGATTTCAACAGACAGACATGGATAGGAAATTAAGAGAAATAGATGGGAATTTGGAATTTGTCCAGAATTTAGCGGTCGGACTCTACTTTACTCCCCATTCAATGGGCAATGCGTTCCCCAATTTACATACATACGATGCCTCCTTCCTCATATGTCGCTTGAATACGACTTGAACCCACCCCCTATGAGTTGACAACCTCTCACAAAGACGCAGAGATTGCTCTGCTCTGTTCTTCCCTGATCCAGTGACATTACCATCATCTCCACTTTATTGCGGTTTCCTTCACAGGGAAAACAAAAGTCCAGCTAGTAAAACCATCCAAGGACGACATCAAACAAATTAAACATATTCCCCCCGAGAGCACCCCCTATCTGGTTCAGAAATCGCATCGTAATCCTTATTTATGACCGACAACCCAACTCGCTCTCATATAACTAAACAAATTTCGCAATAAAATTGAAAATTAATGTCAAAATGCCGTCACACAAAAATGTCAATAATTCAAAGTCCACAATAAAAAAAAACTCGACATCACACTTGCTCGACACATTTCCCTTCCACTACACTACACTTTGGCCCGTCGCCTCTTGTTTGACAGGAGCAGCAACAGTAGAAAAAAAACCACCGCCATATAGATTACTTGCACGAAGGAGAGAGAGGCCGCACCGGAACACAGGGATCACGAGTTGCCATGGCAGCCACCGTGTGTGTCATTGTGGCGGATATATTTCCATGAGATTACACCATATCCCAGCCGCGCGCCGCCATCATCCTCTACCGGAAATTGCGAATTGTTTTTCACTTGGCTAGGTCAAACGTTGACACAGTCGCCCTACCCCTTGCTACATGTGTGCGAACCCATCTATTTAGCATTACTTCAGTTTTGTCTATGCACATGTGGTTTTGATACAAAAAATCAGTTTCTTTTTTTTTTGTTGTCCTCTTTCAATTTGTGTTGCAATAAATAATAATCGGGCTTCTGAAGGATTCATCAGACTATAGATTGCATCTGCGCTGGCACAGAGTGCCGGTGGTGGTGGGGGTAGCTCATGATGGCTGATGTGGAATACAAATTTCCTGGTGTAACTAGAGCGGAAACGCAGTGATTTTAATTATTTCCTTGCGGTGAGTGCCGGGAGACTGTGGGAGTTGCGCTCGCATACAATATGAAGAAAGTTTGCGCACAACTATTGCCACAAAAGACCTTTTCAGTTATGGAAAAGTTGCGTCAAATTCAAGAGGCGCCGTGCGAAACAAGGTGAGAAAATACACATATACTGTTAAGGACTCTTTCTTCATCGTAAAGCTGTCCACTCTGGGTTAGAATGGCTGTCAAGGTGCCTGATGAATTCAATTAAATTAAATGTCAATCACAAGCGAAGGTCCTGGTGCAGGTATTTGTGGAAGTAAAGAGGTTTTCTCTGTCTCCTTGGGAGGGTGCGTCAATCAGAAATAGGCCACAGACACACATGATTAAAGATGAGGTAGCTCTCGTAATGACAGCTGTCAACAAAATTCAAATTAGCTGTCAGATGACGGTTTTTTTTTTGTTTGGAAAGTCAGTAAACTTTTGCGTTGCATTGTATAGGACAGTTTGATGAAGTGAGGTGTTTTTGGAAAAGAACTTGGAAGTATTCCCGTCTAGAATTCAGTTATTCCCAACGTGGAATATGTCTCCCTTCGCAATTTACAAGTGCTTGCTTGTAAATCGAGAAATGCAGGTTCAAACCCCCGCGGGGGACTCTACAAGACCACAAAAATGTGCACGACTGGGTCACACGCAATTTGCTCTTTTACATCTTAGTCGCTGGAAGGCAAGTGTAGAGCTAAATCAACAAGCCCTCTTCCAAAAACGAAGGAGGCTCTAAAAAATACCACAATAATCAAAGTCCTGCTTAAAAGATGCGAAGCCACCTACCAACTTTTAAAAACAATATTTGTGACTCTGTTCAACCTCAACTGGCTGTCAAAGTCTTGCTTAGCGGGTGAAAGTGAAGTGAAAGTGGAAAGCCCCTTCAAAAGCAGGTGAAGTATCCTCGACCGCTTCGAGAGGTAAATTCTTCGTTATAACGACGAACTGGCGGCACAGCGAAAGAAAACGACGCCAAAATCATTCTGCGACGTCATTAGAGCAATTGTCATTTAAAAAGCAATTAAAAGTGAATTTTCCGCTTTTGCTTTTTCGAGTGGAATTTGAGTCTTAGTTCTACAGGATTCGGAATCCATAAAAAGAAAAATGTATGACGCACTCTCTAAGGAGAAAAGCCGAAGTGGCGTATTTTCCAATATAAAAAAATGCCAACAGCATATTGTGACGCGATTTAAATCAATTTTATTTAAAAGAACAGCAAAAAGTGGACAAGAAGAAGATCTGTATCGTTCGCTTATTTCTAGGGTCGTATTTTTTAGGGCAGGCACTAAATGATCTGGTTAGCCAAAGATGTCAAACTACTGTCAACCACTGGATGAAGTCAATCAGCCATTTTTAATTTGCAACTCACTTTTTGCTTGTAACAGTGGACCCTATATGTCCATGTCGATATTTTTTATAGATGGAAATTCTGTGTTGTCCCTTATAGAGAGCAAACGTTTGCATCGCAATTCCATTGAAAAATCGGCTTCAAGTCTCCACCTACAACCGAGAATACCAAGACCAAGACCAAGACCATCGTCAGAGTATTTTCTGCTAAATGGATATGCACTCGCATCAATCAGCTCAAAAAACATAAACAACAACATCAACAACAACAGCAGCAACAACATCATGAAGCAAACGCATCCAAGGATAAAGTTAAAGGAAGCTTTCAAAGGAAATGGTCGAGAATATCCTTTATCCCGGTGACAAAGCATTTTAGCCAGGAAATTGTGCATGAAACACGTTGTGACGAAAGTGACAAGTCGCCCTCCACTATGCACCAGTTGGCACCTAGGTGCAGACGCACAATGGATAGATTTTAGAACTGGTTTAGGGGAATATTCGACCATGAATCGAAGGTCCGTCGAAAGAGAATTCGATTTAAAAATGAAAGGCTTCATAGGTTTTATGAATAAGTGTCCATTGCACGTTTTAAAGTTTAATTTATGATAGTCCCAGTTCTAAAAATAAACCTCAGTCTTTTGGAATAATTAACTTCTCCGTCAGACTTTGTAATTCCATTGTCACTGTCTCGCACAAACGGTGTAACAAGTACCATCCGAGAGTGGCTGTGCATAAAAAAGGGCAGTAATTGCAATCCCTCAGAGAAAGGGATTTTTTTTTCTTCTCACTTGACTTTCAGTGTGAAGGTTATGTTGGCTTGGTGGGTATATGAGGTTCAGTACCTCAAGTGTTGGGCACACTCTGAAGTAATGCGAAGTGAATAAAGCGAATTCAAGTGGAGACTCTCTAATGAGGATTTTTTGTCCTCCATTGTGATGTGAATGGAATTAATTTAACAAAATGGTTTTAAACGTTGGCAACAGATGGCAGCTCAGGAAATTACTCACTTAGGCTGTTCCTGGACTATGATTCACTTTGGTATTGTAGCTCCTGTAAATGAGGCACTGCAGGTTGGCGACATTGTTGTCAAAATATGAAATATCCCTTGATTGGAGAAGGGGCTAACGTGAAAACAGCAAGCATGGGTGTGTGTCTCTGCTAAATGTGCTCCTAAAGTCAGGCGACAACAACGTGCTTTAGAAAAAGGTTCTCGCGAAACTACAAGGTTTTAAAACCATCTATTTGATGCAGATGTGAACATATGGACCGCACAATTCCCCAATTTTTTGCAACGAAGTTAGGACGCCTTTTAGCGGTTTTGGCGTTGAAGAAAGTCCTATTCCTGTAGGCGGTTTTTTAAGTATTATGCTTATAGTAAGGTGGACGTAACGAGGTAGGTTTAGAAAGCAAAAAAGTTGGCGCAACGGGTTATATATGTAGGACCCAAGACCAAATCTTGTTTTTGAAGCGCAATTGGTTCACACCTTTGCTAAGTGTGCACTTGAATATAGACAATAAGGATTCGGAGAGGGAAATCCGTTTTTAAAGGGAAAACCCTTTGCTAAGTTTGCCCTGAATTCTGATAGGGAAAATTATATTTTTAAAGGGGAAACCGGTTCACAACTTTGCTAATGCTGCCCCTGAATTTATGCACCAACGATTTGATAGGGAAATTGGGTTTAAAAGGGGAAAAGGGTTCACGCCTTTGCTAAATCTGCCCCTGAATTTATGAAACATCGATTTGATACAGAAAAGTCGTATTCTGAGTGCGAAATTAAATCTGCCCCTCAATTTATTAAACAAATATTTGATAGGGAAAAATCGTATTCTGAGTGGGGAATCGGTTTTTAAAGGGGAAACCGGTTCACGCCTCCGCTAAATGTGACCCTTTAATTAGAAAACAACGATTTGCGCCGGAAATTCGTATACTGAAACTGAACTCATCCATAGCCCCTTCCAACGCCAAAATGACGACGGATAAACTGTGTGGCAGATGAGTGGGTCCACATTCCCTTTCCTTCAAAGAAGAGATCGATGGATAAGCTGTATGAAAGAGATCTACCTTTTTCTTAGTACCACAAGTTCTCAAATCAACTGAAACAAACTCCCAGTTTAAGCGACTGCCTGCCACCAGTGATCAATCCTTCAAAGGGATTATATAAATATAAACGTCTTCCGCCTTCAACTCACATATATTTACCCCGACCACTTTAGTCACTCCTTGATTAATTGGAATTCATTTAAAAAGGAAAAACTCACATCCCCCTTGGATTTGTAATCTACCTCTCCGTCTTTCTTTAAAAAGGATATATTCCTTGGTTAAATCATCCATAAAACAGCAAGGACGTAATGGCAAAAAAGGGAGAACCGAAACGTTAGTAATATGAAAAATCTTCCCCCCCCCCTCCATTCAACCAGCACTTACGGGAGCAATTAGAATGATTTATTCGCAGCCATTTCGTAGAAAAAAAAAGAAAAACTTTTCCATTTTTCCAACCCTCCATTTAGCGATTAATTAGACCTCCTCAATAGTTAACCGCCGCACACTATTGCCATTGGCAAATGGGAAGTGTTCCTGCTTAAGTGGACGTACTTTGATTTTGTGGTATATCCCGAAAGCCCAAAACGCTATCCGCCAAGTTTTGCAACTTTCCCTTCTCTGCGACCAATAACTCATTTCCATTTATTTTTTTCCACACAACGCGCGCGCATGTATCCTTTCAAAAACTTTACTGGCATTATGAAATCCTGTCCCGTTTTAATTTCATACCGGAAAATACACAAGTACATTACAAGGTTTGTAATGATTTTTAAGGGTTTCCGCTCTCCACGCTGGCTGGCTGGCCTGCTGTTACCACCAGTGTCCAATGTGAATTTTAATGAGTTGCCATTAAATTGAACACACAGTATGATACAGAATTGCAGGCGAGCGAGAGGAGAATACGTTTTAATTCGGAGCGAGTACGAGTGCGAGTACTTGAGCACAATCGTTACAGCAGCCGTTTGCGACTTAATGGCGGTAGGCACTCGCACAGGGTTGTGTTTTGTATGGCAAATGCCTCGATAGTAGCAATAAAGGTTAAGTAGTGGTAATTTGTTGTTATGCGATCGTTAACAAGAATTTTTATGGGACTCTCTCGATAGAGGCGAATCCATAAATTAGCGGCTGTTGAGATGAGGTCTTGCAAATTTCAGTAGAGTTGGCTTAATGGCTTTGTTCGATTTTTCTTTCGAAAGTGAAGGGGCTGCCGAAAGGAGTTTTGTTGTGGAATTTTTTACTTGCATTTGCAACTCTGTAAGGGCGGGAGATTTTTACGGAGGTTAGGTCCAAGATAAAGTGCTTGGTCTGGGATGGGATACCTGGAAGCAGCGTCACCGGGATGGAAGACTGCGGAGTTTCAGGCAGAGACTCGTCAAAGAGCGGAAGACAGTTGAGATTTAGTTCAGACTTGTTTTTCGAAGCAGAAAGGGTGGTCAGAAAAAACGATCGCAACAATGCTATAACCCTAGCCAAAGTCAGTCCATACTTTGGGAAGTGGGCTATTCCGCGCTGATTTGGTCCTCGATGAGACGCTTATCGACCGAAAAAAAATACCAACCTTTGCGATCTTCTGGGACATCGCTATAGCCTGGAGATCGGAAAAGAAACGACACCGAGCGAGACTTTCACTGCATTAGAGCAACAGCTCCTGATGTGACCTTACAGCTAGAATGTAAATGACCTATAAACGAGTATACTCTCGAGTGATTGTCAAACATTTCCTAGAGAAGCTGTAGTTTGAAAATGGCTTCAAAGTTGGCAAGTTTTCGGGCGGTTGCATTCGAAACCCCTCGCTCAGAAGCTCTACATAGAAACCAATGAACAGCCGGGACTGTCAATATGTTATATCCATCACTCAGCGGCTTGTCGAATGACATTGAATTTGTCCTAAAAGACGTTTCCTCAATTCGGAAGGAGGTACAAGTCCGGGTCTGTCGAGAAGACACATGCAGTCACGTCTTACATAGTTTGTCCGGAGCTTGAAGAAGACACCAACAGGTGTTTGGATCCATCGGTGATACGGAGCTGCATTTAAAGCTTATACTTTCGTATCATATTTTGTTGGGGCAAAAACCCCACACAAGCTTTCATTGTACGTTATCTTAGCTCAACGATTTGTGCGACTTTTTAGGATACAGCGAGTAGGGGCTCTCATACAAGGTGGGTCAAAAGACATCACCCTATTGGAAGATGCTCTTATTTTTGCAAAGGGCCGCCAATGTCAAATCTGTTTTGACATTTGTGGACTAGACAGATGTATATTACAAGTGAACGAGCCATGGAGCGATACACTCCCCAAGAACGCGGAATAATCGTGTCTATGTTTTTGCGTAACAATTCGTCTGTAGTGTTGGCGCAGCGCGAATTCCGTCGCCGATTCCACGGCCGTCCGACAACGACTGCGCAAACACTGCGCCGTTTGGTCACCAAACTTGAAGAGTATGGGACCACACGAGACGTTGCCAAGAGTGGCCGGAACCGGAGAATATAGCCGCTGTTGACGAGGATGTCGAACTGTCGTAGGAAACATCGACCAGAAGCCGTGCCTCGCAATTAGCCATCAGCCGGTCGTCCCTTAGGCGAATTTTGGTCAAAGACTTGCGCATGTTCCCGTACAAAGTCCAGTCGGTGCATCTGCTGCTGCCTGTCGATCGCCAAACGCGTGTAACCTATGCCCAAGCCATCCTAAATCTCGAGGACGAAGTATACGATTTTTCGACCAAAGTCATAATGAGCGATGAGGCTCATTTCCACCTCAGCGGGTAAGTGAACAAGCAAAACTATCGCTTCTGGGGCACCGAAAATCCACGAGTAATGCACGAGGAGCCATTACACCCGCTCAAAGTTACTGCATGGTGCGCTGTTCACGCTGGAGGAGTCATCGGGCGAGAACGCCGCTGGTCAAATGACAACAGTGGACGGTGCGCGCTATAGGGCCATGTTAAGCGAGTTTTTTCTGCCGCTATTGGACGAATTAGGACTGGAGGACATGTGGTTCCAACAGGACGGAGCTACGGCATACACTGCGCGAGCCACAACCGATATTAAGAAGGCGGCGTTCCGGGGTCGCCTCATCCCTCGTTTTGGCGATTTGCACTGGCCCGCAAGATCGCCCGATTGAACCGTTCCAGACTTTTTTTTGTGGGGTTTTTTGAAGTCCCGTGTTTACGTGAACAAGCCCGAGACCCTAGAAGCGTAGAAGCCCTCAAGGACAACATTCGACACGAGTGAGAGAATATTTATCGCCCGCAGTTCTCGCCGAAGTGATGAAAAATGCCATAAAACGAGCCCGTATGGCAATCAATTGTGACGGCGCCCATTTGGCCGATATCATCTTCTCGACTTGACCAATAAAATTCTAAAGGTTCAAGTAAACATAATCAAAAAGCAGAATCGAAGTTTTTCATTTAGAAAAAAAAAATGAGAGCCAAACTACATCGGATGACTTCTTTTGGCCCACCTTGTGTTTATGTCTCGTCTTATTTGGTATCACAATGGACCTACAACTCCGGTGTAAGTGTGCCTCGGCAAATGTAAGACAGCCACCTAACTAAGCCTTCAATAAGTCGGCCGCAAAATCGACAGAGCCTGTTAGCGACAATCGTCGTTAAAGCTATCCATCTCCAATATCCCCGCACCCGTGCCATACAAAAAAACACAATTCCACCTGATACCTCCTGACAATAAAAGACCCCCCCCCCTCTGCGCCGTAAAGCTTTAAATTTTCTCTACCGCCGGACGGAACTTAATAAATTACTCTGCCATCTGATGATGCCCAACAATGATGTTGTTGATGATGATGAATGGACACCGACATACAAAAAGTGAACAACAAAAGTCCTGCTTTCATTTGGCGGGGGATATAGAGAAAACAAAGCAATTACAGCAAACTCCGCAGCAATGTGAGGGGGGGATTAAAGGACATTCCAGTTGTATTGTATATTTTCTCTGTTTTTCTTCTCCTCCGTTGTCTACTTTCTTTTAATTATCACTTGTCATTAGGAAATCCATAAAAATATCGTTTGACATGGCTGCCCTTTTTTTCCCCAAACTCCCCTTTTTTTATGTAGGTATTTCTCATAACTGGTTTTTCTTTTGCCGAAAGTTCATCGCAATAAAATGATAAAAAAGGTAGATATACTCGTAACTGGGCTTTTTAATTTGGGAGAGCACGTTTTACAAACAAAGCGTGTACCTAGGTTTGAATGGGTGGCCCTGTTCGCATGAGTTAAACTCAGTGGCAGTCCAGTTGGTTTATTGACGTTTTTATTAAATATATTCAGAAGGAAAAGGGTTGACATTTATAGAAGGTTTGGTGAATTTAGAAATTTCCTTTTACTTCAATTTGAGCTTTTGTTTATGGGCAATATCCTTTTATTAATTAGGAATCGTGAGGTGGGTCTTTTTTTCGCCTGTTTATTGCATGGGGATACGTTCATTTGAATGAAAGTGAAGGCAGATGAATTTAAACCAGACTAGCCGAAGACAAGTTTGGGAGAATACAATTGGAAACTGGTGCAGGAAATTTGCGCAAAAATTGTTTTTTATTACCGGAGAGGGAAGGACATCTAAAACATACACGAATTAAAGATCAAACCTACGTTGAAGACCGGACTAAGTCCAACAACCAAAAGCCGCATAAAAAAATCACAAACAAAGTAGGTCCCAGGAATACTTGAGCTCTATAAGAGGAGCAATCTTAACTGGGCATCTATGAAGCTACAAAGAGAGTAGTTGCTACCTTTGAAGTTATTGCGTATTCAAATTCAAAGCCAGTTTATTTACGATTGCCTTCTGGCTCGAGGCACATCCCTCCACCCCTCCAGGTGGTGCTTTTAACTACAGAAAGACAAAGCAACTGCACAAATCATTTGCCTATCGGTGTTGGGCCATCCCATCTACTGGGCAATTCGTATTCAAAAAAGAAACCCCCACCCGTCAATAAATCTGTTTTATTGTTTGCGAGAAGTCCCTGTGCCAAGGCCCACCTCACTGGGAATTATTGCTATCTGGAGAAATTTAAAATCGCTGCTCAACACTGGGTGTCGGTGATCCTTATTGAATTTAATGCCCCCGAAACAGGAGGTCCCAACGAGATACTCATTTCCCTCAATGTCCTGTTGAGGTTTTTTTTGTGTTCCTGGCAGTTAATCAGTTACATGGACGAAAACAATATACGACACACTACCCCCGAGAATTGGATTCAGTTATCGATTAATCATTGGAATATTACACACCAGTGGGTTTATACCCGATGAATTATTCCCATTGTTCTTTTTTATCCCTTGTAACTATCTCTCCCGTGGGACGAAGAAGTCGAACGCGTTCTCCCTTTACCGATAAAGCTCGTAAACCATCAGTAGAAGGGGAGGGAATTGGCAACTGAAATAAAAAAAATATCGTGTGGGTCAACCCTTTAAGGCAAAGGTTCAATGGCCCGAAATGCATTTAGCTGCAGATACTTTGCCCAAGTTCATTAGGCACGGGTAATTGGCACATTAGTGTCATTCGCTCTGTGTGTTGACGAATTTCTGGCAAAGTGCCAGATGTTTTGCATTTGCACCATGCCACCTCAACACTGGCAGGACTATTGTGATGGATAATTTCTTGGCAAAGCTGTTTGCACGGTTTATGACTGGGTGCTTGCGTTATAACGACCGGATTTATGGGCATTTTCAAGAAGTTTAGTTAAAGTAACGAGGGGAGCAGTGAGAGGCCCAAATTTAATGTCGCACAAAGGGTTTTAGGTGGTGCAATCGTAAATAAGTGAGTGGAAATAAAAAGGTGTCTGTGGGGTGGTTCTATAATGGAGGAGGTCTCAACAGAAGTGGTTTCATAGAGTAACAGGTCCTGCCAGGGAAGGGCACCAGCGACATTTGTAGGTGAATACTTTAGAGGCGCAGGAGCAAAATATAGGGAACATGGAAGTGGAGTTCAAAAAGAGCCAGTGAGCAGGAGGTGTATGGTGAGGGGGCAAGAACTACCCTTCCGACGAGCTGAGCCGAGCAACCGCGAGCGTGCCGCGCCTTCCTCACCTGCATCGAAGATGCCTCCGTGGCTTATACCAAGCTCACAACAATGGCTGTCCGGTGTGCGATGTCTAGGTGAAGTAAGTTCGCACTTGCTCTTTACACAGAAGAAAAAAGTGCACTCAACACAACTTAGACTTTATCGCCTTGCTTGGAATGAAATTCCGTGGCAGCTTTTAGAAGCTCGCATGTTTTGAGGTAAGAACGATGCAGGAGGAACTAATCCGCGAATCGAACTATTCGCACAAGTAAGAGCGACTTGCTCTGTTTTAAAAAGGACGACGTGTAGACCCAAGAAAATCGAACAAAGAGTGTTAAACACGTCGGGTGTACCCTACAACAGCAAATAAAGTGCAGTCCTAGGCTATGGCTGAAGACCCAATAAAACAGGATTCTTTTGACCCAAGGAAGCAAATTTATATTTCTATGCTTAGCTTAGAGACTTCAATGGAATAAAACCGTCGGTAAGCGCAGATTGACAGCAGCAGCAGCTTGTGAGAACTAGTACAAGGCTTTCAAGGCCAGGGACTCAAGCAGACACTTGGCGGATCTAGGCAAGCATCCACCATCGACAACAAGCACACATTTCGAAGGGCAAACGTCGACTTTGGCTGTTAGATTCCAGTCCACGACAATGACATAAGAAACCTCTAAAATCCAAAAAAAAAACAAGTTTGTTTAATCCAAATTGTTCTTATATGAAAAAAAGTAGGACAAGAAACAAAGTGATTGGGAGTTTCCACGTGCGTTTCTTAAAAGAGATTTGTTTTTATATGAGCGTGTCCTATGTCCGTCGTTGACTGTTCTATTCATGCGTTTCTTATAAGCGATTTGTTCTTATAGGAGCGTTTCTTATATCCGTCATGGACTGTTTTATGCTACGGGTAGATTCAGAGCTCGAGAAGGCGCTGCAAAGAAGTAGGTATACGACGTTAGCGCACCTAAAGAAGTCAACATCCACAGAAAACGATTGAGCAAAGGATAGTCTCCTTTGACTTAAGACGCCAACAAAAAATGAGACGGACCCACCTTAGGCTGCCAGTTACCCCAGAGCAAGGGCCCGTGGTACGATGATGAACGACTGGTTCAAAGTGACAGAACATGCACTGTGTATAGTCACGACTCTGGTTTTTGCCCCAGGAAAAATAAACAAAAATCATCTGAACATTTTTACGACTTTAGAGTGTGTCTACCTCGGTTCTGAATTCGCCTTAAATCAATTTTGAACTGGCTCCCATGCTACCTAACCTGTTTCCAAAGTGAAACTCAGAGCACCAAAAAAAGTCGAGGTAACTGAAAAGCAACTGATTGGCGAACGGTTACCTACTGCTTGAAAAGAGAATTAGCCAGAAAGCCAAACAATGTGATTGTAGATTTTCTTTTCAAGCAGGCAACTGAAAAGCGACTCCAAAGCTACTCAAAAGCTACCTTAAAATTTAATTTCTGTATCAGATCTTGTCCAAGCAATCAAATTTGAGTAACTGATAACAATTTCCAGAAGCGATCCAAATTTCAGAGCAAAATAACAACACAATCGAGACTTTACATCTTCTCTGGCGTATACGCAACATTTTTATATGGGGGAAATTTGGTTAAAAAAAATTTATTTAAAAAAATAAAAAGAGGAGCGGAAATAAAATAAATTTATATATAATATCAGCAAATGTTTAATGTTATTGATAAAATTTTGAATGTTTTCTTTGTCATTTAATTTTGTTTCTTTTTTTTTATGAATTTCTTTTTGGGCGCATGTGTGCATGTCCAACAGACAAACACAAAAATTCCCAGTCCGATTCATTTCGT
Source organism: Cheilosia impressa (assembly GCA_948293265.1). Lineage (NCBI taxonomy): Eukaryota > Metazoa > Arthropoda > Insecta > Diptera > Syrphidae > Cheilosia > Cheilosia impressa. The sequence continues at coordinate 52,572,931 of OX411884.1, read as the reverse complement.
TCACATCAAACAAACAAAAATCCATCAAGAACTCACCTTTACCCTCTATTGGCAGATGATTACACTTCATGATCGCCAGCACTGCTTGAGCGATATTTGGAAATTCAATCAGTCCCGACGATGATCGCTCCGTTTTCAATGGGAATAATCGCACCGATGTGGCTGGAACTTCTTTAATATTGAATATGCCTATCAGTTGATCCTCGGTGAGACCAGGTGGTGTGTTGAAAAAGTGAAGAATCTACAAAAAAAAAAAAAAAAATAACACTCGGTATGAAAACTTATTTAAGGAGACAACTGTGCGGGGATAGAACCTACCTTACTCGGTGGTTGGATGCGATTTTTACTGGCCTGTGCCGGTGATAAAAATCGATTATTTTTCGAGCCAGTGTACTCCTTAAAACTGGGCGTATGGTCTGGAAGTAAGAACGGATTTATGACCTCCGATAGGAAATTCTGCTTGGAGAACGCTATTTGAATTTTGCCCGAAGTGCCAATGGGAATGTTGTTTAGATGCTGCACACAACGTTCGACCGCAACTGAATCACCCATTTGTACCATGGCTGTACCCTCTTTGGTTTTTAGGAATTTTATCTGCAAAAAAAATGAAAATGTTACTCATAAGGATGTGTTTTTTTTTTGCTGTGTGCAATTTACATTTTTAATGAATTTCGTTTCATTTTAAATAAAAAATAAAATATAGAAAGAAATCCAGGAAATGAAACGTGTTTCCTGCACAGCGTTCATTTGGATAGAAAAAAAAAAAATAAAAAAACGTACACCACTTCGGAGTGAAATCTTAAAAATACATCACCTCACGTTTCGCAGGAGTGGAAGGTGGAACCAGAGAGACAAGACAGCTCGTGCTAAATCAATTTCCAATTGAAATTCGTAACGCGCGAGAGCGAGGATGAGGACGACGACACAAACTCATCAATTAAATTATTTCAGTTCGTTTCGAAAGGTAGAGTCATGCTCATGTCACTTCCCTTCCACCTCACAGAGGAGGGGGTGGGGGAACTAAATTCAATATTCACTTTGGTCAGTACGGTTGGGTCCTTTGGAAATGCACTCGACATGACTGGTTACTCAAAGTAGATTCTTCACCAAAATTGACACAGATGTGTCCAGGGTTTTGGATGTTAGTTTGGGGTTTTTTTTTTATTAAATTGGAAATTGAATTGAATTTTTACTTTCATCAGAATGAGGTGTTAAAGTTACTTTCAAGGGGGATACATATTTTGCTACGCGTCCACTACGGTATGGTAGCTACTACGAACGAAAATTACCTGGGAGGAAGAAGATTGACCGAAGAAATGAGGTTCAAAGATCCGAGAGAGCCTTCGAGTCAAAGGAAAAGAAACCGAAAAAATGAGGCACTGCTCAGTTGGCATTGTCAAGTCAAAATTATAGCATACAAGTCATGCAAAATTGGTTTTGGTACCAGAACTACTTGACCGACTTACCCCATTTTTAGTACCAACCTGACGACGATAAAAATAAGTCTTCGTACAAAATTTCACTTGCCTAGGTCGATTTGTTTAGAGGCTATCCAGTTTTCAACAGACAGAGAGACTCATGGGCCTAATATTGATTTTGTATGGGAGGTACCAGAACTACTTGACCGACTTACCCCATTTTTAATACCAACCTGACGACGATAAAAATAAGTCCTCGTACAAAATTTCATTTGCCTAGGTCGATTTGTTTAGAGGCTATCCAGTTATCAACAGACAGAGAGACTCATGGGCCTAATATTGATTTTGTATGGGAGGTACCAGAACTACTTGACCGACATAGCCCATCTTCAATACCACCTGACGACGATAAAAATAAGTCCTCGTACAAAATTTCACTTGCCTAGGTCGATTTGTTTAGAGGCTATCCAGTTATCAACAGACAGAGAGACTCATGGGCCTAATATTGATTTTGTATGGGAGGTACCAGAACTACTTGACCGACATAGCCCATTTTCAATACCAACCTGGCGACGATAAAAAGAAGCCCAATCACCAAATTTCATTACGTCAAATAATTTGGGCGCTATTGTGCTTTCAACAGACAGACGGACAGAAAGACAGAAAGACAGACAGACGGACATGTCTAAATCGATTCAGAATGTGATCCTGATTTAGAATACAATACTTTATGAGGTCTTTGGTGACTCCTTCTTGGCGAGACAAATGTAATGACAAAGTGAATATACCTTCCTGTGGGGGGTATACAAATAAAGAGGGCCTCTCTGGGTTATGTCTGAGAAGTGTTGGGATCAATGGTCATTTGTTCCTTATTTTTCTAGAGTTCGGAAAGGGCCTGAACCTTAATCCAAACACCCCCACTCTCAAGCTGATTCTACTCGTCCTCGCCTAAGAAGAAATTCTTGCGTATGACCATAGAAAATAAATTTAAATTATGTCCACCCGAAAAACTGATGCGGCGTTTGAATTTCAGTGGTGGCACAACCCAAGGCTCGTGTACTTGCTAAAAAACACAGGCTCCTATGTGAAAATTCAGTTGAATGATAGTTATAAGTCTGTGCACCTTTTAAACCTCGAAACTCTCACCGGAGCCTTTTTCCTTTCTATGCGATTTGTAGGTTCATATCACTTGACAGATTTATCAAACTTTAACAATTGTGACGGCGTAAGTCAACCCTCTTTGATGTTACTCTGGTTAAATAAACCAGCTTTACGAATCACTGCTGTGCGAATCTCAAAACTCAGTCTTGAATAGTTTATTGAAAATCACACTGATGTGTTTCACCCTCACCTGTCAGAGACTTCACAAGGACTATTGAAACGACTTTCAATTATTGCAGCACCAATGCCCTTCGTATATCACAGGCATCTGGTAGTGCTGCCACTCGCAGCACAAGTCAAACATCTCATCCCGCATTTGTGACAGCTTGTCATCAAAGTTCGAAATCTTCGAAACAGAAAACTGCAAAAGGGAACTTGGTTTTTTTTTCTCTCTTTAGAAAATTGAAAAAAAACCCCATTGGAAACTCACGACTTGCCTGACATCTCTGACAATGCGATTCCTGCAGGGTTTACCTGAGGACGACAGAAAAAAATCGAACAACAAAACAGGAGCACAAGGAGTGAGAGAAACTGCCACCTGGGGTGTGTCTGTGTGCGGTTGTTGTACTGTTTGCCCAACCACCCATAAGAGATGGCAAATCAAAGCCAACAGGGATAGTGAGTTCTGTGCAGTAAATTTCCTGCAGATAAACTTGTGCTATACACAGCAGCCATTTACGACAGAGATTACCTGAATGTCATTTCTGTGCAAAAGTGTCAAATGGAATTTTTCGTTTTATTCCCGCAGGCAAAATTTGTCCTTTGTGCGGGAAGTGCTTACACCCGTTGGTGGTTCATTTTTTATATTTCCCCATTGTAAGGGAAATGTAAGTTTAATGGAAATGCGATGAGTGATTTTCATGCGGTAGCTGTAGAGATTTCAGAAGCAGTCTTTCTAATATTTATTCGAAGTAAAAAAAATTCCCATATAAAACCATTAATAATTACCAGTGCAAGGGTAATGCAGGTAAGTAGTTCAGTTTGCCGGTCACAAGTTGGAAAAACCATCATGTGGACCTTACCCAAAACAAAACCATTTCAAGACTCGACCTACCACCGGACCATTGGCAATGAAATGACCCATCAAAAACTGGTAATATAAGGTAATGCATGGTAATAAAAAATCAAAATCAAAGAAAGTAACAAACTATAAAACAAAAGAAACAAATCCCTATCAACCCATTATCGGGGGCAAATGTTTCAGCAAACTTCATTACCTATCGCTTCATTAAATTGCTACCCATTACCCATCAGGAGGCAAAACAAAACTTCCACTATAACGGAAATCAGCATTTTTTCTCCTACATTGAACTATTGTTCGACGCCAACCTAATCCTAATCCAAATCATAATTACTGCCATTTAGGTCCGTTTCTGTTTTTCCCCCGGATAGAACATCCTTTGTCTTGCCAGGGTAATGAGAAGGAATCCCATCCATTAACCCCCGGCTGTGCGAACGGACGGTTCTTGCCGTCAGATCGAGGGAGGTCAGATTAAAATGTCATTTCAAATCATTTTTAGTCATTTCTTGTGATATCTATACTTTCTGGACGAATGATTATTGCCGCAGGCGAAGGAGTTGTGCGTCCACCAACACTATATCCACTACAGTCGTTAAAACATCTGGTTTTATGGGAAATTTTTATGTTGGAAAATATTTAATAGCTCCGCCTGCGGCTCAGTCCTTAAACTAATGGCTAACAAATCGGGAATGATGACATGAAAGTGGTAATAAATTTTGACGCGCGTTAATATCTCATGAGATAAGACGGGTGGGTGGTGGTTGGCTTTCGCTACATTCTCTCGATTTGTGTTCGCTCGTACGCAAGGATGGAATTTTCCAGAGGCGCATGAATTAAATTGATGAAGAAATTGCTCCCAGAGATACGACTACGAGTACGAGGACGAGTATATACGACGCAAAGGGAGGGCAAATGCGTTCAATCAAATTGATGCAGTTGGTTGGAAATGTTTGCCAGGAAACGTAAATAGGTATCTTGGAAATGGTTTTATGTTGCGATAGGCGATAGGAGTTTCGAAGATAAATGAAGTGAAACCGACCCCAAAGGGCTGCGTTTGTAGATGGTTGTTGGGGTTTAGTTTTATGTTCAGACAGAGAAGTGACTTCCAAGGAGATACTGACTTTCCTGCTGATTTGAGCAGTCCGATGGCGGTTCAGAGTGACTTGATTGTGTACGGCTTTCGGTGATGCAAGGGTAATTTTTTTAGGTCAGTTGGGTCAGTTAATTCTGAGCTTTGAATAAATACATTACCACCCATTACCTTACCAAATTTTTGCGTAAATGACGTTTTCTTAGGTCACTTAGCTCAGTTAATTCTGAGCTTTGGATAAATACATTACCACCCATTACCTTAAAAATTTTTGAGTAATTAGCATGTTGTTAGGTCACTTAGCTCAGCTAATTACGAGCTTTGAATAAATACATTACCACCCATTACCTCACCAAATTCTTGCGTAAATGACGTATTTTTGAGTAAGTTTTCTTAGTTTATTCTAACCTTTGAATAACTATATTACCAACTTTGAATAGTCACATTACTTGCCATTACCTTACCAAATTTTTGAGTAAATTATTTTTTTAGGTCAGTTATCACAGCTCGAATGAATGCTTTCTGCATTCAAATGTGTTTCGTATTTTCTTTTCAAAAAAAGTCATTACCAGTGATTACCTGGAATTACGACGAACTTCAAGCCGGTTATTGTCTTTGTTTTACTTTTGAGCCAGGACACTGTCACAAATACACAACTTCCTCAAGAATGGATGTGAGAAGCTAGTCCTAGGGACCTAAATGTTCCAGTGGCGCCCTCTACTTTTTGTTGTTGTTTTTCTGTACACTTCGTCCGGATATGAACTGAGGACTTAAATCCGTAACAACAGCATCTATTCACATGTTCTCAGATATTTCCCCCTCTCATAGAGGAATATAATTTCTATTTGACGTAACGACGTGCCATTGTAGAAAACCGCTTCATTACACATCGCTTAAGTGTGTGCACTTTTTCAACGGATTTACCACGGAAAAGAGCAACAGCAGAAGAAGAATTAAGAAAAATCTTCATTAAAAAAAGAAATACAGACAACAGACATAACAGGATAATACACAAACAAAGACTTCGCATTTTGTATATACGTATAGCCCCTAGTAAAGCTGAAGAGCTAATTGCTTGACGTGACCTCGTTCAGTCTTGGTATACATACAGCACAGGATGAGCGCTTAACTTTTACCATGTTTTTCAACATTCACGTAATTAATTCTGTCCTTCCCTTCATCTGCGTTGTCAAGAGTCCTTACAATTACTATCACATGTGCGTAAATCCACCTGAGAAGTTTATGCCATTTTTAGTCGTTGAACAGGCTGCGAGGATGGGCCTGACAGTAAGTGAGCTGTAGCAACGGATCTGTACTTGAAGGCCCCACGCTGTTTGAATGATTGAGGTTTAAAATTGCAGTTGGGTCTATACGTGGGTGATTAAATTGACCAGAAATTTAAGCCCTAATTGTTGCCTGGATATCTTTTTTTCAAGCTCCTAGCAATATGTAAGTGAAATGTAATGCATAGGGTAATCGATTTTAATTTTAACAGAATGCAAACGCAACTTGATCTACAGCAGCAGTTTATAATGCTTTCCCACTTAAGAAACGAATTTCCGAATTCCATCACTTACCTCTCAGATTACCGCATGAGTTAAAAGTGATTACTCAGGGTTATTCTTGGCCAATCCGAGGATTTTCAACATTTTTAAAACTGCAAACAGCTGCATAGTTCAATAGAAAACATCTCGGACGTTTAAATCGATCGCCTGCTAAAAATTCAGTGGTCAAAAAATAAGCTGAATAAATTAAGCGTGATTTTGCTTCGCAAACAGAAAGCTAAAAAATCTCACGAAGTGAAGTCCAAGTGCCTTCACAGTTAGTCGAGCCCCAGTTCTCACCTCTGCGGAATGAGAGGAGATAATCAAGTGGCTGACTAATTAGTTCGCCCTCATCAGAAAATTGTACAGAAATAGCTAGCGAACAACGGAAACAAGTACCACGACGTAAACATCGCCATTAGCACAACCCATAATGGCTATTAAAACACTATAGGGACTAGGGGCCAGGCGGAACTGCAAAAAAGAAAGGCGCCCTGCAGTTCATTCGACCGCCCCTGTGCACTCAGAGCCTCGTTGCCACCAGTTCTACAAGGAATACGATTCTCATTAGAGAGCGAAATGAAATGACTCCTAGATGGAGTTCATTTTTTTTTTCCATTTCATTTTCAATTACTATTCCGTGAGCGGAGGAGCAGTATCTTCACGAAGGATTCAAGAAAATTAGCTTCCTTTGTGTCATAAGTGGATATTTTTATATTCTTCCTTTCTTGGTTGATTTTTTTTTTTTGTTACTTGCTCCTTGATTTTCGACGTCACTCCCCTTTCCTGGGTAGACTACCATTTCATTTCTAATTGCACTTAGCTTTAAGGAAGAGCGCTCTACTCTTATATAGGACGCTAAGGAAATTCTAGTGCGCCACAAACAACAAACAGCAACAAAAAAAGGAACAAACACGTTGAGTAGGTATTTCGCTATAGCACAAACAACAGAGCCAGAGAAGGCAACTTAAAAGGATAATGGTAGTGTTGTTAATTGCACACGCACACCATGCCAACCACCTTAGAGCGGAGAAAGCGCAGACAACACGTTGTATGACGATTTGCAGTACGTGCCACATAGTCATAGACCGTTTGTCATTTAAGTAAAACTGCAGGAACATGGAGGACGACAAGGACAATTTGTTGCCAATCCTCATCTACTAACTAACTGCAGGAGCACAAGAGGCAAAAGGAACTGCTGCTCGGTATTGTTGTTTTTTTTTTTTTTGCTGGCTCAGCTGGAGTATTGGAGGACGTGCAGGAAAAGAAAAATGTGTCGGGACGGGACAGATTTTTTTCTTTATAGAGCACCAACGCAGAAATGGCTGAACATTGTTGCTTAATTGCTGTTGCATACTTTTGCACACACAAACAGAGAGAGATCTGTGAATTTTCTTGTGCTTAGCAAATATCGTAAATTGTTGAAAGTAACTTTAAATTACTGTGTGTTGGCCGTTTGGCGTTGTTCCGAGGGAGGTGGTTAAATAATAACAACAAATGATGTTGTTCGGCGTTGTTATGGTATTTAATTGTTTGTAAGGTATACGCCGTTGGAGTTCGGGCAGCTGAAGCGATTTTTATCTCAATTAGGGCGAGGAACGCGTTAGGAAATTTGCTTCTATGGTAATTAGGGCGGGGGCTAATTTTTGAGGGAGAAAAGGAGGGGGAGTCAAGAGGAGTAACTCCGTTGAACCCTGTTTGCGGTTAAATCAAGGCCACGATGCTTGAACTTCAGCCACTTGGAAAATGGAAGATAGACTTGAATCGCAAAATTTTGAACCTCGCTTGAGTGTTGGGGTTACACTGGTAAGCATCGGAAATAAGCTGCAGATGAGCAAGAACTTTCTTGGGATACTCTGCCAGTCTTTGAAATGCAAAACAATGTTGTTCAAATGTCTGTTAGAAGTCTGCAGCTAGTCCTGCCCCTCAGAAGAAAGACTACTCCCTCAGGTCACAAAGAACTGATTTTTGTTTGTAGCGATAGCCAGGTAAGTCCTAGTTTTGTTCCCCTTAACACCCACGAGAGCGTACAACTCAAGCTTTTTGAATTCGGTTGGATGAAAGGCTTAATTTAGTTAATCACCATTGTCACCCTGGAGCCACAGTGGATCAGCGGTCAGATTCTGTATGGCGAAGCTCCCCAGGCTACGACATAAACTTCGCTTTCACTTCTTCTTAAGGGTCTCATCCTTATGACTCTACTACCATCTCTGGAACTGACTTTCATTGATGATTGGCGTTCCCGCAGACACGATCTTAAGCGAAATGGCTGTTAAAGCGACAGATACTCGTAGCACAAGGGCCGAAAATGCTGAGTGAATTGTACCTAAAATGGGTTAAAAAACACGTAGACGTCACGGGAAAGCCGGTCGCTTGTATTGGACCCTCGCTAAGCTTGCAAAATGTACCTTGCAAAGAACTTAGCCACCTATCGTGGCCCAAAAACGCAAATTTTATTTTTATTAATGAACATTGTTGTCAGGGCTTTACTTTCAATTCATTTCATCTCTTTCTTTAGTTCACAATATTTATGTAAAAAATATTGCCATTGTGATTTAGCAAAATTGTAGGTCAATGGTAAACGTTCCTAAAAGTACAGCTCGGTATCTATCACCCTCACTAATAAACAATCCTGTTCTTCGTCTGAAATATTCTTTAGGTCACAATAGCTAGTTTTGTATGGGAAGTATTACGATTGTGAGTTTATGCAATTTAAGGAGAATATTCAATTAGGCTATAAGAAGATAGGCAATACGCAGTTTCCACTAATTTCTTGTAAATAGTTTAGGTCACAATAGGTGAATTTGTATTGAAAACATTTCCATTGTGAGTTAGGGATATTGCAAGTCAATAGTAAACGTTTCTTAAAGTACCACGCAGTGTTTCTCATCCTTAAAAATAAGTTCTTTTCTGATCTTTGTCTTGTATGTTCTTTAGATCACAATAGTTAAATTTTTATGGGCAGTATCACCATTGTGAGTTCGTGGAATTTTAGGACAACACGAAACCTAGTAATAATGCGATAGTTCCTACGCGGTGTCAACTAAACCGATTAAATTTCTTAAATATGTGTAAGGTCACAATAGTAAAATTTGTAGGAAAACATCTCCATTGTGAGAGAGGTCGACATTAAACGTCAGTTTTCGAGCTACTCAGTACCAGTAGGTCTCACTTGCAATCATTTTCGACATTCACCTCAAGTTTATTGTAGGTCACAATAGCTTCTATTCAACTTGGTGTAACTACGTAAAACTTGATAACAAAAATTATTAGTGCTGCGCTAAAAGAACTTCATGATTGTGTCGCTGGGACAAATTCTTCACCAAAAAAAGACCCGCAGCAAATCACATTCCTCCACTCATCGACGGTCAATCGTGACCCTTTTTAAAACTAAAAATGGGATCGTTCTGGAACAGACTTCGCAAGGAGACAACACAAATATTTCTATTTCTAATATTCCCGCGTCATTTTGCCAGATTTACATAACCATTTGCTGCGTCAAATTTTAAATTAAAAACCGAATTGAGCTCGTAAATTCCAACAAATCGATTACGGAATTTCATTTATGCCGTTTCAAAGGTCACACCTTGGATGCAACAATTGCATCGCTTGAGTAAAAATATTTCAATTACGCAGATCTATAAAAGTAAAAATAAATATTCGAATATATTAATTGAAAATCCATTTCAGAGTTCAATTCGTGTTGCGGTCGTTTTGTCTGGAACCCCCCTCGCGCCAAGCAGACAATTCCCTGTGAATTGCATTGAATTGAACTCAATTCAGTTACGATGCACACGATACACGTATCTCGGTAGCTATGATTGAATAGGTACTTCCACACATATGGTCTCCAATGGAATATCTATAAATTTCGATTTAGAATCAGCGAGCCATTTACTGCATTTGGCAGTCCGATTCCAATACAGAGACGAGGCAATTGGTTACAGCTGCAAATAAGCGGTTTATTTTTTTACTGAATTCATTTATGAGACTGTTTTACTGAGCTCATGTCTTCTATAATCACCGTGCCTGCAATTAAGATCAAGAGCCGAATTTATTATTTACCAACCGTTTGTGTGGCACACTCCTACTGACAACCACTATTGGTAATGCATCTGAGCACTTGCATCCATCGGAGTATGATGTAGTGCAATGCAAAACCATAACCAGTGCTTGCGGTTTGGTTCGAGATACATTTTGGGAATTATGGAGAGAATGTGGAGGAATTCCTAAGTCAGAGTGTACACTTGTTCGCAACTTTGCCGCACAGTAAAGTTTCGCAAAATGTTGTTTCAGCAAATGAAATGAATGCTTACGTTTATAATTGCAATGGTTCGATGGTTGTTTACTTTGAGGCGGATTTGGAAATTCACTGCCAGACAGAGCTGCAAGTGGAAGCGAAAGTGCAATGGTTTATGGTGAAGTTAACATTTTACTGGTGCTTGGGTAGTTAACACCAAATGGGCTATTATGTCGTAATATTTGAAGTGGCAGCGATCAGCGAACGTCGGGGAGACTACGTGTGGGGAAATCTTGGAAGTCGTAGAGCCCTTAAGCTCTGGCAAGGCGTGAAAGTGGTCATGCTGGTCCTGCAAACCAGCCTACAGCGCAACTTCCTTTGTGGAGGCACAACTTTCTGTAGAGGTTTATCTGAAGTTTGGCTGTTTTCACTGCTTCAAGCTTAAATGTGCAAGGTGCGATATTCACAGGCGGATAAGGATGCGTATATGGTCTCTCAAAGCCAGAAAAGCCCTTAGTCCTCAGGAGAAAGCAGAGCGAGAGCTGCTCAAGACAGCGCGTAACAAGCTTCGATTTTTTATCAGTTACGATTACGAGTATTGTGGCTATTGCTTTTAGTAATTTCTGGCTTTTGACAACGATGACAAGATGACACCTTCATGGGCTACTCGGTCACTGTCAGGACTTTCACTGGAAACACATTACAATGGTCCCGAGGCGTACCAATGATTCGGAGAAGACGCCAGTCTTTGGAACGATGCATTCGTGTTTGATCCGTTTTTATATACAAGATTCCGTGTAAGGCACAAGAGCAATGATTTCCATTCTTCGCTGCATCGTCTACATGCCGCGATTTAGTCCCCGATGAGTTATACATTTCTATCAACTGAATGATCGACTGAATTTGCATACAAAATTTCTTTTTTACGAAGTAAACTACAAAAAAAAAATATGGCAACTCAAAAACGACTGATAGTTGACCAAAAAGTTACTCAATATTGACGCAAAGGAAACTGAAATTGCCAGAAAATTTTTTCGTTGCAAAAATCACACTTAACATGTCTCCAAAGTTTTACAAAATTTCTGTTTCATTAAGTAAACTACAAAAAAAAAAATTATGGCAACTGATAGTTGACCAAAAAGTTACTCAATGTTGACGCAAAGGAAACTGAAATTGCCAGAAAATTTATTCGTTGGAAAATCACACTAAACACTAAACAAAGCATCTCTCCAAAGATTTTAGCGACTAAAATCAAGAACTGAAAACTTGCCCAATGGCTCCCTACTTAAAAACTGACTTGGAGTCGGAAATGTGTCCAAGCAACTATACTTGAGCAGCCGCCGAACTGTGTCAAGAGGCCTTAGATCAACCAGAAGATGTAGTACAAAATTTGGGGCAAATTAGTTGCAGCATTAAAATTGAATGAGAAACAAACAGACTCTCTGGCGTATACGCAACATTTTTCCTATTTCTCCTTAGGAAATTCATTTAAAATGTGAAACTGTTGTCGAGCTTTACGCCGATTGGCAACTATAGCTGGCCAGATATTACATCAGCTTTGTAGACCACGTATCTGTGGTTAAATCATGCGAACGTCTGACGATCTGAGTGGCAGAAAACTTTCTCAATTGGGTATTCGGATGCAAAATTAAATTGGAGGTCACTTTCAATGAGAAGAAAAATAAAAACAGCCTTTCAAATGAATGACTGTAAGAAGCTAAGCCCTCGGTAAGAAGACACCCTCAGCTTAACATCCCCTGACAGTCTGCACTTGTCGAAATGGATTCCTAGCCTCACGGAACCTTCCTCGAATTTTAAATCATTTCTAATAAGCTTGCTGATCAGTGGATTGTGGACTTTTCTTCTGCATCGAACTGTTGTCACAGAAAAAAATTCGCCACCTGTTAGGGGAGTTCCAAATTAAATTTTAGAAGAACCAAATAAATCACTTGGACAGTCATTTCACGGGTAATTTCGAAAGTTCCACGGAGTCCTAGAGTCCTCGGTGTTAATGCGTCAATTATAAACTTTGTGACACGTGGGGATATACCACGTGTAATTCATCATCATCCTTCGTCCTTAATTCCCAGATAAAACTTGAACTAAAAACTTTCCCCCGTCTCCCAGAACTATCCGGCTTTAGCTGTGACACATAATTTATCAACAGCCCAAACAAAAACAACACAAAATGCATTAATTACCCATCCTCTTACAAAAGGACGAAAAAAAAAAGACGAAAACAAATTGCAATCCCAATCAATAAGACTCCATTCATCATCGGGGCTTGATTCTTAGGGGTTGAATGGATCGCAATTCTCTGGCTCCGAACCGAACTAATAACTGAGAATAAATTACCAGGCGAGTTTTAAACTCGTGCTTCGATAGTTTTTCGCAAAACTAAAAGCAAAAGAAAAATAGATTCCGTGCGCATCCTTAGAATTGATTGAAAATAATTCGACCAAGCATAAGGGACTGTGCAGAGCCCAACCACCCACCGCCAGTCAAGACAAGCACATTGTCAGTGAGTAGAGAAATGTTGATTGAATAGCCATCAATTTGGGCGTCCATTCAAACGTAGCCGATTCTTCATCATGACAAAATGATCCCTATTCGTCCGCACCGATGCGCTAGTCAAACAATAACGATGACGGCGACGAGATGATGGCGATAGTGTGTCCGACAGTGATGTGAATAGACCAGGCCGACGATGAGCAATGATACTGATTAGGGATAGGGATGTTGATGGAGTGGGGATACAAAAAAAAAAAAAAATGGTTGAAGGATAAAAGCTCCTTTCGAAGTCGATTTATGGGACGCTCTATTGACATGAAAAATAAAACCGCTGGTAATTAAAATGGCTGCTGACAGTGACCAAAGTGATCCTTTAAATTGAAACCTGTCACACTGGTGACTGTGACCGCCATCAACAAAAGGATAATCGATTGCGAGCGAAATTTTACAATTAAAATAACGACAACCAAAGCAAAGACAATTAAGATGCTTAAATTACCATTGCCACCACTGGTGACAGGTAATTGTGGTAAATTTACTTTAATACCGCCCAAGTGTGTCCCCAAAGACCGATGAAACGAGTGCGCGTAATCCCAACTGCATTGTATGCCTTTCGAGTTGAGACTCTTGATTAAAAGGGTGCTCTGGTCGCGTTTGTGTGCAAGGATAATTGGCTGGGGTTCGATTATAATGAGCAAGTAATGTGATTATCTGATTTAAATTCGCACGGGACTTGTTAAGGAGAGGGAGATTTATGTGTACGGTTCGCTACGAGTGTGAAATTAATTAATCGCCAGAGATAAGGATACCCCCGAGCTGCAAGGCGGTTGCGATTCAAGTGTGGGTGGTCTTGGGTATGGCCACAGGTGGTACCTATTGATTTTTGCAATTAAATTCTGGTCAAGATTTCAAAAAGGTTTTCTTTTAAAAAGCAAAATTGCTGAGGGGTTTTATTTGAGCTTTAACAATTACACCCGAACTGTCTGGTTTTCAGTAAACAACTGAGTGGATGTGGCTTTCACTCTCGTCCTTAAAATGCATCATAGGGTAGTTGACTCGGAAATACCCACTGATTTATAATATTGTTCCTGAAGGCGGCACCACACGAGTTGCTTAAAACTTGGCCAAGCAAGAGCGGAGCTACAATCGAAAGTAAACGTCTGACAAACCATCCGAGAGTACAACTGACCTTTTCAAATATCCAATTGGACTCGTCATAAAATTTGCAGCCCTTCTTTTTCGTGCCAAAAATGAAAAACACACACAAAACGAATCAAACGGTCACAAATACCTTATTTGTTAAACGACTTTCCTAGGGTCCAACTCTTGTCAAACTCTGTTTTAAAGGCCGAAAGACTCTTCGACTTGCAGTATCCCCAGAGCTTGAAACAAACTATTCTGAGGAGGGTCACACCTGAATTTGGGACCAACTCGATTGCTAAATCCAATTCCACTTACAGCTGGTCAAGTTTGGAAGCTTAAATTTGGACAAATGCTACAAAATTCCAATACCCAAGATGACAGATGCCAGCTCAAATTATGGAAATTGTTGCCATATCAGGAAAACTTAGACTTTTAGGAGCCTGCGCGGTTCCTCCTAGTAAGTGCTTCTGATAGGTACAAGCGAATTTCTACAAGTGTCACACATTTTTGTAACGCAGCGTTAAAAGTAAAATGCTTCAAAATGCACTTGTGCATAAAATCCGACGAAAAAAATTGGAAAATATTTCAAAAAAGCAATGACCCACCTTCATCAAAATACCCTCTTAATCTCAATCCAGCTGTTGAAGGCGTTCAATTGATTCCACCACTCGACAGCAAACGTTTGCGAATACCCAATATAATCCATCATGTTTTGTCATCTGCGTGCAAACTCTCACACACGTCAAATGGAAATCCGTAAGATAAATATTCAAAACCAGAGAGCTTTTTCCATTCTCTCCTTCCGAGGACAATGTGGAACTTTTAAGCGGTTTCTAGTTCCATCTAAGAAACCCTGACAAGTATTTGCCGACACCCACACACGACAAAGCAAGCCTCTTCAGAGTTTACAATTCGACAGAATCTCTCACAGTCCCCGTTTGTAAGACGTTTAGCAAACTGTAACAAGTGGATGTACATAGTAAGACAGTGTGAATGTGCGAAAAGGATTCCAGTATACCCAGTATTCAGGTTACCCGGAAACAATGTTCAGTTCGAATATGACGCCGTCTGTAACATACACCCATTGAGGGCTTAATCCATTACTATGATGATAATAGATGAGTTTTCTTCTTGTCCTTTGTGCAGGAGTGCAGTATCCCTGACAAAGGTACGTGTACACAAAGTATTGTGTACGTTCACACGGAAGAGGTGTGTAAGGCTCAATTTCGTATGACATGTGGGGAAAGTGGACGAAGATGAATTGGGTCTACCGAGACTCGGCTGGAGTCCAATAAGTGGCGACGAAGATGGAAAGAAAAAATTTCGTACATTGAAAGCCTCGCTAGTCGACAGCGGCCTAGAAGCCAATATGACAATTCTAACAGCTTTCTGTTGGGTTTGTGTGAAAAGGTTCTCATTTTACTTGTCACACTTTGTTACAGAGATATTTTACACTTGTCAAATTTTTAAGGAGTATGAAATTGAATTTTATTTGTTTCGTTAGAGTCGAATTTGACCCCTCTAAGTGGGGCGCTCTTTAAAAAAAATCCAGAATAGAGTGTTTAGTGATTTTTATCTTCCACTTATGTGCAGTCTTTGAAGTCTGAAAATAAAGCTACAGTATTTTAAGGAAAGAAAGAATAATAACTGCAGCACTGGTTAAATTCGAACCCTTTTTGACCCCTCTAAGTGGGCGCTCTTTGAAAAATCAAGAAACTAGTGTCAAGCAATGTTTGTCTTCCACTTCTGTGCAGTCTTTGAAGCCTTTAGGTGAAGCTAGACTATTTTGAGGAAAGAACGTACAACAATTGCAGCAGTGATTTAATTCGAACCATTCTTGACCCCTCTAAGTGGGGCGCTCTTTAGAAAATCAAGAAAATAGTGTCTACTAAGTGTGTTTGTGTTTGGTCTTACACTTCCGTTCAGTTGAAGTCTTAAGGTGAGGTGTAGTATTTTACGGAAATAACGCATTGGTTTCATTCGAACCAAATTTGACCCCCATAAGAGGGAGCCCTCTTTGAAAAATTCCAAAACCAGTATCAAAAAATGTTTGCTGCCCATTCCTGTGCAAAGTTTGAAGACTCGAATTAAAGCTTTTCTTAGGACAAAATATTTAAAAAAAAAACACCTAACCAGTTCTCTAAAGAAATATTATTTTGTTATTGTTATTGATTTATTTTTATGGAAAATTTTCCACTTTATCGCGACCAACATTCATCCATTTATTCTCCAGATCAATGTAGCCACACCCCCAAGATATATATTTATTTTATAGCTATTTACACTCACTTAATCCATCAACATTTCATTCGCCTATGCCTCGCATCAGCATCAGCATCCCTAATCCCAATGGGGAACTTTTAATACAAAAATGAGCTGGCATACTTCAAAGATATGTTGATAAGCTGTTAGCTTCCTTGTTGTGAAAACAACTTTAAGTGCCTATCCTTCCTCTAAGTGCCTATCTTTCATGAAAAAAAAACCTGAAATGAAACACTGGCGTAAAAAAGACGTGCGTCTTTCGAGGACGAACATTTCCATTCTAATAGAAATGAATTCGGCGAAATGTAAATACAATCCTTTCCCCATTAACCACTCCGCTTTCCATTATCTATCTGATCGTAAAAATAAGTAAGAACGTCCTCTTAGAATAATCGCATGTGGTTGTTCTGCTATAAAAATACTCGGCAGGGATATCCAATATTGTATCGTCCTTAAATTTTTCTTTATTTGAGGTGTAGACACGAAAAGTCCCTACACGATATGGCTTAATAACTCGCGCATATTTATCAAGTCACAATAGCTCACTTGACGTGGAATGAGCTTCGTTACTTTTCTCCTTTGTTATCCTTGACGGCGAAGGCACATTGCCATGGGACACAGTGCTCGCCTTCAGGTGACACAATTTCATTTTCTCAGCTTATAAGTAGGCAAGGACGAAAGTTTTATAATAGAAAATGTGGAGGAAAGCAAAACAAGCCCAAAGGCAATTTGGTTCAAGGACTTAGAGCGTTGACTCTTTAAAATTTGTAATCAGCCCCGATTTGATGTGGCTGCGATTGGATTTGAATGAACACTTACCCTGGCAACGTTCCCATACAGACAGACCAAGTTGAATAATTTGTCTGTGTTCGATGTTTCCTGATCCAGACCATAGACCATCATGACGGCGCCCTGTAAATGATGGAAATAATTAGAAGGGAATTGGAACGAAAAATAATTAGCTGTGGGTAGGGGAAGGGATGAAAGTAGAGGGGGTTGGAAGAAGGAGGTAAAATTTTAATTAAACTATTGGCCTTTAGTTTCATATAAACCAAGCTCTAGATATAGAAAAACAAATCATACGCATCGAAGGCTTTGCGGAGGGGCTTGGGAGGCATATTCTACCCAAAAGTCACACAAAATATGTTGCAACTACCTGACATCTAGTGGCAATTCCAAAAATCTCATTAATCCAAGAGATCGCATCTCCATCCTGACATTGAAGAGCAGGGTTTCTATCTTGGCTAAAACATTTATGTAACTTTCGTCACTATCCACCTGAGAGTGGCGCGGAATATTCCTCGCCGGCCCACTAACCTTACCTAACCAATCAAATCTTCAGCCAAAAGTCCTACAAACCCACAGCTCAAATACCAACATTTTTAAGGTTGTCCACTACCGGCTTTTAATAATAAACGTCGAACCACCTCTGCTTATCAGAGCCCCTTGGGATGGCTAAGAAAACAGGGAAACCTGATGCGAATGTTGTTGCCTTGAATATCCCCAAACTTTCTGACACAATTTGTATATAAATTGCGGTATTAGCTGGAAGTGCCGCCAGCTGTTCTTAATGAAGTATGGTGTACCACAGGGCTCTGTACTCTCTACCATATTTTTTCCCTTAATGTGGGAGAGTTAAAAGCTTGCGGAATTCGAGTTAAAAATTATTCCAATGAGTTTGACCAAGCTCGATCCATTTCTGAATATACAGCCCGATTAAAAAAAGGCACCCGAGTAAGGTCAGCCAAGTTTTTTGAATTGGAGTGTCTTCCAAGTAGAAGAAGATGAAGACTTTCTTGATCGATAGCCAGGCGGCTATAGACAAAATAAATGCAACGGAAATAGAATCGATTCTTGTAAGGGCTGTCTTAATAAAGGTTTCTGGAACACCGCCCAAGATATCGCTCTTCTCGGTTTCTCCACAAGAAGGCACTCAGGCAGACGATTTAAGAAGAAGCGGTTTGACAGCTATTTTCGAACAAGCTCATTCTTTTATGGCAGTGTCTCGCTCTGCACGGTTAAGCTTGAAGCGAGAGAAAAGCCACAAGATAGGCGAACTCCAAACGGAGGCCATAATATTTAAAGATGTAGTATTCTGGTAGTCGATGGGAAAAAATTCAGCAACAGAATAGTAGAGCGCACTTCAGTAAGACCACTAAATGTGATGCCTGAGACGTACGTCGTACATGCTCGTAACGAGGTGTTGAAGACTAACGTTGAGCTTCAGTGAAGCAAAGAATGCAAATGACTGCTTCGGGTGACAACTTCAGGCTGAGCACTTTCATTTTATAGCATTAGATGGAAGCACGTGTGACGTCACAGAAGACTAGCTTTTAAGAAGAACACATGCAACTGAACGTGAGGCGTCACAGACTGATTTAACTAGGTCTTTGGTGGGAAATGTGCGACTGAACGCAGTTAGATAAGCGCCGGGCTGTGTTTGTTAACAATAACGTCGAACGTTTGTTGACAAACAGAAAAATAAATAAATATGGGTGCACAGCTGACTTCACCAAAAAAATGCTTTTACGAGCTCATCGACAGGACGCATTCAACAGCAGACATTTAGGTAAATAGTCCTTTACGAAGTCGGATGGAGAATTATACTTTAACTAGCTCTTTGGTGGGACACAGGCAACTGAAGCCTCTTAGTCAAGAAATGGGCTACCTAAAGGGCGACTTGTTTGTTTAAGAACCAGATGAGCAGTATAGGTTTTTAATGCGAACAGGACGAAGGCGTACCTACCTATACAAATGCTATAAGAATAAATTGCTGCCAGTCATCTAAGCCTTTTGCTTAAGGACCCACTTAAACCCACCTCCACGGAACTCATTTACAATGTGACGCTTCTGTCGCTTTTCCAGTGTGATTTTCCGACAACTAATTGCGCAAATCTATAACGTCTTTCAATGCTGGGCTCTGGTTCAACACTTCCCTTTAATGGTCTCTCTGATTAGAATAACGCCTATCCCACCTGATTTGGACAGCTCCTAGGGTAATACCCCCTACTTTCTGGGAAAGAGGTATTTTCCCACAAGTCGATCATTTATAAAATCGATTCGATAAAATGACGCAGAACGACATTTGACAGTAAAATGTGCAAAAGTAGGTACTCATCAAAGAGTATCGTAGGTCTAGTGCACCCCCGGCCACAACGACCAGCACGATGTTTTTAATTTAAAATAGACCACTCAGTAACCCGCAAGTCTCCTGCCTGATCCTTAAAGCCTTCCCATCTACTTTTCGAAATTAAAAACAAACAGCCCTAAAACTGTTGATGCCATTTCGCTATCAATCCCATCCTATCCGTAATAAGCCGAATTCCAAATCGCTTCACTACACAATTGCCTCAAGCTGGCCCACAGACAGCGCACAAGCCCTAAGCCCTTACAAGCCCATTCCAACTAGTGTGGGGAAAAAATAAGGCAAACGAAAAAGTAAAGCCCCACTCACCTGTTGTTGTCCCGATGCAGCGAAATTCACTGGTCCGTTGCGGCCGGCAGCTATTGGTGGTTCCTTCATTAGACCGGTCGGATGTATGGGTGCACCCTTCCAATTCTCTGGTGTGGTCGGATGAAATTCCGGTGGGCCAAAAGGTGGAAAACCAGCGCCTGGTCCCAATAGTGGTGGTTCTTTAAATTGACAATAAGTTGTAATGAGGCCAACTGTATTTTCCAATTTTTTTTATTTTTATTTTTATTTATTGTTTGTATTAAGTTTGTTTGAGTGTATTTGGTGGATTAATATTGTGTAGGTGTATTGGTTGATTTTGTTTTATTAAATTTATTTGGAAGGATTCGCATGCGTGCACAGGAGTTATCAGGAATGCAAATAAAATGGAAATGAAAAAGAAAAACACACTGGATTTAATTGACAAAAAAAAAATAAAAAATATATATACAATACAAATAGTTATATACGTGTAGATAGAAATAAAAAATAAAAGAATCAATAAACAACGCACAAGGATGCTTGTATAGATGGACTTTGCCGGGATGTTATTAAATTTTCGACCGATTTCACTCGATTGTTTTTTTTTAGTTATCCTTTTTTGTTTACATCAGTTTTGAGTTTTGAGATTTCTGTGAAGAACCACTTGGGGGTGAAGTTTGGAGATCTCCTGTTGTCAGATACAGTGGAGTGGACTCTTGAGACAGGCAGTGACGTTGAGCATTTTAAATTGATTTTTAGAAGCGAATGTGAATTATATGGCCCAACACAAAAAACGCCCCCAAAATATGCCACGAACATTCATTAAGTTCTTGAAAAGATTTAAGTTCTTCACTGGAGATTGGTTTACACATAGTTGAGATCCTGGAACTGGTTTTAGGTGGCACTTGCCGTCCACGGCCTTTAAGAAGCGGGGTTTGTGTACTGGATATTTGATCAGCAGATGTTGCAAGAGTTAAATATATCCAAGTTCTGCCGCCGAGTAGTTAGTTTAGAGAAGTACTTCTGACAGAGGTCTGTCAGGTGTAAAGTGTATGCTTTCTTTGACCCAAGCTAGGTGGATCGAAAGAAGCTATTTGACGGTCAGTTTAGCATCTCGCGTCTTTTAGAAGCTATGAGAGGAATTTTTACAGCATCAAAAAAATGCTGAAACGATTTTTACACAAGAAAAAAAATATCTACGACCGTAATAGGTCAACGACCAAGCCAAGTTCTTGTACTTGGTGTGACCACCTGTGGAGCTATCTCCAATCACGGTATACAATCGACGGGTGAGTAAGAACTGTTTTTATATTCGGTGAGGAAGTAGGTGGTCTGTGACCCACGTCGGTCAGCGACAGGGGATTTTACTGGGATCCATGTGTCAGTTTTCAGTGTGACCAGCTCTACAACTGTCATCAAAATATTTCATTGGGGCTAGGTGATTACAATCGATCGAACATTTAACCGCTCTTTCTGGTGTGATTGTCAGCGGTCAGAAAGAAGTCGGTTAGCTTGAACCCAGGTTTCATACATTGGTGTGACCAGCTTCCTCCGATATATAGAACTCGGAATGAGTATGAACTACAGTTAGCATCGATGAAACATTTGTTCGTAGAGCGGTAGATCTGACAGACGTCGACTGGTGACAGGACACAAAGCCTGAGTCAAAGCTACTTCGCTCGGTGTGACCATTTGTGACATTTCAAATTGACTACATCCAAGTCTTTCGAAATAAAAATAAAAATATATACATTGCCCTTTGGATCTCTTTATCCATCAACAACCAATGGGAGTCGAAATGTTTTTGTAAAAATCGATTTAACACAACAATTTTACCCACCCATTAAAAATACAACACATGACTACACCCAGAACATTCCGTCGGTTCAAGTCCAGTGTGTCAGCAACTTTCCTTCATTACTCATAAAAGGAGGGCAAATCGTTCTTGCAATGAAAATACTCCTACGGTATTGGGGAAAAAATTTCCATAACTCGCAAGCTTAATGCACATTTTAATATCCTGTCAGGACGTCCATAATATGCGCCCCCTCCAGGCACAACCATTCCATTTACATTTATCACCAAAACGAAATATATCACTTTGAATTTTTGTTGCGCACAAAAAACGACGACGAAGAATGAAATGAAATACGTTCCCACTAAGCGGAGGAAATGCCTTCATAAGGACACAGAACACAGGACACACTGCCAACTGCAATCGTTTAACATAAATCACTTACATTTCCTCAGTTTTTTTTTTTTTTGCACACTCCTTTGACCTATTCTAGTACGCAGTACGAAAACAAATGAACACAAATCCACAAGTCCTTGTTGACGACTTCGCGTGTGTGTGCACGAGAAGGAGAAAATCTTTCATAAGCTCAAACGGCAACTGTTTAGTTTCAATTAATACTAATTTATACACGACATCTAGTTTTTATTTTTCATTTGAGAGCGTTCCCCACCCACAGAGGAGGGAACAAACAAATTCACATGGTCACTCAAGTAATTAGAATTAACAAGCCTTCGAAAAGAGCACACAAACGGGTTGTCCTAGATTGGTGGTGCCCACCCCCAGTGACATCGTTCGTTGTGGTAGCGCTCTGCCGGAAATGTTGTGTTAGCAGACTCAAACGCGGCAGTCACCATTCCAAAAGGGATATCGAGGTAAAATTATGTTTTTGCCGCCCGGACGGGTTGCCGTCTAAATGGCAACGGGTGGAGGTGGAGCGAAATAAAAAAAAAAATAAAGAAAAGGACCCACGGGGAGAGTGAAAGAGAGGGAGGAAAAACAACGAGAACATTTCACCCTTGGTTTCCGGGTGACAAAGTGGAAACAATTTTGTTAAAATTCATTTTTGCCTTCCTTTGAACACATGAAAAACCCCAAGGACTACGTGTGTAGGAAGTGGAAGCCGAACACGCAAGCCTTAAGCAAGAGAACACAACCAATACTCTGTGGTGGGATAGATACGGTTTGGTGTTGGGTTCTTTTTTCCACCCAGCATCAGGGATATGTGTCCGCCAAAAAAAGGATACAAAATTGAAATAATTGAGGACATTTTTCTACGAAAACTATATTGGGTGCTAACATCATTTTTTTTTAAAGACACCCACACGCAGAGAACGCAACTGATGGATTATGGTGAGGGCGGTCGTTATTTCTTTTTTGCGATAAGACTAATAAGGTGTGGTCCACCGTCCACCAAGTTAGGAAAGTCCTTTTGAGTGAGCGTATTTGATGGAGCGCAATATTTTATTGGAATTAAGGGATTGCGCTACGACTTATGTGCGAGTGGCGAGAAAGGGTTGGTTGTGGGCTTCCCTCCATTGGTCTAAGTTTCTACATGGCTTTGTTACACTCTCACGCAAAAAGTGCTTAAGCTATTTGGATTAAAACCGGTACGTGGGCAGGTGTAGTTGGTGGGAAGCATATAGGATGGCTTTTATATCTGAGGGAACCAGTTAGGGTGTTGCCAAGGGCTTGAACTTTAGGTAACAAAAAAATAAATTAAGGAACCTTTTATGACCGGACATACAAGCCATCGGTTTCTGAACAGAGATAAGTTAAGTACCCTAGAAAGACTTACGGTTTTCTATTTATAACATCCCAAAGGCCATTGGCTCTAAAGAAACAATAGTACTCCCGGCTCGGGTGTTTTCCAGGCATTTCAAAGAGTTACAACAGTGAAAGACACCTTAAGGAGAATTTTGTTGGTTTCAGTGGTTGAACCTAGGACACTTCCAGACTTCAGAAAGCACATGAAACATGTATACCTGGTGAAGGAATTATGAGTACGTGTTGCATCTACAACTTTTTGAGGAGAAAAAGTATAGGTGCGAGTATGCAACCTTGTGGAAGCCCACATTTTATATGAAAGTACATCGAAAACACACAATTTTTGACCTCACGACCTCAGTCAACTTGGAGTGCGCAACTAAAGGCAGTTGGCTAACGCCAGAGCCACCTAAAGAGGTTGATAACCACGTTTAACTCACAGAGTTGTTCGAAAGCCCCGGATCACCAGTGGTAGTTGAATGATATTTATGTCTACAACTGAACACAGTTTACTCCAATCCATTTCAGTGATTCGGTGCGAATTTTTTCCAATTTGAAGTACAGAAGTGTCACAAAATTGGGGTCAGTAAGGAATCTATTAACATTTCAAAACGATATCTCAAGTACCCTTGCGGAATAATACCCCCCAATTTAACGCCACTCGCATCTGTCTTCTCATAAATACACACACAACCGAAATTTGTCGAGTCCCTCAATTATCGTATGCAAATCAATGTAATACCCCGACAAATCACAACAAAAATAATCGAAAAATTCACCCGCACGCTTCGGCAAATGTCAACGTTTGCGCAATCTGCTACTTAATCCACAAGACCAATATTTGCGGTATGGTAATAAGTGGATTTCCAAACACTGAACCCCCTACACCCTACTTGTCCATCGTTGGCGACCTGTTCCTTCCACTGAATGGCTTCATCTTTGCTCGACACGTTTGCACTAACCACCCGTTGAACGTAGTTGAAAAATAAATAAAAGAATAAGCAAACAAAACGGGAGCGCACACAAAAGTGAACAAAATATTCTCCTATAAGTGTATCGCACCTGGCGCTATTCGGTGTATCATCCGTTGTCAGAAATGACAAGCACATGTAAGCCAACAGGGAGAAAAAAAAAATGCCATAGGCTTTGCAATGATGAAGGATTTTCGAGCTGTCACTTTGTGTGTCGTATCCTCAAAGGATACTGTTAATCATTTAAATTTGTTTCTTTGTTCCTTGAACAGGTGTAGGCATTCCCTAGTGGATTTTCGTTCTTTCCTCTGCCTTAACCTTTTATTTGATATTTTCCTTGAAACGAATGGTTTTCTTATAATTTATGGTTTGCTTGATCCATTTGTTAAACTAAACACTCAAAAATTCGGCGGGCTTTGTGTTGTGTGCTCACACAAATGACATCCACCGATTCACTGAACGGGGAGCAGTTTATCAATTTTCGAAATGATGGCGTGAATCATATTTCAAAGGTGTTTATGTTTTGGAGCTTTTAATCCTTAAGTTTGCATGGGAGTGGGGGAGACATCCTTGTTCTTGTCCAAAAAATAATGTTCTGTCTTTCATTTTATTCCCACAGCAAATAGTTTGAGTGTCGCTAAAGGGTTCCCGCAAAGCCAGCGATTTGTGGAGTACGTGCAGTATTGGATCCAAGACAGAGCCCTGTGGAACTCCATCTTTTCCGACGCTGTCAGCCTCATACAAAGCCCCTTAAAAAATTGATAGATAATTGGCGCAACAGGTCCGGAGGGACCCTAGTCCTGCCTTCTCAGAACCATTCGTTTTGTGTGAGTTTTTCATTTTTGGGACGAACGGAAGGGATCTGCAATTTTATGCCGAGTCCAAACGGCCAATTGAGAAGCTCTTTCATGACAGTTGTACTCTCGGATGTTTGCCAGACCTTCGCGAGAGGTGGCTTCATGCGAGTGCGCAAGTGGTTACTAGTCGAATTGCAAATATGCATCGTTATAACCTTGTTCGTAGAAGAATTAAAAGACATTTGTTAGGTATTTCGATTGCGCACATGAGTGTGCGTTTAGGTATCAAACACCATATTTGCGGGAAAACAGTTGCACTTTAGCTAAAACTCACAAGAATCAAGCTTTTCGAAGACATTCTGACTTTCTGAGTGCGCGAAAGCACTTTTAAGACGAAATAAGAGGAATTTTTATATATCCATGAGTGCGGAAACGAAGTTTCATACAGCTTGGGGTGTTTTCAAGACGTTCGATGAGTAAATAAATAGTTGGCGCGACCTGTTGCGATCTCTTAATCGTTCGTTCTTTTTTATTTTTATTTTTGGAGCAACAATCACATTTGCCGTACGAACTCTGCCTCCCTAAAGTTGATTAAATCCAATTTAGTCAACCAATTTCCACCACATATCGTCTTCGATTTTCATCTCCCTTTAAGGATAATGCAATAAATAAATTTCCACATGCCATTCCAAGTGGTCGGGGTAAATAACAAAACGATTATCCTTGGCTAATCGCATTTCACTTGGTAATGTGTGGCCCACATCCGCTTGCGATTGACGCACGATGCTTTTTACGTCTCTATGCCCCCATACTCCTCGTATGTGCTTTCACACAAAAATCCATTTAATTCCACACAAGGATATAGAGCAGCACATTCCTCCACATGAGGGGGCGGAGAATTAATTATGGTTTAAGAAATCACCATTTCCCTTGTGCCAGAGTGCAAATTTCCAGGGGTGTGCTCTCAAGTGTGTCCCTTTTACGCAGGATATGTGTGTGTTTTTGTCTGAACACCTACCAAAAGTTAATCGAGCGAATTAATTTGCGGTTGGCTGTATTTTTTAGCCACAAAAGGAACACAACAAACAAAAAAAAATTTTAATTGTCAATCATTTACAAGGATACAGGCACAGAGCCAGTGCTGGCGTTAATTTTAATTAATTCAACTCAATTCATTATGATTTGCATTTTGATTTAATTGATGGTAAAACTTTGAATGGCCTCCATCCAGTGTCGGCATCTGAGAAATAGCTATGCTTGTCCTCCGCCGGCACAGATTAGATAAGGCTGGGATATAGCCCGTATCTATTCGGTAGTTGGCATAGTAATGCTCACATTGCGAAGTTTTATTGGCATATGGATCAATGCCAGTTATGTCCTTAATACCATTAAATCCTCGTCAATATTTAAATATATACAGATACACATACACTCCACTGTCCCTACGTTTAGATATTTTTTACGTTCGTCCTTTTTTTTTATCGAGATATGGAATACGTAAGTGAGGTTTTTTTTGTTGATGCCAAACTAATATTGAAGGGATGTTCATATGTGTGGGGGAGCATCGTTTACCCTGTGTGCATACAGCGGTTGAGGGGGTGTGTAGTTTTTTTTTTGCTGTGTTTCTTTTGCCGAACTTCCAGTGAATAGCTGCATTAATTTTTCAAAAGACAATAATGTGCAAACTGTGGACTTATTTTTAGAACGCCGATCCCGGGAGGAGTACAACTGGAGGATTAAGTGCAGCGATTTAGTGCCTGCCTGTAATGGAGTGTATATAGTCCTTTGTTGGAATGGATTACTTATGCCATTTGCATTATAGTGCGATTGTTTGCATGAGCCTGATTAATTTGATTGCATATGCATGCTGAGTGGAAATTTAAATGGATTACAGTTTACACCTCCTGGGTCCTTGGAGTGTTTTCTGCTACATAATTCGATTGTGAATTGGAAATTTTTACTGGACTTACAACGAGTACAAAGTCCGTGAGAAGATCTTTCTGCTCTTGCACAGGAGGTAAAAATTGAGCTCTTTAGGGGGTGTTCATCCAGGGTGCTAACGTATTTTAACCTAAATAGGTAGTCATCCTTTCTAGTAAATTGTAGAGAAATTGTAATTCTAGTAAATTTTGAACGAGTTCCTTAAATAAATAAGTTAAATTAAATATTAAGGAGCTGTGAAGACGACTAATGCCGCCAAAGGAGGTTGGGTAGATGTGATTGTTCGTGAGCAATGAGTACTCCACAATGAATGGTGTCCCACAAGGTTCCGTTCTCGGACCGCTTCTATTTCAGACGATAGTCTCTGATCGAGGAAGCGTAGGATTTGAACTACCAATTGTGGTGACAGCGACGTAAGCACAATGAAACAATCAGTTTTGTCGATTGCTGAGGAAGAAACGATCTCATCTGTCACAAAAGTCGAAGGGTCTTGGAATTGCCAAATACAAAACTGAGGCAGTGCTTTTTAGTTTTTAGAAACGTCTATGAAAATCAAGGTATGAAGTCATCAAATCCCCGGCAAAATTTGTATTCCATACCTCGGCGATTAGGCAGACAACAGACTGAACTAAGGCCATTTTTAACTGGGTGCTGGAAGCCTCTTCCTTGTCTGAAAAAACTTATAGCCTCTCTTTTGTTAAGACTCTATGAAGTTGGTATTCAAAAAATTATTAGACAAAATTAATCTATAAAGTTGGCTATAACTTTATGTCAAGGAGTGTTTTTTGCGTCAACGTGTTGGGAGACATTTTCTGAACTTTAGCTCGAACTTATAACTCTAAAAGAGGGAGGCATTTTTTAAGACTGCGCCGTGTTTGTTGGTTTAGATAAAGGGTTTTCCAATGAGAGGTGTTATTGTGAATGACCCGCTATTTCGGTAGCTGTTAGCTCTTTGACATTTGACAAGTAGAAACTACGCCATTACCAAAAATGGAACGATACACGCTTCAGCATCGCATTGAAATTATTAAAATTCACTACAAAAATGGTGAAAATCTTGCAGTCACAGTTCGCAAAACTTAAGCATTTTTGGGTCGTCGTGAAGCCCCTTGTCGGACCGCAATACAGAAATTGGTGGAAAAATTCGAGCTGTTGGGACAAGTTAGCGATGTGAAGAATAAAACCCGTGCACGTCGCTCAAGAACAACTGAGAATATTGCTGCTGTAGCCCAAAGTGTTGAAGAAAACCCAGGTTTGTCCATTCCTCGTCGTTCTTTGGAATTGGGCTTCCACAAACCATTTTTATGGTCGGAGTTGGATGGTATTGATCTGGACAACGTTTGCTTTCAACAAGACGGCGCTACATGCCACACAAGCAACGAAACCATTGCTCTTTTACGGGAAAAGTTTCCGGACCGTGTTGTCTCTCGAAGAGGTGGTCACAATTGGCCACCGAGATCTTGTGATTTAACACCTTGCGACTTCTTCCTTTGGGGCCACGTGAAAGATAAGGTCTACGCCAACAGCCCAGCGTCGGTTCAAGACCTCAAAGATAAAATTCGTGAGGCTATCGAGGACATAGGGCAGCCACTTTGCGATTTGGTTATGGGAAATTTCATGAAAAGGATATGGTCCTGTATGCGTGCTTGTGGTGGCCATTTGGCTGATGTTGTTTTTCATTATTACAGGGCATACCTTCCTCTTTATTACGAAATAAACATCCTATCATTTATCTCAAAAAATGGCATTTTTCTTTGAATACCAAAATAACACCTCTTATTGGAAAACCCTTTACAACCTAAGAAAATGGCAAAGGATGGACGACAGAAGTTGGAAGAGATCCCTTAGATCCCAGCACCCCCTGCAAAGTACCAAAAGCCAAGATATAAACCAAAATGACCGATTTACGCCACTTTAATTAGAAACTCCTGCATACTTTCGGGCTGATTTGGTGGAACTATCTCTGAATGGTTTCATTGAGCATTCGCCTACCTCACTTCGCTTTTTTGACATTCCCTTCATTAAACAAAGTTACATACGTCCCTAAATTAAACAAATTTCAAGTTCAACAAATAATAATAATAAAAAAGTGATTTCCACAAATACGAGCATGCATTGTCACTGCACACGCAACTCAATCCCACTCCGGGGGGGACACCCAACTTGTGTGCAGGCAAGCAATAAAAAAAGGAAACAATTTACACTACGACTTTAATCATAATCTCTGGCATAACTCATTTTAATTACGCGATGGCAATAACAACAAATGAAAAAAAAGACTACCCCCACTCGTATACCCTCCCTTCATCACTCTGTCTACACATACATATTTAAAACGAACTAAAGGGATAGCAAGTTAATTAAAAAATCGTTGACAGCTCTAATATCAGGCTCCTTGTCGCATTCACTGCATTTTGTTTCGTCCTTTCGCTCGCAACCACCCAAAAGCTTTTCCCTGTCACTAGATCTTTGTTAAAGGAAATTAAACAATTTTCTTTCTCTTTGCTTTGTGCTGTTTGACTTCCATTAGAAGGGAGAAGGCAAACGTAGCTCGCTTGTAATTTGGATGGAAGGAAATAATTCATCGTGTTTATTATTGATCCTTTTTTTTTCGTTTGCCGAACTTACTTGGAAAAATGTGGCACAGATAAGTAGGATTCGTATTGGAAATGGAACTTCTTCATTTATTTGGGGTTCTCTCTGTTTCACGCTCTTTTATCTGGGTTTGGTTATCCCTTAACCAAAGGATAATGTTTTAAAGTTTGGTGGCAGTTTATCTTTTAAGTTGCTCGTCAGTGAAGCCAGACCACAAGCAGTCGCAGTCCTTGATTATGATGAATTTGGTGTAATTACTTTGACTTCCAGTTTGATTGGGATATTATTTCTATTTTTGGAATTGTCCTTTTTGCTTGAATGAATGGGGTACAGAAAAGGAAGGGATTAGCTTACTTGGAATGGCTTTTTAAGGCTTTCCGGTGGAACGGGTGAATTTATAATTCAAATTGGCTTGTAGCCTGAAAGGAATTTGCCATTTAACTTGCGAGAGCAACGGTCTTCGAATTGGCAGCACTTTTTTCTTCCAAGAATCATTTTGAGAGTTGACAGCTGATTTTATGTTAGTTCTGGCACCATATGAGCATAGACTCTCGATACAGGTATCAATCTGCTCAAAAAATGAGCCGAACAAGGTGGTTAAAGGTTGTTTTCGATGACTGAATTTCGAATTGACAGCACTTTGGTTACAGACGTCCAATTTGGCAGTTGTCAGTTGATTTATGCTCACTCTGATTTGGAATTTCATCATGATGATAGATTTTCCATAAAATACACGAAATCTGCTCGAAAAATGAGCCGAAAAAGATGGTTAAAGGTTGTTTTCGATGACTGAATTTCGAATTGGTACCACTTTTGTTTCAGACGTCCAATTTGGCAGCTGTCAGTTGATTTATGCTCACACTGGTTTGGAATTTCATCATGATGATAGGTTTTCCATAAAAGGCACGAAATCTGCTCAAAAAATGAGCCGAAAAAGATGGTTAAAGGTTGTTTTCGATGACTGAATTTCGAATTGGTAGCACTTTTGTTACAGACGTCCAATTTGGCAGCTGTCAGTTGATTTATGCTCACACTGGTTTGGAATTTCATCATGATGATAGGTTTTCCATAAAAGGCACGAAATCTGCTCAAAAAATGAGCCGAAAAAGATGGTTAAAGGATGTTTTCGATGACTGAATTTCGAATTGACAGCACTTTTGTTACAGACGTCCAATTTGGCAGCTGTCAGTTGATTTATGCTCACTCTATTTGCTACTTCATCATGATGATAGGATTGCGATAAATGGCCCAAAATCTGCTCGAAAAATCGGTCGGAAAGCATGCTTAAGACAACGAGTTTGACAGCTGACAGCCGATTTAAGGCCTCAACATAGATCATCTGAGAGAGAATATGAATTAAAACTGTTTTCAGCAACTTCTCATGACTGATCCAAGGCACCTTCGTTAAATCACTCAAAAATGTCATTCATTAATGGGATTCATGGCGATTCCTCGCTTGTCACAACGGATTTTTCTACCCCCTTCCCATGACTCCGACTCTTAAGTGCTACATTTTATAAACTAAATGCAACAAGCTATAAAGTCCATCATCCTCGACTATAACAAGTAACTCCTCAGCTGTAGCTCGCATTAACTCGAACGCATTACATCGTCCCCCCCAAAGTGTCCATAAAAACTGGAGCACATTAAGCTCTCTCTCTCGCTACACCCAGTTTCGCGAGTCACACACGACACATGTCGCGAATATAAATCAGACATGAAAATTAATTCTAAATTTAACTACACTGTTATAAATGCCAAAAGTACTCAACCAAAGGAACACCAGGGATATACAAGTTATTAAAACATAAAACTCTTTCATCCCGGGTGATAGTGTTGGAGGGCTCGCGCGTTTATTTTATTCGCAAGTTAACCATGTAAGCAATCATAAGAACCCCACTTTCGTACCGAACGCAAAGTGGAACGTAATTTAAACCTCACTCCCCCGCCCATCAGCCACCCGGGTTAAAAGCGAACGTGTAAATTATGGATGTCAAGTTGGAAGTATATTGGTTGGGGCCATGTAAATATATATTAGACCCCTTCGGTCGGTACACACGGTGTCATCCGTGTGCGTGTGTGTGTGTGTGTGGTGCGTATCCTTCAAATGTTGCGCTGGAGGATTGTATCATTAAAAAGTAAACGGCTGGGGTATGAGAGATTATTCCTTATACCGGTCTTACGCGAGGGAATTTCGCATGTTAATTAAATGGCAGAGCGAGATAGAGGAACTGTCACAGTTTGGCGAAATGGATTGAGGGTGCTTGTGTTAATTGCATCACATTGTCGTTGACAATTTGAGGTAGAGTCGTTACGTGATAAGCAACAATAGAGGCGGGGGTTTTGTCTCCTCCCGTGGAG
The DNA here is from genome assembly GCA_948293265.1 of Cheilosia impressa. Taxonomy (NCBI): domain Eukaryota; kingdom Metazoa; phylum Arthropoda; class Insecta; order Diptera; family Syrphidae; genus Cheilosia; species Cheilosia impressa. The sequence continues at coordinate 52,540,884 of OX411884.1, read as the reverse complement.
TTGAGGATTTTTCTGTCGAAATTGTTTCTTTGGTAGTAGACAGAGTTGAGCGCCACCTACATTCGAGATGAATTAGAAAAGGGGATACAGCGCAAGTCTTGTAAGACAGAAGGTGCTGTGACTCACTATTGACTAAATTTTTACTTTAATTTTAATGGCAGCACTGCTTGAGCAAAAATGGCGTCCAGTGTCATTGACCGGCTGTTGGGCACCAATCTCCCCAATTAAGTTGCAAACTTGTGGACTTTGGTGATCAAATTTGATACTTCACGCGGAAGAGTATACCTTCGATTGACCGTCATTTTATTGAAAATCGAGGGACAACCAATTCTGTTTGAGAGGCTCTAGAGATATGAGAGGGAGGCCATCACGTAAAAGCCAAAAAGTATAGGTGACACTACGCAGCCCTGTGGGACACCACATTCAGCCCCCAAATGCCACATGGCACAGTCCAAGTTTCTTTCCTGCTGATAGTCAGACCCCACTCGAGTGCCACTGACATTTACGACCACAACCTGACAGTAAGTGCACCACAACACACCCCCCCACAGACAATATGAATGGACGTTGATGAATGCCTTCCGGGAGGCCATCCAGCTTTGATGGCAACAATATTGGTTCTACTCCCCTGTCATTCGTTATAATTACACTGATTGCCGAGCAGCTCCCCATAGTCCTTTTTGGTTAACGACCTCAAACTCGGCCCCCCACAAGTGGCGTACACATCCGACAGTCGTCCGTATACACATTTACATTATTTTTATTCCTTTTGCACCTGGCAACCCACCAATAAATATTGACAACAATAGCAAACCATCCATTACGACAATATAATACAAGTTACCCCCTACAGACCACCTACACCTACACTCGTACTCATGCATCTGACAACAATGCCAGCACACACACACGAGACCAGCTATTTGTATTCAACTTACAGGTTCATTTCGGAACAAACTCATTACCGTTATGGGCTATTTTTCTTACATCACCTATGGTCTTGTCTACATGTATTTTTATTTCCTCCCAACATGAATATGAATCTTCCCTTTTCCTTATTAGGGTACTTGTAATATTAAATCGATAGACGCGCATGGCGGCCTTCGTTCGAGGGAATCACAGAGCCAATATAGAGCGTTGTCGGTCGGTGGCAACAGCAGGACATAAACAGTTAAACAGTTTGACTGTGTGCGAGTGGTATCATGCCCAGCAGAGACGTCTCATTCAATAACACAGTTACGTGAGTGTGTGCGCCTGATATATGAATGCGAGCATATAAATTACCATTTTTTTTTTTTTCTGGAAAAAGAGGATAGTGCTTCAAGGAGCGTACACACATTGTAGAGTGTAATGAGCGCAATCATAGCTATCTGTTACTAGCACCTTCGGCACGACCGACGACAACGACGACGACGACGACGCGACAATGGCAAAAGGATGCGACGCTAACAAATGTCCTGACATTTATCCTCGGCCTGATTATCAGTGTTGGAAATTATTTTCCTAGCGATTTTTATGCACATATATCCTGTCCGTGTCATCATTATCGCTGGCGTTGTGTCACATTCTATTTGAGTGGTATGTGCTGGTGCGTGTGTGGTGAGGGGGTTGTATGAACTATCAAACTATGCAAGGGATGGGGTTTGATTGCATAAGTAGTATACGAGGGATGGTAAATATTTTTCTTACATAAATTACACACTGCATGCGAGTTCTGCGTGTGGCAGGACAACAAATTGCGTCTTATTTGCTAATCAATTATTTTTTAGTCGTCAGCCGATAATGAAACTACAAACAGTTGGACTGGAAATGTCCTATCGGGAGATCTAATTGTTGGAGCGACTGTGGGAGAAATAAAGCGAGGGGACAAGTCGGCTAAGAGGAACCCTTGATGAGGAACGGACGTGTAAATGGGTTGCTATATTTTTGAATGGCGCCCGACGAGGGGCCAATGGCTTTTTAATGACCCCATGGACTGGGCTACTTTGGTAGGCTTTCGAAGACATGCGGTAGTTGCCCTTGGCAGGCTGATTCAAGGGTTACTGCTAAGAAGTAAATTCTTTAGAGCTGAATTAAGTTTGATGTGTGAGCCCTACAAAATGGCGCACAACTAGATACTGATAGCTTCTTGGTTGACAACACAATCAATTTGGCGATACTTGTAATCATTTTTACTGTCTACGTTTTCCGAACTCACAATGGCGAAATTTTCTGTACAAAATTGCATATCCTATATTACAAAATTATTATTAGCAAGGCCCAGAGTCTCTAGAGTCTAGACGAAAAGGCTGCCACTGAGCGCTTCAAGCATAAAGATGGCAGAGACAGAAGCAAATCTCTTCGTTTTTATTTAGTTCGCAGTGGTATTTTTAAAAACCAAAAGAATTAAGAGCTTTGTGTCGTTTCTTGGTGACAAGTACTCACTTTAGCTCTCTAAACTGAGAGATTGAAACAGGAAATCTAGATCGTCTAACCCTCGGAGGTCTCTGACCTAGGCATGAATGTGACCCATCCCCAGATTCCAATGGAACTCGACTAACAGTCCCTTCGCATTACATTTCACAGTCTCCCGATTTCAAAAACCTGTTATTACCCAAAAGACGGATGTAAGTCCCCACCGTTGGGCGCCACTTGGATTTAAGTAGACCCTACAACTCCACCTCACTACCAAAACTACTCCACACTTTAAATATAAATAAAAATAAAATATATTAAATAAGTTGAACGTAAGTCTGTTGCCCACTTGAATCTGTGTTCAGATTTCATAACCTTATAAATAATTTAAGAATTTCGTGCACTGCCTGCATAGCGCCACGCTGGGCGCCAATTTTTTTTTTAAACAAAACAAAGGACCCCAACATTCCACTAGTATATCCAATCCCATTCCCGTCAGCACAACAGTTGAATATATTTCACAAAGTGAATTATTCCCTCAAAGCAAACACTATTCTCTTTATCCTCAAACACACAAAAATTTAAAACACTCCTGGCCACCTGTGATTCGGATTGCGGAAGGAAGAACACAAAATTTGGAAATCTTCAAGAAGACATATTTGAATCACAATATACACATCTGCATGGGAATATCCTTTGAGTGGGATTGTGGCGTCTTTTTTATATGCAGACAACTCCGTTGGCTATGATTCAGATTTTGTTTTTGAGAAATTTATGCGCGACTGGGGGGCGATATCCTGTCTTGTCGTGGTGTCTTTTTATTTGATATGGAAATTAGCAACAGATGCGTCTGTGTGGTGATTTACTGGAAATGATTTCTGAAAATAACGCACGAACGGAAAGTGACGAGGATTAAATTGCTGCAAGGGGACAACGGACAAACACTTAATTTGTCCATCACTTCCTCAAACCACATATGGTCCGCCGGCATCTTATGATCAAATTACAAGAAAATTACGCTCCAAATCACTGCTCTCTAATTAATGATTATCCTTGCTATAATTTCCATTATCCGTCGTGCTAGTCATGCACCATTTACCCTTTTATTTACTAAATCCGCATGCCCCTTTCTCTGGCGGACTAATGACTTTCCTGTCAGTTTTCATTCAACAAAATCTCCATGCATAGAGACAAATCTGCGCCAGCACACATTATACCGATGTGGGGAATTTCTACTGACGCAATGACTGACAGAAACATGATTGATGGTGTGTGCCCATTATCACGACCAAGTGAAATTATAGTTTCTTGTTTTTTTTTTTCTTTTTTTACAAATGGACACGGAACGCATAGTGCATTGCAAAAAGGAAAAAAATAGGTTGTCCCTTATTCAGATGTCCGATTTTGATGATTATTTTCCCCTGCCGCCATTCATTTAGATGTCCTTCCGGTCAGGCGAAGATGGAAGTATTTCCATTATGAAAACGAAGGTTCACCAGCACCACTACCGTGTGCTGTCGAAGCCGATGCTAATCACAAAGCCGGAGAGAGCTGCAGGAAAATGTGGCACGCAATTCGCAAAGCCGGTACGGTATGTGATGGTTTGTTTAAAAAAAATATTATATAGCAAGTCTTCCCCTTAAAAATTACGATTCCAGAATATGAGATCATTTTTAATGTCGAAACTCTGAATTTTTTATATAAAGTTTAAAAAAAAAAAGACAGAAAAGCCGGACATACTTTTTCATGTCATAATGTCCTTAAAAAAATACACTCTTGGTCTTTAATATTCGTGTTAAAGTTTGTGTACTCAAATAAAAAAAAAATTTAAATATAAAATCTGTTAAATATGTTTGGGCCACCCTGTAGTATGAAATTTTTCGACTTTTTGTCCAGAGTTTTTAGAAAATCAAGTCACCAATAAGCTTCACAGAATATTAGAGGTTAGTTACTTAAAGTTTCACCGAAAAGCCAGAAAGACTCGGTAGCAATCGAGGAAGATCAGTTAAAGTGGACACCTTCTACAGGGTGAAACGGAGCTTTGTGCAAAGGTTCCTACTCAAATATTCTATTTAAAAGAAACAAACCTTAAATTACTACCCTTTGGTCATTGATTTAAAAACATGAAACAAAGTTCGGGAGGAGTTGTCTTTGATCTGAAAAACTTGGGGAAGCTGTAAAGCAATTAAATCCTTAGGAGACAAAGTCTTAAGTATTACGGAACCTTAATCAATTTGGTAGTTAGATCAAATGCGTAGAGCCTTTTCTGAACATCTGACATGATTAGCGGAAATCACATAGCTCTTTAAGGGGATTCATTCGTCAGAATGTTCAGAATGTCCGTGTAACCTTTAACTGTCTGAACTCTGAAGTTTCTTGAAGACAAAATAAGAGCGGACTATCTAAAAAATCATCATCATTTGCACGAAATGGAACTAAAACCGACCGTCAATGAGTGTAAATGGCTCCGATGACTATTTAGACTTATTGACGGTGGGTTTTAGTTCCGCTGTTCTATTTAGACTCATTGACGGTCGGTTTAAGTTCCATTTCGTGCAAATGAACGCATTAGGAATTCATCTGTGACGTAGGTGAAAGACGAATGCCAAGTGGCGCATTTTGCAGTACAAAACCACGACATGTGCGCATAAATTACTTTTCACTCTACGTAAATGCAAATTGATGGACAAATTTATATTGGAAATTACCACCAATAGTGAGCACTTATTGAACTTTGAATGTCACCCTAAAATAGTAGATTATGGTCGAACCAAATTATCCTCTCAAATTGAACTTGTTGTCGGACAACATTCTTCGACACTGGGAAGCAGTCTGCCTGTGCATCTGCTAACGAAAATCTCCTCCTAAAACATAGGGTGCTACAAAATAGCCACAAACATGCTCCACACTATCTACAAGTGTCTGTCTCATGGGATGCTTGAAATGCCTCACGACAGATACATTCATCAGCTTTGTGTCCCCCCAGAGAGAGTTTGAAAAAAAAACTGCGCGACGACAATGAAAATCATTCCATTGGCCATTTTCTTGAATTTCTTTTCAATTTCAATTTTATTTCTCTCAGTTCTTTTTTTTTAATATTTTTCTTTGTAGGTACGTTATGTGTATGTTTCATCATAACACTCATTAAATTTAGCATTCAAAGTCACATCGCATGGAAAATTACCCAATAATCTTTGAAATTATGAATTTGCTGCTGTGTGCGGAAGACGCCTTGAATCGCTCGAGTTATGTGTATGCACTCGCGTAGATTCATGTGGCGTTCTGTCCATGCCGTTCACGGAACTCGCCAGCGCTGCAAGATAAATAATCGCTGAGCGATAAATCCTTGAGGATAGGGACAGCAATTTTGGAATTCATTTCGGACCGAAGTGTTTGTGTGTGTGTGTGTGTTTTTGGGGTAATTAGTGGCAACGCACAAAAAACAAATCTGTGACATGAACATACGAGCGAATTAATTGGCGGTATGGTTATGAGACGGCGGGAATGGCTTCCTTGGTCGATAAATTTGTTTTCGGATGGTAGGGTTTGCACCATTCCATTAAACTGTCATAGGGAACTCGTAGGTGGCAAAAGGGGTCACCCGAAAATTTGTTTCTCCAAAAGAGTTTAATGAAAAATTATGTTTGCCACACCATCCCATTAGTGGCAACTACACAAATCTATTTCAATCATTATCCCAACAGAACAATGAATTCTCTGTGGAAATTAAAATAGAAGACAGTTCTAAATTTATTCACGCGTCTCACCCGATGAGAATGGCCAACCTTTGCAGAGAGTGCGCAAAGAAACAGAGCTCTTTGCATCTAGGGGACAGACCACTTTCGTCTGTGTTGCAATTGTAAATAGCAATTCGCATGACCAAAGGAACAAGAATTCGATAAATTATTTTTAAAACTAAACGCGACATGAACATTTGTTTCGTTGGTTCTGTCTCGGTGTAGTCAGAGTCACCTGAAGACCGAGAGATGTACGGTTTTTGTTTGACCATTTCACGTATACGGATGGTAGACATTCAGCTTTTTGCGGTGCGCTATTTAGCCAGAGATAGATAGGGTTGTTTGTTTGAATTCAATTTAGAAAATGTCACCAAGCGGTATTTGTTACATGTCACTAAAAGTTGGTGTCCGAGGAATTTTCTTAATGAGAGGAAAATTTGTTGTCCTGCGAACTGGTTTAATTGAAGTGGACAGATTGAGGATTGTTGTGTACACTTAGCGAGTGAAAAAATGGAGAAGAATTTTGTGTGTTGATAAAATAAAGATGAGAAGAGTTTTTTTTAAATAACAAAACACTAAAAACACCTGAAAACGTTCAGCGCCATCTGTTGAGAAAAAATCAGAAGCGGAATATATCAAAGGCTCAAACCAGGAAATATTCATCGATCTTCTTAGGGAGCTGCCACGCAGTGAGCGACAAGCGATAGAGCGACGTCCCTCTGGATATAACAAAATCGCTAACCGCTCTCAGAGCTTCTGTGGCCACCGCCGCACGATTTCATACGTTTTAAATTTTTAGAGCGACTTCGCTCAATCGCTCTGTCGCTTGTCACTCACTGCGTGGCTGCACCCTAAGTGTCTTCATTCTAGTTACCGTCTGTGATTTCCTGTGACTGCATTCAAAAGACTAGCACACTTGGGCCTTAGTGAATACGTACTTGTCTGATAGATGGCGCGCAAATAGCTGCAACTTACTTTTACAAAATCAGACTTATTTTAAAACAACTATGCAGACCAAAGAAGCGTACAAATTCCATCTATTTCCTCGTGTTTGAACTGTTATTTGTCTGGGTCTATTTTTAAGCAGACATTTTTCTCATTTTAAGGCAGAGGATCGGTTGAAATAAATTGTGAGTCAGGCAGAGGATACTTACGAATCGATCAGACAATTGGACCATGCAAAGTCCTATAAACGCCCACTTTTTGGGGGTTTTTTCTTCAAAATTATATTTATTAAATCATCTATGTAGAAGGCCTAAAGTTTTTAAAATAATTTGCACGACGCAAGCCTAGTTTAAGACAGGAATAGGCTTAAAGACTTTAGGGTCATTCAAAAGCTTATGAACGCCAATGTCTTTGCCGCGTTTTCTTAAATTTGTACAGCACCCAAAACAGAGTAGTAAATTGTTGGAAGTAAGCCCAGTTTAAAAATTGACTGTCGAATATTTGGGTCTTTCAATGCCTTGGCCACGCCCACTTTATATCTGGCATATTCTTTAAGACGCCGTAATTCTCATTATCAGGCAATACCATCCATGGCATCAAAATTATCCATAGATTTGAGTAATAACTTTTTAAGGAAATTCTAAGCAAATAAATATACGAGTACGTTCAGACAATTTTGCAATTGAAAGACTTGGACACGCCTACTTTTTGGGGGCATTTTTGCCAGGAACGCTTGGTTTTTAATTTTCAGATAGAAAATTGTAGTCCGAGGCTTATGTTTGACTTAAAGGCGAATGACCTTCAGCGTGGACTGCTATTATAATAAGTCTGTTCATCATTTTGTTTAGCGCACAGCCAGGAGAATTACCGAGTCTCTAAGCCAAGCTATGGCAGTTGAATGGATAGTCGACAGTACACAATTGGCAGGACAACTCCCAAGTGTCAAGCTTTTTGGGATTAAATGGGCTTCATTCAAAAAATACGTACATGGATCATACACATAAAATGGACATTTTCAAGGCGGCCGAACAACGACTTAAGCTGGATTACTGAAATGCCAATCAATTACAGTGCGCCCCTGAATTTTAATGAGATATTTTCGCTGGGACATTCAACTGGACACAAGGTGCTTCTTCAGTTTACTCGTCTTCACCCTAGTCCCATCGGAAAGTACGATTTGAGAGTGTGGAGCAAAATGTATCTTCAAGGCTACTCCTGTTAGAAAAATAATTATGACAGCACGTACAACCGACAACGAAGGTCATTTCTTCGACAGACAAGACATTCTACATGGAATGCGGATAAGCTGATCTAAGTGCAAAGCAAGCACTTTCTGAGATCACACCTCTGCCCAACATTTCGATAACTACTCAAACGATTTGACACATTTGATTGATGGGTTGATGCGCTACCCTCACGTACACAATCTATAAAATATGTGTCAGTGCAAAAGTTATTTGTTAGGAATTTTAAAATCGTTGGCACATCTCTGACCACTCTCATAAACACTTGCTGAGGAATGCGTGTTTACGTCAAGTCCACTCACCGCGACCATCAATGACAGTTCAATAGATTCTGCAACAAAATTTCAATTCGAGTCGAAACTATGTATCCACTAAACAAATTCACACATCCAATGTGAGTTCTCTCAGATTGTGACTGTCGTCAACATTTGCATTTCTCTTTCTGCTACCAAAACAAACGCCAATCAGTTGTCTTGTCACAGTTGAGCGAGAAATGAGACAAAATTTCAAAACATGTACACATAGCGCGACACACCGAAACAAGGAAGAGTTCAATAATCTTGACATTTCCTCAATCGACGTCAGACCAGCCCGTGGCTAGTCACCATCACCACACATCACGTTCATGTTAAAAGTACGCTCGCACACTTTCATTCAGATTCATTGAATTGGATATTCGCTGTCGTTTCCATTCGACTCGTTTCCACCCTCGACCGACCGATGACGCCGCCTGGCCAGATTCAATTTTCAAACACCATAACCCGAATCTGCATGAAGCGTCAATTCCTTTGATCTGCGGGATTTTCTTATACAGAGGACGCAACAACAGCGCGCGTGTATTGAATTCAAAATTTAAAAATCAAACCAAAAACATGAAACACGCAGTATAGCACATATTGCTACTGTTCGCGTTCAATGGGGGTGTATACTGGCGACGAGGAGGATTACCGAGATGATGATGATGATCTGCGGGGGTATATTTTAAGCAGAGAAATGCAAAAAAACGAGAATAAAAATTCCAAACGAGAGAACATGACGACAGAAGTTCAATATAACAAGGAATCGATTGGGTTATTCAATGCAAACTGGGGACAGTACCACCAACAAGAATGGGGACTCGAATGAGTTTTAAGCAATTTGAATGAAGGCGCATCCAAACGTCCCACTAAACACTCTGCAATCACTCAGTTGAAGATAGTAACATATTTAGGGTGACCAGACATGAAGGGTGACCAGTTGAACAGAAAAACGCAGCCAAAGGACGAGCGACGCAAGAGCACTCTTGATGAATAGGAAAACAGTTCCACAAATATCTTTAGCACAGAAAGCAACTATTTAGGGTGACCAGTTGTGGTTCAATAGAAAATCGCAGACAAATGACCAGCAACGCAGGAGCACTCTTGATGGATAGAAAATTTGGAGCGAGAAATGGTCCAAAAAACACTTCCACAAATGTTGTTTAGTTCAGAGAGCAACCCTTTAGGGTGTCCAGTTGTGATTCAGTAGAAAATCGCAGCCAAAGGACGAGCGACGCAGGAGCTCTCTTGATGAAAAGAAAATTTGGAGCGAGAAATGGTCCAAAAAACACTTCCACAAATGTTGTTTAGCTCAGAGAGCAACCCTTTAGGGTGACCAGTTGTGGTTCAATAGAAAATCGCAGCCAAATGACCAGCAACGCAAGAGCACTCTTGATGGATAGTAAATTTGGAGCGAGAAATGGTCCAAAAAACACTTCCACAAATGTTGTTTAGCTCAGAGAGCAACCCTTTAGGGTGACCAGTTGTGGTTCAATATAAAATCGCAGCCAAATGACCAGCAACGCAAGAGCACTCTTGATGGATAGAAAATTTGGAGCGAGAAATGGTCCAAAAAACACTTCCACAAATGTTGTTTAGCTCAGAGAGCAACCCTTTAGGGGTCCAGTTGTGATTCAGTAGAAAATCGCAGCCAAATGACCAGCAACGCAAGAGCACTCTTGATGGATAGAAAATTTGGAGCGAGAAATGGTCCAAAAAACACTTCCACAAATGTTGTTTAGTTCAGAGAGCAACCCTTTAGGGTGACCAGTTGTGGTTCAATAGAAAATCGCAGCCAAAGGACCAGCAACGCAAGAGCACTCTTGATGGATAGAAAATTTGGAGCGAGAAATGGTTACAATAATCAGTTTCACAAACATTTTTAGCACAGAAAAAAATCATTTAGGGTGACCAGCCATGAAGGGTGACCATATGAATAGAAAATTGCACCTGACTGCTATAAATCAATCCAATACTCGTTCTTGTCAACAGAGACCTAGCTAATTTTAGCCGATAAAAAATCGCACTCAGTTCGGGCCGATTTTTAAGCGTGCATGCATCGTAGTAAGACCCACACAGTAGCGCAATCTAAAACCCACTGCCCTGCACAACATACTGTACCAAGGTTATGCAACAATAACTCGTAACACCCAACGAAAGATGAACGAACTTTATCGAAAATAAAGCACCAATAACCGAATGAAAAAAAAAAAAAAAAACAACAAAATCCCAGCGATATTTATTTTTTGTTTTCCTTCCATCCAACACAAAACAAAATAAACGAAACGAAAAACTTTTGAATTTGTTTAGCATTTTTGTGTGTGCTTTGGTGTATCTATTCCGCTCCGTTTCGCAGCACCAAAGTAATTACGAATCGAAGATAACGGAGGGATAAACTTGGATCTCTCATTCGATTGGAATTCGTCTGCTGTCCTATACGAACTGCGTGTTGGCACAGACAAATGACCATCTGGGGGGAGCAATGATTCCCACAACGCTTATCAATTGTAAACTTGTTCGTACTGTTGTATTTCTTTATGTTTATCACGCAAACGGATCCCTGGACTGTAATAAAAATATCCAAGAAGTTTCCTCCTCCAGATGCTCTCAAGTGAACGGAAGAAAAAAAAACACAAAACAGAAAACAGAAAACAGAAATACAAACTAAAACTAATAAATTTCGAAATTGTTAGAGACGAATCGATTGGTTCGTTTGGATGCTAATTGATGATCTCCGATTATGATTATGACTCGTTATTTTCTGCATCTATTAGGAGGCGGTAAAGTTCAGCTAATTGGTAGTTGTCATCGTCATCATTAGCTGGTTGCTACTGCTGATGCTTCCAACCCACCCGTCTACCGACCGACATCATCATCATCATCATCGTGATTGTCGTCGTCAATCTTCGGCGTTGGTCGCAGACGTCTGTTTTGTATTTTAATTTCGCTCATTTGGATATCGTAAGCTTGTTGGATTATAAAGCGATACAAATGGTTTCAGCGACGGGTGAGATACACACGTAACTTCAGCAAGAATACAAAACATCAAACCGGCGATTATTATGACCCAGATATTAAGTAGTCCATTGATGAGATATTGGTATTTGCCTTTTAGCGGGTAGAATGCTTGTTGATTGGCTTTCTGTTCAAACAGTGTTCTCTGAAGTGGTGGCACTCTTTAGAATGCGCATTCTTTTGATGATGATTACAGACGAGCAGAGATAAAAGAACTCGATAACAGGGTAAGAGTGTAACGCTATAATGGAATTAATCATATAGCACTTGCCATGCACAAAGGGTAGCACTTTGTAGATGGGCATCTGTGGGGTAGACATACTCGTATGTTACCCAATAGGAGGATGAGGAGTGTTGCTTCATCAATCAATCAAAGCTAAGAGAAGAAGCGATGGTCGGTTGCAACCAGCAACGCAAAAGGTCTCTTTATCATTAGAAAAATTGTGGCGAGAAATGGTTAAACAAAAACTAGTTCCACAAGTGGTTTTAGCACAGAATGCAACCCTTTAGGGTGACCAGTTACGGTTGACAAGAAAACCGCAGCCAAAGGACCAGCAACGCAAAAGGTCTCTTTATGAATAGAAAAATTGTAGCGAGAAATGGTTAAACAAAAACTAGTTCCACAAGTGCTTTTAGCACAGAATGCAACCCTTTAGGGTGACCAGTTACGGTTGACAAGAAAACCGCAGCCAAAGGACCAGCGACGCAAAAGGTCTCTTTATGAATAGAAACATTTTAGCGAGAAATGGTTAAACAAAAACTAGTTCCACAAGTGCTTTTAGCACAGAATGCGACCCTTTAGGGTGACCAGTTACGGTTGACAAGAAAACCGCAGCCAAAGGACCAGCAACGCAAGACCACTCTTGATGAAGAGAAAATTTGGATCGAGATGGTAAAAAAAACGGTCTCACAAAAAATTTTACCACAGAAAAGAAACTTTTAGGGTTGTACGTAAGTGTCGTAAAAAATCGCAAACGAAGAACACATTGAACGACAAAATTTGTGCGACCGAAATCTGTTTTTAAAAAATTTAGCCACTCTTTACGAATTGCTGGCAATAGATACCCCATCGTCACAGAAAACTGGTCATCCGAATTTTCTTAAAAAGCTAAAATTAATAAAAATAAATAAATAAATGCAGACCCTAGAAGCCCTCAAGGACAACATTCGACACGAGTGCGAGAATCTGTCGCTCGAAGTTCTCGCCGAAGTGATGAAAAATGCCATAAAACGAGCCCGTATGGCAATCAATTGTGACGGCGCCCATTTGGTCGATATCATCTTCTCGACTTGACCAATAAAATTTAAAAGGTTCAAATAAACATAATCAAAAAGCAGAATCGAAGTTTTTCATTTAGAAAAAAAATGGGAGCCAAACAACATCGGATGACTTCCTTTGGCCCACCCTGTAGTTGGCGCCAGTGTTGTTATATCGTGGGATTTATACCTTTTTGTGGGAGTTTCGATGTCCGAAAAGCCTTCCGTGGGAGTGCTAACAACACTGGTTGGCGCAACAGATCAGAAATAAATATCGTAAGACTTATGCTTAGTGGTTAGTGTGTTGGACTACTAAGCGAGGGGTCCCAGGTTCGAGTCCCGAGAAAACCCAAATTTCAACTCAAGGTTTTTTTCCACTGCGCCACCTCTCGCGAACGTCTCACAAACATCCGAGAGTATAACTGTCATGAAGAAGCTTCTCAATTAGCCGTTTGGACTCGGCATAAAATTGTAGATCCCTTCCATTCGTCCCAAAAATGAAAAACTTACACAAAACGAATGATTGCGAGAAGTTAGGCCCAGGGTCCCTACCGACCTGTAGCGCCAACTATTTATTTATTTTAATCGTAAGACAAAATGGAGAATGTGGAAGTTGCAACAAGTCTTTCAAAAGTGGAAACATCACGTTTAAAAATCGGCATTGACCCAGTGCGATTCTTGATCGGTTAAAATTAACCAAGTCTCTGTTGAAAAAAGCGAGTATTCGCTGGTAAAAACAACCGAAAAATTTGTTAAAAAAAAAACACGTTATGAACCAAGTTACTAGATTGGCAGCAGCTTTATTTTGGTTCTTTATCGACCCAGGAAATCGGCTATTTTTAACCGATCAAATTTAACAAATTGCCTCGGTTATTTTTAATCCACTTTACTCTGTAGGAGCTATATTAACAGTATTACTGGGTGGTTTTTAATTGAAAGTTGGTTGATTTTAAACTTTTTGTATGTCGAAGATCACAAAGAGTCGCAAACCTACGACTGTCGCTGGGTAAAGAACCGAATTTGTGAGTCAAAGACATTCTTATAGGCAAAATGCTTTCACGGGATGGTAAGCTGTGGCCCTCCTCTGTATCTCGTTCCGAAAGTTATATTCTTCGAAAACAAGCGTTTTGTACCTACTTTATATTTCCAAAGTGGAATTAAAATTGTTTTGAAAGGACCTACTTAAAAGCGGAACGAAAGCAGTTTCGCATAGGATTGACTTTCAAAACGAAATAGAGAGTAGATCCCCTTTTGCCCTCGAGGACATCTAAGGCAGTTGTTACGAGCGTCAAATAGGATTTAGCGATACAAACGATTTGATTTATTTGTTTTGAAGAAAAGCTGTCAGGAGGCAGTTTTTGGGTGCCAAATTCCCACTAAAAAATTAACGAAGGACTTACTAGAATTGCAGCTAAACTGGATAGAGCCGTTCTTTCCAAAAATGCCACTGATTTTGGCTGCATAAACAATGAGGACGATAATTAAGACGATGTAGACATAGCACTTTGGTTAAGGTCCAGACTGAACCATGATCTAAAACGAAGTAAGTAAGCATATGAAAATTCAAACGGTAGGTAGGGATAGATATGTCTTCAACCTCTCAGAGAAGCTTTTAAATTACTGGAAGTTGCTGGTGAATCAAGTCGGCACGCAGTTTTTCAATGAACTTCCTTTACATCATGATGAGTTTGTTTCACAATCCCAGTCCCGCTGTTGTCAAGAGTCTCCCTTACTAATTTCGAAAGATCTGAGGTCGAATTAAGTTGATTTTACATGTGAAACAAAAAACAAATTCCGTCACGTAATACTCGTTCACGGGCGAGGCTTCATCTTCACAGAACCTTTAAAGTTGACCGTATTTATGGCAAAGTGTGTTGTTTCGAGACTTTTGCAAATTAAGGGATTCGCATTTCACTAACAGATGGCGTTAATTCAAAGATTTTCGCAGAGAAAATCGGAGAAAGGTGTGCAACCTGTCTTTTGTTCAAAAAAATTGGCGGTAATGGAAAGATTTTCGCAGAGAAAATAGCACGTGTCTTTTGTTTAAAAAATAATCATAAAAAATAGGTGCTACCTTCAAATTGGGCACTTTCCACTTCAATTCCGGGCTTTCCCCTACAATGACCCGGACCGATTATTCGATTGCCATATTATCACGAACATAATAAAACTATATCTCATTTCACAACAGCATTATGCACTTTATCTGATTGGTTTTTTTTTTTTTTTAGATATGCGTACGAGTAGATTACACAGAATCTTCTTGTTGATAGCCGCCGTAGGCTGTAGCTATGGACTGGCATGGTGTTGCCAAACGGTTTAATTAATACGAAGTACAGATTTGACGAATGGTTGCGAGAAGCTAGGCCAACTATTTTTATTTTATTTTACAGATTTGTTTAATTAGTTAAAGAAAATTCGTCGCAGTGTTTGAGCTTCGTTAGCATTTAAAGCGTTGTCATAGTGCGCCAAACATGCCATAGGTTGCCAGCTTCACCTACCTAGAGATGTTGTCTTATTTTTTTTTTCGCATTCAAGTGTGCAAAAGAAGTTATTGATAAACAGACAGAGATCACCATGAATGCCTAAAAAAATGTAAACAGTTGTTAAGCGACTGCTTGAATATGGGAAGTATGGAACGATAAAGACTGGGACTTCCACATTGAGCAGGAGGGACCAAATAGCTCTTTTGGGTTCGTTTTCATTGTGTAGCTAGGCACTGCAGATGGCAATAGTTCACTGAGACAAGAGACAAAAATCGTGCAAATGGGAGTAGTTAAAATTGGCCACCGGAGGTCAAATCGCCGCAATCGTAAAAATTTTATATTCCTTCACCAAAGGACAAATTGCCGCATCTCTAAACGAGCTTTTTGTTTACGAAATCATGCTGGTTTCACCCACATAAGCAAATTCCGTCACGTTTACGTATGAGACGATTCAACCCGAGGGTTGTGGTCTTTGGACTTCTCAGGAAACTGTCCATCGGTGGCTCTGATCTTTTGGAGTGACTATCGGGAACTTTTGCTCTTCCTCCAACGATGACCAATTCATTTGAGTGAGCACACTAGTTCCCCTCAAGAAAATCACATAACTACATCCCCCGCCTCCTTAAAAGCTTCCACGAGACTATCATCAACACGCCGCCTTTTCAAGAAAACAACTGCACTTAGCTCTGAATTTACCCCCAACGCACACACACACACAAATCCTCCACCCATCTATCTAAAGCATTGACCCACACAACTGACTTCTTGGTCATGGCCAATATTGCGGGCAACTTTATAGCGACATTTTGTTTATTTACACGAAAAAGTGAAAACAACGCATAATTCGATTGCACTACACCCTGACCTCCGAACGAGCCAGTGACCTTAAATAAATTTTCTTTGTTCGTTTTCTTCTTCCAAATATTTACGGCGAATAGTGCAAAATACTCGGTTAATAAGCACACAGAAAATGTGCGTGCTTTTGCCCGATGGCTGTTCGCACGCTATGCGCCGCTGGGATTTTTAATGGAAAACCCGAGGAGTCTGTTGAATTTTTCTTCGTTTTAATTGAAAATTCAATTAACTTGGACAATTAATCACATCGCAGCAGGTGTTTGGTCTTTGTAACTCGCATACTCAACTGCGATGACACATTCCACCGGAATCGAGAATGTTTGCTGTCAGTTTGGAGAACTTTTTGACTATCATTGGATGGCTCTTTTATCTACTCGTATCCTTCCCCCCTTAGCCAGGTGCAAAGGATAACAAATTGTCGTACTTTATCTTTGCGCCACCGTCATTATTATCTTGATGATCGCTCCTCACCAAGCTTACAAAGAGATTTGCCACCACACCCTAGGTATGTCCCCGAGGGGGACAATATCCCAACCGTACCTATATACAGTGTGTTACAGTGTGTGTGCTCTTCCTTTGCGATAAAGTTTTTTGATTAATTATTTTTGCTTAAAATATTTTGTGTTTATTTTTTGTTGTTGTTGTTTTTAACGATGAAATTAAAATGGGGCCTTTTGCAAACTTGATTCCAGAGAGGAGATAGTCGAGTCCTTTTTATTTATGTAAATTGCTTGGCAATGTTTTTCTTCGGCTGCAGCGCGCTAGTTCTCTGGCTGTACTTTTGCATCCTTGTTTTATTTAATTATAAATTTGCATAATTTATGTGGGATGCAGTTTGTTTCTTATTTTGTTGGTTGCGCTGCTGTTTCCTGTGCTGCGGTTTGAGGATGCTAACGGCAAAGTTTAAGCACACTGTTAAGATGCATTAGCTTCTTTGTCAATTAGGACGGAGTGTGGGTGTGTGCGGGTAGCTTTTAAAAGTGGATAAGGCAGAATTATTGCGGGTACATTCCTTCACTGAATAATAAAGAAGGATAAATAATCGAAATAATTCATTTTGATAAATGTGGTCACGCCCTGACTATTCAAAGTGAAGGTAAGGACTCGAGTCGGTTCACCGACATGACTTATGAGAGGAGTTGTTTTGAGTGTTTTTTGCACACCTAATTGGGGTCAAAGTAATGTGGTTGTCCCAACAAACTGAATCGTCTCTGAAGAAATTCGATTGCTTTTCTGACTGTTTGGAAAATCAAGAGGACTTCAGTGAATTTTTATAAAAGCTGGAGAGTGGCGATTTTTCAGGACAATGCGGCGTACTAAAAACAAAGCAACCGTGAACTAAATATTTAAATTGGCCAGTGTGCCCGAATTTACCAATAAAATTGTGTCTTCTAAAAAGATCAACCCAGGAGCTTAGTCCCCTAACCAATATCAGGGTTATAGTTATTCAAAATCAAAGGCCGGCTTTGGGAGCTTGATAAACCCCGAACACAGTCTGATACTTGAGAAAGGAATCTTTGGACAACTATCCCTAGGTTGTTAGTGGATAAAAAGTTGAAAGACTTTACGAGATAATAGAGCTGTAAGCAGTGCAGACTTTAAGGAGCTTCAGTTGGGCCCGTTTGATGGGGCACCACAGCTTTGACTGGGCGCGCTTAAACCGAACAGAGGTAGCACCCTCCCGCAGAAACAGAGATTCAGTCAGAAGAATGTTTTACTGACGAATGGAGCTTCAGGATTGGTACCTCTGGTGGTGGAGCAACTGTAAGGGAAACAGTCTTCTAAAACCATCGCGTACAGTAGCTAAATCAGTCAACTTTTGTATACGATGACAGCCTTATTGGCCCGTATCGGTGCAGTTATAGATCAGGCAAGTCCACTGTGGGTTTTATTTAATTTTTAAACTTGTGACAGATTTCAGAAAAACCCCAAGAACTCCAATGATTTTAAAGCCTGCTTCATGAGCTATACGGAGTCAAGGCCAGTTTTTACATCCTCACAAAATCGCCTTTTCGTGTAGTACAACGACGAAGAAAGATCGTCGCAGCATCTAGGTTGGAACGGGCTATACTGAGAACTTTTATATCCAATGGAATAAATAAAAGGCCCTTTTTTTGGAGCAAGAAAGACTCGGCAGCTCTATGTAAATGATGAAGCATGCGAAATAGTATCCAATAGAATATAGACAAGGCGACGTAAGGTCGTCTGTGGAGCAAGAGAGGTTGGAAAGGATGGAGCATGCAACTTTCATCTAAAGCCGTTTCAGCAGACAAATTTTTCTTACAGAAGGACATGTGCAGTGCAGCGGATGGACGTCAACGCTTCTTCGAATTTAATCCAATTGGCAAAAGCAGTACCTAAGCTCAGGCATTTCCAATGTAAAAATGAACCTCAGTCGGATAAGACAGTCCTACTAAAGACTACAGACCGTGGCTAACTGAAAAGCCCTGTCGGCCCTGCCTGACCCACTTCGAACCGTATCACCACCTAAATACCTCAACAAGCAAACCAAATCTAAAGCCCAACTAAAGGTCGATCCGTTCCAAGCACGCAGACAAACGGAATTTTCGAATTTAACAATTTTGTGTATCACCTTCCAGCAGTAAAATCAAATTTAACAAATCAAAAGGACATTACCCACCACTTTGTATATAGGTAAGTGCAAAACGTGACGGAACTTTTAAGCATCTCGGTTTAAGGATACGAGTATCATTTTTCGTTGTTTACGGTGCGACTATGTACCACTCGACATTATACGAGAACGTGTCTAATGACTGTTTCAATCGTATTCCACGTAATTGTACGCTTTGTTGGATTAAAATAATAAAATTGTCAGCCGCCCTCCGCCACCACCTCTGTCCATTAAAACGGAATACATTCTCTGGCAGATCCTTGACGATAAGGTGGCATTTTCTTTCACACTCGAGAGATGTCATATCTCTTAAGTGGTTTGATTGTAGAAAGCAACACTCTTCCGGTCGTCTTCCTTACACACAAACACACACACACACACACACAGAGACGCATGCAGCAACAAATTATTATAATTATGATTGTATCCTTTAGCTGGAGCCATCATTTTGCACATCCCCTGGGGAAATAATGAGATCAAAATATAATGTGCAGGACGGTCACATATTAAAATTTATGAAAACAATAAGCAGCACAGTTGGACAGGGGGCGGGGGAGGGGGGGATCATGAAGAGCAAAGCTGAAAAGTCAAATAGGTCAAGTGCTGTACAAACATGCCATTAGAAGAGTCGAAAACTGAAAGGATTCTTGCGCAAATAGCGTTGGGGTGAGTTTCTGTTTTTTTTTTTCTTCTCTTTTTGGCAAACGATAAAATTGTGGTAGATTTTTTGATGTTGTGAGAAATTTGCTTTGTTCTTAAGATATCAAGTAACGCCGGATTAATTACTGTGAATGGAAAGGATTTCCAGAGGTATTCGTGCGGAGTCGAAGTGAGTTCTTCTATTGGAAAAAGGAATGAAATGCGGGCCAGAACAATTGCTGGGGAGAATGTCTTTCAGTGAAGTCTGTTACGAGTAGTTCCCGGATCGATCTGTAGTTAAGTTGTTATGCATAAAGACAAAGATTGCAAAGATTGACTGAACGAATGTTGACCCAATTAAAATTTATGGAAGCTCATTGGAAGTCAGTTCTTCAAAGAGCTCACAGTGGAATTAATTTCGGCGAGCGTGCTTTGAAATTCGTCGGTAAATTTGCTCAAACGAATTTGGTTTCTGATTTAAAGAAAGCAACAAATTTGTTCCTTTAGTTCAGTGGTCACCACAATTTTTTAAAAAGTTGTGTCCACCTTACCGACATTTGCAGAAAAGTCTCTTCCAACTTATTTGGGACGAATGACTCAAAAAAAACGAGCTACAAGCAAAAGCTTAAAATAAAAAAATAAAACTTCTTTACCGACATGTGGTAAAAACAAAATTTTGTTTGATTTTTGCGGTGAAAATTTGAGAAGGAGCGCGCCGCGACGCACAGCTTTTTATGAGTGGAATAAAGACCGAGAAGCTTCCCACAATTCAGGAGGTGACACTTTGTTGTAGCCGAATATATAGTAAATGAAAACCTACCTTATCGACACTCGCTAAAAAGTCTCTATTAAGTTTGCTTATTTGCGGCGAATATATCCGAAGAAGCGCGTCACGTTTCACAAATTTTTATGATTGCAATAAAGTCCACAAGTCTGACAAGATACTGGCTAAATGGTAAACGAATGCCTCCCTTGCCGACACTCGTTGAAAGGTCTCTTTTCTCCTCTTGAATGGATTAGAAGAAGCGAGGTACAGGTACAGCCGACAATTTTTAATAAGTTGCAGTAAAAGGAAAGAATCTGTCATAATTCAAGTAGAACATTGTTTCAGCGACTGTCTACCTTACCGGCACTTGATTAATGACAAGACTGCACAAATTTCCTACAAATTTTATGCAAATATCTCCATAGCGATACGGAAAATATAAGTATGGGAATGCAGAGGAAACAAAGTCACTTGACAGATGACGTTTCCTTTCTTCCCAAAAAGATATAAGCAATGAACAGACAAATAGGCACGTTTGACACAAAGGTTAAAAATTATTCACCAAACTGTTAGGAGATAGGTGGACAGGGGGAAGCGTATTTGAGTGCCAGGTTTTTCCTTGGTAGAATTTTGTAATCTGTATCAAAGATGTCCTAGTATTTCCGAAGCGGACTCAGTATTCAGATTCCATCTTTTAAAAACAAAAATTTGTGTATATTAAGATCTTTCGTCAAAATTGCGTGCTTATGCAATCGATGTGTTTCTTTTTCAACGGATTGGGAACAACCTGGACGCCTTGTTTAATTCAAATTGTGTCAGATGGTTTGAAGTCCCACAAGGCTCTGTTCTGTCTACGTCTCTTTTTTTTGCGCCTTTTCATCAATGGATTAGGAACAACCTGTCAAACTGTCAAAGTCAATTGGTTGCAAGTCTGAAACTCATCACATAAACACTGGTGTCCCACAAGGCTGCTATTTGACTACGTTTCTCTTTTTTTTCTCAATTTCACAAACGATTTTGTCGCTGTTACTTTAAATCCAATTCATTCTCTCGCCGATGGTGGTGCTATCAGTTTCTTATATTATGTTCGGAATTGATGGACCTGCTTTTTAGTTCTTTAGAACTTGATTGGCCGCGTATTTTTTTGCTCATTGTGTAAGACCGCCATTCTCAAAGGGGTTTTGGCCAATAGAGTGGAATTTTCTGCCTTCATTAATCCACACGAATGGCAACACAGAAACTGAAGGT
The DNA here is from genome assembly GCA_948293265.1 of Cheilosia impressa. Taxonomy (NCBI): domain Eukaryota; kingdom Metazoa; phylum Arthropoda; class Insecta; order Diptera; family Syrphidae; genus Cheilosia; species Cheilosia impressa. Next base: position 52,519,370 of record OX411884.1, on the reverse strand, counting down.
CTTTTGATTCTAGAAAACACGGAGCTAAGGACAACCGTCCAATGAATAGACATATACTCGAAGTAGAGAACACCAATGAGGAATGTCTACAGGCTTCCTCAAAGGGGCCGGGAAATTTTGTTCGTCCCTTTTCTGAAGCGGGACATGTACCGCCCATTGATTATGGCAGCCTTCTTCCCCCAAGAGCGGTGTGTCGTTTTTTGAACACCTCCACCTACTTGGAGCTCCTTCACTATTTATAAAGGTACTTTAGCCTCGGAAGAGACCTTTTTTTAGTTTTCCCCCTAGTGAAGCGCCATCCAACAACTTAGCTACTCGCATATACTCACTCAACTCGTGACCATCATCTAGAAACGTAAAAATTCCCACTTCATGCTTGAACTTAATAATGTCAACCTTGAGTGCCATCAAGTTCAATTGCGAAACCTTCTAAAGTTTCTATAAACAACACTCGTGGTCACGGCCAAAACGTTTATTTACTCGCATTCGTGTTGCACTCTTCTCCAGCGAAACTTTCGCGACAAAACAAAGAACAAACTCAACCAACGCTATGCACGGCATACTCCACCAATTGGCCTCTCGCTGTCTAATTTTTCACAGAGATTTCGAGTTTTTTTCTGATGACTTTGCAAAATTCTATAAATACGTGAACACTGAAAATAAATCACTCCACCTCAAAACGAACTCTGCCCCGTAATGAGATTTTTTTCACCTTTAAAATTTACATGAACCAAAAACTGGATTAGAAATATAAATAAATAAATCAAGCATGTACGAATGTGGTATTAGACAACATCCTCGCAACCTCATTTAACATTCATCTAGAGCTGCAAATCCGATTCCGGACTCACACTGTAGCAATGAGACCAACGACCCCATCGGGGGAGGTTACAGTTCATTAGGGCCGAACTGTATTGTTTTTTTTTTGGGAAATATCCCTCCACCATCTATCCTTGGTACGAATAAACAAGAAAAAAATATGAAAAAACAATTTTAAAAGGGCATTCCTTTTTAAGGAAAAGTTTCCATCTACAAAGAAGGTAATAAATATCTAATAAATGAAAAATATTTCCCATTGAAAGCAGAGGCCAGAGACTTGCAAGGATAAGACTTTAGACTTGTCTGCTTTGGCGAAGCGGAGGAGGAGCAGCGGAGCGTTGCTGTGAAAGACATTTCCTTTGTTAGGGAGAATTCGCATTGAAATGGGTTTCGTGAGGAGAAATGCTTCTGATGGGCAATAAAAAATAAAATAAAATAAATAAATAAACGCTTATGCTTATTTTGCATTGTTGGAATGAAAATTACAAAGAAACAGTAAATTACTTGAACAATCACTTTTGAAAAGTGTTTGGAATTAGCCTTTCAGTTTGTAATGGATTTCGCATCCATTAAAAGCAGACAAACACAAGTTGCTGTTTGAACGGGGAGTTTATTGATGTTCGGGGGCTGGGGAGTCGATTTGCTGGAAGGCATTTAACATCTGGTCGACGTTTATTGAGCTGTTGGGTTTTTTAGTCAACAGCACTCATATCGAACGTCATTCTTTTACTGAGCGATGGGCTTCTTAAAGGTCGACTGTACAGTGTACACTCCCTATTCGTTTACAAACAGGCGAGCTGGACTGAGCACGGAGGTCGAAGAACCAACTGCTTAAGAACACAATTGACGCACTGCCGGCCTTAGGGTGAGTTCAAGCTGGATGGTCACCTGGGCCGCCAGGTTCAGAGGGGCGCCTTTCACAGTGAACCCATGATTTTAAGAAAAATATGCGAGTTGTGTTAATATGGACCACCAAATAAAGATGTAATAAAATAAGGCACAAGTTGCAAGTCCCAATGCATAAAATCAGAGCCGAGTCTTTGATGTTTCTAAATGACAGATGGATGACATAGTTTGACGGAATTTTGAGTTTACTTTGGTCGGATTTGACTGAAAATAACCCACAATCTTTCTGATGGACTATGGTTGCATTTATTTTTCTACTAGGGCTAGTTTTAAAATTTTCAAAAGAAGCCGCGGCAATGATCATAATAGCCTATAGCTTTCTGAAAGTTCTAGGAAACATTTTAAAGTAACTTTCAGCTGAATCTGTCCAGTAACAGACCTACAAACACACATTTTAGTCAGAAGCGCTTCAAGAAAGTAGGCGTGGCAATGATCGTTACTGCCTAAAGCCTTCTCCGAGTTTGAGGAAACATTTTAGAGAAAGTGTCAGCTTAATCTGTCCAGCAGTCTTCATGACAACTGGTAACAGACTTACAAGCACACATTTTAGTTAGAAGAGCTTACAAAAAGTGGGCGTGGCAATGATCGCTACTGCTTACAGCCTTCTCAGAGTTTTCGAAAAGATTTCAGAGAAAGTTTCAGCAAAATCTGTCCAGTAGGTGGCTTTCTCTTAACTATTCGGTCAACCTAGTTTAAAAATTGAAATGCCGATGGCAGTTCTGTCAAAAATAAGCGAAAAATATTCCGATTGCATTGGACTGTTTGTCCCGTTGAGGACTTCAAAGTTGAGAGATTCTCAGCGCAACGGATGCCTCATCAAAAAATCGATGACTGTGCTTGGGTTTTTTAGTAGGTTTTCTCCTGCGCACCACTTTTAAACTTCTGTCGGTAAATGCGAGCCCGCAACTCCTCAACATCGCTCCGGAGGGAAAATAATTCGTTGACGAAACAGGACCGTGTACAACCCTAAGACCCGGCTTCTAGCTCGTACTGCCTGAGACTATTTGTGACGAATCGAATTTTCTGAACAGCCCTAGCTGATAAATTAAGAAGCTTTAGAGGAATTTTATCGTTCTACAGCCAGTAGTTTCCATGGAAAACCTTAAAAAGCCAAATTATCGGTTCTGCCTGCTGACGAATTTCACGGGACCATTTTGAGCCCAATCTATGACCATCTGACCTGCATCTTCGATTGCGTAACTATGCGAACCACCGCCAAACCATGCACAACAACAACGATATTAAAACCAACTTCAGATAACCCCCACATCGATGTGGTATTTTAAGTGTGCACCTCCATGATGGACTGACTCTTTTGAAATTAGCGGGCAAAAATATTCAAACGAAATGGACTAAATCAAGAAAAATATTCGCGCGATTGCAATTTTAATTGATTTTCAATTGAACGAACCAGACACACATGCACTATGTGCAATTAAAGTCATATTAATAAATTTTGCCCGCCGTTCCCTCAATCGGTCGGATGCAATTCAAACTGACAGTCGAAAAGCTGGAGGAAATGCAACTCATGTAAGTATAGATGACGGAGGAGATGCGCCACCAGAGAACAAAACAAAAATATCAAATGCTGAGATTCAACTCGAAATGCAACCGTGGGATGAATTTTTCATTTATATATTTTTAGAAAACACAAGTGAAAATCGGATGGGAATTTGATTTTTATGCACTTAGGAGTGACAAGTTGTTCTTTTTGTGTGAAACGTGCCATATGGCGTGCGATGTGGCACAGTAAAAGTCTGCCAGAGGAGGTGTCTTTGATCTTGAGGGGGATTCGTGTCTTGTTTCCTTTGTGTGATTGACATTTTGTTAATAAGTTTGCAAGAAGTGTATGTCATTGGGAATGAGAAATATTTGCATAGAATTTTAAGATCTCCGACCAAGGCTGGTTGGACTTTGCAGTTGGCAGAGGAACTATGGACCGCTTTTGCAAGTTTGTCGGCGACAATGATCGGATTTTGACTGAGAAAGCTCACACTGTTCCAGGTGGACTGTAGTCGCATTTATTTTTGTACTAAATTTAAAAATTCGAAAAGTAGGCGTGGCACTGATCATAAGAGCCTTTAGTTTTCTCAAGGTTCTAGGAATCATTTTAGAGAAAGTTAAAGCAAAATCTGTCCAGTAGTTGTCACTTCAACTGGTGAGAGACTTACAAAAATACATTTTAGTCACCAGCTCTCCCAAAAAGTAGGCGTGGCAATGGTCGTTGTGTAAGAAAACATTTAAAAGAAAGTGTGATCAGTGTAGTTGTTACAGAGATAAGATCAGTGACTCGTTTAAGTCTTAAAAGTTCAATGAACCTATTCCAGCTACGACCATGGCAGCCTCAGAACTGTTACATTAATCACACGCGGTCCAACCAAGATTTGAAAGATATATTAAGCAAAAGATAGCGCAGCTGCCATGCGTGTTAGTACTTTTAATATTGGATTCGGCTTCTTAGTCAGTCCGCTTGCTTTGAAATTCCCCGAGACACTCAGCAATTGCTGGTGGTAAACTGTCAATACGGCAGTCGTTTGAAAGCTGTCAGACTGTAGGGATATATCACGATTCAAAGTCAGTCTTGAGTTTGCCCAAAAGGGGTTGCCATAATCCGTAAAAGGTCTAAAGAGTGGTCATCAGAGAAGACACGGCAATCAATTTCAACCTTTTTAGACGCCTCTGTGGATATTGACAGCTGAACTTTGTTATGGACACTTCGTCTAGAGCTCGTAGCATGCCTTAAAACATGGTTCCGCAGGCGGTCTCTTAAGCCCGTCGACTTGTACATTTTGGGGGCTTTGATATTATTCACTTAAATGTCTAGTGAACCCGTTCAACTATAAGATGTAGAGGTTGTAGTTGCAGTTAGTGCAGAAAAAACTTGGGGTACCTCAAGAGTCCGTTTATAGGCCTATACTAGTCTAGTGAACCCCTTTAACTATAAGATGTAGAGGTTGTTGTTGCAGTTAGTGCAGAAAAAACTTGGGGTACCTCAAGAGTCCGTTTATAGGCCTATACTAGTCTAGTGAACCACTTTAACTATAAGATGTAGAGGTTGTAGTTGCAGTTAGTGCAGAAAAAACTTGGGGTTCCTCAAGAGTCCGTTTATAGGCCTATACTAGTCTAGCGAACCACTTTAGCTATAAGATGTAGAGGTTGTAGTTGCAGTTAGTGCAGAAAAAACTTGGGGTTCCTCAAGAGTCCGTTTATAGGCCTATACTCTTTCTGATTGATTCGAATTGCTTTCTTTACAAGTTAGATAGATGACAGCCTTGCAAATTGGAATTTGTTTCCTTGAACCTATAGTCCACTCACAACTGCGGCGATTCGGTCTCCGGAATTCGCCCAATTCCACAGTGCAGTTGAAACAAATCACACAGCTCGTGCACTTCAAATGCAACCACTGGATCTCTTAAATCTTAATCCCCATGCGATCGCATTTTCATTCATAGTTTCTTTTTTTTTGGGAAAATGCACTACTTCACTTTGCCAACAGAAGAATATAATTAATTGTGGAAAACAAGGCAGAAAACACGATGAACAATCATGTTCGTTCATCAAAAAACAAAAAACACATGTGTTTTCCACACTTGCTACAGCCACATATCCACATCCATATGTCTGTAATTTCCGGCAGTTTAACATTTTTCCTGACGCTCAAATCTCTTGCACCATGCCAACCGACAAGTGTAACAGACCGCATTTTGTAGATTTTCCAAAAATGATTATTTTTTTGTACGCCTCTACAGATTACCGACGCGATAGCTTTAATAATGAATAAAGGAGGCTGCTTGGAAGCGCCGAATGAAATGAAACGTTACCCTATACCCCGTGGGAAGATAAATCAGATGTTAAGTATGATAGATACTGGCTGATTGTAGGTAGTTCATATATCGGTATAAAGGGACTTGCGTAATTCGCTTGATTAACGGAGCGTTGTGTGTGTGAGGTGAAGGAATTGCCACGAGATTAGATACAGATGTGAGGGAGGTTTTAGTTTATTAAGATGGAAGAGAGATTTTGCAGTAAATGTTAGATGAAAGAAAGCGGGGAATGCTCTGGGTGTGTTTCGTATATTTGAAGTACCTCAGGGGTAGGTGCGCGGGCCTGTACTTTTCTTAAAAATTTTTATCGACGTATTTGGCGCTTTTGAATGGGGAAACATGATTTACAGCGGTAGTTTTTCATCTAGTAATCAAGTTCATTTATAAAAGAAGCAAGTTCTGGGAGAATCGTAGAACAAAAACGGACATGGACTGCAGAATTGGTAAAGCAAAATCGACCGGCGGTATGCTGTTAAAAATCTGTAAGCAACGTCTTGAATATTCCGCCTATTGGTGGAGAAGATCTTGAGAAACGTACATCTAGACTAGGAAGATGAGGGCGCCCAAACGTTCTTGACGCCATTTCAAAAGGAAATTCTGCTCCGTGTAGTTGGCCTTAAACTTCAGTCCACTGAAATCCTACTGGTTTCACAAGAGTTTGAAATGACCGATTCAGCTGAAGAAAACACCCTCACCCTGACTCCCGAATCGATACATTTTTCCCACCTTGTCCTGTCACTTTCGTTGAGTGTTCAACTCCACCTCCCTCACTTTAAGTGCTGCTCATGTTAATTTGATCATATTAAGTTACCAAATCAAGTTCTGTCCCAGCATAGTTCATATTTCATCTACAGTCAGTCCCTTGGCCTAATACTGAACAAACAACCCAAGTAGCGCTGCGTTCAACCCCTGTGAGGCCTTCAGAAGTTCTTTTCTGCACTTTGTCGCTTGTTTGTTGTTGTTTTTCTTTCTGTCTTCCGTTTCTATCAACTGGCAATTGACATCCACTGTCGGCATCATCAATTCCGCACACCAAAGTGACAGTAGATAATAACACACATGATTGTGTTCCCTGTGCGCGGGGTAGTTTTATTTTCACAAGTATGGTTTACTAGGGGTTGATAAAACAAAATAAGCACTAATTCCACTAATGACCCAGCTGGCGGCGGCGGCGGCGGTGGCGAATGGGAGTAAATATTTGCTCAAAGTTTATTTGTGCTGTTGATTACTTGAAGGCGACATATGCAGACAATTATAATTTTAGTAATGGAGATGTGTGTGTGTATGTGATAGAAGAAAAACATCCGTCGGATATCGATTCGTTAAGTCGGAGGAGTGAAAGCAATAAATGCTACGCCATTGAATAAAACGGAGAAGACCGAATGAGGTGGAAAATCAAAACGCAAAATCAGGGACAGTTTATACATCACCTTCAGTGTTAAAATATTTTTGGACTTCCCTTTGTGGAGACAGATTCCCAGAGGACTATAAAATAATTTGAATGGTAGGTTGTAATATAAATCGTCGAACCAGAACTGTGCAGACGTTCAGTCAATTGTCAGTCTCCTGGATGAACGTATCGCGAATGTCTTCAAAATACTGTTCGTTGAATTTTGTCGAACAGACAAATATTTGATAAATGAAAAGCATTTTACAAAATTCTATATCGCCTGGGATTCTCAGAAGAACTTGCCGGCGAACTCTAAGCGAATAAAATGCGAATTGTCTGTTTTTTTTTATTTAAGATGTGCAAGCACAGAGACTTTTTAACTTTTTAACAATAGAACGACAACACGAAGTTGAATTTTTAGAGGAATGTGGAAGATTGGAAAATATTCAGAAAGTGGTATAGAAGTAACACCGGGCAGAAGGCATTTTTTAAACAAGTTTTTTTAGTGGGCTACACAAAGCTTACATGATGGGTATTTTAAGAAGACACAGCTTTCGTCGTACTAAAGTTGTTTTAACCTAAAATATTCCTCGCTTAGTTCTAGTTTTTTAAGAACCTATTTTCGACAAGCTAAATGGCTGTCTAAGTTTAGAAAACCGGTGAACGGGGGACCTTACTCATCCACCAGACAGACCACTGTGACTTTGATAGAAAATAGCGCCGCTGAGGACCCAAATGTGTCAAATCAACGCACAAAAATGCGGCTTCTTCCCTTCAGTTCAAACTAAGATTGAACCAAAAGGCATGACCGATGGTCCAGGAGAAAAAAAGCTTCAAATAAAATTTGCATACTTAAAAAGATGCGATGGAATATTTTGAAAAGGGTTTAGGTCTGTGTAAGTACGTCAAGTTGGTTAAGCTATCGTCCTCGATGACTTAAAAATGATTTTTATTGACTTTTCGGCCCAACCGCCAGTCCAACTCAACCTCAACTGAGTTACTACGAGCACAGCAAGATAGGACCGACCCAAGGCTGTTTGTAGATAGACGACTTTAAATGATTTTTATTGACTTTTCGGCCCAACTGTCAGTCCAACTCGACCTCAACTGAGTTACTACGAGCACAGCAGGATAGGACCGACCCAAGGCTGTTTGTAGATAGACGACTTTAAATGATTTTTATTGACTTTTCGGCCCACCGACCCAAGGCTGTTTGTAGATAGACGACTTTAAATGATTTTTATTGACTTTTCGGCCCAACCGACAGTCCAAATCGACCTCAACTGAGTTACTGAGAGCACAGAAAGACAGGGCCGACCCAACTATGGGAAGGCCGTTTGTAGATGACGACGACTTTAAATGATTTTTATTGACTTGTCGGTTTAACCGCCAGTCCAACTCGACCTCAGCTGAGTTACTGAGAGCAGAGCAAGATAGGACCGACCGAACTATGCGAAGGCTGTTTGGAGATAGATAAAAACCGACCATAACCTATACTGACTTTGATGACTGGGCATGACTTCGAATGACTTTTCACTTAGTAAGGTCATAGATAATGGCAGGGAGCAGTTTTTTGGGGCTACCACTCAGAATACCGGCCAGAGTGGTGAAATTTGCTTAAATATGATGGGCAGACACACCTTTGCCATCAATATCCGCCATGGGTCGAGCTCCTGACGAACTATTTTTTGCATGTAAGAGACCACGGAAGGGAAGTGTAGTTGTAGGATCTTAAGTTCAAAGTTAGGTTAGACATAAAATGGGCCCTTTTTGGACTTAAGGTTAGAATAGACGAAGTTTAGTCTTGTAAGACTACTGGTAACCTTCCCTAATTTTAGTCCAACATTCACAAAAAAAAACGCTTTATAGCTTTAAATAAACTTTCAAGGTTTGATTTGACGGCCCCGAGCTTGAACTAGCAAACTTCGGAGCAATACACCATAAGCTTAAATGACTTATGACATTTCAAATCGAAAAAACGTTCCACCTCTCGTTTGGTCTAGCTCATCAATCTGCTGGTGTATTTTTTGGGGGTTTAGCGACAGACGGATACAACTGTCAACACTTAACCCACGCCCGCCAACAAATCCCCCCATTAAATCCCCTTAACGCGCGCGTCCGTCTAGTCGGCTGCCCAATAACAATAACATCAGCCAGTCCCATTCGACTGACAACTGATCACTATAAAAATATTAATATTCCCATAAAAACACGCATATACAAAATCCCCCGCACTAATTCGTTATTAACTATAAATCCGTTTTAATTATCCACAGCAAATTCCGCTGTCAGCGATTTGCATCGAACGATGCTGCCGGCTGCAGCCGGACCCCCTGACACACACAAACACACCAAGTTGTATTTAAAAATACGAAAACTTGTATCTGAAAACGTAAACGTCGAAAACCACACGAAAATATTTCAACATTGCTGCGTCTCGATGAGAAGAAAAAGCAACACTCAAAAATCCATTAAATTCTTCGTAAACTTTTCGATTGCAGCATACAGAACCGAGAAAGATACAAAACCAAATGAAAACTTGGCCAGGGGAAAAAAATAAATAAGAACAAAACGCCAAGCGGATCAACGCAGACAAATGCCATGCTGAATAGTCGACATTGCCGCTTCGCGTTCTCGTCAATGCTAGTGGCTTTGCGCTGGATTGGTTAAGCAATCGGGCTGGGGGGCACAAGGCTGAGGTAAACCCAAAGGCAAATTGTGGAAAAGTCGGTGTGTGCAGGTGGAAGAGGCGGCGGGATTTTTTGAGAAAACCGCGAATGATTGGAAAATGTTTACGATGAAAACATCGAAATGAAATATTAGTGTTGCTTTGAATAGTTTCATGGTTGCCGTGTGGATTCACAAAACTGACTGATTTACCGCTTACAAGTAGATGTACGTATGCGCGAAGGTGGAGGCAGTAGTTGATTGCGAGGTGGGTGGGTGGCAGAAATGTGTGACACCAGCAAGACGATTTTGTTTATTCAAAGATTTGTGAGCCATTAGCATGAAATTTTGTGAAGGAAAAGTGTTCTGATTTGTCCACGTGCATATCTCTATGTTTGTCGGGTACTTACGCACTACTGTCAAGAGCTTTAAATGTTATTTGTATTTTTTGGGGGTCGAACCGGGAACCATTCGCTCGGTATTCCATCGCACGAACTTAGCTTCAGATCCCCTTAATAGATTTCGATGCGGTTTTCATCTGTATACAGTCTTTTTCGGCAAAGGCTTCATCGTGAATATTTTGTATTTTTGGGGGTCGAACCGGGAACCCTTCGCTCGATATTCCATAGCACGAACTTTATTTTGAACCTCTTAAATAGACTTCGATGCGGTTTTCAACTGCATACCGTCTTTATCGGCGCAGGTTTCATCCTGGCTAATTTTTTTTTTTTGGGGGTCGAACCGGGAACCCTTCGCTCGGTATTCGGTTAATGTATGGGGTCTCAACCGGGGAAAGCGTTAATTTGAATCAAAATATCAGATGTTATAACAGATACGCTATCAAAAATGCTTTGGCATCAGCAGTGAGACTGGATCGGATCATAAAGGTATAGCTTCGGCATAGATCAAGGCTCACAAAAATGGTGACCAATGTGGCGCTGGTTTGGTCTTCTGACAAAGTTCCGCTTCGACTTTATGGTTTAAGGTGGATCGATGGCCGTTTTCGAATTTAAAAGACAGACCCAGAATTTTACTCGTCGTTGTTGGTTGTTCTTGGTCTCTCTTGCTGTATTATTAAAAATATTGAGACTGCAGCAATTGAAACCAATGCAACATAGGGCTCCCGTAACTATAGATAGACAGACAGTTTTTCAATAGCTACACAAGGACAGTCCTTAACCTCTACTGACTATATGTCGAATGCGCAAGACTTTGATTGATGAGGTCGTAGATTCTGTTAAAAGCCATACATTTTGAGGTCTTTTCAGGGCGTTTTTATGGATGTTTATACAGTCAAACTAGATCCCGATTTTTGACACATTTGATCAGAATAGTCTGTTAAGTCATTAGGAACAGACTAACGCTGAAACAACGCCACCACGCCCACTTTTTGGAGGCGATAAACTCTCTAGAAAAGAGAAACATTTATTTTTAACAAAGATTGTAGATAATGTCCATCCCAAATGTGAAAATACGGTGGACACGCCCACTTTTTGGAGGCGTTTTAAGCCGAAAAATGAGTAGTTTGCCTTTGATGTATAATAAATGTAAAAATGTATTCACAAAATGGACAGAGGCAAGGCTTTTTCCAGGTCCACTTTAGGAGACAGGATAGAAAAGCGAGGAGTAACAGGGATCAGGTTTTTCCTGGCAAATTTATATGGAAAAATTATTTCCGGATCGTCATTGAATTATTGTTGAGAGTAACAACTCAAGGACTCGGTAAATTTGGTACGAGGATAGATGCATCTTCATTTGTCAATGCTCCCTCGAAATTTAGGTCCGCCAAGGCTGCGCATTCAGACTTTCTCTTAAAAAATTATTGCCGACTGCGATTGAAGCAACAATTATTAGAGAAAATGAAAGAGAAGGTGTTTCTCACAAATTTGGCTTTTAATTTCAACTGCCAACATCGATGCCATGGCGGTGCCGTAGTCAACAAAGTCGGCGGACAATTACTAAGCGTTGTTGAATGTTGCTGTGACCAACTTTATTTTCATTGATGCAACAAATTGTATCCACAAGAAGTTTTATGTAAGCTCCATTCATCAACAGAGAGATGTCAAACACGTCTCCTCAAGAGAGGTCCAAAAAGAGCGGGTACGTGAGCCTACGCCTGAGGTACCCCAACTTGCAATGCATTTGGTTGTGCTTATGCCAATCGTGTCGTAATTTCAAATGCCTTCACGCTCAATTACTACATCAAATTGCAACAAACTAAATCACAAAAATATCTCAGATAATGACAGTATGACCATCGCGCGTCAAAGTTTCACTTTTCAATTTCTCGAGAAAGTTAAAGAAAAATAAATCCAAATAAATTCCACGTCGCTTGTTGGCCAACCACCACCACCAGTTGGTCGGTTTTTTTCCTTCATTTTGCAACCGAGAGTCCACTTTTTCCAGCAACCACACGCTATGTCCAATTTTAGTGCGGTTCAGCTGCACACACATGGTCATTGATATTTTTTTTTTCGACTGTAAGCCGAAGTGAAACTATAAGCGATTTGTATTTCCTTTTTTTTTTTTTTGTTATAGACCGCATTAGCTGAAGAACGAGATCAAGTTTGGCTACACATAGATACAGTTCCTGTTGCTGTAACTGCTCGGTCCGCATAGTTTGTGTTTCACTTTTACTTGAGGAAACGATAATGCATTTGGCTGTAGGTAGGATGTTGGCGCTCCAAGTCAATGGCCTATAATGTGAGATACAGCTTGAGTAAGAGGTTGCAGTTTAATCCCTTTTTTTCCACTGTTGTTGTTTTGAAAGAGATTTCTCTTGGTGGTGAAAGAAAATCGGATTTTTCATGATCAATTGTCCTTGCTGTCGTTGGGTACGGTGAAAAATGTGTGCCACTGCCAATTACAGATCAACGGGAGAATCGTTTAACGAATTTTAGATGGATGTGCGACGTTCAGACAATCGAAGTGTGCTCCTGTCGGGATGACGAGAGACATTTTGGCCGGAATGACTGTTGACTTGCAGGTGGGTGGTGAACGTGATGGTGATGGATGATGGACATTATTCGTGTTTGGATGCAATAAGGGCAATAGCAAGACAGCGAGTGGAGGACTGCGAAATCTTCGTCCTTTCGTAGTCAGATGCCTTAGAAAATCATGTTGTCAGAACAAGATGGAAGGCAATGATTGTAGTGGACAACGTATACCAGTCAGGAGGAGTGTTTTCAAGTCGCAATAAGGTGAAAAGTTCTTAGGAAGACTGAGACGTTAAAGTACTCTATACGTCAGATGGGTATCTACTTACATCCAACGATTTGCTGACATATAGTGGAGTAGCTTAACGAAGTAAGATTTGAAATACCTCCTTGAAAGAGGAGCCAATTGTAATCACGACTGATTATTGGATTTCTTCTTTTTGGTAAAGAGAAGAAAAGATGTGGTACCCTCTGTTTTGGCGCCCTCTGTCCGTAGGAGGTTGAAGTAAGCAAAACCACTGCATACAAATGCGACTAGTCAATGTTTAAAAGTTGTCTGAGGGTTGAACTCGATTTTTATAGTGGAGTTACACAGGGAACTGTGCTATGGCCATTGCTTTTGTATTTTGAGATGGAGAACCCATCTAGGCGTGTTTCTACTGGACAAATGGAGTTGGGGACGGTCCAAATTAGGACTAATACCAAGCTTCGTTAACACACAAGGTTAAGGCTGTCGAAAGAGGCAGTCGTTTGTCAGAAATGGATCTTTGATCTATGAATAACTGACTTCTCGTCTTCCTTAAACGTTAATTGAAGACATTTCTCAAAGCTTTAGAAATTTGGGTCTGTCGTTAGCGTTCGGTCTGTGACTGTCGAATTGTGGAACTTCGTTACGACAGGCCGACCTTCAGTACCTGGAGTTTCTTACAAGACGAACGAGGCTGTGGGGTTGTCGCAAAGATGGTTCCCAGACCCATTTAAAATTGCTGAACAAGACTTGATTTGTAACAAACTTTCCCCAACAATGGCTACTGTTTGAGTCTAACAAAACGATTGTCAAGCTCTCAGGAAGCCCAAAAGGACAAGTGTGACGTGTGAAAACCACCATTTCCGCTGAAAATTGTTTGCAGAATGCAATTTTTCCAAATATGCCCACATATACCATCCATAACAACCCTCCCTCTGTGGCTCGGTGGTTACCTTCAATCTCCTTATGCAATTTCTTAAATGAAAACCACGAAAGCCATCAAAGCCCGAGTCCTCCTACTTCCACCCGTACACCGCAGAAGCCAAACACACATACAAAATTGCCTGGCCCCGATAAACTTTCCGCACTCCGACAGATTCGACTACCGTCATTACATAGAATGGCAGTAAACTGCTAAACAAATCCCAGAGAACATTTGCACGAGCTCATATCGACACACTATGCGACAGTTACCCAAAGTAACATCTTTCCCAACGGTCGGTGGGGGTGCGACGATGGCATTTCAATTTGCATATATATACCATCTCTCCCTCCCTCTCTCGCTCTTTCTGTCTCCGTCTCTAGTTCCGCCATTCAAAAGAAAAGTTTGCGTTAAAATCGCTCGCTGAGTGAACTTTTTGATTTAAGACTGCCACCACCATCATCATCATCATCATCGCCGTCGTCGTCGTCGCCGTCATAATGATAATCACCCGCACAAGAGCTTATGCTCCGTCAAAGTGCATTTTGGAAAGAAGCGAATATAAGCCAAAAGGATGAATCCGGTGGCTATATACCTAGGTTGAAAAACTCATCACAAGTAATTATTACAGTTTGGTATCGTGGTTACTCTTGTTTACCTCACTGCGTTCGGTTGCGATGGAAAATATTTTCGAATGAAATTTATTTTAAACCAATTAGCAGGGGAATTTAAGTGCTCAAGCTGAAAGATGTTTAGAAATTGCAGCTTAAGAACTGCGGATATGGAAAAAGCAGTTTGAAATCGATTTTTTGTCAGTCAAAAAAGGTCTCTTAAAGTCTTTTGTGAACATTTAATGACTGGTTTTGTTTAAAAGACGGTTTTGAGGTTCATTTTCCAAGGGTCTTCTTCTCCGATCGAAGAATTGAAAGACCGGCTTTGAAGAAATACCCAAGTGGAGCAAAAGATCTGTCAGGAAGCGAAATAGATGGCTGACGATCAACTGGCGATCGGTCGGAAGTTTTAAGTTTGTCGCTTAAACCTACTGCATTTTCTAGCCTTGGGCGGTACTACGTTTAAGCATAAGGCCTGCTAAAAGGAAGCTAGATGGCTGACGGGCTATTGACGATCATAATTTTGCGATCAGTCAGACTTTAGACGTCGACAACTTAAATTTCATCAAATACTATTCGGTAATGAGAATTTCAGATATACGATCGAGAAGCACGATCGCCACGATAATGGACGGCTGTATCTGAGTACCTTCAACAGCAATCTGCTAGTCTTAGAAGACAACATGTTTGAGAGCATAAGATCTGGCAAACATGAGACAGATAACTGAGGGGAAATCTGTGATCTTTTGCCGATCGGTCAACATTTTTGAATTTGCTTCTGGGCCTTGTGTAATGGAAATCGTCTAACCTCTGACGGTAGAGCATATATGGCTTGCTAAAAGGAAGCTAGAGGCCTGACATGCAATTGACGATCATTTTGCGATCGGTTGTCATTTAAGAAGTTTTTTTCTTAATATTCAGAGAAGTAAATGTCTGCAAGATCAACTGGTTAGCCGTAGAGCATGACAGCTGCTGAAAACTTAGACAGATCGGTGATCGGTAAATGCCGGTCGTTTTAGAAAAAGATGAGACGTCGACATTTGGGTGGAACAAGATCGCCATTTCATAACCATGAAAGTGCGGTCATCATTATAACAATCCAAGCAATTTTAAAGAGAAAGGTCGTGAGACGCTATCTCCATGGAGCTCTGCAGTCTTAGAGAGTGGAGAAAGGGAATTTGCCAGGTTGTATTTTTAGAAGGTTACTTCAAATTAATGCCGTATCTGATAGGCTCTCAGATGTCTATAAGACGTTCGTGGAAAAACAAAACTGGTGCTTAGGCGAGTTATATTTTGTCGGCGGTTAGGCTTAGCAATTGCACCTGCAGACAACAAGTTTAGCTGAGAGTAAAATTCAATTTAAGCAGCAGAAAAATCCACTTAACTCTATTGTCTATCTGGCAATAGAAAATGCACATTTCTCAGCGTTTCTAAAGCGTTTTCTAAGCTCACACATTTCTCAAGTTGAAATACAAATGTAGCTATGAAGAAATCTATCTTGTTCAGCTTTGAGCGGCCTCAACATGAACAAAATCGAAGAAAACCTGGGGTACCACACGGTTCTATTCTGTCTCCTATACTCTTATATAACTATTATTGCGCAGAAAATCAAATAGATGTAAGTCAGAGTTGCCCTCCTGAAAATGACGTCGAGTAGAGTTACCTATCTCAGATATATCTTGGGGCATCTACAATTCTACATCCTTCATTTTCTGTTGCAAATGGCGCTGATTTCCGCATGATCCAAGCTTATAAAAAATAGACTTATATAGTCCATCGGCAAGTCCACTTAAACTGCTTCCAATTAAACACAACCATCCCCTTTCCCCAATTAAACAACAAACACCATAGCCAATGCAAGAAACTAGTGTTGCGCAGATACATACTCGTACAAGAAGAAAAATTGACAAAGTAATCGCCTGAATAACTCACTGCTCCATTTCCACACATTTATTCTGCATTTTCCTGCAATTATCTCAGGCAAAATGCGATGGCAAATCTGATTACGTTCGGATACATTTGCAATTGCAATCCTTATCCGTTCAAAGTGGATAAATGGAAACAGCGAAAAAAACAAATTTCGCGTAATTCACCGTGCTGCATAAATTATTTCTGTTCCAGTTTGTTTTTGCGTTATCTCTGCACGCCAAGCGAATAAAAAAACGCTTGCAATCCACTCAAACGCTACCACTATATAAATTCACACGATTGAGATGAATTGTTTAGCGCGTATTCAAAGCCGCATTCCTTTGAGCATGTATGCAATTCCTCTTCCCATTTGTGAATTGTTTATCATTTTTTCTTCGTGCAATTTAATTTTGCTTAATTGCAGCCCGACATACAGAAGGGGCGAGATTTTGGTTCCCTTTCGCAGCGGAAATTCATTTTTCAATTCCGACGGTTTTTTTGTTTTACTGTTGTCACACTTTTTCATTCCTTTCGCTTTAAGCTAATTATGCAACATAATTAATTCGCTCGCATGACATTGATATATGCAGACACCCCCAGCTCGGCATCTCTCGCACAGCGAGCAAATTATTAACCGAATAACAATACGCTTCTGTGGGAAGTCATCGACGCGCTGGAGATACATTTACCGATCGGCACATGGCATTTATGCAAACGCACGCACATTTGCTTTGGAACTTTGCATATTTGATTCTGTGATTCAATTCAGTATTGAGATAATTTCTCCTTTCGCCGGCAGCAGAAAAGTTATTCCCATAAACACAGGCCGCAATGGGGGGAATTTACAATTTTTTAAGTGGTTAAAGTTTGAATGAGAAGCAAAAGTTTGTGCAGTTAAATTTTTATGTACACTTTGTTGCGGCACCTGTTTTTGTACAGAGTTTGAATGAGGTCTAAATAAAAAATTGCTGACCTGGATTTGATTTGCCAAAAGGATAAGTGGTTTCAACTTTTTAGATGGATAGTAACATCGGCATGTATTGAGATAGGTACTTTTAGTTCGGTTTTGGAAAGACCTTGACCTAAAGACTTTTTGAGGGTTGCAACTGGTTGGGGTGATGGGTGACAGCAGCTTGGGGGGATCTATTAATTTGAAATGTTTATTAGCAGAGAATATCAAGTATTGGACCAACTTTACTTCTACTGGAGGGAAAACAATTGCGACTGTCATTCAAAATAGTGCGATAGTGGACAGGAGATCAAATATTTAGCGAAATGGGTCAAAAGTAATACGAAATATAGCTAAGCGCACACTTAAATGGGTAACTAGAGTCTTAGCGCACACAAGATGTGCGTTTACTCAATGGCGACTTATATGGTTCGTGCAGAGCATGGAATTTGTGGTATCATCTTACACCATGCACATCCTGGCCTAATTCAATACGCCACGATATAGGAGGAGCCCTACTCGGGCAATTTACGCGACTCAATGGCATCATACGCCATGGTCACCACCACTCGAGAGTCCCTGACAAACATGCGACCTCTGTCTCAAGAAAGATGCTCAAATTAGGCATTAAAATTCGGCATAGAGCATTCAGATTCGGCATATAAATTTCAAGGGTCCTCCCTTGCGAGTATAACTTGATGTGCGTTAACAATTTCTGTTCGCGCACACAAAACAAAATGTGCTGTTCGGATAGTCGACTCTTTTAACATGAATTTATCAAAATCTAAAAATAGCGCGGTCCTATCTTCCAACTTTGATTACGCACATCATTTGTGTGCGCTTCGACATTTGTATGCAATACAAGTCCATAGCAATCATACCGCCTGAGTCGATTCAAATCAATTAAATGCTTCGTATTCCCATGAATCAGCATCGGGCTTCTCCCATCACGAAGAGCAAAATGGCAGTCTACGTTTAAGATATAATTTAACAAATTTTCGAGAGTGAAAATGTATTTTTATTTTCGTCATTCTGCTACCACATGAAAGGAAATTAATTGAATGAGGCAGGACACATGAATGGCGCTGATATTGCATGAAAATGAACATCGCTGAGCGTTTAAAATACTCGTACTTGCCGAGAGAAGATGTGGACGCAAGCCAACGACATTTGGTCAGATGGACTGTCGGAGATCGGGGATGGTGCGCATATTATTGCTGTGTGGAACAGGGCTTTCAACAAGATGGCAGACAAATCTGTTCCGCTGAGAAGTCACCATATCCCATGGGGGATTTTTCAATCTTTTCGTTGATGAAAATGAATGCTTGCAGCGATGTAAATAGGGTCATCTACTGAAGTATCGTCGTCGTTTTGTTTTAACTAACGAGTGTTGCAGTTGGTAGTATACAGAAATTCCTGGAGGGAGAAGAAAGTATATTTTATTGAGAGGAGGACGCTTGGAAAGTATTTCCAAAGGCCATTGAGAAATATCCTTAGGGCAATTTTTTGAGCAACTGAAGGCTGCCAAAAGACCGTATACCGCCCCACTCTAAAGTAGTCGTCGATAAGACCAATTTTCACTGTCAAACTGCATTTCTGGAGTACCACAAGGTTGCCTATTACCTCCCACACTCTTCCATTCTCTTAATTTGCTTTGAATTACGTGGCGTTCCACATGCTGGCTACAAAGTACTGCCCCAATTCTCTCACACTTCTTCGCTCACTTTGTATGCTCGTATTCATCGACAGATGACAGACCCCTACTAAACCCAATTTCATTGCACGCTATCGGTTGCCAATTGTTAATTTTCTCTCAATTTATTTTAAGTTCACAAAAAGAATATTCCCCCATTTCGTCCGTCTCTCTCGCTTTGGCAATTATATCCAACTTCCTCGCCTGACACAAAAAATGTACAGCGCACATTTAAAATTAAGCGGAAACGACAAATTGTCCAGCACTACATATATATAATCGTACACAAAATCTGTCTCAGCCAGACGAGGAATATAAATTAAAAATAAAAATTCAAATTGAAATCAGAAATTATTTCTGAAGGAGCGCAAAAAAAATAAACCAACATTTCATTAAATTTATTGCAACCATGCGGATGCACATCAACCACTGATTAATGCGGCAATTTTACCGCCACCACCCAACCGATGCGAGCTTGTCAAGGTGCGAAAATACCACACCCGCCAAAAAGGCCGTAATTGAAAAAAGCACTCTACCCTTCCCAAAACGAATCGCAAAGGACGAATTAAGTAGAGCCACTGAAGAAATTATTTTCCCCTTTTGAATTAAAAACAAAATAAAATTTTACAATCAAAACTGAATTAAACGCTATAACAATCAAAATAAATTGTTTTATGTGCAGCAGTTTTACTACGGTATATAAAATATATTGACCCGCAAAATTAGAAAGACTCGACGAGCAAAATACACTCAATTAAAATAAAGAGTAAATATCCTATAAATTTGCTTTATAGATCGAGTGGGAAAATAAAAATAAATTTATCTCATCGGGGGGAACGGACATGGACACGGACAGTGCTACTAGATTGAGTCATCGTTTACTATGTGAAATAGTGAAATTTATTGACACTGTGTCTGGTGGGGATTTTCTTGTCATATAACATTTGGGATTATTATGATGATGGGGTGTGTTTGCGAATTTTGTGGGCGAGTGTACGGAAAGTATTGCTCATCAGGTTTTTAATAGATTTTAAGATGTCAATTATTTGTTGTGGGATGTGGTTGAAACGAAATGTCCGCGACAAGCGGAATTTATATATTATTTTGGGGAAACAAGTGACAAGTGAGTAAGGTGGACTTTGCAGGGTATTAGCGCTGGTATTTGTGGGGTCGATTTGTAGGCCGCTACTGTCATTTGACTCGACGATGATGCAGATTTAAAGCAATTTCGATATGTATCGTCGAAAGCGTTTGAGGAAAAGTCGTATTATGCAATTTTCTTGAGACAATGGACATAGACAGCTGGCTGACTCTTTCGACGTGCATCAGGGAGAAGGAAGGACTTTCTTTCTACTGGCGATAGACGATATCCGAAGCTGACTAGCATTGAAGGGTTGCTGTAAATTTATTGGGAGTCTCGATGGTAGAAAGAAGGAAAAATGGTTTAAAGTTCCCTGCAGTGTTGGTTAGAAAATTAGAGGACAAGAACATGTAAAAAATCACCGAAAAGACCTTCCACCTCATCCTCTGTTATCTCTGACATCGAAGATAGATTTGGTAGACATGGAGCCCGTTTGAAGGGAGACATCTTTCGATTTAAACTGTTTCCTGAAAAATAGCTTGTGCAGCCTAAACTTGATTTGTCAATTAGTACAGGGTAATGGGGATTCGGTCTGAAAATTGGTCCAAAAATTGGTCAAAAAATTGGACAGAAACTGTGTGCAAAATTGGTCAAAATATGCGGGAGAAACTGTATGCAATATTGGTCCAAAATTGAACCAAAAATGCGACAGAAACTCTCTGCAAAATTGACTCAAAAATGGGCACAGACAACGCGTACATTGGTCAAAAAATGCGAGAGAAACTCTGCAAAATTGGGACAGAAACTCTGTGCAAAATTGGTCAAAAATTGGGACAGAAACCGCATGAAAAATTAGTCCGAAAATTGGACAAAAACTGTGAACAAAATTGGACAGAAACTGCGTGCAAATTTGGTCAAAAAACGGTGGAGAAACCACATACAAAACTAGTCCAAAAATGCGACAGAAATCGTATGCAAAATTGGCTCAAAAATGAGTACAGACCCCGCGTACAAATTTAGTCAAAAAGAAACAGAAACTCTGCAAAATTGGGACAGAAACTCTGTGCAAAATCGATCCAAAAATGGGACAGAAACCGAATGCAAAGTTGGTCAAAGACACGATAGAAACAGCTGACAAAATTGGTCTAAAAATGGGACAGAAACTGTGTGCAAAGTTGGTCAAAAAATGCTAGCGAAACCGCTTATAAAACTAGTCCAAAATGCGATAGAAATCGAATGCAAAATTGGCCCAAAAATGAGTACAGACCCCGAGTACAAATTTATTCAAAAAATGCGACAGAAATCGTATGCAAAATTGGACAGAAACTGTGTACAAAATTGGTTGAAAAATGGGACAGAAACTGCGTGCAAAGTTGGTCAAAAAATGCTTGAGAAACCGCATACAAAATTAGTCCAAATTGATCCAAAATTGCGACAGAAATCGTATGCAAAGTTGGCCCAAAAATGGGACAGAAACCGCATGCTAAATTGGACAGAAACTGCGAACAAAATTGGTTCGAAAAAAGGACAGAAACCGCGTGCAAAGTTGGTCGAAGAAACGATAGAAACAGCCGACAAAATTGGTCCAAAAATGGGACAGAAACTGCGTGCAAATTCAATAAAAAACTGCGACAGAAAATCACAAATATATACAATCGTGGCGAATTACAACATCTACCCCTCACAATGGGTACTACGTTGCTTTTCTTCTGCACAAATAAACCAAAGGTATTCGACTCAATGCCAAATTTAGCATCCCAAAAATGGCACACAACTCTCCCCACTCGCGTGAGCAGATAAATCCTTTGTCACATATTTACACACACGAATCCATTCCGTTAAATTGCCAGCGAGATACTTTCATTTTACACCGTTGTGCACAGCATGCAAAATCAATTTCTTTCATTTCGCACAAATGTGTCCTGCTGTACGACCCTCCCTTTTCCGAATACATTCATCTTGTGTGGGAACAAAATGAGGGGAAAATAAAATATTTTCTCGAGCGAAAATTGCTTAATGATATATCTTAAACCCTTCCCCCTCCTCCATCCAGAAACTGCGATGCTGATTCAGAGAAACCCAGCCATTTAATTGATTTCGATCGCCTCAATGCGGTGTTGTTGGCGCGACAAATCGTGGTGTCCTTTATTGGCATGACTCGGCCAAGTAGGTACTTACTACATGATGTAGGTGGGTGAGTATATAAACAGCTACCTCTGTGGAAACATTTATTCGCATCTTTAAATGCTCGATAGAGTGTCTGTCCGTTTGTCTGTATGTTTGCAATTGATTGACGGGGTTCGATTTGTATGGAGTTTCGCAGTTGTGTAACAGAAGCTCTCGAATTTGGTTTGTGCTCCTTTCGTGTACAATCTCCGAAGAGCTCCTCAACTAATGCCAAAATCGACAGCGTTCCTTAAAAAGCGAAGCACCGCATTCGCATCGCATCAATCCACTTGATAGCGCACTCCCCTTCACCTGGTTGCTATCAATGAATCGCATTTCTCTCCGCGTCTTGTTTATGCGACTTCAACAACACAGACGCAGAGGCAGATACGAGTACAAGTACGACAACGACGAGTACTTTCCAAATAGAATTGCGATCCATTAAATCACATGCGATTGCAAATAAATTCACGATGACTATAGCAAATAAGGAAGACAAGGCACACAGACAGTCAGATACACAGGTCACACGTGATGACGCTGTTGACGATGATGTGTGTCTCGTTATATACTAGGTACACTTCGCTGAACGGCTGACTGGCTGGCTTATGCATCATCATGCTACATATGCTCAAGACATCATCATTTGTTTCCCAATGGGTGCCTACTTTTCCTTTCCACAACCTGCCGCTGCCGCCGCTTACGCGGACATTTTACCTGATGGGTGTAAGGAGAGCATATACTCCTAAGGAGAGATACAACTTGATGGATCTGCCTTTCTGTTGGTTGCGTTGGTAGGATACGAGTACTTTCATCTGCTCGTTCTAGTGAAAGTCATTTGTCTTGACGACGGGTCCCACGAGGAGCGCCAGCGAGTGCATAATTTTAATTAAATTCCTCCTCACGAAACCATAAAAGTTATGCAACATGTTGGATGTTGCCAACCCCAGATGAGGGAGATATGCAAACTACTGTACGACTCTCAATTATACAGTAGTTTTGTCTTGTGTGCTATATCTGCGATTCTGCATCTCGTTTTATTTTGCATAAAACTGCATGTATCTGCGACTGGTGTGTGTCTAAACTGAAGGTCAATTGTTGAATATCTGGTTTTTTATTATGCAGCTGTTTTTTTCGTTTTTGTTTTTCTTGCAGAAATTAATGAGGTATCATAAAAGTAAACAAGAGTTTAGCTTGCCTTCAAGGATGACGTTAACGTGTTATATCGACATTGGAGTCAGATGTAAATCGCAGTCGTAATGTGTGTGCGTTGAACTAGACCGCAGTTGATGGGCGGCTCCAATGGTTTGCCAGAAAATTTATGAAAGAAAAAAAAACTGGGTTACGAGGCGGATTGCAGTTGAACTCAGGTGGATTTTGTGGTGTGGCCTTGAATGTTCTGTACCTAAATGACAATGGCTGCTATGCATGGATATAGATATAAGCAGATACTCGCAACAAAGTATAAAATAGACCAAAAAAGGAAGAGATCTGCGTGTAAAATCGGTCAAAGAATGCGAAAGAGACCGTATGAAAAATGCGGCCGATAGCGGTGCAAAAAAGCGACAGAAAACGTGTAAAAAATTGGTCAAAAGATGCAACAGAAACCGCGTACAAAATTGGTTCAAAAATGCGACAGAAACTGGTTCAAAAATGTTATAGAAACCGCGTTCAAAATTGGTCCAAAAATGAGACAGAAACCGGACACAAAAATGGTCCATGAATTTAACAGAAACCGCATGCAAAATTCGACACAAAATGTGTCAGAAAACGGTGCAAAATTGGTATAAAAATGCGACACAAATCGGGTGAAAAATTGGTCCAAAAATGCGACAGAAACCGTGTACAAATCTGCTCGAAATTGCAACAGAAACGGTCTTACAAATTGGTCAAAAAATGCGACAGAAAAAACCGCATGTAAAATTGGTCATATAATTGGACGGAAATGCCGGCCAAAACTGGTCCAAAAACAGAACAGAATCAAATTCATTCAAAAATGAGACAGAAAAAGTGTACAAATTTGGTCAAAAAATGAGACAGAAAAAACTCAAGCACCAAGAAAGCGACAGCAATTTGAGTAACTTTTGGGCCTTGCTCTTCAGACGTCGAGGAAATTTATTTGTCAAACAGACATTGCATCAAAAATCTTATAATACCGAGAAAAATCAAAACCCCCTCGCTGGCCACTTCAAAAGGACCTCACATAAAAAGTAATACTTGTATTTTAACATCGATGTGTCTGGCATAATCCAATAAAGAATCGCACCCTCGTCACATCATACCCAAGCCCGTGTGACATCAATTTTAACCTCTTCAACCGGATGCCAATAATTTCTCATTCACAGGACATCCTGCCCCCGGTTCAACGTTGCATATTGGATATTTCCCCGTCCCCCATTTGCTTATTTCTCTTTTTCATACGATGAACGATGATGATTTATGAATTTTATTAAATAAACAATAGCTGCTGCGGAAAGGATTGAGTTGAAGGAGGCGCAGAAAAAAAAAAACCAAGTCATGACCAGGCCATGGCACTTGCATGGGCTTCGTACAAAACTGATTGTGACTGTGATTTATTGATGTATTGAGTTGCTGTCTGAAATTATTATCTATTAACAGGGGGGTGTCACCAAAGGACTGCCATTTGGACATCGGCCTGAAGGCCCGTACACGTTACTTTTGAGATGAGATGTAGCTTATCCTGACACCTGTCAGGGAAATACGTAATTCAAGGAACGATATGAAGTAATACGTGTCTCCGTGGGTGATGGTGACATTAGAAAACTGTCAAATGTTGCAGGGCGTAGTGGGGAGATCCATTTTGACAGTTTGTCATGCGAAAGCTACATCGATTATCAAATAAGGAAAACACCTTCCAAAGGGCGGCAGATGCCGTTCAAATTTTGTGCAGTGGTTAACCAAGTTTTGGGACGCATATTGACAACGAATTGGAGGACTCCTTTTTCCGGAGTTTTTTCAAAACCGATTTTAATGAAGTATGTACCAAATGAAAGGCGGATTTCGGTAGATAAATTCTCACAAGTTTCAAAAATTCATTGCACACTCAAGGGCTACGCGCCTGTCCTGTCCCTTCGACTGCTTTGGTGGGTTTTCTAAAAATACCAACTTGCCCGTCTTGAATCTCGAAACAACCCAATCGGTTACCAAATTTTGTTGTGCCAATGTCTGACTTGTATGACAATAGCCTCCTTGAAAACTCCTTCATACGACTCTCCCCAAAATAGCAACTTCACACACATGACAGAAAAAAAAAACACACAACATGACTTGAATATTTTCAAAAATATCCTCGAAAGTGTGTTTTCCTTTTGAAAATAATCCCTAAGCTTCACCATGGAAAAGGACTCCTATCTCATCTCGGAGAATCTCATTTTCATAAAAGAAAATACGATCAAAAAGAACAACAACAATAATAAAAATAAAAAAATAAAAATTCTAAGAAGTGTCCTTATTGAAACACAATAAAAGAAAAAAGTTGTTCTTCCCTTATCCTGTTGTGTGCGTGTTAAAAAAAAATAATCACCCGATTCGACAGGATTTTCAGCTTTTATTTTCAACGAGCTGTGCTTTCTTCTTTCTCATCCCTTTTCGAGGACGACGAAAAATCCTTTCCTCGAATGAAAATCGAAAATCCAATCATATCCGATTGGAAATTTTCAAGAAGACACACGTTTTGTGAGCAGGCAAAGGAATGAGTTCTTAATTTTTAAAACGTCTCCAAAGGACAATCAAAGGATGTAGGAGAAATCCATAAGTGAATTGCAAGCGTACAATAAACTTTGCGAACAATGAGACGACGATGCTGATGACGGCTTTTGTGTTTCGCAATCAGTCGCGTTTCTCGCGATCGCTTTATGAGCGACAGGCGTCAAATTTCACACAGACAAATCCTCAACGAATCCTTAAAAGACACAAGTCCGGTATGGACTTGGCTCACTATCCTTTTTATTCGAATTTAGGGACTCACATCGGCTTCTTTTGAATGGAAGTCATTAGCTGATGCGGGATCCTTCGAGATTGTGGTTTAGTTTACGTTCAGATACACACTCCAGTCATAATCTCATCAAACGCCATGTGCGAGTGTGCTGCTATCCATGGCTGACATCAATCGCAAGATGGGACAATTTTGTAAATTGACGTTGCATTAGAGCGAGGCACAACATGGCGACGGCAACAAGAAAGCAGAAGAAAAATTATAAATAAATAAATTGCCGGAAAACGAGGGATAAATGCAAACGGAAATACACGTCAACATGTTTCAGTGCACACTCTGGTTGTTACATACGTAGATTTCTGGCTGGTTTGATGTTAGCAATTTGCAAGAGCCTCCTCATGATGATGGTGCAATGGTAGGGGGTAGTTCCCTCGGCATGGCAAAAGGATATACGAGACTGTGAGTTTACATGCCGACAGGATTGTGAATTTACTGTCGTTTGTGGCTGATTTTGTTTTTGTTGTTCG
The DNA here is from genome assembly GCA_948293265.1 of Cheilosia impressa. Taxonomy (NCBI): domain Eukaryota; kingdom Metazoa; phylum Arthropoda; class Insecta; order Diptera; family Syrphidae; genus Cheilosia; species Cheilosia impressa. The sequence goes on along the minus strand of OX411884.1, from coordinate 52,492,769 downwards.
TCCTATACGGTGCAGAGGACAATGACATTCCCTTTAATGTTGTGGATGTCGATGTCACATTATGTTGGGCGTAACATGGTTGCTGTTTGATGTAGGACATTACATGAAGTGGGCTGTGGTATCTATGGATTTAATGAGCCAGAAAAAACTACAAAAACTGTTTTGTGTCAGACATGTTATATTTATGGCACGAGCGGGAAGTTTGTTTTGGTTCTCAGGGGGGGTATAACTTTTCAATGTCGGAATTTGCAATTGTAGTTTATCCAGTGACCTGGGACAAGGTATTTTTTTTTAGGTAAGAGATGCAACGAATGTCATGGGGAAAAGTGGCCTCTTTCAGGAAACGAAAAGTCCAGTGACGTAGTTAAATGCAGTTCGAAGTTATTGCCAAAAAAGGATCTTACAGGTCGTCTAGTATTCTACTTGAAAGAAACATAAAACTTAACGACCAAAATATTGAGAATCGCAGGCCGGCACAACATTTCGATGTCAGTCTCTTGAATTAGCTGGGACAACAACCATCCGTTGATACATCAACGTGACGGAGGTGAATGAAGGACAACGCACCTAGAGCTATGAATCTTACGACATGTGGTAAGATTTAAATTGAGTCAGCCAAGCCAGGCCAAGTAGCCCAATTAAAATTCAAGACCCTCTTAAAAAGACCCTTGAACCCCAGCTTCCTGACACAAGACGACGAGGACTACCGAATTTAGGCACGATTCAAAAAGCAGCTTCCCCTCCCTTGAATAGAAAGACAGCAGTGGTTCAGAAAATTATTGTTTAGCGATCAGTTGCAATCATGTAAGTACTGCAAATTAGCTAAGACAACAACCACAAAGTGGAAATACTGTAGCTGTGCTCGAAAAACATACTTGAAACCACCGAGTTGTCTAAAAGATGTTCAGGGACGCATTAAAATACAACCAAACGTCGGCATTAGAGTAACAAACAAAAATAAAAAGTACTAAGCCCGATGTAAAAAGTGGGTCTGTTCTGAGACCACAACTGCTTTATTTCGTGTAAAATTGCTACCGGCCTTTAGAACAATTGGAGACACAATTTTCCATCAAGAGGTTGCCGGAAGGTACAAAATTTATCAACAAGCTTGGGCTAAAAAAGGTCCACAAGTTCCCCTTGCGATTGCGTGGACGTTCGTTGACTTCTTGAAGAAGAAACCCGTCCCTACGGGATAAAAATATTTAAGGCAAGTCGCTTGACCTGAAACAGAGTTGAGCCCAAATTTCGAAGGTTAATTTGAGCTATATCGTTAAGTCGTTGATGCTAAACCTTCTAAGGGGGACCTGATTAGAACCTTCCAATGTTGAGCAGAACAATCAACATATGGACTTATTGTGTGTTAGCTCAACCAGAGTAGTTTGATGAAAAAAAAAAATCGAAAAGAAGCGGGTATGAGGAGACAGCCCTGGGGGACGCCAAAGGTTTTAAAAGGCAGCCTTGGGGAACACCAGATGTTTTAAAATGGCTCTCCATAGCAGCGCGGCGGGTATCAAACTCCGTTTTAAAGGTGAAAAGCTTTAATCTCCAGTTTACCAGACTGTTTGGTACTATTGCTCCAACTGGAATGGAAGGCCCCTCAGAAATCGATTTCAATGGACATCATTTACGACTTTCCACAGTGACCTTTGCAACAAAGATATATGGTGAGAGGGCGGTATTTCCAAAGGTCATTTAAGTGCCATTAAAAAATCAGTAAATTTACAAAAAAAACACCCAAAGCTACAAACTCCTTTTAGCACGTCCCATCAGTACCACTCCTCATTTCTATCGAATCGACCATCAAACTTGACCCCAGATCGACTGCGCCCATTCCAATAACGCAACACTGTAGTACCATCGCTACTAGGAGTAAGAGTACCAACATAAAACTGCATTAATGTCCTTGCAACAGTTGGCAAATGGCTCATCAAAACGTCGAAGCGCAAAGTTCAATCCCAGCGTACATCGTCGCCCAGATATGATGCTAGACGTTATCTCCGCCCACCGTATTCGGGCAATATCAGATCAGACACCCACCCAAAGGACGTCGTAATGCTTTTCATTTTTCCTCTCTCGCAAAAAATCCCCCGAATCGTTATTATCGCACCGTAATCACATTCCCCGAACGCTGGTGTTTCTGGCGACCGTATACAACTCCAGTCGAAGGCAACTTTTCCGGCATAACTTTCCTATCGCTTTTGCCTCACAGAAATTTAGATTGTCTGCTGCTGCTGCTGCGAGGTGGCACTGTGCACCACCGAGTGAGCCTTCGTGATTGAATACCGTAAGAGCATTTTCATTACACAATCAAAATGCAAAAAGAAAAAAAGTTGAAACTTCCTTCCATAACCCTTCTCACGAGGAGGAGCTTTTTTCAATAAGGCAAAAGGAGATATCCTTCATTCATACTGAGATAGAATAAAGCAGGAAAGATTAGACCGTGTTATAGCCCCTCTGGTGCACGAAGGAATAACTTTATTCCGCAGGGAGTTTCTCTCATTTTTTCGAAGTTATAATCATTTTTTTTTTGAGAGATTTTTATTACCCGGAATAGAGTTTTTTTATTTCTTTTGTGTGCCACCATTCACGATGTGTGAGTTGAATGCGCATTTTGTATTCTAGCAAATTGGTAACTTTATTTTCTTCGTTGCACTTCCTGTGGGGAATTGTTTTTTTTTTTTCTTATTTTTTGGCAAAAACTCAATTCCGTGCATAATTTTTGCATTGTTCGAGGCCGGAGAGTTGCGAGAGGGGTGGGGCTGGCAGAAACTTGAATTCAATAATGCAATTTGAAAGGATGTAGGTGCAGAAGAGATAGGACGTTGCACACCGGGGAATAATAGATAGCTTTTATTTGTTAGGGGGTTTCACTCGGTATTTTGCCCATGAATAGAGATAACAATGGCTGGGAGTGGATTAAGCGAAAAGAATTTCCAAGAATGCACTTTTTTTCTTTCTGTTGTATGGTCCTTCGAGCCGGGCTGTGCAAGTATTTTTGTATCCCTTTGGGGGTTTTTATATACCCGCCGGAAGATTGGTCGGTCATTGTACCGAGGTGATTTCATAGTGTGGCATCCGCAAATTGTTGTAGATACTTACGAGTATAATTGGATGAAAATTTAAATTAAGTGGTTTCAGTGGGAAACTGGCGGCTTGAAGGTAACTGGAGACTTATTAGGTGCAGTGACATTGGCGGACGTCGAGACAGTTTGAAATACGTTTTTATTTAAATTTTAAAGCTACCCCTTGATAGCTGTAGGTAGTCGTCTGAGATTCCATGGATCCCTAGTCAAACCGAAATGAATTGCTGCAATGGAACATAGTTAGAGCAATGGATAAGCAAATGAACACAAGTGGCGCCCCCTTTCGGGTAAAGAAACTGAAGGTGGGAAGGTGTCTCTAAAGATATTGTCTGCTTGCAATTTTTTAAAATCGCTTGACATTCATTGATAAGTGAAATCAGTGGAGGAATGGCGATATCTGTGAACGAGCAACGTGAAGGAACTCAGCTCGAAGATATATAAAATCGACTTCTTTCGGAAAAGTTATTCTTGTCTGACCTCGACATATATAGGTCCACTTGCAGCCTAACAAAACCGGTATTCAAAACTATTTAAGCACAGAAAATAAAGCCACACAGCCAAAAACACCTCAGTAATTTACTCCATCACAAATGACCTTTAAACTGCTTTACGATTTCGTTAAAAAATGGAGAGCACTCTCGATGGACCCTTTGCAGTGGTTAAAGTCGATCGGGTAGCGTGGTTATTGTCAAATGAACAAACATCTAAAGGGCCGAATTACCAATCTAGATTCGAGTTCAAATCAAGAAAGCAGTACTTAAAATATTTGCAAAACGTTTTGCATCACAAGAAAGTTGTTTAAAATGCGCAAGATCTTAAAGCTGTGGCTTCCGACCACAGTTAACCATTCATCGAGTGGCGATAAGTCTGTGGATGGGTATTGTATGGAAAATACCATGATTTCCGTTTTTCCCAAAATTCGTTACAGAGGAGTGTGCTTTCAAGTCAGCAGTTCTTTCGCCATTAATATTGCCTGTCATTCATCGAGTGCGACATATCAGTGGATGGGTATTCAAAGACTTCAAACAATATGCTCCAAAAATTTTTTAGACCCAGAGAATTCGGTACAAAATCCCCCCTAAATTTTGAGCTGAACATCATTTCGCTAAAACCACAAATAAAATAGACAACCACTTGCTAAAAACTCAGTGGATGGGTACGAATTTGGAAGACCACGCTAATGACTTCAGTCATTTTGTTTCAAGAACCTTTTTCAAGGAGTGAATGAAGTTCGATAGATCTTGAGCTGTGAACCATCTTGCTGTTAACATCGATAGCCATTCATCGAGTGCGACATATCAGTGGATGGGTATTCAAAGACTTCAAACAATATGCTCCAAAAGTATTTTAGACCCTGAGAATTCAGTCAAAAATCCCCCCTAAATTTTGAGCTGAACAACATTTTGCTAAAACCACAAATAAAATAGACAACCACTTGTTAAAAACTCAGTGGATGGGTACGACTTTGGAAGACCATGCTAATGACTTCAGTGAATTTGTTTCAAGAACCTTTTTCATGGAGAGAATGAAGTTCGATAAATCTTGAGCTGTGAACCATCTTGCTGTTAACATCGATAGCCATTCATCGAGTGCGAGATATCAGTGGATGGGTTTTGCCGAGGTGACCCCTTTAATAATTTCATTTTAAAAAACATTCCTGAACAAAGACCACCCAACCCATTCCCAATGCCACCACAAAACAAAACTTTTTCCATTCATCGAGAGCAAGCTCCGTCAACTCAGTGGATGTGCACGGATTTAAAATTGCTTTTATTATTTCAACCGCGACGACATGTTTAAATTCAGAAAAATAATTTTATTTTCTGTTTGCCCGCAGTACAAACAGACCGAGGATAATAGTTTTGTTCGCACAATAAATTCAGTATTTTCCATCTGAGTTAACCTATTTTCATTCAGAAAGAAAAAAAAAAAATAAAAATAAAACCCTACGCCTTCGTCTGGCAGCAGAAGTGAAGCTTTATATCGACAAAGGATAAATAAAATACACCACAACACTGTCGGAAGTTGATCCTGCCACTAACATCAGCCATCCATTGAATCTGCCACAGAGAGGAGAAATACATTTGAAAGGATTATCTGATTTTAATTGCCATGGATTATTGCGGTAGTAGGTGGACGATATTTCTCTTTCAGCCAAAGGACCAACGACTTTTATTAATATGTGTTGCGAATGAGGACGTTTTTGCTTTAATTTGTTCTTTCTGCTTACACAGAGAGGCAGCGGGAGTATTTTACAGACTTAACAAGTCCACTCATTTAATTCTAGATTATGCATCGATCCCCAAACAGTTTTAGCAACACTGCGAGTCCCCCTGAACCCATCTCACCGCACAAATAGATCGGTTAATTAAAATGGTTCCATCCATTTCAATTATGTATTCCCATCGGCGCGCAAATTAATTACACCACCAACTTGGAGAGAGAAAATTCATTTCGACAAATTGGATTGGCACAGAAGAGACACTCGCACAGAATACGACCAACTAAGCCTTAATCACTTTAAATTTCATCCAAGTTTAGATGAGCAATAATAGACAAAGGTTCAAAGGGACGCAGGGAGATGGAACTCCCTGGGTAATTATATGAAAACTTCTGACCATAATGTCCAACTACTTACATCCTGATGTGAATTCATATATAGATGGGTGTAAGTTTCTATTGGAAAAATAAAAAAAATGTAAAACGCAAACTAAAATCAAAGGAAAAACAATTTTTGCCAGACACTCCAGAGACTCATTGAGTATGCAAACGACATGAGTGGACCGTGCGTCGTCGTTGGCTGCCTAGTATAGGTCAGTCTGAGTGTACACCGGCTGCGTGTTGGTTGCAATTTAATAGCCAGTGTCAAACACGTCATTAAAAATCCTGTTTGGGCGCTTTCTTGTAGTTTCCGGCTGATTGCATGAATGCCACCGAGGTGCTAAATAGACCGATGTCCGGTGGATATTATGAATTGTTATTACGAGTACACTGGTGGTTTGTTTTTTTTTTCAACGTGTGCCACATTAAACGCTCGTTAAGCTCGAAAGTTTTAACGGGTTATGGGTGGGGTTGTAAAATCGAGTAAATTGTAGCAAAACGGTAGAGGATTTTGAAGAGGGTAATTGAGAATGGATGTTTCTGCAATTTTATAACAAGTTTTTGAAAATTTCGGCGTTTGCAGGATTCAGCGAATGAAATAAAGAAATGAAAAAATAGGAAACCTCCTCACTTGCCCTACACTCTAGCTCAAAATAGAGACGACAATTCACGAATTAGATTGATAGACCATGTACCTACGATGTGAATAGATAAACCAAACAGCAATTTGAAGAAAACACCTCCAAAAAGGGGGCGTGGTTCAAAAATATACACGAAGTAAATACTTTGTGGTCACACTGTACTTTTTTTATTTACCGATGTTCAAGCAGAAGAAGTGTAATACTACAGTTGGCGAGGGTTGCCACTTATATTAATTGAATGAAAACTTTGCGGGCAGAAGTCACATTGCGATATCACCCAAAATTGTTTTTGCTCGGGCTCGATTTGCTTCGACTTATGATCACCTTATCCTTTGCTAAACAAACGTAAGGCACTCACAACTCAGCTCGAGCTGTGGAAGTATTTTTCAAAACTTTCTTAATGGTCGTAAAGCGTCAAACTAGTTTGTGTGTCTCTAGGCAGCCGTTTATCTAGTTAAAAATTATTAACATTTTCAGACAGAATTATTTAGGAGTCCTACCAAAATACGCTTTGGTTTGCGGCTCGTATAAAAACCCTTTTTAATGTCTGCGTTTAGTGGGCAGTAGTTCTGTCTGCTTACTTCACTTGAGTGGGATATAAGTTACATTTGAGGGCGTTGACAGATGCTTAAATATTTTGTTTGAAAAAGTGTGCTGAACTAAATGTGAAGAGAAACCAATTGCACATACAACAACATCGGAAGAGTTTCAATCATCTGTTCCCCCAGTGAACCGCCTCAATTTAAATCTACACCATTGTGTATTTACTTTCAACTTTCATTCTCACTGAAGACTAAAGAAAACTGGTTCTTTCACCCACATTACCTACGTATGTTCCACTTAATGTACTACTCACAACTTTTACCTTTTTCGCGGCGACAAGATACAACTTGCATACGAAATATCTTAATTAGCTCTACGTCATTGCATGTTGTCTTTCTGTCACTGTCGCTGCCATTGTCGCCATAGTCCATCTAACCCAATTAAAAACAAAGTCAAGTACATCGATTGTACACGCATAGCAACCTAATACTGCGTAGCTTAATCGTTAATTGATACCAAAAGATACACCACCACCACCACACGAAATCCATCTAAGCACTCGCCGTTGTGTTATTTTTGTAATGTTTTTTTTTTTTTAACAGAATATGTAAAAGCCTGCCTGAGGGTATACCTGTAAAAATACCTAGCTCCAGTCGTTTGCCACCTATTGCCCCCATTCTTTCATCTACCAATGTGCATGTAGACAAACAATTGTGTTGAGGGTACGGGCTTAGCCAGTTTGAATAGACATCGTCGTATGTTTTGTATAGGCGGTCGAAATTAAGTCGATTCCGTTTTTCCACACTCTTAGGCATGTTAGCTGACTGGCTTGCTACCTAATGCATATAGCACATGCCTTAATTCTTAATGAATGTCACGTATCGGAGTGGAAGTGGTGGATATGTAGGCAATAGAGCGTTCTCCTTCGATCCGAAAAGAGAAAATTGATTGAAGTTCTTTTTTCGGTCTTAACCGATATCAGATGGCGATACTATATTGTCTTGGAGTTTGTTTTTAGGATAGGGGGGCTTTGTGTGAGACTGAAAATCAATTCCTTATTGCATGGGCGCTGCTGTGTTGGTGAGCGTTTGACATTTCAGTCGGAGAGTGGGAAGGCTATTTGGGGTGGCGTCGGGAGGGGGATTTGACAAATTGTTTGGAACAAATACGTCTTACAGGATTGGTGTTGAATGTTGTACAAAAGGAACTAGTACCTCTGATCTTTTAAATAATTTAAAGAGGAGGAGAAGGGCCCAGTATAGTAGGGGGAATATTTGTAGAAATATGAAAAATAGTGTAAATATTTTATCGGGATATCTGTCACCGGGTCTTTTCAACTAAACTTGTTATTTTGATCAGTGTTTTCGCTAAGCTAGTCGGTTATTGTTGGGAGAGTCGTCATTGACCGAGAAAGTATCTTTAGACAACGTTTATGATCAGGAACAAAATAAACAAAAATCAATTTTGGTCCTTCGAGCCGCATTCGCTAAGAAATGAGTGATTTACTTCGGTTGCTTCTTCAAAAAACCTACTAGATACGGCTCTCTGTCCACCAATTGAAGTATATTTTTCAAACAGACAAAAACCACTGAAGAAGGCCAAGGAACGAGCTGACTGAAGGAGAATGCTGTTGAATCTAGGACTGTAGCGCTTAAAAAGTAAATAACACAGCTTGTTTAAAAAAAAGGAATTTTGGTCCTTCGAGCCGAATTTATTGAGCTTCGTTTAAAAAGCCGGTTGTTCTTCAAACAACTCATGCCATAAGGAAATTTCTATGCCACTTCCAGAGAAGTCAAATAGGACTCTTAATCACAAAAAAAGACGCTCCTTCAGCTTGATCCTAATCGAAAAAAAAACCCATTCAAACAAATCGCAAATTAAATCACAATCCATTAGGAGCACAGCACAGAAATGACTTTCAATTAATTTAATGAATCAATCAAGTGCAATCTCGAGAATGTCACAAAAAGGCGTCACAGCCAAATCCCACATCCCATCCCATCCTAATCAATATTCAAATTGGAAAAAAAAATAGGAAAAAGGCGAACTCTTCCGCCGTCTACCACCCTCTGTAATAAGTCGAGAGATAATCACTTGATTGACACACTGAAAACAGAAGATTCATCTTCCTTCAGTGTAAATTCATGTCCAAAGAGTGGAACAGCGCACACGCCAAAAAGACAATTTGACTATATAATGTCGACTCGTTGAAAAGACAAATCGATCAATTGAACCAAATGGCACAACCGTAAGAGGGTATCTCTATATGAGTCAAAGTTCCATTGATGGAATAAAATTGAAGAAACTGCTCAATTCAATTAAAACCCATCGCCAGTTGGATCTAATCAAAACAACTGTGCCAAATGGAGGCGCACAGACTGGGTCACTATTCAAATGGTCCAGCTTGATGAGTATTCTAAGCGAGTCTTCGCCGAGCCGTACCTGTGCGGAGAAAATGAATTTGATTTGTTGTAAGAAAATTGGATACTACGAATGAATAATTTATCGATGAGATAAGTCTCTAAGGATATTTGCGATGGAGATTAAATTTATTGAGTCAGGTAAATATATCTTGTGAAGTGTCACTTGAAATATTACGCAGTCGTTATGATGGTCCTTCGAGCCGGATTTCCTTAGCAAATTATTGAAAATCGTGACTCGTTTCGATTTAAATTTAATGAAAAATGCACTTTCAACCGTAAACTCCGTACTCATGCAAGGAGATGTTGTGCAGCTGGAGGTTATCTCGGTCCCGTACAAACACTCCCCGCATGGAGTCGTTCCCACCCTCTAAAGGACGACCAGGACCACACCCAGCGGCTGCCTTCAGAATCAATAAAATGCAATCCTCTCACCCTCATGCACAACATAGCAACATTATTACTTTTATTGTTTTTTTTTTCCATCTGTATAAATATTGTTCATTGCGAAAACTACGGTTCGACTATAGGTGAAGGAAAACTTTATCCATTTCCATTCGAAATGAAAAGAAGTCAATTAAAAGTTTATGCCGCGTGCTAGTCGTATTTTTTTCTGTATCTTATTCTGCTCGGCATCTTGTCGAGCTGGAGCTGTCCTTTGTGAAACAACAACTTGATTTGCTTTTCATTTAGAACAACAATGTACAGTGGCTGCCATTAAAAAGAGTAAAGTATCTTTAGCGTTAATTAAAAAGAATATTTAAGTTCGCTTGGGATTGAAAGAAAATTGTAAGAGCACACTTGCAATGGAATGCAAATGGGTAGTCAGAGTTTGAAGGGAACGCACGTAGCGGCTATTAGTTGTAATTGATATGGTGTATGAGGAGGAAGAGAGTGTTTTACTGGGGAATACAATGGGATTTGGATTTGAACTGTTTATTTGCTTTTTGCGTGGAAACAGTGGAAACAAAGTGGCTCTTTGCCAACGAAGAACTTAAAGTGGGGTACTACAAGGTTCGGCATAGGTACTCGTACTTTTTTTTTTTAAAGCGGAGCTAGACAACTGCTTGTGAGTGAGATTTACTCGTTTTGAAAATAAACATTTATGCAGAGGAATGGCAGCAAGAGGCTGACGCTGGAGCTGCTGCGTCAACTATTTTAGGTTATTTAGAAAATTTTATGGATATGCCATCCCTGGACTCAGACGAAATTGAGAGTGCTTCTGTGCGACTTCTACTCGTTCGAAAAATAAAAATTCATACAGAGAAATGACTGCAAGACGCTGGAGCTGTTGCGTCAACGATTTTATTTCATTTGTAAAATTTAATGGATTTGCCATCCCTGGATTCAGACATTCAGAGTGCTTTTGCGTGACTTCTACTCGTTCCATGAATACAAATTCATACAGAGAAATGACGATTTTATTTCATTTGTAAAATTTAATGGATTTGCCATCCCTGGATTCAGACATTAAGAGTGCTTTTGCTTGACTTTTCTTCGTTCCAAAAACACAAATTCATGCAGAGAAATAATTACAAGAGGCTAGGACTGTTGCGTTGATTATTCTATTTCATTTAAAAAAATTGATGGACATGCCATCCCTGGATTCAGACAAAATTGAGTGTCTTATGGGGATCTTTTCAATAGTTCAGCGGAAGATAGTATTAATTGAAAACACGAACAGTGACATAAGTCGCTTGTCTCTACACGTCGTCGGATGAAGAATTATCTCTCACGAATTTCTTTGAGAATGACATCCCTGGACAAAATTGCTCCAAATTGTCTACAATTGCAAAGCAACCGCGTAATTAAAAAGAACCTCTTCGAAAATAATAGGAACCAACTTCAAGTCAACCAATTTAGCTCCTTACAACCGTCAGCGATTTACAAAAATCCCCAAGCAATCGACAACATCTCCTGGCAACATCCTTGCTATCACTTAACTAAATGAAAGAGTTTACTCGTACTTTTGATGACATGGAACGAGTTCCCATTACCATATACCTTGTTAGAAAAATGAAACATGTTCCCAGAGAAGAATCCGTGTTTGTATTTGCAAACAGGGTACTCGTTTAAATTGTTATTAGAACTGAAAATTGTCGCAGGAAAGTCAATTCAATGATGATGAGCATGCTCGTCCTTTTTCCCATTCCAAGGTGAAATATATTACTTGTCCTCGTTTAGAGATCATTCAACCTTCAATTCCTGTGCGGAAAATTAAGAAAATTCCTCATAGTTGTCTGGGTCAAATTGATGAAGGAAAAGGACATTCAGACCGAGAATAGTACTTGAAGGAAGGTCCTATCTTACAAAGTACATAACACTTAAGGGTGGTGAAGAGAGCAAAGGAAAGCAGCACTCTCCCCCTCAACCCATATACAATGTAGAAAGACAGGATCTTTGTCATTTATCCTTCCAGCTAAAGTTGGTATCTCTTAACACGCAGAGATGTCCGTAACTACTGTTTTTTTTTTTGTTGTGAACGAAAATGATTCCCTCTCATACTGGGTTGTTACAATTGTGTGCACAATCTATGCTCTATAGAGTCCTTAACGCAGGTCCCTTTAGGGCTTGTAACCAAAGGATATTTTTTTTGCCCAAAAATAAAGGACAGCAAAGAAGCAAAAAAAAAAACACGAAAAAGGAAATAATATCATTGCAGGACTATTATCATCAGGATACAAGAGTTTTGCGTTGAAAGGATGTTAAATAAAACATTGGACTTTGGAAAGTCTTTTTTTTCCTTGCGCTTTGTTTGGGTAAGGTTTTTGGGACATATCTTAGAGCACTTGATCCCAGCTTTTTGTATGGTTTTCTGTATTTCTCTGGGAAAAAGGATATTGCTTCCTTTCACGGATATGAAATGCAATCGTTCGAGGCTAAAATGACTGAAATCAGAAGTGAATTGAAATGAAACAAGTGTCCTTTCTCGGAGACTCTCACAATAAAGGAGATAATATCCTTGTGCGTTGGTTGTAAGATATTAAAGCATGCAAACAAATAATAAAAAAAAAAAACAAAAAGTGGAAACTCCTTTGCTAACGAGGTTTTATGTAAGCCTATAAGGGGTACTCACTATATGGCTGAGGACGAGTTCCATAAAGTGGCTCCTGCAGTAATGGCGAACGACCGTTGGCAATTTCCTTAACTGGAAGTAAAAACAAAAGTTTAAATGTAGAATTGTGATTGAATGGGACCACAAACGTAAATGCGATTCGTCCTTGAAAATTTTACTCTTTTCTAAAAAAAAAAAACTAAAAGTTTATATAGGTTAGATGGGGAAGGGGTGTGGAGGGGATGCCAAGGGGAAGAACATATGGATCAGATTGCGAGCTGTTAACTGTTCCGAAAATTCTCGGTATACATATACAGCGACCTCTATTTTTGAGACACGTCAGCCCAACTGAGGAGGTAGCTTTGATTTGAACACCTGTAGACCTCAGTGCCTATCGCCTGTACCTCGTTTGTCGATGTCGTAAAGGTCCTATTTTTTAAATGAGCTGGGAGTAGCTTTAAGGAAGGCTTTTGTGATCTTCTGTCAAAATGAGGTGCAAGTCAAAGTGTCAGCTTTTTGCTCGATTTGACTGCAAGAAGCACAAGGTCTCTAAAAAGACGGAAAATATTTTTCAAAATACTTTGGCATTAAATATTGGACCTGGGTTGGAGACCGACCTCCAAAGCTATGTTCTAAAGCAATTCCAAGTACACAAATGACTGTACATCACAGGTCCTGGTTTGGCATCTTCCTGTTAGATTTAGATTTATCACGCCTTCAACCTACCTTCATTACAAGTTTCTGGTAGCCCAAGTCAGTATCACCTGTGGACCTATGTCGCCGAAAACGGACATTTAAATCGGAAGTCGCGCCTATAATAAGATAGCTAGCCCTTTGAAGCCTGTGACAGAATTTGAGTGAGATTTTGTTCATATTTGACACAAGCTTAAGCCAACGTCACTCTTTACAGTGGAACGAGGGTTTTAAGTGGCGGATATTTTTATTTATAGACAAGTTGCAGGTGCAACAACCCCAGTTCTGACAACCATTCGTTTGAGTGGGTTTTTAGTTGTGGGGATGAATTGAAGGGACCTGCAATTGTGTGTTTTAAATTAAAGAAGCTTTTTCCTTGACGGATATGGACGTACTCTCGGATGTTTGCCAGGCGTTGGCATGAAAAAAAAATGTGAAGCTTAAATGTATCCGAAAGACTGAATTGAAAAGCTTTTTGCTGATAGATAATTTACTCTTTGAAGGTTGACAGCCGTTGGCAGTAAAAGAAATGTTAAGTTGTAATTCGTGAATTTTTGGGGGTCGAACCGGAGACCCCTTGATCAGTGAACTAGCACACTATTGCCCTGGAGATAATGAAATTATTTAGAATTTTAATTTAGAGATTGCTTTAGTGGCAAATCGATTGGTTTTGCTCTTACCTACTCTTATCTACTGCGTCAAGTTTGACTAGTTCGTATAAGCATGGCCGTGACGCTCGACTCATATTAAAAATGTCAATTCGTCTCGAAAAAGACTCGAAAGAATTTTTTTTAAAACAAGTTCGAGAGCTATTTCGATGCCTTAAAACGAAATTGTTCCAACTTCGCCCGGGTATATTCGGCGTTAGGGACTTCCACCGCGGAATTTGGACCTCCTCAGGGGTCAGGTTTGTCTCCTCTCATTTTTTTTTTTGTACCTCATATGGACTAATTGTGACAAATGCCGCGTTGTCGAACAATTATTCAAATTGCGACAAATAAGTCGTTTGCTCTTCACTGCAGAGTTGGTCAGTCTTGGAGCTTCCCGGGCTTAACTTCAACGCGCACTCAATACGTCTGAATTCGCCTGACAGTCTGAAAAAATTCTTAAGTGACAGTCGTTTCAGGGAAGTCTGGACCCTGCATGTTATCGGAGGTGGAAAAGTTGAAGTATCTCAGCGATCGGAAGAATTTTCCCTGTCTGGGTCAATTTTGAAAACAGTGATTCCAGATCGTGGGTAAGTCCCATTTTGTTGGTATTTTGCTGTCGGAATAACCTTAAAGAGAGTTAAAGAGGAAGAGCGAATTTTTCCGTTTTTTTAGAACGAGAAAGATACGATTTAAAAATGCAGCAGTCTGTTGCAGTTCTGGCAGGTATTTCCTTTCCTTTCCTTTAGTGCAAAACAAAAATCACTGAACCACTAAAAGCCCTTCGGGTTCTCTTAGAAGGGAATATGGAAACGTACGAGCTGACAGATCAATGGCTTTTTAATGTAGATACGGTGACCTTTTGAATGTGGGTCAAAGAAGTAAGTTTTTTAAACGAAATTGCCCTGCTTCCCTTAAAAAACCTCCAGCACAACCTTCGCCAAGCTCAGCAACCAAGTCCATCCACTCCAAACGGGTCAAATAAATAAATGCACAATTTAAACAACAAGACGAGGACATGCATCTTTCCAATTAACGCATTGACTTGTGATTGTGACTGCCATTCACACTCCAGTCAATTGAAAATCCATAAACCACCTCTAACAAGATTCTTGTTATAGATTTTATCCAATCCAATTTATTTCAATCATAACACTTCAAGCCGTACATGGACCGTGCCACAGAAAAGTCCTCTACAACGAAAAATAAAATAAAATACCAATTTCAATTAAAAGATTGGCGACATCAAAATCAATCTGTTCCTCTCATAAAACCCCATAAAACGAACATTCACACTCACACTCAGGCGCACAGTAGCGTCAATCCAAAAGGTTACTTCTAACGCCGTCGGTCGGCCCCAAACAAAGCACATGATTAATCACTCCATCATAAATCGAGAAGCGTGCACAAACCGGGTCCATAAAAGGCAATATTGTCAACGCCACATGGCCGGCGATCATTCAAGTTGTTCCCCTGAAATCTGATTGGATACGTGCGAATGTGGTACTCCTTATCAGAGGCAAGTCAATAGAATACGAGTATAACCAACAATAAAAAAAAGAAAGAAAAGTGGATAAACAAACCGTGCAACAATTTTATACAACACGGCCGAGGAGCATGTGTGAGTTGGTTCTATACAGACTTTAACCTTGATGGAGACGTAAACTCAATTTTACTCTCATTGCATGGGGGGCAAGAAAATCAACTTGAATGTAATTACGAGTGTTGTTTCTTTTTTTTTCTCTCTCTCGTTCATATCTACCGGTTGAGTGGGTAAATAGAGTATCACGTGCGATGCGAACAAAAATAGGTAAACAGTGCTTGTTGTTTTTATTCGAACAATGAAAAGTTGTTGAATGTGGCCTATTAAGAGATAAAACAAAAATAAAGGCGATAGATACAAATTCCAACAGTTATCGACTAGAATGCCCGCCACATCCATGAAGGACGAAGTCGACGAGTGAGATACGCCGGAGCAATTAATTTCTGATTGAAGTGTCGTACTTTACACAAGAATCAGAAAATTGGTAGAAAAATGTTTACCAGGCTTGGGAGCTAATAGTTTTTTGTACTTGAGCTGTGTTCGTAAACTGGTTTAAGGGGCAGTCTTGTGTAGATAACTAGAAACGCCCTTGAGCTTCAAAAGACTCGTTAAAAAATTGTAATCAATAAAGAGCAAGGATTTCAATATACGAAAAGGATTCAATAAAACACAAAACGGCTTTGGGCAATGTGCACTTAAAGGCGGTGGTTAGAATGAGCGTGCACATCATAAGAATGGCTGTACAGTTTCAAAAATAAGAATAGTCCTTAAACATAAGCCGCAAATAGAAAAAGTCAAAATGCACCTGTTCCCTAAACAGTGACAACGAGAAATCATTCGTAATCGCACAGGGTGGGTCATCAAAATTTGCACTTAAAAAAAAATTGCTTCGCATTTCTAACCCCGCTTTTTTATCAGCGACGAGAATTAGGGATGAGTTGAGAAATTGAGATGAGCGATCATAGGTCAGATGAGTAATAGCGTGTAGTAAGAGTTATAGGGAGTAGAACGAGTAATAATAGCGAGTGGTAAGAGTAATAGAGGGTACAACGAGTAATAGAGAGTAGAACGAGTAATAGAGAGTGGAACGAGTAATAGCGAGTAGTAAGAGTAATAGAAAGTAACCCGCATAACAGGGAGTAGAACAGTAGTAGAGAGTACAATAAGTAATAGAAATAAGGACGAGTAATGTAGAATGAGTAGAACGAGTAATAGAATTAAGGACGAGTAATAGAGAGTAGAACGAGTAATAGATAGTAAAACGAGTAATAGAGAGTAAAACGAGTAGAAGCGAGTAGCAGGAAAAATCGAGTGTAACCCGCGTAACAGGGAGTACAACGAGTAGCGTAGAGTACAATAAGTAAAAGAAATAAGGACGAGTAATGTAGAATGAGTAGAACGAGTAATAGAATTAAGGACGAGTAATAGAGAGTAGAACGAGTAATAGATAGTAAAACGAGTAATAGGGAGTAAAACGAGTAGAAGCGAGTAGTACGAAAAATCGAGTGTAACCCGCGTAACAGGGAGTACATCGAGTAATAGGGAATAATAGCGAGTAATACCAAGAACAGCCAGCAAACTTAAACCTCGTCACAAGAATCAAATCGACTCGACAAAAAAAAAAGTTAACTTCGAGTTAGAAGAGTAAACTTGAATCAAGCGAGTAAACCAGAGATTACCGAATAACGCCGAGGTACAGAGTTAGGTGAGTAATCCTGAGCAATACGAGTACGAAGAGGATTTTTAAAGTCAGACAAGTAAACTCGGCGCAAGAATTACATCGACTCTAAAGGGCAAAAGTAGAGTCGGAAGAGTGAACTAGAATTAAGCGAGTATATCATAATTTACCGAGTCAGAAACAAAATGATGGTAATAAAGTTGGACAAGTAAACTCGTGTGAATTGTGAGAATTAATAACGAGTAAGACAAGTGATATCGAATGATAACGAGTCAGGTGAGTAGTTGCGAGTAATGCGAGTAAAAGTACAAAAAATCAAGTGGGGCAAGTAAACTGGAAACAAGCGAGTAAATCAGAATTTACCGAGTCAGAAATAAAATGATGGTACTAAAGTTGGACACTTGGAAACTCGTGTAATTTGTGAGAATTAATATCGAGTAAAAGGAGTGAAATCGATTGATACCGAGTCAGGTGACAAGTCGCGAGTAAAAGAACAAAAAATCAAGTCGGGCAAGTAAACTGGAATCAATCGAGTAAATTAGAGTTTATAACGAGTAATACGGGTAAGATTAGAAAATATCAAGTCAGGAAAGTAAACTCGGATCAATCGAGTTAATCAGAGTTTTACGAGTAATTCGGAGTAATGCCGAGTCAGATATTTATTGATAAAGCTAAAGAAAGAAAAATATCAATCAAATGAATTATATCGAGTCAGGGAAGTAATATCGGGCAACATGAACACAGAGGAAGACTATCGATCCAGACGAGTAGGAATAGGAAATACAAAGCCCGGCAGGAGATGAGTATGAACTCAAAAGCCAGGAAAACTGTAGTAGGTGGACCTTTTTCGAGAGCACGTTACATCGAGTCAACTTCCATGCAAAGCCGCAGACCGCCTCCACCAACAATCAGATACAAATTAGTGTTTCATCAGCTGAGTTATTTGATTGTTATTGCATTGCCCACTCAGAGCGCTTCGCTTATCAACGCACTCACATCAAGTGATGACTTAATTTAAAATTTTAATTTACAGTATTGCGAACACAGAGGCATTCATTATTTTTCAATCAATAGATCAGTATGCCGTCTGTGTAATTAAAGGTAAATGATTATCAGATCGACAACAGCACCGAACCAGCATTGCCCGCACCTCACTCCACAATTTATGGTGCGACAACGACATACTTTACAGGAAAATTTTCATTATAGGTATACAGACAGTTACAATGACAAATGAAAAAGAGAACAAATTTCCTTCAAAATAATTATTTCACTTGCATTCAGTCAGAAAGTGGGTACCGACACTCAATACACGATGCGGCATGTCTCAAAGGCCGAATGAAATTCAAATTTCTGCCGCGAATGCCGCTCCACAGTTTATGCATTCAGATATCAATTAGTCATAGTCGAACGGAAGACACCTTTTCAGCTCTGACGTCGGTGTGAATGGTTTATAAAATGAGGTATAAATAGATTTTCGTCTAAATGAACTCACAAAGGCAGTTGGACGATGATGGATCGGGTGGAATTTATATCCCATATGGTCTAGTGGCTAGGATATCTGGCTTTCACCCAGAAGGCCCGGGTTCGATTCCCGGTATGGGAAATGTACTTTTTTTTATTTATTTGTTCGCAAGACAATTGTGTACCTACGTAAGCTGTGTTGTTTTTGACGCACTACAACACAGGTGATGATTTGTGCGCTACACCTGAGGGTACGAGTATTTTAGAAATTTATTTAGATAAATGTGGCAACGAGTGAGTGGCAGGTAAAGCGCGGGTGGAAGGTCAGTTCGTCAGTAAGAAGTAGATCGATACACGGGATATTTAAAAATGCTCTATTTCCAATAGCAGATGTTGTTGAAAACCATGTCAATCGGATGGTTTATAATGAACAGAAGCAGCAAAAAAAATGGAAGAACTAGCAGAAACATTTTACAGATAAATATTTTTTTTTAAAAAAATGTTTGTTCACATGGCGAGTTGAACAGGGTGTGGAGATGTTTTTTAGATAAACTTTCTGAGGGAATGGCACAAGGGAAATTTTTAAAAAGTAGCTTTTATATTTTAATGTGCCTAAAGTTTGACTGCATTCTGGGCAGAAATTCAGTATTCACCTTTGCAAGTCTTTTGGTCATAAGCTGCTTGTATTTTCTAGTCCAAAATTCTAGTGGGAACTAGGTTCCGAGAAAAAGCGTTCTTATAAAGGGTTTTCCAATAAGAGGTGTTATTTTGGTATTTAAAGAAAAATTAAATTTTTTGAGATAAATGATCGGATGTTTATTTCATAGTAAAGAGGAAGGTATGCCGTTAATAATGAAAAGCAACATCAGCCAAATGGCCACCACGAGCACGCATACAGGACCATATCCTTTTCATGAAATTTTCCATAACCAAACCGCAAAGTGGCTGCCCTATGTCCTGGATAGCCTCTTTGAGGTCTTGAATCGACGCTGGGCTGTTGGCGTAGACCTTATCTTTCACGTGGCCCCAAAGGAAGAAGTCGCAAGGTGTTAAATCACAAGATCTCGGTGGCTTGTTGACGTAGCCACCGATATGGAAATGGGCCTCATCAGTCAAGACGATTTTTCGATGGAATTCCGGATCATTTTCATGCATTTCAAGGACCCAATCAGCAAAGACACGACGTTGTTGATGATCGGCCGGCTTGACTTCTTGTGTTAACTGAACTTTATAAGCCTTAAGGCCCAAGTCCTTATGCAAATACTGTGTAATGACGTTTGTGGAAGCCCAATTCCAAAGAAGGACGAGGAATGGACAAACCTGGGTTTTCTTCAACACTTTGGGCTACAGCAGCAATATTCTCAGTTGTTCTTGAGCGACGTGCACGGGTTTTATTCTTCACATCGCTAACTTGTACCAACAGCTCGAATTTTTCCACAAATTTCTGTATTGCGGTCCGGCAAGGTGCTTCACGACGACCAAAAAATGCTTTAGTTTTGCGAACTGTGACTGCAAGATTTTCACCATTTTTGTAGTGAATTTTAGTAATTTCAATGCGTGGTTGAAGCTCTGGTATCGTTCCATTTTTAGTAATGGCGTAGTTTCTACTTGTCAAATGTCAAAGAATAAAATCTTCAAAAGTGACAGCTACCGAAATACTGGGTCATTCACAATAACACCTCTCATTGGAAAACCCTTTACATGAGGACTAAGTTTAGAAAACTAAAATTTTCGTAAGGAATATAATATATTCGCAACAGAACTGAGAACGAGCAGTTTCACACATTAAAATTTGAATTTTGGGGAAAGCTACAAAATTTGTAAATAAAAAAAAAACCCTTTTTAAGTACTCAAATGGAAGTAACAAGTTTTCATAAATTTCAGTCAAATATTAAGATGAGACTCCTCGTTCTCGTTCTTAACTCATTTTTGAAAAAAAAAAGTGGAAGAAAAGTTTTGAAATTATCCCTCTCAAAAGTAACTTCCTAAGCGATGTGTTAACCGTTTATCATTCTCAAAAGTAACTTCCTAACCGTGGCGCCCTCTATGGGGACTATAGACTGACTAAAATTCAATTCCAATAATCCACAGAATAATTGCCTCTAACAAAAAGTATCCCAAGACAACAACCCGACTAAAACGGATACATACGTCAAATGGAAATCAACACTCAGCTACGGAGAATATCCAACAACGAGGTAGACGAAGACCCTTACGAAAGTTGGACCCAGTTTAAAGAGGGATCTCTGTCAGACGTTGTGTGCAGTTGGAGGCAGTTAGCTATAGATCGTTGATGGTTGTCAAGGCGTGATGGATGAAGCCCATAACTGCTCAAGACTGTGGCGCTATCAGGGAAGTACCTACGTCCGACGTAGCCGGTTTCACACCCAAAGATTTATTTCACGAATTTTGTGAGAAACCAGGGCACTCATTCCGTAACTTTTCAGATGATTATCGTTGAAACGATAGACCTCTAAAACTAGAAACTAAGTGCTAAAATTACAAGTTTGAGAGCTTAATCCAGTTCGTTTTCCAAAAACATATTAAAAGCTGACGTTTGTCAAAAAAATTCGAGCTCAATATGACTTATTTTGGTGATCAAAGTTGATATAAAGAATCTGCCCCTAGGACTCAGGTTCTGTAACTCGTGCGATAAAATTTCGCATCGAAGTTTTACGAACATTTCAATCGTTTTAGTGATAAACACGAGTATATCGATGTGAAAATTAAAGAACATGGGGACAGGGCCCTTTTCGCGTCTCTACAGGTGGCGTTTGTGTCGATATTTTATGCACTTATGTCATAGATGGCGTTACGTGTTATATGATTCAGCAAAAGCTCAAAAAAGGTCTGCCTTGTATCAGAGCACCAATCCATCGATTATGAGTTCAGCATGTTGAGAAGAAAACAAAAAAAAGCCGCCAGATGGCGCCACGGTTCGAAAATAGCTACCATCATTATTTAACTTAATTTCAATATCTATCCCTTTGCATTTGCAATGGACTTTCCCCCATTTCCAAGAATAAATCACCGAACGCCCCCACAATCGTGTCACAACTGGGACAGCATGCTTACACAGAGGGTAATGTTAATCTGTCAGAACACACACAAAGGAATATACTGAAATCACTTAAAATTACCGACTTCATTTGTGTACAAGTTAAAAATAAAATCAATGCAGCTAAACATGATATTGAACATAAATTCTAAAAAATGGAAACAAAAAAAAAATAATTGTGCACTATAATAATTTATGACGACAGTGATATTACAAACAAATATCCGTTAACTCACCACCAGTTGGAAGAAATAAAAACTGTTGCTGTTGCCGTTGTTGCATCCTCGGATTCACTCCATCGTTGTACCTCCCTTCCTTGCACCTCCGCTCGCACACATCCTTCCGCAGTCGGTGTAGTGAATATGAACAGATCAGATTTTGTTGCATTGTTTAATTTTTCTCTCAGATGTTTTCTCTTCTCTTGTTCAAAACAATGCAATTTCCATTTTACGTGCAAAAAACACACACACACAATCATTTTGCGATCCTGTTGTCACTACACACCTCTGACCACCTCTCACCCTCCTTCAGATTGCCTTCTAAATACATGACGGCTCGTGGGTTCTGTTCTTCTCAATCTACCACTAGCTAGCTGGGCAATCTTTCATTTTTATGCTCATCCAAAACTACAATTGATCCGATTTTTCTCTCGGTTTTCGTGTGAAAATTTTCAACACAAAAAAAATAAACAAATATTTTTGTTACAATCTGATCTGATCTGTTCAAGTGATATTCACTGGCTGATTGTTTATATTCGAAACGAATCCATCTCGCTCTCGGGGTGTGTTGCTGAACGACGACGGGGGGGAGGAAATTAGGTACCCGGGGCGGGGGGACTCTCCGTTCAGTCCGTCACACGTCACGACCGTAAACCCTGCACACAGACAAACAAGCGATATTGGATTTTTTCAGTAAACAGCTTATTGGTTTTTTTTTTTTTTCAAATTTGATTTTTGAAAATTTTTTGTTTATTACTTGAAAATTTTTATTTGATCTGTTTTTCTTGTAGTTTTTGAGTTGTAGTAGTAGTAGTAAATAGTAGTAGTAGTAGTAGTAAAAAAGTAGTAATAGTAGTAGTAGTATTAGTTTTTTTCTGATTGAATTTTTTTTTTTTTTTTACTTTACTGTCTGTATTTTCGTGGATGTATTTTCATGTATTTTTTATATATATAATATATTCTGAAGGCTGAAGGAGAGGGGGTTAGTTTTTCTCTTGTGAATTTTATATTTTTTTTGGATTTTGCATATATAAATTTTTTTCTATCTTCTCATATAACTGAATATCGGTTTTGTAAAAAAAATTGCTTAATGTTTATTTATGTGTGATAAGATTCGGATTGTTATCTCTTGCAAAATGATATTTTCCCCGGAGGAGGTGTGTAGCTTGTGTCCATATATATTAGTAAAAATATTTATATAGATTTTTTTTTTAATTTGATGTTGTAGTTGTTGTGGTTTTTTTCTGTAGTTTTGTTGAGATTGTTGATGTTTATTTTTATTTTTTTTGGATTTGATTGTAGTTAATTTTGCTTGTTGTTTCTTGAGCGGAAGTCTTTTTTTTTATTTTTTTTTATATAGCAAATAACTTAGGACTTAAAATTAGTTTTGTAAATAATATATAAATTATATTACATTAGGAATTAAAATTAAATATATGCACTAGATATATATTATAAATAAATGAAGTTGGTTATGTTTTGTGGTTGGTTTTATCTGTTAAATAAAAGCTGTCTACTTGTAACAGGGATGATTATAAAAGAGCTGGTTAAATGGACAAACGAAAATTAGACTTAGCAAATTAATGAACACATACGTAAATTTGTGTGTGTGTGTTGCATGAAGCGGGTCGTTGTAGACTATTGCTTACTTACCACAGTCAAACAGAGTAGGAGGCAGCGAAGATGGTCATTTAAAACCAGTTGATCTTGATCTGGCCCATCCCAGAAAAATATAAAGAATTGCCCAATTGAACTTTAGACTATGTACCTAGCTAAGTAGGGTCGGTGTCAAACTATGCAACCATTCGACTAGAGTCGGTCAGGAGTCGAAGCGAAACAGGTTCTAGATATCCAGTCAGGAAAAAAATGGAACCACCGTCTGAACGTGAGCCGAGGTCAGCAGTAAGAGCGATATATGCGGTCCAATCAAATCACAGTGTAGACAAGGGATACTACTAAGATAGTCGAGGTCAATGACGACAGTAAACGAGATGAATCGACGACTATAAGAACTCAACAGCAGAATCCGAAACAGATCACTATGGAAGAACTGATGAAGAATAGATAAATCGACAACACGCTGAGAAATTGGCAATATTCAGAACCTCATGATCGCAGGTTCAGAAAATGCCTGAGGACCAATTAATCAGTCATTTTACTGAGTCATTCAAGGCTGAAAATGTGAGAATCTGTGTAAAATCAACTTGACCTAGGGAAGGCGCTTAGATGCCAAAGGTCCTGGGTCTACTTTTAGCACGAATTGAAGGGACCTACAATTTTATGCCGAGTCCGAAAGGCCGAGCTTTCTCTTCGGAATTGTACTCTTGGATGTTAGACGTTCGCGTGAAGTGGAAAAACAACCTTAAATCTTGATTTTTACTTTTTTAGGGGTCGAACCGGAGACCCATCGCTCAAAATTCCAGCACGCTAGGCACTGTGTCGAGATTTATCGGTGCAATGTGCACTTGTTAAAATAACGATAGCAAGAGTTGATGCATTCGAAAAAGAAACCTTAAAGCGTGATTTCTTACTTTTTTAGGGGTCGAACCAGAGAAACGTCGCTCAAAATACAGCACGCTAGGCACTGCGTTTGGATTTATCGGTGTAATGTGCACTTGTTAAAATAACGATAGCAAGAGTTTTCGCATTCGGAGAAGAAACCTTAAAGCGTGATTTTTTACTTTTTCAGGGGTCGAACCAAAGAAACGTCGCTCAAAATTATAGCACGCTAGGCACTGCGTTGGCATTTATCGGTGTAATGTGCACTTGTTAAAATGACGATAGCAAGAGTTGTCCCATTCGTAAAAAGAACAACCTTAAAGCGTGATGTGCACTTTTTTAGGGGTCGAACCGGAGACCTATCGCTCAAAATTACAGCACGCTAGGCACTGTGTCGAGATTTATCGGTGCAATGTGCACTTTTTAAAATGACGATAGCAAGAGTTTTCGCATTCGGAAAAGAAACCTTAATGCGTGATGTGCACTTTTTTAGGGGTCGAACCGGAGTCTTATTGCTCAAAATTCCAGCACGCTAGGCACTGCGTTTGGATTTATCGGTGTAATGTGCACTTGTTAAAATGACGATAGCAAGAGTTGTTGCATTCGTAAAAAGAACAACCTTAAAGCGTGATTTTTACTTTTTCAGGGGTCGAACCGGAGACCTATTGCTCAAAATTCGAGCACTCTCGCCACTGCGTTGCGATTGTTTGGTGTAATGTGCTCTCGTTCAAATAGCAAGCTGAGTATTCTATTTATTGAGATCAAGAGGTCAGTGTCCGCCTTCGCTTAGACCAGACTATGAAAGATTTCGTCATTCGCCACATTTTCCCTTTTACACAGACCTCCTCGTGAGTGCTATAAATATGCCCTCGCATATCTCTTGAATTTTGGTCGACCCCATGAACATCAACACAAATTTTCACTTTTTTTATGTCTCCCCCTGGACCGCTGTCCCGAAAAACAGACGACTACTCCCTCCATCTATGTGGTCACCAAAGAGTCCATTCTCACAGTCTATGGTACAAAAAAACAAGACAGCCTTCCCCGGGACTCGACATTCGGTTTGCCATTCAATTCCTTAACCTTTCCTTTACGACACAATCCTCTCTATCTATTATCGATATTACAGTTTGGGGGCGCAACCAACTGGCGTCGTTATCCCTTTTGTAATTTCCTATTACGCAATATTACACATAGCCATCCAGAGGAGGTCACATGTGATTATGCTTACGACTGCAAATGGAATTTAAAATAAGCCTCTAATGTACGGCAGAAGTTAATAATCCAAAAATCCTTTCAAAACAAACGACCAGCATACGAGTATCGCCCTTTACATTCGAGAACGTAATGAACCTTGAATTCATGCTCCATAGAGCAGGGCTACACAAACGGAACAAATTGCCGGGGTAGAGCCGCCAGTCACAGTCACAGGTCTCCCCCTCTAATGTAATTTTGAGAATAAATTTATTAATTATTCATTAATTGTTTTAATTTAGGCCCAGTGTGCGTTGTGTACACACAGAGCGCTGGCGGGTAATTGACTGCAGGTGGAGGTGAAAAGAACGAACAAGAGCAACGCTTAAGCGCGCGTAACACATGAGAATATGCTCCGTGAAGGTTGGCCGGAGGGGTTGGTGAGACTGTGTTTTCGCTTTTAGGCGAAATTATTACAAGCAACCATGCATTATCTTGTTAATGGCTTCTTAAATCGATTTTTGTTTTTATTTCTCTGTTCCTCACTTAAATGGAATAATTGTTGGCGCGAGTTGTAAAGGTGATTGGTGGGGTTGTTTCGGTTACAAATCGATTTCAGTCGGCATTACATTGTGTTGCTGGTGCTCTATGGTGGCAATGGATTTCTTATCTAGACTTATGAGACTTATGGGGCTCTCTGAGTAGTTGGCGTATTTTTTTTAGCCATCTGACTTTGCGTAAGTTGACTGGGATTTAGCGAAAGTTGGTGGCCTGGGGAGTGCAGTGAGATGGGAAAAAATATATCAATTATGTTGTCGGAAAATCAAACAATCAGCCGCTTAACAGCGTCCCCTGGTGGCTGACAGTTGGGCGATAGTAAAGCACATGCAACCCAAAAATATAAAATCGACAAATCAATTTAAAAGGGCTATTTGTCAATCTACACTTGCGTCGTAAGACCTAATGAGAGCTTAAACGATCTACAAAGGAACTCCGCCCAAGGATGCTCCACAAGGATCGGGTACGATTCAAAAAACTTCACCAGGGCCCACAAAAATACCCCCTTTCCAATACGGAAATTAAGTTTCCCCCAAACCTACGTTGAAAATTCAGAGAAAAAGCAGCCAAAATCTGAAATATTCCAAGGCCATCTAGCCGTCGATGCAGGTAGCTAAAATAATCGCGAAAAATAGTTGCAGCTTTGCAACAGTCTCCCAGTAAGCCTCGTGAAAAACCCAGCTAAATGCAAGCACAATAAATGAAAGTTTTAAATGCGGTATCTAAGGGTCCCTATGGACCTGTTGCTATTTATTTGGTTTTGATCTAATTCTGTCAAGATCTTCCTAAAAAAACAACTCAAAAGATGGCGCTGCATGCCAGAGACTCTAACCCAAACTCCTCGCAACCATATAAGCTTGAGTTGCATTTTTAGAACGAACGAAAGGGACCTGGAAATTCAACGAAAAAGGAACCCAATTTTGGAAACCACTTGCTATGATTAAGGTGTGTCCACCCCGCCCTAAAGACCCAGCTAAAAGCTCAAAATACTTTATATCACAACGACAAACATTTGTTGTTAGCACGCCATCGAGTGGAAATGTTTTCTTGTTTATGCTGCCGAAGGTCAGGGGCCGCATTCTAACCTCGTTCACCACAAATATCGGCAAAACATTTCCACAGAACGCTGCCTCAAAATGTACCCTCTGTCGTAAACTTTTTATAAAACATTCCAACAACATAAATTGATTTTTTATTTTATTTTTGTTGTTCGAAAAAAAAAATCCGTATACATCATTTCGTGTAACCCATCCTCCCGTAATCAATTTCTACAATCGCCTCCCCCCAGACATACACTCATGAAAATGACACGCAGATAGCAAATTACCCAGCTAATTACGATTAATGTGAGCCTCCCCCTGCCGCGTGTTCACCGCCACAATGCGTATAGTACTTTGACGGAGTACTCTCGTTACGCACTCATTCGACACGCACGCAAAGTCGCATCGTATTCATATAAGTGTCCTTTGAAAAGACATACCTCCCGGCAACCGTTCGCCTTTACGAGCACGCTTAAGAAAATTCCTATTCGATATGAATTGCGTGACATTTGTACCTAATGCCGGTCGATGGTGGGAGGACAACAAAATCGAACGTCCTTGGTGAGGACTTTGTGTGTTGTTAGCTATGGAAATCTTCTGTCGTGTTTGTAAGAACTATATATACTGAGATGCGCTTTCGTGATGAACACGTAACACTTGTCCGATGTCAAGCCCTGCTGAGATGGAGGAATTATTACCCACGGCCTTGTAGGGACTAGTTTCGCCTAATATATTCGACGTGAGCTGAATGAGGCGCGTATCCGTTACACAGTTTTATTGTCAACGACATTATATAGTTGAGGGTACGTAAGTGGTTTGGCGCGTACTCAGAACGAGACACAAAGCCACAGGGCACGTTCGAGTAATTTTCGAAATTGAATTGAATTAGGGACTAGGGAAGGCGAGCCAGCTAAATTAGACATTCGATACGGATCGTGATCAATTTCAGGATTCACCCTAATTCGGGCGGTAAAAGGAATTGAAATTAAATGTAATGGCAGATTGAAAAGGTTGAAGGTTGAATGGGGTGGGTTAGTGGCTTTTTTCAAAGAACTCTGGACCTAAACTCTTTCGTTGGAGGCTCGAATAAAGTTTCAAATTCAACGTTCTAAAAGATCACTTGAAGGTGTCCAGTGAAGAAAATATCGTGCCTAAGCAAAGTCTGGGAAAAACCGTTTAAGTTGAGGAAAAGAGCGATAAAATTTTGTAGAGGCCAATAACAGGAAGCTACACAACATACTCTTTGTGAATGAAGATAGCTCCGCATAAAGCTTCCAGTCGAGTTTGAGGCTTACAACCTTTTTACACAGAAATCGACAGGAATTTCTAAGGTAGGTAGAGGGAAAAGATGTTTATCACAAAATATGGGATGGAAATTTTTGACGATTTTTGCAGCACCAAGGAAGGTTTGACAGACCTTATAAGAAGCTTTAATATTCTTCGTCCATTTCTGCACTGGTTGGTTAGTACCTTGCGCCTTCTGTTGAGGAACTTTTGAGCACATGTCTCTAAAGCGGGAATCTTCGCTTGAACGTTAAGTGACTTCGTCGGTGATTTCTATAGCCTTTTGGAGTCTAGGCCCATCAACTACATCATCGGTGGCATAATGTTCCCTCTCAAAACCGTCGATAAATCGAGCTTGTAATCCCAGGTTGACGGTGCTCTTGGAGCATATTAAAGGACGATGAGATTTCCTGTAAAGAAGCCCACTTTGAGGTTGAACAAAATTGGGAACTGAGGCCATTTTTGAAGGGCAGAATTACAGCACTTCTGTTAAAAAAGAACCTCTCAAAAAACCGCTTTACAAAGCATGCTAAGCCTTTTCTATTTCGACACCGATATCCGGTTTTCCAAAGACATTAGTATTGGATTCTCATTGTCCATTAAGAAGCTTTGTTATAGATTAGGTTAAAGATCTGCAAGTAAGCCCACAGACAGAGGATCGGTTGTCGAAATTGCTAGACTGTTAGCAAGAAATTCGACGAATCAAAGAACTCATTTAGTTCGTCAATACCAAAATAAATCCTTAGGCAGCGCCAACGGCAAGGCCCTGCTTTTCCAACAACGATTTCTGTATAGACAAGGAGGAAGGTCCAAAAAATGTACAAAAATTAAGAGCCCTTGGGTCCGCTTGCATTTTTATGTTCAATCTGCAACCCAACTCTTCTTTGTTAGTGGCTCATCACTGAGAGCGAAGTGTGCGAGGTTCACTCCCTGCCTGGGAGAAATCCGAAAGGTCTTGTGAAGAGGAAGATTTTTCACATTCAATTGACTGCCAGAATTCTGCTGAATTTGTGGCGTACTTTGAAAAAGTTTTTATTCCGCAATTTGTAGGCCAAAAAGCAATTTTTAAAAAATAAACGAATTTAGCGAAGACCAATCTAGCCAAGATCGAATCATGAAGCTTTAAAGTCAGATAAGTGAAGGGTTTAACAACAACTTTAGGATGCTTCACTGATTCAGAAGAAAGATGTTGACGAAAATATGTGGAAAGATGTGTCTGAAAGAGGGGTTGAGCTTGATTTGCTCAACCCAACAAGTAAAGCTTCCATTAAACGGTGGCGTACCGCAAGGTTCCGTTTTGGGACCATTTCTGTTTTTTTTTTTCCCCATTTTCAAACAGAAATTTTAAAGCCACTTTTTAAAATAAACTCCTTATAATCAAAATCTACAAAATCTACCGAAATCTTCACATTACAGTCTTGCTCCTTGTTGTATGCCTCCTTGAGCTCAGACTATTTATCTTTTATGCAATACCACTCGAGCTAATTAAAACGTCGCATCACTTTGATTATCGTCAACTGATTTAATTTTGTTTAGCTTTCCCGGCCGGTAATTTAATTTCATTCCGCACCGCCTACTGTCAAAAACTGAAAATTCAATTAACAAAAAGTAATCGATTATAATTCTAAAAGGCAACATTGGACAATTTGCGTCCAATTAATTTAATTTGCATGCTAATGGGGCTGGTAATCCGTGCTGCGGCTTGCCGACATTGAGAACTCTATCTGTGATAGATCGGCCAAAGCAAATGTTACTTTAAATTAAGCGAAAATTATCCTCGGGCGTCTATCGCATCCTTTTTGTTAAATTTCGACACAATCCAAGGCTAAGCATGGACGAATGTGATTTAAAAATTGACAGAAAAGTTCTGTGTTTTTGGAAGAAATGAAATAAACAGCGAAATGGATTTATTTTCCTGCACTTGCACTTCGCAAGAGAGTTGTTAATTCTTACGGGGTTGGTTTTTTTTTTTGGCCTTTCCCGTTTTATTGCATAAGTTGAGTGAGCTTTTCTCGAACGTGATGGTGTGTGCGCAAACTTGGTGAAAACTTGAAAACTTCAATACGACGGGACGTGGAGATGGGGGCGGATTTAATGGCTTCGCCCCGAGATGTCTTGCAGTTCGGTATGGACCATCCGGAGAATGATGGGTAGCGTATGGTACGAGTAGTTTCGAAACAGAGTGCGTCGTTAAAGTTTCCCAAAAGTTCCTCCTCCAAAGTGTTTGTATTTTTATTTAATAGCGGCGCCTTTAATTTTAAAGAAGTGGCTTCGGGATTAACCTTTCACGATGAACTACTTGAACTGTGTGAGAAATAACCTGATTGATGCTCTAACGCTCTGTCTTTCTATTTGGCGATGTCAAAAAAGGGTTCTTTACAGTCTTTAATTTTTCTTCTAGCAGCAAAGGGAATTAAAAGGAGTCCCGCTTAAGTTGGGTTGCTCTTAACGACCTCTGTTAATTTACAGGCGGGAGAGTGTGTGATGAGCGTCAGTCTGGTGAAAAATTCCAAACATCTCCGTCAGAAATTTAATTTTTCCGGACTCTGGACTATCAAAATTTTGTGATATCTTTAAGTGCATGCTCAGAAAGACGCATCTAAGCCTTGGGCTATTTTTTCTATGGAGAAAACAAACCACAATCGATCAGAATTGGGTAAGTGAGTGTCAAATATTGGTAGGCGGCTGTAATCCGGACAGCAGTCCGAATTGCGTAAGACTACTTGTGCCAGCTATTTGCTTAGATCTTAACTACGATCATGGAAGCTCAACACTGGACAGAAATTTGCTCACAAAGTGCCCGTCAAGGTTGGAGAAGCGCCCACAATAAAGAATAGTCCGAATCATAGAAAAAAAAATCCGAAACTAGGGAAAAGGCCAATTCGGTCACAAGTCAGGATTTAGAATCGACTAAGATTTTACAGATCAATCAAAAAGCAGGCCGGACCAGACATCTGTTCGGAAAAGAGTGAACCCCACATTTTCATAAGGCACTTGCCACAGCTCATCACATCAATTGACTCCTCAACTCATCACCATTTCCACTCACTAACAAAAAAAAAATAAGAATCCAACTCCAACGACACAAACCACCCAAGTGCGAAATTCCTTTATTGCCCATCCGACCTTCGCCGAGGTCCGTTCAAGTGGCACATGCCGCCATTACAGCCAACGACAATTTGCAGATGCGCCTGTGGCAAGAACTAAGTTCAAGTTGAGTACAAATTCAAACAAATCCCAGGAATAAACATCACCCACGCACACATAGGAACAACAAAAGCAAAACGTGTCTGATGGAATCGAGCGGCGCAAAATTAATCAACAAATATACTGCCAAGGTCGGGTCTTCTCAAAATGCATCTCTATGCACACGTTGTTCATAATTTTAGTTTATTTGTCCAAGAATTCTCTTTAGGCTGGGCCAATAACGCCTCGAATGTGCGTGGGTGATGCGATAGCTTGTTGACCAAACCAATTGAAGTCGCCTGGTGGTTGACAGGTACAAAACCACCCAGAGACACCTCAGCCGACGCGCCAGAGGCAGACAGCAACACACAGTTGTATTGTCTAGGCTTTGCAGTTGCATCTTGCGTGGGTGCTACAAAAAAGAATGCCTGCAACTGCCACTATTAATTCAGACACACACAGGTGGTTAACATTACGGCTCCTGACGTTTTGCTGGGGCCGTGCCTCCTCAAACGCACCAAAAGTTTACATTACACGCACATGCACGTTCGAGAGTGCTTTATTTTTGGAGGTCTTGCTGTGGGTCGGCGACGTGTGTGCGATTGCGGCGAGCGGCAAAGTTTACGTTTCATTATGCAATTTATAGGTTGAACGGCGAGGACGATTGCCACAGATTGTGCGGGTGTACCGGCGGTAGACCTACCTCAATCTGTGATAGTTTCTGAGCTATTTGTGGACGGATTATACTCTGCTGTTGCCGGTCTACAGCGATGATACAATGCCTGCTGCATGTGCAATTCGAAACGAGGCGAGTCGAGTTTTTGATTTATGGCAGTTTGATTGGCAAGGAAATTGGTTCTTCGAGCCGGATATGGGCCGACTGAGACACGATTGTCATGGCTTGCATGTGTTTGGCAGTTTTTCTACCCCTAACTGACCCGAAATTGGACAGTCGGAATATCGGTTGACACTTGTTTGAGCTTTATGGGGGATTGTAGGAAGTCTGGCAACGTGCGACTTAGTTTTGAGTACGAGCAACGAATTTTGAAAGGAAAATTAACAGAACGCACTAATGGAGTTCACACAGTCGTTTTGTAATACAGAGATAGCTGCAAGCAAAATTGTAGTTTGACAGTTTTTTTGAGGTGCTTTATGTCTCCTTCAAAATCAATTTTTCTACTGAATAATTAGTTAAAAAATCGCATCAACAAGGCTTGCATTCGGATAAAGACTGGCTCTTGAATTAGCCAATAAATCACTGGATGAAGCAAAAACAGCTGAATGTTGTATGCGATTCGCATTTGCATCGTCCGCAAGTTCATCTAAGAATCACTGGCGATATACTTTTCGTATGAAAGGGAAAACGTTTCGGCAAATGTCACTAGAAGAATCGGCATCGGTTTGCGAAAACCCACGCGGAAGAACAAAATGCGAGCATCTGGATGAAGCTTCCGCAAACTCCCTAGAGAACAGTATACAATTTTGCTGGGGTTGAAAAAAACTTGAGAAGTTATTTGCGTTTTTTCGGAGATCTTTGAATATAGCACGACCTACAACCAATCGAGCTATATATTCTTAGGGCTGGGTAGAGCTTGGCTCCTTCGGTCTTTCGCACATACTTTACCTCCCTAAGCAGGGCGGACCTATAGCACTTCCCGACTACCAGAAAACAAGGCAAAACTTGGGTAAAAAATTCAATCTGGCTCCAGTCAAACAAATTAGGTTATTGTAAGAGAGAGTAAGGCTCCTCAAACCATTTTGATTAACATTTTGGACCCTTCCAAACATCAAATCCGCTTCACAAATGGTAGCATCCCTTCCTCGGTATCAATTTCGTGCAAGGATTGAAAAGTAGCACAGTAACAACAGCCGCTGCCCGTAACCCCATGAGATACGTGCTACTTGTAAAAAAAACCCCTCTACCTGAAGATTTTCGCCACGATTCCGTTAAGTTAATAAATAAACGTCCGCCCTTGCGATATCGCACACCAGTTAACCTTCAATTGTTCTACTAAAACATTCATATCTTAATCAGACCACTCTAGGCATTCCATATACTCGTTCCTTGCGAGGAGTTGCCTCTGCAATTCGGTTCAAATATTCACCAAAAACCCAAGCACTATACGGTACACACTCATCAACCCCCACCCCATGCCACTCAATTCGCAATGAATAACAAAGCGGATACCATAAGCGATTTTCCAAGTGTAAAACAGAACAAAAATGCCCAAGGAGAGCAAAGTGCTTTAGTCTCAGAGAGATTTTCACATTTCAAGCGTGCTTTGCCCCCGAAACGAAACAAAAACTGAAACTACAACATTTCATTAAAATGCAACAAGTACTCCACAGAGACGACGATGAAACAAAAATAAATAAAACATTCAGATACAACAACACAAACAAAAAAAAAATGAGAGAAATCAGGAAATCAAAAAAAAAGAAGAATGGTCCTCCAAGCATCAGCAACGTAGACTTTGTGTCATTGGGGACCTCTCAACTGCCATAAAATTCAACAACAGCCCAAAGGCTCTGTGGGGGTTACGGAAGACGGATATCCTCCGTTCTTTGTTGCGAAAAAAAAATCCTTTTACTTATGCTCATTCACCTGGCAGAGGTAAGCAATTGAGGTGCAGTTTTTCCTTTTTCTTCTGTATAACTTTCTCTACATCCTCGGGAGTTTAAGGATACTTTTATTATCCATTTTGGCTTCCGTTTCGTTTTTCACCCCAACCGAAGGGAAACCTCAGTTGATCCTTTCAGATATCCAACTGTAGCACGTGCAACTGTCTGAAAAAAACTAAAATCCCGTCCAGGACGGTTCAGTAAGCCATCATGACTGGCATTACTGCGCCGCCAACAAGGAAATGAAGTCATTTCGTGTTGCGTGTTCGCCATCGTGTTGATGGATTTGGAAAAGTCGTGCGCGCAAAAAGCTATCCCTTGTGACATCAATTAAAATGCATCAGCATCACATGTCAAAAATTTGAGTGGCGCCCAACGATGAACCGCCGTTTTTTAAGTGTTTCTCTTCTGTTTTTTTTTTTGCAACGAATGGGGATTTATTATATGGCAAAAGGGACCTCCATTGGCATTGTTTCAGTGTGAATAAATAAAAAAGGACTTTTGTCAGCACCTAGTGGTTTTTTTTTTTCTCCTTTTTGTGCAATTACTATGATTGCTAAATCTACAATCGCGTGCATCGCAATTACGATTACCAAGTGCACTCAATATTGCAGGCATGGGATAAAACTGAAACTGAAACAGACACAGAAACAGAAACGGAAACAATGTGAAAGAGGATGTGTGCGGAAATATTTCCAATGTGCTTGAGCCATGATGGTATAGTAAATTTTTCTCTTGTTTTGTGTGTGTTTTTGCTTTATGTTTAACGATGCAAATAGATAGAGTTATCCCCTTTGGAGCCTTTCGAAGAGGGGAGTTTTTGATGTGAGCTGAGATTTACTACATGCATTCTGGGGAGAGTCGTAAAAATAGATTTGGAAAATAAAAACACGCTCTAATGGGATAGTTTATGGGATTTTCTTCGAATGGTTGGACGGGAGTTTTGTGTTTGGGAATTTGGCTCAAACCTTTAAAAGGATGTTTGGTAAAGGAGCGAGCTTTGTTGTGAAATCACAGCTGTTATCTGTAGTCATCGGCACGTAGGGGTATCGTTTTTTAAATCGGTTTTCTTTAAGGGAAAATACCCTTCGGCTTAAGAGTGATCGGAGGGAAACATTGTGGGAAACTACAGTCAAGGAACTTGGCTTTGTCCCTTTTTGTATAATCGGGAGAGATAGTAACGCCTTAGGAAGTGAAAATTGTCGTCATCTTAGACCCATCGTCTGCGAGTATACTGGAAGTCATATTTGTAACACATTCACAAGCTGACAGGTAAAAGAACTATGACAAATGCTTTATTTCCCTGGAAACTGGCCAAACTCTGCGCTACCCACCTAGTGCACAGCATAGAAAACAATCACTGGTACATCTAACTAGTTTTTGTGGAGCTATACAACGATCAAAGAAATTGAAAAGACTAGACCACCATTTAAGCTGCTGGCTAAGAAAACCATTATCAGTCGAATTCGAGGTAAGGGAAACTCAATTTGCGACATTTGGGCACCTTGTCGAGCTATACAACGACCCCAACATTGAAGAAGATTAAACTACACTCATCTTAGTTACTCGAATCAGTTACCTATGCGAAAGCTGCCAGCTAAGAAAACTCTTACACATTCACTCTGACGTGTTGCCATAGGGACTCCTATCTTTTCGGCTTAATAAAGCTCCCAAAATTTTCTAAGAGACTAGACTGTGCTTATGGCAGCTCAAATGTACTTGTGTGCATCTACATTATACACAAGCTGCCAGCTAAGAGAACTCTTCAGCATTCACTCTGACATGTTGCCATAGGGACTCGCATCTTTTCGGCTTGATAAAGATCCCAAAATTTGAACTAAGTTCAAATGTGCATGTGTACACCTACATTATACACAAGCTGACAACTAAGAACACCATCATATTCTTTCAGTCGATTTTTCGGAGAGAAGTAAACAGGGAAAGGAA
Organism: Cheilosia impressa; assembly: GCA_948293265.1. Classification (NCBI taxonomy): domain Eukaryota; kingdom Metazoa; phylum Arthropoda; class Insecta; order Diptera; family Syrphidae; genus Cheilosia; species Cheilosia impressa. The sequence continues at coordinate 52,456,795 of OX411884.1, read as the reverse complement.
TATTTTTACAGACTTTGGATTTGTGCATATCCTGCTGAAAAACGATCCCTAGACAAGACTGGACTCAATGCATTTCGCACTTATTTATGTGCAAGCTGCTAGGTAAGAGAACCATAGGTCGGTTACTCGATGCGGTGAAAAATTCTCTCGAAGGCAGGGAATACCAACGACAAACAATATCAAGAATAGATATGAAAGTTTTTCGGTAAACAATCTCTTATTAATTAGCATCAAAAGCAGTCCACGCCCATTTTTAGGGGGCGTTTTTCTTGTCAAGAATATCGCTTATTCTGTAAAAGGATAATCTCTTATTATTTAACATCAAAAGCAGTCCACGCCCAATTGTCAGGGGGCGTTTTTCTTGTCAAGAATCTCGCTTATTCTGTAAAAAAATAATCTCTTATTAATTAATATCGAAAGCAGTTCACGCCCACTTTTTAGGGGCGTCTGGTTAAGAATTTCATTTAAGAAACACTTTTGGAAAACAAAGAAACGAAAGGCTTATCAGTCGCCAAAGTAGATGAAGAACCAAAGGTTTACTGCGCGATTACTTTGTCGTTCTCTAAATTCAAAACAAATTGCACCTTGCCCCACTTGTAAAGTTAACCAAGTGAAATATTTTTCTTTATACATATTTTACAAGTATACAGTTCGAAAGTTTCAGTAACAACTTTCCAAAAACCAAACAAAAAACAATCGTAAAGCATTTTTCATTTAAATTCATGTAGTCTAACCATGCAAACTCTGTTATATCTTACATATAAAATATATATAGCATTGTAAAAAAAATATTATATACATATAGTGGTGTTACTCTCTGTTGAAAATATGTTCGTGGTTTGTATTAGGGTTTAAAGAAAGAAACAAACAAAAAATCATAATGAAGAGAGACAAAATTATACAATTATCTTAAATATTTTTTTTATACGTAAGTACGAGTAGGTATATATAATTAATTTTGCTAATATTTTTGGTTGTTGTTTGTCTGTGTGCAATCAGGTAAAAAGTTGATGGTACGGTAATTGCTTATATTTTTTTTTAATTATATTTATAGTTGTATTTCTTTTTTTTTTTAATTTATTATTTAAATAATTAAGTTTTATTATATTTAAAAAGATATATATGCTGTATATATATTGGTTTATCTAAGATATCAAATAGTTTAAATGTTAACGAAAGAAAAAAAAAACAAGATCCTTGTATGGTTGAAGCGTTTGAATATAAATAGTTGCAAACAAAATTGAAATGAAAGGCGTTAGTGACATAAAAATGCGTGACTTCTTTAAAACAATTAATTGTTCTTTAATGAGGGATGAATCAATATGTAGATAAAACACAACGAAAATAAAAAAAAAACAGCAACGGAAACATAAAAAAATTAAAAAAAAAAAATCTCCTTTTTGACCTGATTTAATTTTTATGGAAAGCTGAGTTCAAAATTTTGTACAAATTTCTTTGGTGAGATACAGAAAGATGTGTAAACTATGATGAATGTTAGTGACATAAAATAATGAATGATGTTGCGGCAAAAAAAAACAACAGTTTCTTTTCTTCGGGGTAGAGGTGGTGGGGTAAGGAGATTTTCAGGATGTTTTTAGGGAGTCATTTTATTAGATATATATTCTTTTTTCATTGGAGTTTATTTTTGGTTGCGTTTTTTATTGAAAAGAGTAAAATGTTTTAAAATTTCTTTTGTATCTTTTTCTTCAGTATATATAAAAAGTAAATGTTTGTTTAGTTCGAAGGAACAATGTAAATCTCACCTGATGTTAGTGTGTAGTCCCAACTGGAATCGGGCTCGTTTTTGTAGACATTCAATTTTTCTGGCTGCAAATGAAGAGAAGAGCGAGATGCGGAACGGAATTAGTTAGCAATTGAGGAAGTTTATCGAAAGTGGGCTTAATTTAATAGGAAGTATCAGAAAAACCTGCTTAGGCGACCCATACACGTCCCATTGTGTGTTGCGATGGAACAGGAGGTGGTGCCAAATTGTTTGAATGGAATGGCAATTTTCGACGATTTGTTTTCAGATTTACAATTTCTAAATAAATTGCAATTGACTTGAATCTCCTACAAAATATGGACTCATTGAAGTATTCTACTATTTTTGACAGAATCAGGGGTCGAACCGGGGCATTTCAAAAACAGATGAACTTTTGCAAAATAGTCTCGATTTTCCATGAGAAAGAACGAACATATTTCGTCAAGTATTGCTCGTTCGAAGATTGGGCAATTTTGGAGAACGCCCAAATATGGAATAAACCCCCAAACCTTCTTGGGGTGCATTCCGGACAATTGTTTGTGCAAAATATCTGGTTATAAATTCAAGCACTGTTAAGCACTTGATGACTGGGTAGAGCTACCCAAGAAACTGCACGCTACATGAGAAAATTAGACAGGGACAGCAAAAATACTACTGGATCAAGATGAAAGGCGACTGCCGCAGTTCATGCAGTACACAGAAGAAATACTGTCCATGACATAATATGGTTCGATTGGATAGACTTTGCAATCCCATCCCCTATAAATGGATAACACTGCCCGGCTGTAAGCGATTCTGATGCTTGTCCACCCTTCGCAGTGGCTCTTCCACATATAAGTTCTTGAAGAGAACTAGTTTTAAAATTTAGAATATAATAAAAAAAAATGGACTCAAAAAATATCAAATAGCTCAAGAAATATAAGTTATCCATCAGTTATCTGTTAGATAACACAAAAATATTTTTTTTCGCCTCGTCATATAGTTGTGAATGGTGGAATAGGCATCTATTCATTCGTCGTAATTTGTTTATTTGTCAGATAACTCTTAACCGTCAGATAAGAAAACTTGTATTTTTTTGAAAGCATTTTTGATATACCTACCACTGAAAGGGCCTACTTTTATCCAACAAAACCTAAACAACAAATGCGTTTTTAATGACCATTCGCTGGATATCTATCCATCTGTTTATTTGCCGGTTAAAAATAAAATTTACTTATCCACTAGTTAGCCACCCATTGACCTCTTCTGATCGGCTTAAAAATACAGCCACGCTTATCTATCACACAAGCTGTTCACAAAAGACTTGGTCCATGCACTTATCTGGCAGATATCACATGCTATCCTACAGATATCTAGAGCAATTTGAAAGCAGACATTTTAAAACTCACCTTTGCGTAATCGATTTTCAATGTGCAGCATCCGGAATATATATCGGCACCATTCAAATTCTCTCTGGCTCTTGTGGCGGCTTCTAAACTGTCAAACGTGGAAATTCAATATCTAATGGTTAAGGAAAAATCACAAACAAAGAAAACCCTAGAACAGAAAAATATAAAACAAAAGGACATTTGTGTCTGTTTAGTTTTAGTTTAAAAAGGATATTCAACCATGGCTTGTACTCCGTTCTTTTTGAATATAACAATGCGCAAAACTTGTCCATGTGGATGGCATATTTTGTGTAAAACATCCTGAAAATAGACGAGAAAAATATTCAAATTCCTGTTAGACACTGGTGAAATAAAAGAGATAAAAAATTGCATCAAAATCATGGTGCAAATCGCATTCTGAATATTCAATCCAAACACACACATGCTCCTATTCCCTATGCGGGCGCATCCGTGGATTTAGCAAATACCGTCCGGGCACGAACTCATCCAATTGGCAACGAAAACAAACCAGCTGAACACAAATCTCGACTGCCTATTACAGGATTCTACTCGTATACGCACGATGTGGTGGTGTGTTCAGCGGCAGACAGGACACTGGTATTTTTTTTTTTTTTTTTTTGCTAAACAAAACCCTAAAACTAACATTGGAAGGACAGTGTTGTGCATTTTTGTTGCCTGCATAGAGGATCAAGTTTTCGGCTTCTCGTCATCAGCTTCATTTGCATATGGCGCGTATCGATGTCGGTCATTGTTTTCGCCTTTTCGCGCGCGCACTCGCTAATTTACGCTTCATTTGCATTGCGGGTGTGTTGGCACAAACCGGCCGGGGCCGGGGCCAGCGGATGCGGGATATTAATGCGATAGACAAATGTGGTCAGTTGCTCGCGAATACGCATAAAGAGCTGCCCATCATCATTATCTATTTGGATGAACGGCGGCGGCGGATAATGCAAATGCGAGGATATCGATGTCAGATGGTCCGCTTTTTCTCGGCTAATAATGCTAATTCGGGGTTTGCGAGGATAATTGGTTAGCTTTTTGCCTCGCCATTGGATGCAGGATGCCGGATAAAATGTAATAATGCAAATTGCGGTGGGAGGATTGCTTTCAGCCATTGCCCAAAATAGTCGAGTTGGGCGCCCATCAAGGACTGACCGAGATACAATGACGGCTAAGGATCATTATGCCGTGCAGTCGCTTTGCGTATGGGAGTTCTATGTAGTTAAATGTAATTACTCGACGGCAACGGTTCAGTGCAGCATCAATGAGTGAATTGATGACGACCAGATGGGCAACATGGGGTTAGCCCGTACAAATGAACGAGCGCGGTTGGGAAAGTTTCTTCCATGATTAAGTGAGCGAATTAAATTTGTTCGCCCGAAGTGTGTGTGCGATTTTGAAAGGGTGGCGATTTGGAAAGGGTGGCGATTTTGCCGGGCGTGGTGGAATTGATAGGAAAATCAGACGGAGAATGAGCGAATGTCATATAAAAATGGGCTTTGTCTACAATTTGGTGCAAATTTTGAAGAATTTCAATCGTCCTGACCATCCAAATGGGGTAGGACCTCAGAAGTTGAAGATCAAATGCAAGCGCGGCTGATCAGCGGCACTTGGGCGGGAATTGGCTTCCAATGAAGATGCCTCGTATTCACGAAAGATCATCCTCAAAGGGGGTCAGGTGAGAGATCGCTTCAGGTTCGCCTTTGAGTCTTAAACGAAATTTCTACCGAGCACCAAAAACGATCAAAATTTGCTGAAGCTCAAAAAGCTGTTTGCAAGATTTCAGCGGGCAGGAGTCCATATCAATATGTTCCCCAGGGCATCAAAAAAAAAGAAGTCTAGTATATCTCACAGGATATGAGCAGTCACCGCCACTGTCTGCTCATCAAATTTGTACCGAGCACAGTCAACGATCAAGCGCGCGATCAGTTCCGCAAGACATTAATTCGTACCGTGGGTATATTAACATGTACGTGCTTGATAAGAGTCACCACCGAGTACCAACCGACACCCATTGAGCTCGTTCATCATCCCATATCTTCCCATCAAATTTGTACCGAGCACGATCAACGATCAAGCGAACGAATCGACGGATTTTACTGACCTACAAGAAGAAACAATTCCTCAGGACAATAACTCTTAACGTCGGTTTATAAACACCTGCGAGCTTGACAAGAGTCAACATTGAGTACCCATTGAGCTCGTTCATCATAGAATATATTCTTATCAAATTTGTACCGATTACAGTCAGCGATCATTCGACAAGAACAAACAGTTCCTCAGGACAATAGTTCATACCGTCGGTATACAAACACCTACGGGCTTGACGAGCGTTACCACCGAGAACCAACCGACACCCGTTGATCTCGTTCATCATCGCTCACCTTCATCGATTACCACAGCAATGGCAAAACAATAAGTTTTCAAATTGAGTGTATTAACAGAAGCACTGAAGCCAAGAGCACCTACACAATTCACGGTGGCAGCAGGTTTCCGCCATCGTCAATGCAAAACACTTCAGACCGAGCATCACCACCATCACTGATCAAACTCGTGTCCAGCGAGCAGGAGCTTTTAGCTGTCAACAATATAAACTATTCCAAGATTTTATCAGCGTCCTAGTAGCGTGTAAACCGTGTAAACAACACTCCGTGATAGCAGTTACCGCCATCATTTTGTATGGAGCACTGACACCGATCACCAACAAAATTTGTAGCAAGCTCTGACAACGATCAAACTCGGTATGCGATTCGATCGCTCTTTTTTGGAAACAAAGTAGGTGCCATGAGAAAAATCATCCATGAAATATAAAGAACTGAGTATGAGAGAAAAAAACTGAACGAGCACCATCAGCGATCAAGTTCGCCATCAGATCGGATCAATTTCATCGATCAGGCAATCAATATCAATTAGATGGCATTACACGAACGATTTTCTATAAAATTCCTTGATTCAGTTAGCAACCTAAACTGATGGCAGTCAACTCGACCATCCTCCTGTGACTGTCAATGCCCCGAAACGTCACCAATCACGCTCGATCTCTGCTCGTTTTCAGCGATAAATATTTAAAAGATTCTATTTAAAAATATCTTCAATACTGAGGGTGCTGGAAACTTGTCGCGACCGCTCGCAGGTCATAATTCTGCCCAAGAACCTTCACCGATCATGCTCGTCATGTCATCATCGATCAAAACGATTTATATGACAAGTTCGTGAATCTTTCGTAATTTCCACGCAAGAGTGACACTTTGAAATCACGAATTTCTTTAATTAAAAACGGTACTAAGTCCCACAAACAAATATTCGTGCTGCATGTCATCGTCGGTGGTGACATCAAGCACGAACTTTGCTCGAAACAAGTTTTTTTTATTATTTACCCTCCTCTCCTCAGTTTACAAGCGACCCACAACCACAAAGGATCCCTAAACCGTCCGTCAATCTAAACCCAAACAAATAATGACCCAGGGTGAATATTTCATTTCCAAATAAATAACACATTCCTACTGGCCATAATTCCATCTCACATATCGCTGGAACCATAACTCATCAAATGTTTGTAGCATTATGAACCATTCCAGTGGAAAAGCAAATCTATCTTTCATACGCGCTGGAGATGATTTTATGTGAGGCTAATCGTAAAAAAGTTTGATATGTTGATTATTTACCCGCAGCCACTTTGCCCCTGGCCTTGTGCACATTTTTGCCGCGAGGGGGCCGACAGGGTAAATAAAATCAAAAACTAGAAATTCCCTAAATGAATTCCCCCACCAAGTTGGATGGTGTTTGGAAGATAAAGAAAACGTGCCTGCCCTTATCGGTCCATAATTCGAGAGGGTATACGCGCACCCGGTGGAGAATTATTGCGTTTTAAATACGAGATAACGGTTTACGATGATGGATATGTGGGTGGACGAAAAGGGAATCAGATTCGACTTGAACTCTGTCCGGGACGTGAGCTGTAAATTCAACTTGAACGATTTCTCGGTATAATTCACAATTGAAAAAGGAGTACAGTCTTGATGGCTTTGAATAGTGGTACGTGGGCTATTTAGGTTGGAAATATTGCGGAGTAAGAAGGATGCTTGGTGGAGACCCTTTTGTGGCGCGCTTGAGATAAATATTTGCATGCCACACACAAGCATTTACCTAAATTGGACGGTACTGGCCGATTAAAGGTTAGAAGGGAACCCATTGATGGGGATTTCATAGAGAGATGTCAGAGGAAGTTATGCCACACGTTCTGGCAACGAAACTGGTTGCAATTGGTATCACTATAGTGTAAGGCGGATACTTGTTGGAGAAGAAATGGGAAGACTGGGTCGGCTCGTATATGTTGATCGTTGTATGGATTTTTCTGTTTTTTTAAGAGCTAAACTAAAAACTCCGATTACGTCCCGAGGTGTAAACCCAATGTAGTCCTATGCGAAGTTTGACGCAAATCGGACCAGCGGTTTAGGCTGCAACTTGTCATAGACGAAATGTGCACAACTTGCTCGTTTACACTGTGATCGGTACAAGGAAAGTCTTGGTAATCTAAGAGATAAATCAAAAATTCCAATTACGTCCCGAGGTGTTAGTCCAAGGTAGTCCTATGCGAAGTTTTATGCGAATCGGTCCAGCGGTTTAGGCTGTAACTTGTCAGAGATGAAATGTGCACAACTGGGTCGCACGTTACTTGTCCGTTTATGCTACGAGTATGATCGGTGATGGAATTTTCTGGTTATTTACGAGGTAATCGGAAAACTTCAATTACGTCCCGAGGTGTAAGTCCAAGGTAGTCCTATGCGAAGTTTGATGAAAATCGGTCCAGCCGTTTAGGCTTCGGTTAAGGGTGGCCACAGGTCCGAAGCTGACGACAGAAAAGGTTTTTCTGAAAGTGTCATATCCACTTTTTTGTGGGATTATAACATGTAAAGCCTGATGCAAACTTCGAGGATCAAACAAAAATACAGAGCAAGCTTAGAGAAATCTCGGGAGGATGAATTAGTCTTGCAATAGTCTGTGCAGACTTTCGAAGTTTTAGATCGAATTTTGGGCCAGATTCGTTGCCAAATTGTTGAAATTTAGCTCAATAAAGGCCTAAATGTAGATATTGTCGACAAGCCTAGGTTAAGTTTAATCAGGGTATAAGGACGATCCTAAAATACCTTGACCCAGTCGAAGTATAAGGTCTGAAATGAAAGTCAGAGGCAGGTAATGTAAGGTTAAACAGGGTATAAGAGGACGCTTCTAAAATACCTTGACCCAGTCAAAGTATAAGGTCTGAAATGAAAGTCAGAGGCAGGTAAGGTAAGGTTAAACAGGGTATAAGAGGACGCTCCTAAAATACGTTGACCCAGTCGAAGTATAAGGTCTGAAATGAAAGTCAGAGGCAGGTAAGGTAAGGTTAAACAGGGTATAAGAGGACGCTCCTAAAATACCTTGACCCAGTTGAAGTATAAGGTCTCAAATGAAAGTCAGACGCAGGTAAGGTAAGGTTAAACAGGGTATAAGAGGACGCTCCTAAAATACCTTGACCAAGTCGAAGTATAAGGTCTGAAATGAAAGTCAGACGCAGGTAAGGTAAGGTTAAACAGGGTATAAGAGGACGCTCCTAAAATACCTTGACCCAGTCGAAGTATAAGGTCTGAAATGAAAGTCAGAGGCAGGTAAGGTAAGGTTAAACAGGGTATAAGAGGACGCTCCTAAAATACCTTGACCAAGTCGAAGTATAAGGTCTGAAATGAAAGTCAGAGGCAGGTAAGGTAAGGTTAAACAGGGTATAAGAGGACGCTCCTAAAATACCTTGACCCAGTCGAAGTATAAGGTCTGAAATGAAAGTCAGAGGCAGGTAAGGTAAGGTTAAACAGGGTATAAGAGGACGCTCCTAAAATACCTTGACCCAGTCGAAGTATAAGGTCTCAAATGAAAGTCAGACGCAGGTAAGGTAAGGTTAAACAGGGTATAAGAGGACGCTCCTAAGATACTTTGACCAAGTCGAGGTATAAACCCTCAAATGTAGCTCACAGGCAGATTTTAATGGGAGTTTGAAGACCTACATGGATTAGGACCAAGAGTCTTCTACACCGAATATAAAAAACACAACCTGAAGCCCTAATCATACTAGTTAAGCACTCTTTCTAATTGAAAATTGATACATACCCAGACCCACGTAGGTAGTAGATAGCTACAATCAAAAACTCCAACTGCATTCGTCTCAACAACATCCACCATAAAAACAAAATCAATTTCGACAGACCCTCCCCCGTTTTTTCTCAGCTGACGAAATCAGCCATCAGCCTTGATCTTTGCATTCAAGCGCGCAGAGTTCCGCCCCAAGTTGCACATAAAAATTCAATTTGTTTAAATGGCCGAAAACAAGGCAGATATGAAGCATGGAGAACATGTTAACTTTTTCCCACCCCCGCTCTGAAGAACTCACGACACGAGTTTTTGATGGTAAACCCCCTTAGAGCTGTCTCAAGGGCATCGTTCCGTTTTAATGCATTTGTGCTCCTGATGGATTTTATATAGATGTGGGTAAGGGGAGGCGAATATTTGGCACATTTTCAAGTCACGCCGAATGTCAAGTAGATTAGCCGGCGACTTATCACGAGTGACGGAGTGAGTCATGAGGCCAACGAGATGGGTTTCCTTTTTTTCTGATTTTTTTAGGGATGCATATGGCTAGGCTGGGGTATGAATTTGACCCGCATTCTAGTTGAAATCGATATCAGGCGGGGGTATATGCAAAACTCGTGCCCGAGATACAAGCTGCAACCTGCAACAGTGCACGCGTTGCACTGCAAACAAACGATGGCGAAGGTGAAAGGGCAACTACGTGAACTGTGTCGGAGTTTGCTTTTTTTTCTATCTAGGTATCCCTTGCTGAGAGGTGTAACAGTGAACTGCAGGGTAGTAGTCAAATTGAAAAGAATTACATGTCAGCTCTGGAGGAAACAAAAAGAACTCCATGCAAAAGGAGGAAATTCAAACTTGGAAGTGGGGGAGGGGTGTAAAGACGGCCAGAGGTCACAAGGCCGAATTGGGGGTCACTTTCATTGATAAGCAATGAGGTGGGAGCTTTCTGCGCTGATAAGCAGTCTGTCCAACTCTTAGAACGTCTAAGATCCAGCTTTAGATACTCGTCCATTATTTCATTCAGCTATGAGGTGGAGAAAATGAACGCCGATGTGAAAGCAAGGTCCGTGATCAGTGGACAGTGCGCTGTTCTTCCGAGCGAGGGGTCCATCGTTCGATGTAGAGTTTATCAAAACCGCATATGTTCGATCCCTTCGATTCCAACTCCGAGCGACAACGCAGTAGAGGGAGATCTAGCCTTAGGTGAGGTGAAACTCAAAGGAGACCTCTATCAAATCGGAGGCAGTTAGACAAAGATCATACTCATTGGGTAGGCGTATTGGTTGAGGTCGTGATCGGACTATGAGTACTTGACCACAGATGGTGTAATTCGGCCTTCGGCCTCATTTCCAAAAACAAAGATGACAGCTCCAAATACCTGACGACCGACTTGCGTACTTAGTTTAGACGTTAAATCTCTTCTTAGCTACTTCGAAAGCAACACACAAAATAGGAACACACGTCCAGATCATTCCATTTCATTTATTCAATCCACGATCATATGACCTCAATCTTCTGGGGCATTCTTCTTGGTGTCTACTGGTCGCTACTACTTCCGAGAAACAGTCCACATACGTCCCGTACTGACTGACTCTCAAAACAAGCCCGCATTCCTCTAAGATGTAATCGCTTCCTCCAATTAATGGCCGAGATAAATGCACCGGCAGCTCCTGTGATGACTTCCGCACTTCGGCCCACCACTGTGGCGAGTTCATTGACACAACAAACCGGGCACGAAGTTCAGCTATCAGCAGCTGCGCAAACATCGCAACGCGCAATTCCGTTAAACTCAATTTTATTTCGGTAGGTATCAGTTAAAAGCACATCATCCAGTCCGCCCCAGAGCGTCAAGACGAAAGGCCACCCAAAAAATAAAAACGTGCCTTGCGAAAATGCAGCGATTACCACAAAAGCACGCGCCACTTATACAACCAAACGCGAGTGCTGAATGCAACGATTATTTTAATCATGCTCACGCTTACGTAACGTAAGGCACAAAATTTCAATAAAATGCCCTCGAGCTGTGCAATTTCAACTCTCACCGTTTGCACCTATAACCGGGGCTTGAACTCCCATCCAAAGTGTGAAACAATTCGAAAGAAACAAAAACCGAACGGTTTTGCTCCAAATTTGAAATCTTACAGATACATCTGTCAGATAGGAGAAAAGAAAAGGAATACTGTACAGGGGGGGGGGGGTTAACAAAAACCCGATGTTGGCCAAAATTGGATACAACTCCAGAACCGAGCCACGTTCTTACCTCGTTCTCCATTGCACTCGTGTTCGTCGGTTGCGTGCTTCTCTCCGACTCGCTGTCTGACTGTCGGCTGAGATGACAGTGGGGCAGTGGAGTTGATTATGATGACGATTGAGGTACATGCGACGACCATGTTCACGGGGTGTACAGGGACAGGGCACGAATTAACCGGTTTATCGCGTTTCCATGCAAAGCAACTGTGTGTGTGCAATTACGAAGCATGTCCCGCAGCAGTGAGACACAATGCATCGGGAACGGTTCTCGTTGTACTACTCATGTTGCCGTTTCGGCAAACTGGATTACGGGACTGGATAAATGCACAGATCCAGCAACCAGGTGAGGTTATGTCTCGAAGTTGGTCTTTTTTTTCCGTTCGCCTGTGTGTGTGCCTGTGTGTGGTGGGCGATCATAATACAAGTATCATCCTCTATCGGTTCGCCTGTGCCGGTCTCACTTATACGGGATTGAATATGCAGAGCAATGTCCCTGTGCCGTTGTCCCTTTGGGCGGAAAAAGTCTGCTGTGTTCTTTTTTTTTTTTTTTGAATTAGTCCATGCGATGGTTGGCTGCATATGAATGTTTAAAATCCAAAACAGAAAAAGGAGCGAGAGAGAAAAGATTTGAATTCGGAATGTGGACAGACGGAGGTGGCTTTCGCCTTTTGTTTGCCTTTCACCAGTTCGCAGACAGGATTGGGAATTATTTGTTATGAATATGAAATGAAATGAAATGATACCCGCGCTGCAGAGCGAGAGCGAGTTTGTTGTGTGGGTTTTTGCACATGCAGATTGGGTGCGCCCCAAGATAAATGGATTTGAATTCTGATTTTGCCAGATCGAATTTCAAAACATGCCAATGAGATGGAGATGTAGTGGGAATTTTTTTTCTTCAGCAAAACACACATGGGCGAGGGAAAGAGAGAGAGATGTTGGGACTAGGGATTGTAAATCATAGTGTTTTCATGTTAGGACTAGGCAGTGGAAAGACGTGTCCTTTTTTGTGGATATTCAGTACCTTTTATGTGGATGTTCATTCTGTAGAGGTTGGGTTTGAATAGGGCAAACATTGGTTGGCAATAAACTGCCAGCAAGGAAGGGACGGGTTTTGATATTTTCCATTAGAAAACTAGGGTGGGCCAAAAGAAGTCGTGAACAAGCCCGAGACTCTAGAAGCCTTCAAGGACAACATTCGACACGGGTGCGAGAATCTGTCGCCCGAAGTTCTCGCCGAAGTTATGAAAAATGCCATAAAACGAGCGCGTATGGCAATCAATTGTGACGGCGCCCATTTGGCCGATATCATCTTCTCGACTTGACCAATAAAATTCTAAAGGTTCAAAAAAACATAATCAAAAACCAGAATCGAAGTTTTTCATTTAGAGAAAAAATGAGAGCCAAACAACATCGAATGACTTCTTTTGGCCCACCTTTACTTAATAAATTTTCAAGGGCGAGTACTAGAACTGGTAGAAAGAATTATTCTTCGCGATTTAACATGAGCCAATCGGAAGAAGGATGGACGGCAGTCAATTGTCAAGATGACAGATGCACCTTTTATGAACCACTTCGACGAATGTAGAGCTGAGGGCTTTGTCAAGGTGTTGAAACAGGGCTAATAGCGGAGATGCCCTTAGTAAGTCGAAAGCAGCTCATAGACCTAAATGAGGGTAATGAAGGGTCCAAATTTTATACGACCCAGCGACACAGTTTAGGGTGAAGAGACTGTCGGTCAAAAAGCCGACGCAGTTTTGTGAAAACTACATGAATGTAGACAACTATTTCTCATTGTACCAGCTTGAGCTCCTTATGAAGCTTAAGGGACTTGGACTTTTCCGATCTTAGATCGCTTAAATCGTTTTCTTTGACGGCTGACAGAGCCGCCCCAGTACAGAGAAAGCGGAGAATGGCCTACCCTTCCTCCTTGTACACAGGAAAAGCTTCTGAAAAAATCGTTTGAAAATACGACGCGCTGCATGCTTGTAACACTGATAAGCCGTTTGTCGAACTTGTAGAAATTCTTAGATCCAGCTTTGGGCAATTTTTCTTGGACACTCATCCACTTGAGGTCTGTTCTTCGATAGCAAACAGCTTTATCCTGAGTTTGTATAGTTAAAGATCGGAATACCTAAGGTAGCTTTGTCTGAAAGACTGGGTAGTGTCGTTTGAGGTTTCTCTGATGAAGCTTACAATTTCCTGGGACTTTTCTATGCCCCGTCAGCTATATTTAACGGATGCAGATTTTTTGTTACTTATTTAGGTAACACAATAATATAGTGATCACGCACCCAGAGAAACAGGACTTCGAAGAAAGCACCGATCGTCCCTTGAAGACCTATAATATGAAAAGTTTCCAAAGAACGAGATAAGGATTGTTCTCGGCGACTTTAAGGCAAAGACTTTAGCGAAGGCATCTTTGGAAAGCTTTGGCTGTAGGACAAAACCTTCAAAACCGACTGAGGTTAACCGTGGGGCCCTTGGGCTAAAAGACAAATGCTAAGAAGTTTCCAAATAACGAGATTGAGATGGTTCTTAACGACTTCAAGGCAAAGACTTTAGCGAAGGCCTCTTTGGAAAGGCTTCTCTGTGGGCAAAGACCTCTTAAACCGAATGAGGGCTTTAAAACATTGGTAAGAAAGGCACTCTTAGAAGACAGCAGCTATTTGGCAGCACCAGGTCTAAAGTGACAACGCTCTATCACCAGTAAGGCTGAGTTTCAGGAAACGTTTCTCGATGAGAAGTGCCAACTGGAAGGCTCTTCTGTGCTGTGCAAAACCTCGTCTATTGAGAGATATGCCAGACTCAGATCAACAGGTGAAAATGAAGGAAGCAACCTCAACACCGACTTTCAGTTTATTATCAGAAGGATATTATTGCCAAAGGTCGACAGCTTGATGGAGGTGAGTATACCTCACTTGTCCGAATACCAGAGCCTGCCGGGCTTTACTGACTTCATAAGGACATTGATGGCGAATTAATTCGATTGGGGTAGATGTACCTACCTACAATAAAAAAAAAAATAATTGGCGCCACAGGTGTTTCTCACAACCATTCGTGGCAGTTTTTATTATTTGGACGAGGGGTGGCTCGCATTGTATGCAATTTTACCCAGAAGCCATTGAGGTCCATTGTGGAATACAACGTGAATAATGAATGATTTGGGAATATGTACGGATCAGGAAAAATAGGTAAGCTGAGAGTTCAAGCAAGTCTTTCAATATTCCCCTTCCGATGACTCGTTCCTCGTCAATTTCTCGACGGAACTCTCTCGCTGTCTGGGACGACTTCTGCTGTCCTATTTTTTTTTCATTTGTTGCAACTCATATTTTTGGAAATCTGGCGACCTTAAGAACGCCATAAGCACGCTTGACAAATATCCATTCATCTGTCAAAAAGGGAGAACTTAGACTGCAAACGTCTCTAGGAAGAAAAAAGCTCACAAAACGCAGACAACGCTCCCAAAACTGCGGCAATAATTTCAAAAAGGAACAAGATGTGTCTCCCATCAAGGGAGAGAGCACACAAAACCCACCATCCTTCCGAATGCCAGATAAAATAAAATCGGGGATTCGATTCAGCGTTCGTTTTTGCGTACATTTCCATAAGAGATATCCTTTCGGGATGATTTTAACTTCATTCAAACAAATTTCCAACTGTTACCGAAGGATATTAGAGATTAAACTTTCATTCGAAAAAATTGTTGCTCACACTGGTAAGTTTTTTTTTCATTTTTCCTTCAGCAACAAAGGAGATAAAGGTTAAGCCCCATCGATAGTGTCCTGGGCAATATTTTCCCCATCGACAATATGACAAACATCCACTGGGGAGGGGGGCGATTATCCTTTTTGTGTGCAAGCAGCATATTGCTAAACACCTTTGCGGAACAAGTGAAGTGGTGGTGTATGGTGATGTGTGGTCGTGCGAGGAATGGCCAGAGCACACGACACGAAGGACGACAAGATAAAATTATTGAAATTTCAAAATTGAACCTGAACATTGAGAGTTTCTTGAAGCTCGAGGTTTTTTTTTTTTTTCATGGGTAACCTAACCCGAAGGAGGGATTTCTTTTCTTTGTGTGTGTGTGTGTGTGTGTGTGTAGTTTTGGGATGTTTTGTGGAATGCGATTAGGATCATTTTTATCCATTTACTGGCGACTTGATTTGGGATAATCGAATGCAAGCCGTTGGAAAGTTTCTGACCAAGTAATTCGAGTGCGACGGAGATTGTCGTCAAAGGCAACGTTTGAATTGATTTGGGGTTTGCGATAGGAGTCCTGGTATCTTACACCAAGCAGGGGTGGGGTTGGAAATTTTTTAAAGAGCCTACCCGCTGTGTTATAATTTTTTGATAAGTCTACGATTGGGCATACGATACAGTGGTGGAGTTGGGTGGCCGGGGATCGGTTGTCCGTGGATGAGGCGCGTATGGAGAAAAACTGGTGGTGGGAGCAAAAGAAGCATGAAACTGTTGATACCAAGGGCTGGTTCTGTGGTACTCGGATTCATCGTTAAGTCTTTTTTAATCAGCTTTTTCATGAGGCCAATGTACGTGCAATTTGTATTAATCCACTCGAAAGTGACTCAGCTTCTTTTACTGCTGAGCCTTGTTCCCAGCGACTGTTGTAGGTTTTTTAAAGAAACAGGACAGGACGTAAGCTGACTGGATGATGGACCCGAGTATTATAGAAGCAGGCTTTAGTTACAGCTACGAGGGCAGCTAAACGTCTGTTTAATGTCTTCACATGGGTAAACTCGACCAAGAAGATTTTCAATCACCCGAGGAGCTATTTTACGGAGTATTGGCATAGGACTTTTGCAACAGAATTCAAAATTAAATTGGAGTACCTCAGGGCTCTATACTGCGGCCACTACTTTTTCAAATATTATTCAGCACTTTAAACGCATAAATGGTATGGCCAATTCATGCTGATCCATCGTTCGTTTAGAATTGCCTGTTAGGGCGCAACTTTCCTCTTAGTTCGCCCTCGTAAAACCCCAAAAGACAGACGTCTACACACACCACTCTGTTAAATTCCTCTAAAGCAAGTGCAATCCTCGTTGAAGGCAGGAACCAACACCCATCAGCCATACGAATGAATATTTAAATTCGTCTGCCAAAACAAAACAAAAAAAGCACCGCCCACACCAAACTTCAAAAGGACCAACGGACCGCTCCAAAATCAACTCGACAAAAAATCTTTAATATTTAAGAAACCGAATTAAAACACCCGCTGGGACTGCGGAGATTATTTCCAAACGGTTCAGGAAATTCACAAAGCCGTCGAAAAACCGAAATCAAAAAAGGACCGTCTCCTACTTTATTATTAACTAAATCAAAAACATCATTTCATATACCCATAACCCACTAAGGACACCCTCAACGGCCTAATATTTCGTCTTCGTCTTTGCCATCGTTCTGCCACTTAAGAGCCATACTTCATCCAGATGCCTTTGCATATCCTTAAGGCACACTCATCTAGTGAATTTTTTTTTTTTTGTTCGTCAAAACCGAGAGAAGAATTTTTCTCCTCTGGCATATATCTTTATATTGCTACAATGAACGGGCAGCTCTCATAGTATACGATGAAAGGGACGAAAAGCGACCAGAACAGACAATCCCTTCTTGAAACCGAGCCAAGTCAGGCGCGCTATGTATGCGAAAATGATGCAAATTGCCCCCGAAAAATGCACATAAAAAAAAAAAAAAAAAAACTGCTTTGGCAAATATAATACAAGACAATGTCCTTAAGTGACTCGCAAGCGAACAATAGTAGCCTCAGCTTCAATTTTAGTGCTGCTGCTTGAGGGTAACATAATTGCCACCGACACACAGACACACCACATGCAGTATGCGCGTCATTTGTGAGCGAGTTCAATGGCAACACACACAAGAGTCCTTATCGTAAATATTTATCCATCAAAATGGCTGCAAGGGTGATAACAGCCCCAACAATGGACTGGGATTATAACATTATTGGTCTTTTCTCCTTGTGTGCTGTAGATACAATAACCCTTCCCTCCTGACAAGATGATGGTATCATTTCAAGGATGCTTGCGGTACTTTATAGACGAATTATACCGAGACTCTTGCATCTCCTTCTAAAATGGGTCAGAAGAAAAACCAACCACCACTTAAAATCCGCTTGCATGACGATTTCGAAGATCAAATTGTGCTGACCAAAAGTATAGGCAAAGGATTCTGTGTCCCTATCCATCCTCCCATCACAGTTTCCACACATATGGAGCCATCAATGATTCAGGACACGAACTTCTCCGGATGTGGTGATAGAGCGCGCCGCTGATGGCAAATTTATTCATTACCACGAAATATCCTTTCCTTCTTCGTGCTGTTGTTGTTATTTTTATTTTTATTTTTTTCTGTTGAGTGCTTTGACATTGGATGAGAGGATATTCCAATTGACACTGTGAACGACGATCAGGACCGCAAATAAAATGTTACCAGGGCAAATCGAATTAAATGTGAATTGCTGTGTGCGGTTGTGTCCAAAGTTAAATCATCAAACACACGGAAGTGGTTGAAAGTGGAATAAAAAAAAAGAAACGATGACGATGATGATGATGATGACGGTTGGCAGGATCTCAGAAAAGTCCATTAGTCAGTTGGGGAGGTCGGCTTAATGCCCGGCAATGGTTGATTTGACGTCGTCCGCCTTTAATGGTGGAAGATATTTTTGCATAAAGAAATGGGAGGTTTGCTTTTTTTTAAAGTTCGAAGGATAGCGGGTTCTCTTTCCTGATATCCTTGATTGAAATTGCGGAAGAGCTAACCTATAAATGATGAGTCAAAGCTTTGATTTTCGACAGGAAAGAGGATTAACCATTAGATTCGGTTCAGAGGATTACAGGGCGATAAGTGTTAAGCTCTGCTAAGGCGGGCCCTTTGACAGATCCGTCATCATTCACTGATTTTTTGAACTAGGAACTGCCACCCAATGCAGGTGGAAAGTGAATCATTTAAAAAAATTAAAAAGTGGCGCCCAACGTGAGGATTGAATTATGTTTGCTTCGTAAGTTGATCAGAGGCATGTGTTGTAAGCTTAACGCTTAGAAAATAGACTGACTGGGCATTTCCAATATGAAATTTTCCCTTTTCTGTGTGGGACTTGTCCAAGAGTTGCCAACCGAGTTAAATTAAAAAAATTTAAAAATCCTTCAAAGGCGGAATAAAGTGACAATCTGCAGGAATTATCAAAGCAATTCAGTTAGCCTCTCCTTTAAAAACCAATCGCCAGCATAAAATTGCATTTTGGTAATTAATAGCGTTGCCAACTCGACCCAAATGTATTTTCTTTTTAAGAAAAGAAGTATCTAGGGTCTGCCCTTTTCCCTCTCCTTTAATAACCAATCTCCAATAAAAATGTGATTTTCTGCATGAAGAAATTATATTTTTGCAACTAATAGAGTTGCCAACTCGAACCGTTTATAAACAAAAAAAAAATAAAAATGGCGTAGGAGTCTCTAGGGAACGCCCCAGCGGTTTAGCCTTAAAAACCTATCTCTGATATAAAATTAATGAATAATGAATAAATGAATTTTTACGTAACTTATGAAGAGTTGCCAACACGCCCAGTTACTAAAATTTAAAATTTCTTTGAAGTGAAGGAAAGTGTCAGTCTGAGGGCTTGCCCAAAGCGATTGACTCTGAAATTTTTAAAGCGATTTATCTAGACTAAGAGTTCCAATTTTTTGGTGGAAAAATTTGGTAGACCAATGCATTGTAAGAAATTTTCAATATGTGGGCGTGGCACTTGCCATGCAACTGAGTCATTTAAAATGCTTTATCTTTGGGGTGTCTGTCTTGGCATTTGTGACGAATATAGGTTTTCCATTAGTTAATGGATCTGTATCACCACCGAAAATGTGTGGGCGGGATTGGACAACGGGGCATGGCACACCCTATACAATAAAGGCATTTAGATGGAAACAACTGATACTCGGCTGCAAGGCTGTTAGTTGTTGATAAGAACAAACTTTGTTTGGCTCTTAGCCTTCCATCAGACGACAGACGACATAGACAAGCTAGAAGAGTCAAAATCAGTCTCCTAAGCATCGGAAGTCTGAAGCGCATGGTCTGTTTATGAGGGAAAACTCTGTACGATGGTATCCAAGGCGTTCGAACAAAGCTATCATCAAAATCCCCTTCAACCCGGTTGATCCACATTCAGCTGAGCATAGGCAATTCAACAGATTTTCATCCCACTCTTGCCGCTTAGCAGCCCTTAAGGTTTTCCCCACACCGCGATGACCAAGAACTACTTCATGCAGTAACCCCCTTCCGCAACATATCCAACTGGCAAGTGAACATGCAACTCCCAATAGCCTTCTACAACATTCAAGCCGTGTACTACCCACTGTTGCTGTTCCGAGTTTACAAAAGTTGCCCCAAATAGGGCCTTCAGCGATAACTGGGCTAAACACGAAGCACTTCCTTTCAAAGCCACCCTCGTCTTCTCAACTTCCAACAATGATGAAGTTCTTTTTTTTTTTTGTTCTGTTCTTCCCTCCTCTGCATGCTCTGTTTGTAGCAAAAGTTAAGAACCATTTACCACGGTGTATCCACACATAATACATCTCTTTACACACTCCACTCAAAAGTACAAAAAAAAACACCAGAAGAAGAAGAAGAACTGAGTCCTCAGCACAAAAGTTCACCTTCGCACCCCGCCCTTTGTCAGACACTCGTGCTAGGTGGTGGTGTCTTGTAATTAATTCCAAAGAATGTTGCTGGCAACATGTTGGGGCCAGTACAGCAAACTTTTTGCCAACGTCAGGTGAAAAGGAAAAAAAACTGACAGGCCAAATGGAGCAGTCCTGAAGTTTACCGAGATGCATATGTGTGTAAAATAATTGTGCTCAGCCATTAATGAAGTTAATTGCTGGAAAATCACCCTCCTCCGCTGCGGCGTGCCAAAGAAGACGACAGCGAAGAAGTAGAGTGCGAACGAACAACTTCGACTCGGAGATGGAGACACATTGTTCAGCTGACTTGGAAGCATTTGATAATTGGACGATTAAGTTTTTTGGAGCAGACACCGCCGCGAAAAGTCACAGAAAGTACCAGCAAACCCAGCAAACTCTTGCTGCGTTGTGATCTATTGAATTAATGACCAAATGCTTACGGAAGCAGAAAAGCCGAAAAGAAGTTTCCATAAAAAAAAAAAAACTGCTACCTCTTGACTGGAGTTGGGTCACTTAGATGGGGTAGAACCGCCGGGGATGTCTGACGACTGAGTTAAATGATAATTGAACGGAATTTTGATTCACTGAACCAGGCATAATGGCGACGGCAGAGTTCCCTTCGATCTGAGCAGATAAAGTCCCAAATCGTGCCAAATGCACTTTTCAATGTGCTACACTGTTTCTGCCCTTCTGGCAAACACATCAATTGATTTTTGCTGTTAATTACCTTTACACTGCATCAGGCACACAACCAGACACGAGGAACACAATGCAATTCGTGCAGGAGCAGGACTAGGATGTGACTTCTGTGGCTAGTGAGGGTGTTTTATTGGAATCAGAACGTTGCCACAACAGGTCTCTATCCAGAGATAATTGCACTGATGGCCATTAGGGAACGAGTCCTGATTCCAAATGGGATAGGTAGTGTCACAATTTTATGACAATTGTGTGTAACACAGGATCTTAGTGTGATGTGTAGTGATATGTAATCGAGATGTTGTGGCAGTCCTACTTATTTGGAGTGGAAGCTGCAACAACAGAGTGGCAAACTAGTCTTCTGATAAAAGTAATGGCCCAACCAAGCAGCCCTATGGAAGTCCATAAGGTACGGAGAGTTTTGTAATGGATTGACTGACTGAACTTGGAAGGAATCATGGGTGTAAGTAGCTACTAACCGAGGGTTTCAGGTTCGATCCCGGGAAGAACTTAAAATTACTCCTTAAGGTCTGAAAAACGTACAAGAGAGTATCTGTCCTCAGGAAGATTCGGCATATAAATAAAAGCTGGTCCCTGGTCCCTTTCATTCGTTGGAGAAATAAAAACTCGCAAGATCTGCATCACCTAGATAGAGAATCAGAACCAAGACCTAGAGAGCCTACACTGGAGGCAGTCAAAGCTTCTTAGAAGTTATGTAAGATTCATATAACAAGCTTCAAGAAGTTCAGGTATCTAGGGCGCTTAGCTGAAGTCTTCTGAGACATAGTTACTACCTAAATGCCTCCCCAGCTGCTATCAGCGTCTTTTGGGCGCAAAGAAACATTAGGAGGACAAAAGTCGAAAAGTTCCACCGGTAGCTATACTTTGATTAAGTTTTCAGAAATATTATATCCGAAGACCAAATACGTTGCAAACTTTGAAGAGATGCAAAAAGCGCGCACGAGTGGATCGCGCGTAACTTCCTTCTTTATGCCATTAACAGAAGATTCTAGGTTTTGAGGTTTGCAGTTGCCGATTTCAGCCAGTTTTTGGATAAACTGATCGCTTATATCAGTTTTTCAGTTAACCTTACGGATCTCTGGCTATCCGGTCGTCTTAAGCAAACGTTTTAGGAATGAAGATTTAAAAGAAATAGAAAGAGAGACTGATTGACCCTTCAGATAGACAGACCCAAGAGGGGTTTAAGCCGCTCACAGCGAGTAAGGTGAAGATGTACACTCCCAAGGGTGTCAATGAAGCGAGTTAGATGAAGTGACGAATTTTCCCTTACAGCAGACGCCACTTACTGATCGGTCGCTCGGTCTTCAAATCGAGTTGGACTAAGTGACGAATTTTCTGGTACAGTAGACGCCACTTACTGACCGGTTACTCGGACTTTAAATCGAGTTGGACTAAGTGACGAATTTTCTGCTACAGCAGACGCCACTTACTGATCGGTCGCTCGGTCTTCAAATCGAGTTGTACTAAGTGACGAATTTTCTGCTACAGCAGACGCCACTTACTGATCGGTCGCTCGGTCTTCAAATCGAGTTGTACTAAGTGACGAATTTTCTGCTACAGCAGACGCCACTTACTGATCGGCCGCTTGGTCTTCAAACCGAGTTGGACTAAGTGACGAATTTTCTGCTACAGCAGACGCCACTTACTGATCGGTCGCTCGGTCTTCAAATCGAGTTGTACTAAGTGACGAATTTTCTGCTACAGCAGACGCCACTTACTGATCGGTCGCTCGGTCTTCAAATCGAGTTGTACTAAGTGACGAATTTTCTGCTACAGCAGACGCCACTTACTGATCGGTCGCTTGGTCTTCAAACCGAGTTGGACTAAGTGACGAATTTTCTGCTACAGCAGACGCCACTTACTGATCGGTCGCTCGGTCTTCAAATCGAGTTGTACTAAGTGACGAATTTTCCCTTACAGCAGACGCCACTTACTGACCGGTTGCTCGGTCTTCAAATCGAGTTGGACTAAGTGACGAATTTTCTGCTACAGCAGACGCCACTTACTGACCGGTTGCTCGGTCTTCAAATCGAGTTGGACTAAGTGACGAATTTTCTGGTACAGAAGACGCCACTTACTGATCGGTCGCTCGGTCTTCAAATCGAGTTGGACTAAGTGACGAATTTTCTGCTACAGCAGACGCCACTTACTGATCGGTCGCTCGGTCTTCAAATCGAGTTGGACTAAGTGACGAATTTTCTACTACAGCAGACGCCACTTACTGATCGGTCGCTCGGTCTTCAAATCGAGTTGTACTAAGTGACGAATTTTCTGCTACAGCAGACGCCACTTACTGATCGGTCGCTCGGTCTTTAAATCGAGTTGGGCAAAGTGACGAATTTTCTGCTGCAGCAGACGCCACTTACTGACCGGTTACTCGATCTTCAAATCGAGTTGGACTAAGTGATGAATTTTCTGCTACAGCAGACGCCACTTACTGATCGGTCGCTCGGTCTTCAAATCGAATTGGACTAAGTGACGAATTTTTTGCTACAGCAGACGCCACTTACTGATCGGTCGCTCGGTCTTCAAATCGAATTCTACTAAGTGACGAATTTTTTGCTACAGCAGACGCCACTTACTGATCGGTCGCTCGGTCTTCAAATCGAGTTGTACTAAGTGACGAATTTTCTGCTACAGCAGACGCCACTTACTGATCGGTCGCTCGGTCTTCAAATCGAGTTGTACTAAGTGACGAATTTTCTGCTACAGCAGACGCCACTTACTGATCGGTCGCTTGGTCTTCAAACCGAGTTGGACTAAGTGACGAATTTTCTGCTACAGCAGACGCCACTTACTGATCGGTCGCTCGGTCTTCAAATCGAGTTGTACTAAGTGACGAATTTTCTGCTACAGCAGACGCCACTTACTGATCGGTCGCTCGGTCTTTAAATCGAGTTGGACTAAGTAACGAATTTTCTGCTACAGCAGACGCCACTTACTGATCGGCCGCTCGGTCTTTAAATCGAGTTGGGCAAAGTGACGAATTTTCCCTTATAGCACACGCCACTTACTGCTGTCTTCCTAGACAGCCAACTAACACAGCTTTGAAGACGTTTCCCAGAGCTTTTTTTGTAAATCACAGTGGTACATGGAACGTTGTCTTTTGAAGACATTTTGCAGTATTTTTTTAAATAAGAATTGTACACGAATTTTGTCATTTACAAGGTGAAGCTTATAAATTAAAAAAAGAGACAACCTCGCGGATTTGCGAAAATTCCTCAAAAACACCTTCAACGACTGTTGCCATTTAAATAGAAAATAAAGGCTGCCGGGCATAGTTGTATTGGGTATAACTCGGTCAAACACTTTGGTTCCTTGTGGTTCTCTTCCCCCACAAAATTCGACTGTCCATCTTGAAGGAACGCCTTGAAGAAACCCCTCTCAAGAATCCAATCATGGTAAATTTCCAGTGCCACTTTTGCCAAGAGATAGGATTAGACAAACCAATCTGCACGGTGTTAGGGTCATCTCAAATCCTTGAGGTTGATACAATACTTATGCAGGAACCATGGAAACCAAAATCTTGGTTTAAATTTTCCAATTTCCCCCCCAGATGCGATTGTTGTTGACTTTTCATCCCCAAAGCGAATGCAACCCCAAACTGAAGCAATGCAAACTAGAATATCCTGCCGGATCTGAAAATGTCTGCAAACAAAACAGAATCAATTTCAATCTTCCTCAATCTCAACACTTTTTCTCCATCCTGCGAGATATGTACATCGTATCTGTGACATCGAATTTGCAAAAGCCCCAATTTACTACGGTGAATGGTTCCCATTCAAATTACATAATTTGTGTTATTAAATTGATCTGCATCGCATTTCTGAGCGAAGGATTGGAATCCACTTGCAAATTGAATTTACGACCGACCGCCATCGCATCAGAGGGAAATAAACTCAAATTCGATTGTTGTTCTCTCGCTCACAGATTAAATAAACAATTTTTGGTTCTATTTCGTTTTGTTTTGTTTATGTCAGTGTCAGTGGTTGGTGGTTGGTGGATTGCCTTCGTTGTGCCCTTCGGATTGATTACACTGGTGGTGTGGCAATATCGAGGGAATTGCCCAGAAAATGCTGACGATAAATTCATCGCTTAGACACGAAATGAAAGCATAAACCCGTTGGAGGTTGTTTTTTTTTTTGTTGTCTGACATTTTCAAATTTGATGGCACTCTGGGGTGCAAAAGAGGAACAGGAACAGATGAAAAGGGGGACAAATATATGACATGAGGAGGTAGCCAGTTAATTTTTTGTTTACCGCAGTTAATTATGAGGACATTGTAGCACAGGCCCTCTGTTGCAGATAAATCATGTTAGGGAGAAGCTTTGCTTTTAACTGCCGTGCGTGGGGTGGGGCAGCTTGAAGCTTGTGTGCATGTTCAGTGTTCACTTGTATGTCACATCGCCGCAAAATTAAATGCAGAAAGGAGCAAGTTTTGCATGAAGTAAGTGGACCGAAGGTACCTAAAGGGTTTTCCAATGAGAGGTGTTATTGTGAATGACCCGCTATTTTGGTAGCTGTCACTTTTGAAGCTTTTATTCTTTGACATTTGACAAGTAGAAACTACGCCATTACTAAAACGGGAACGATACACGCTTCAACAACGCATTGAAATTATTAAAATTCACTACAAAAATGGTGAAAATCTTGCAGTCACAGTTCGCAAAACTAAAGCATTTTTGGTCGTCGTGAAGCACTTGTCGGACCGCAACACAGAAATTGGTGGAAAAATTCGAGCTGTTGGGGCAAGTTAGTGATGTGAAGAATAAAACCCGTGCACGTCGCTCAAGAACAACTGAGAATATTGCTGCGGTAGCCCAAAGTGTTGAAGAAAACCCAGGTTTGTCCATTCCTCGTCGTTCTTTGGAAATGGGCTTCCACAAACCATTTTTATGGTCGGAATTGGATGGTATTGATCTGGACAACGTCTACTTTCAACAAGACGGCGCTATGTGCCACACAAGCAACGAAACCATTGATCTTTTACGGGAAAAGTTTCCGGACCGTGCTATCTTTCGAAGAGGTTATCACAATTGGCCACCGAGATCTTGTGATTTAACACCTTGCGACTTCTTCCTTTGGGGCCACGTGAAAGATAAGGTCTACGCCAACAGCCCAGCGTCTTTTCAAGACCTCAAAGATAAAATTCGTGAGGTTATCGAGGGCATAGGGCAGCCACTTTGCGATTTGGTTATGAAAAATTTAATCAAAAGGATATGGTCCTGTATGCGTGCTCGTGGTGGCCATTTCGCTGATGTTGTTTTTTATTATTAACGGCATACCTTCCTCTTTATTACGAAATAAACATCCTATCATTTATCTCAAAATTTGGCATTTTTCTTTGAATACCAATATAACACCTCTTATTGGAAAACCCTTTAGTACAGAGTATCCGTTGGTACATCTTGAAATATCAATAGGATCTACCACCCCAAGGACGAAATAGAAAGCGGGTTTTTTTGAAGAAACCCTGGCCACTCGGACTCTTCGAAACAGCGGAAGAAAAGTATTCACGGAAGATCCAAAATGCTGCGATGCCTTTGACAAAAATGAACGCAATTTCATTAAATTCCTCGGATCATCTTTTCTGGTTTCGACTGTAGAAGACGGCCGTTTTATATGCTCCAAGGGTTGTAAAATTGATTTTAGCGCAGAATCTCCTTTGCTACAGTTTGGCTTTCACAAAAAAAATATTTAAAAAAAAAATCGAGCCGATTCGTGCTTGAAATAGAAACAGCTCCTGCGTTATCCATTTCAAACTCGAATCAACTTTGGCCAACTCACTGCCATTTCAGTTTCTTATTCCTGTGCTCTCAGGGTTCCCTTCGCGTATCCCGACTCTAAATCTAAATGTATTCCCCACCCCTTCTCCAACTCTAAGCACACCCTCACTCAATATCCCGCCAAAGAACCACATCTTTCCCACGGTACATCCCAAACCCGTCATGTGGAAACTGTGTGTAAACCCAAAAAAGAGAGAAGCTTATCTCCCAAGCAAAATGTATGAAAATTCCAACCGAAAGTCTTATTTTTGGCCTAGCTTTTAAATAAATATCTCCGCCACATATAAAACAGGAAAAAAGAAACGGATTTTTAAACACATCCTGTGCACTCAGAACTTTCATGAATTTTGCATGAACTTTAAGCAGAAACTTCAAACTACACTTGAGGGCGGCGGAAAGTTCACTGTACGCGGCATATGCCAGGACGATTTTTGCATAAGAGCCCGCCTGCCTCCTTGAGTACATAAAACGCGCTTAAAACTAAAGTACAAAAAAAAAGAAAAATCCTCCTCCAAACAGTTAACATCTTCTTCGACCGACTCACTATGCACTCCGCTGTTTTACGTTCACTTCCCGGTTCTGTTGAACGACGACGAAGAAAAAAAAAAAAAACAAAGGTTTCGCATGCGTCTCGAGTGTGCAACACACCCCCCCAGGATTTTACCGGTGCAATGCAAATCGTCACCATGCATCCTCGCGCCGTTCGATTGGAATCTCAAAAGATGCAAACCACCGACAAGAGTAAATATGCCGCGCCGCTTCCAAGGAGCAACGTGTGGCTTAGTGACACAGGAGCAAACGGTGAACGCGCTTCTCCGCAGTAACTTTAAATTGAAAATGTGCAAAAGTTTGCACAAAATTTATGGCGACGACATTAATCAAATTGTGAAATGTAATATGTGGATGTGGAGGGGGCGGGCGGTTCTTTCCATACCTGCGGTTGGCACCGGCATAGGTATACTGCTGCGGAGTCAGCTCCAGCGAAACGAGTAATTGATTTTGACAATGCAAGGCACAGCAGCAGCAGTCTGTCTAATCGATGAAATTGTGCAGAAGTTCATGCGGAACGGCTTGCGGTTTGTAAGTACGAGTCGTTGTTTAGATTTAGAGGGAGGAGATCGCGCGTTTTAGTCGCCCTTAAGTCAGATGGTTGTATGAGCTATAATTGGGAGCAGGATTGTGTCCTTGCGGAGGTGGAGAGTCGACCATTTGAATACCAATGACAAACCGTGGTAGTTAGAGCAGCTACAAGTCTTCAGTTTCTCACAGTCATTTTGGAAAGTCTAGACTTGGGGAATCGAAGACTTGTCTCATTTTAAAGGGACTTTCAATGGAGACTTCTCTGTTTCAGGACTGTTTTTTCTACTTCTTCCTGTCCAAGTTTAGCCTCGACACTAAAAATGATTATTAGTACCGCGGATTGAATCTTAGGAAGACATTCTCCTGGGATAGAAGTCCCAAGAGTTTGCTCGTCGGACACAGAGGTTTGAAGCGAACTCCCTTGTTAGCGGGAGCAACTACTTTGATTTCCCCAACGGCTCTGTCATTGAGACCTCTAAATCTCAGCTCCTAGAAACGGAAGAGCAACTTTTAGTACGCACAAATCTTCATCGAGAATTTTAGGTCAGAAGAGTGTAAGCCAAGCAATCAACTCTAACTCAAACAGATTTCCGAGGTAAGCACGTTAATACAGACAGACGTCTTTTGTGGACTTTATTTCAAATGTACTACTAAGTGCGACCGCGACTTGGTCCGCGGATGACTCCGACATCCGCACTGATGGAGGTCTTGCCGACGAGAGGGCAGCAACAAAAGAACAACAACGCCCAAGACACAGTGATTGTGATTGGGCCAAAAGAAGTCATCCGATGTTGTTTGGCTCTCATTATTTTTCGAAATGAAAAACTTCGATTCTGTTTTTCGATTATGTTTATTTGAACCTTTAGAATTTTATTGGTCAAGTCGAGAAGATGATATTGGCCAAATGGGCGCTGTCACAATTGATTGCCATACGGGCTCGTTTTATGGCATTTTTCATAACTTCGGGCGACAGATTCTCGCACTCGTGTCGAATGTTGTCCTTGAGGGCTTCTAATGTCTCGGGCTTGTTCACGTAAACACGGGACTTAAAAAAAACCTCACAAAAAAAGTCTGAAGCGGTTAAATCGGGCGATCTTGCGGGCCAGTGCAAATCGCGATAGTTTTGCTTGTTCACGTACCCGCTGAGGTGTAAATGAGCCTTATCGCTTATTATGATTTTGGCTTTGTCCTCGAGATTGAGGATGGCTTGGCCGTAGGTTACACGAGTTTGGCGGTCGACAGGCAGCAGCTGATGCACGGACTGGATTTTGTACGGGAACATGCGCAAGTCTTTGACCAAAATTCGCCTTAGGGACGACCGGCTGAGGGCTACTTGCGAGGCACGGCGGCTGGTCGATGTTTCCGGCGACAGCTCGACATCCTCGTCAACAGCGGCGATATTCTCGGCACAACGAGCGCTCCGGCGCCGGCCACTATGGTCCCATACTCTTCAAGGCGCAGTGTTTGCTTGCGCAGTCGGTGTCGGACGGCCGTGGAATCGCCGACGGAATTCGCGCTGCGCCAACACTACAGACGAATTGTTACGCAAAAATATAGACACGATTATTCCGCGTTCTTGGGGAGTGTATCGCTCCATGGCTCGTTCACTTGTGTTGTACATATGTCTTGTCCACAAATGTCAAAACAGATTGACATTGACGGCCATTTGCAAAAATAAGAGCATCTTCCAATAGGGTGATCTCTTTTGGCCCACCTTGTATTTAGTTGGCTATGAAAAACAGATCTTCTGCCAGCTGAAGACTATTGCCAGTCTGAAAAGCTCGGGTCTTCACAACATGCGATTTAGAGGGGCCACTCACATACCACCACGGCAACAAAAAATGAAAATGCAGCCTGGTTTAGTCCATCAAAAGTCACAGACCAGCTCGATCCAAAAAGCAGTTTCTTGCCAACGAAGGTAGGTCTACCAAGAGCTTGTTCTGTCAATAACCTCTCGATTTTATAAAAAAGGAAAAGGACTGCTGCTGATCACTGAAATTATGTGCTCAGCAAAAATAAATCTCAGCGACTTGCTTCAGTGGATCCAATCAAAAATTAAGCCACAGCTTTAATGTGAAGACAAAAATCGAAGGCAAGGTTGCTGCTGATCAAAACTTGTTCTACTGATCGAAATCTGTCCTGCTGATCAAAAGTTGCAAATAAATTACTCTCCGGACGAACCTTAGCAATAAATGACAGTCAGTTCTGTAACAAGGTTGTCCCCGAATAAATCTTTAGTAAAAAACTTAAATTGGAGCTCAAAAAGGGTTCCAGCCCCGCTTTTGTTCTGTCATAAATAAAAATATTTGCAAAAGCGACAGTCCCTTTCATCTGATTCAACTGACTGCCCAAAGGGATTTAAACGACACGGCCGCCAATGCCAGCCCAACTGCCATCCAACGAACAAAGAGCAAACATTGCAATTCGCCTGCAAGGAACAGTCGCAAGCAACGCTCCACTCCGTTCGGAATTTGTTCAATTTCAAACAATTTCAAACAATTTCAATTTGCTTACACTTTTCTAATGCCACATTCGGGGAGGGTGCGCATCGTTGGTGTATACCACAAACAACCCTCCAAACAAGTTCACCACTTTGAAGTGCTTTCTCATTTTCAACCGTAATTTGCTTCGTCTTTTATATTTTCCTGTGGCAAACTTTAGATTATATTGCTCCGCAGATTGCAATAATACGAAATAATATGAACGGATACTCGCATAGCCTAAATCCAACCAAGCAACCCTTCGGTTTCGCATGCCCATAAAAACGACCAAAGTTGCACCTGTCTCCCCGACGTCATCGTGTTGGTGGCTGCACATTTTCCTTCCATTCCATCTGTCTAGAGGCTCGACTTACTTTATCCAGCCGCCCACACCGCACTGGAATTTGTGGCGCGCACTCTTATCCCAAGAACGAGGGTTGGTTCATATAATGAAACACTCTTCTTACCTATAGCTATCGGGATCAGTTTAGACACACACACACATGATTGCTGTAGACAAACAAGGAAACAACATACAGATGACACAAAACCAAAGCTGTCTCGAGGCATTTTAATTAAAAACTACCCCAGCACGCAACCCCCCGGGAGCAAGCTGAAATAGGAGCAGTCGATTTGTCTGCCATTTTTCAAAGAACGACAAAAAAAAAAAGAAAAAAAGTATGAAAACAGAAAATCCCTCTACGCATATCCTGCAGCACATTCACACAGTTTACCAAACTTAAATGTAAATATATACGGACGAAGACTCACCACTGTAATTGGATAAAATGGATTTATTATGGTGAACAGCAGTATATGATTGGGCCTTGTGGTTTCGGGCCTCTTTCTTCGTAGGTCATCGTTTGACTTGTTCAAAACGTTCTGTTGCTGTTGGCTCTGTTGCTGTTGTTGTGCCTGTAAAGATGAAAGGGAAATATTAGAAAATCTGTCAGTTGAAGGACGATAATGTGCGGCGAATGGATGTGTTATTCAAAAATTCGTATCAGATGGTGTGTTGGGTTGTGGTCTCCAGAAAAAAAATTTATCGACCCTTTGAAGTCATTAGTTTTTTGTGGGTTTGAATTTTTGGAACGAAGGGAAGGTCCTGCAATTTTCACAATTTTGACTGAAGCCTTCCTACTCTTTGGGGACGGTTGTACTCTTGGATGTTGTGAAAAAACACTGAGAATGGTAATTGAGCTTTTTCCCAGGGATCGAACCTGAGACCCCTCGGTCAGCAGACCCTAGTCCAGCTCACGAACCACTGATCCGACGATACGTCGACTCTTGCCGACTAAAAGCCTTGTGGTACTACAAATGTTAAGACCACTTAAACCGCTCAAGAGGTTTTTACAAAGAGCTGCATTTCTTGGTCTGGATCGCCAGCCTTGGAGATTTCTGAAC
Source organism: Cheilosia impressa (assembly GCA_948293265.1). Classification (NCBI taxonomy): domain Eukaryota; kingdom Metazoa; phylum Arthropoda; class Insecta; order Diptera; family Syrphidae; genus Cheilosia; species Cheilosia impressa. The sequence continues at coordinate 52,425,106 of OX411884.1, read as the reverse complement.
CTTGCCAATTACAGTGGCAAAAGCCTTTTCAACATTTGCCGTACTAAAGGGACCCATGACACTTTTACAAACGAGGTACAGGTTCAAGGCTTCGCGTAAGTTTTGAATATGAAACAAAAATAAATTTTCACGTTCACGGCAGATCAAGGGATACGATTCCCGATTGGTCCTAGTCCGAGCGGTTTTCCGCCCGCCACGTTTGCAATAAGAAAAAGAACAACCTCCACGATATAAAACGACTTACATGCCTGGTAAAAAAAGCTTAAAAGACTATGGAAAGCATCACCAGCCTTAAGAGAGCTTGAACGACTTTGGAAAGCATCACCAGCCTTAAGAGAGCTTGAAAGACTTTGGAAAGCATCACCAGCCAAGAGCTTGAAAGACTATAGAAATCATCACCAGCCTTAAAAGAGTCTAAAAGACTATGAAAAGCATCACTAGCAAGGCACCAGCTGGAGGTGTCTTTGAGTCCACTTTTAAGGTACAAGTCTGCAGAGTTAGGCCTGAACTTCGTTGACAACCTTTTAAGGCAGCTACAGCTAAAGACCGAGGTCACTGCTCGGACTTGTTGAGTGAGACCCCCGCGTACTGTTTTTGTTATTGGGAGCAAAACAAATCCAGTGGAATCGCCCTAAGGCGGAGAGTGACCTAAGGGTGGACACAAATATTTTTGTCCGTTTCCGTTCAAGGGAGTGTCTTTCTAAGACAACGTAAATATAATCTGCTTCCAGTTGTAAACTATATAAGTTGGGTAAGGTCCTTTTTCAGTTGTGCGCACCACAAGATTGAATTAAAGACTCCGCCCTAGGTAGTGGAGCGATGATGTCCACTACCTGTTGTAGAATATGTTGAGACAGCGTAACTCAAGCTACGTCCAAGATCGGCTACCAAGGCTGGCATAGAACTGCTGATCGAAGACACTTTTCTAACTGGCAAAACCAATTAGGTCCTTCAGTTCAAAGAATTGAGTTGATATAAAAATAGGAAACAGATTGGGACCTACTACGGAACCCTGTGGGACACCGATTGCCATATTGAGGCTCTCTCTTGCCGAATCCAATTAGGTAGTCCTAGTCCCAGTTCAAGTTTCAGAATTGAGTTGATTTAAAAATAGGAAAGAGATTGGGACCTACTACGGAACCCTGTGGGACACCGATTGCAAAATTGAGGCTCCCTCTCAGTGCGGTTGTCAATTTGGCGAAACCAATTTGGTAGTCCTTCAGTTCAAGTCTCAGAATTGAGTTGATTTAAAAATAGGAAAGAGATTGGGACCTACTACGGAACCCTGTGGAACACCGATTGCAAAATTGAGGCTCTCTCTCGGTGCCGTTGTAAATTTGGCAAAACCCAACTAGGTAGTCCCTCAGTTCAAAGAATTGAGTTGATATAAAAATAGGAAATTGGGACCTACAACTGAACCCTGCAACCTATTGAAGCATAAGCTTCCTATGCCTGCTGCTTGATGGTCCACAGCGTATTTTTGACAAAATTATCTTCCGTCTGAGGTCAATTGAGCGACGTCTTTTCGGAAATGCGCTGTTCTGACGCCCTTCACTTTATGGAAGAAGCGTTTCTAGGGATCCAGTGCGGCGAATATGCTTTGTATTGAAATTTTCAAAGACCAGCCATCCTCCAATAAATCTTTTGTTGAAAATTTGCACCCTGCAACAGCTGTAAGTTCGACCTGGAAGCCTTTAAACTATGCCCAACTTAAGAAGACTGAAAAAGCCACGTCTGTTAAACACACAAAGACGGACATGCTCCCCCTTAATCCAAGCACTGTTGTTCAGGGTTGTATTATCTTTGCAGCCCATGTTTAAATTGGTGTCAACCCCAATAAGTCGTCGCCTAACATATATTTCCCGATTCGACGAACCCTCGCACCAACAGCCACTCAATAAAATTAAAACCCATACATCATCTCACCCACTGTGCCATTCAGCTTAAAATATTGTCTTCGCTCCAAAGGACTGACATCCTTCGGTCTCACAGAACGCACACCGACACCCACAAACTGTAATTGACCCACTTACCCCGAACTATAATTCAAATAACCCCTATAACTTACAAATATCTTCTCCCACAAAAACCTACACCCACAGCAAATGATTCGCCGCAAAATAATCCCTCTCTCTCTCTCTCTCTGTGTTTAATGTGAAATAATTGTTAATTACCAGTGGGCCGCCCTGAAACTCGTTTCCACAAGTCGTTGGTGGCTCTGTGGCTCTGCTTTAGGTTCGCATTCGTATCTTTGTCGGTTTTATTACGCACTTAGGCACAACAATTTATGGTGACACCTTTTAAAATTGTTTTAACCTTACCACAAGTCAGCGGAAAAGACGACTGCTTCTACCTCTACACCTGTATACACTTACAGAGCTGTAGCCCCAAAGAATTGGTGCGCCTTTTGTTGGGTAATTTCTACTCTTGCTGCACGAAGAGAAATCAACTTGTCGACTTGCCGAAAATTTTTTACTCCAGTAGCTCAAGTTTTAACCCTACACACGGGGGATAGAGTGGAGTTGGGACGGCCGGGACCGGGACTTTGGTGTATTAGTGTAATGGAACCAATTTAGCATCATTAACTTTTAAATGAGTTTTCTCTGAGATTTGTTTGCGCTACGTCTTACGGTCGAATAAATTTGTCTCAATCCCAAAATTAGAATCTAATTTCAGAGCTGGTTGAGGGAATACATTTTAATTTCATTTTCTGTGGAGGCTTGTTCTTTTTATTGTTGGATTTGGTAAAAGGTTCAAAGAAAGATTTTTTGTCAGAGGTACGAGGTAGGTCTTTTTCAAACAAAAATTCTTGGTCACCCTGTGGGTGGAATTCTTCTAAAGTTGAAAGAAGGTTAGTTCTTTGAGAATGAGGTTGTCTTAAAAAAAACTCAAAACCTTTCCTAGAAATCAGCCTTTGAACCCATGACGTAATTTGGTAGTGGTTTGAGGCTCAGTTTGGATGGCAAATATTACCGGTTGTTGTCTGAACTAAACAGGAAAAGGTCTGTCGCATTTTTTTGTACTCGCCAATCATGAATAGATTTTTTAAACCGAACTGGTGGGATAGTGAAATGCAAGCCTTCACGTCTTTCATCACAAAGGAAGCTATTGAATGGCACGGCATAGATCAATAGCGGTTTGTTTCTTAGACAATTGTAAATATTATAAGGGTGGTGTCTGAACTAAATGCAGAAATTTCTCTTAATTTTTTTAAGGTTGCCGATGGTCACCAGGACCATCTCAAAACGTTATCGACCTTTTTTCGATAGTAAATACATAAATGAATAAATTTTTGGATCAACGGTTTGGGATAGAAGAACAAAACTAGCTTATTTTTATTTTGAGGAAGATTGGAAGGGAGCTATAACCTTTTTGTGATTTCGAAGGGCAAAATCGGAAAGCTTTCGCGTAACAGTTTCACACTCTGACGTTTGTCAGACATTTATAAAAAGAGGTGCAGAAAAAAGCTGCAATTAAAAGGGGACCTTGGGTTTTCGAGGGATCAAACCTGAAACCACTCGCTCAGTGGTTCCACTGCGTACATATTTACCTTGTTTTTTTTTTTTTAATTTATGGGTTCAAAAGAAAAGAATTGCCTTTTTAAGGTTCCGAAGACAATCTTCTAAAAAGTTCTGGGATTAGGGACCCAGTGTGAAAAGGACTTAAAATTTATTTCGTGATCGGATAGCTCGGTTGTAGATGCGGCAATTCAACTCCAGGGCAAGGAAAATATAGAATCATCTTAGGAAACTGTTTGGAGTGCTAACATTCAACAAGCTTGAAAAGCCAAGTAAAAATACCTTCTTTTTGTTTTACCCTAGACGACCTTTGTGAAACGTTCGAGGGTTTAAATTTCATTCGCCTGATTGTTTGTGGCTTCGATTGCAGTTTTAGCTGACCGGGATTCCTTGTAGTTGAGGCCACTTGGGGTAAATGACGTTAGTTTTGAAAAAATTGGCTGATTGCGGTCGAACCTTCTTCTTTGTCAAAAGAGCAAGTAGCTTAAGTCGCCTGTCTGCAGGATTTGCCTATCGACACCTTTAACTACACCCTCCATCATACCAGGGTTTAATCTCTTACAAAAAAGTCAAGCTCATCAGACGAGCTAGACTTTTGTGGATGTTACCAGAAGTCTTTTAGAGCCAAAGCTCAACTTTTTGGTCTATCGAGATGTTAAAACAAACTGCAGAGAAACTTTGTCGAATTTTAGTTATTTTCTAGACGACGCAATCGAAAAGACCCGATATACCTAACTTCCATTCATGCTGCGAGCACCTAAGTCCGTATTTTGAAGCCGTTTGGATGCAAAAAAAAAACAATACCGAGGCCGGGATTTCCAGTTAAAAGGTTGAGACCTAGGGCTTGAGTTCTAGCTTCAGCTAAATAACGTCCCACAACGATAGTGTTCTTAGACCAATTGCGGATCATCAGAGGGCGGCTGTATAATTTCAGCTTCGGTTCGACTTTGGTGGAGCTTGAGCTTTAAATTCAGCGCAAATTTCCTGCTCACTGAAACTAGTGTCTTGTATGCTTATGAAGCGAGTAAGAGCTCTACTGAATGGAACCGAATAAGTATGAAACGAGACTCAGTTAAAAAAGAACTTAAGGTACTTTGCAAATGACAGTTGTAGTTCACAAAGCTGCGTCTTGTCAACCCGTACCTGACTGTTGTAGTTTGGTACGATGCCTCTGGTTAACCCGCATCTGAGGTCTATTTTCTGAGGGGCAACAGACCTCTTATTCTTCTAGATAGGCATACAATCAACCAGCTGGTCACACTTTGAATACAAAAACCCGGTGATACATCGCGCAGTTGGATTCCGGGTACTTCCTCCACGCAAGTTCTTTATTTTCTGCATTCCCGTGAGCCAAAAACTATAAAAGGCTTGACGACTTTAGGCACTAAACATGGCTCACCAAGCCCTTGAATTGGTGCCCTTTTTTAAGACAAGTGAACCTGGAAAGTTCGCATTTCACAGACCTTCAAGTTTGGGCATATCTACAGCTCTATAGATCCCATTCTAAATTTCTGCGCCCGCTTTTGGCGAGCTCCTTAAATCCTGAATTCTTCCTTCAACTGGAAAGTTGTCGAACAGATTTTCTTAAGACGAACGAACAGAACGGAACTCAATTAAGGCGGACGTTTATCAAAACACAACTTTACTCAAAGAGAACCCTTTAAAAGATCCGTCTGAACCTGGCGAGTCGTACACTCAAAAAAAAAATGGAACTGTAAGAGACAGTAAAACACGTCTGTATTACTCGGTACTAGTCAGTCGAGTGCCTAGTTATTTATTTGAAAACTCAAGGTAAAAGCAAACTTAGATGTTGCCAGATACTACAGGAACAAGTGATTTTTAGATCCCAGCTGTCTACCGTCTTCACCTGACTTCTATTTCATCAATCACCACGGCCCGATGGTTGTCAGTCCTAGAAATCCATTAGATTTTGCGAGCAACATGTAGATACCGCCCAAGACCTTGTGGCATCAAAAATGTATCCCCATTCAGTGTGAACAACATCCCTGATACCACCGCCGCATTAACTGCTCATTTAACTGGCCCCCAAGCAGTTCGATTCAATTGACAGTCTCCCAACCGAAAACAATACGCCATAGGCGCAACTCTGTCCAACACAATTCGCCACAGATTACCACTCAATCATTGCACACCTCACAAACTGTATACGCTGTCGTCCTTATACATTGCCGACATCGATTTTTCTCTCTCGTTCACCTTCACACCTTCCAATGACAGTTTTGTAATTATGTTCTCATGCTAATTACCGCCGCAACATGTCCATCATCAGTGTCACAAGACCAATTTGAAAACAAACCATACACACCGCCAGCAGAGGAGGAGTGTTGCACAAGGCCCACTACCACCACCACCACCACCGATCACACATGCACATCGTTTATGACGGCCAAAAATGTGCACATGAGACGCCGCAGCCGCCGCAAAATTTTACCAGAACAAAAGTAATTTTAATTGCAGTGCATGTCGGAACTAAGCCGTTATAAACTATATCGAAAGATCGAGGCAGACAATGGCGGCGCAAATTCTTATTTCAGAAACTACCCTCAGCCAAGAAATTCTAAACCGTTTCGGTTGCACACCTCTGCGGTATTTAGTTCGCTTTGGGGTTTTGCAATTAATTTTGTTCTTTCGGTTTGACAGGCGGTTAGGGGGGGGGAGGAGGGGCTACACTTCATTAGCTGGCTTAATTTATTAATTATCGGGCAATTTTAAGTTCCATTCAGTAAATTAGCGCGCGCCGCCATCGCCTGACACTTTGTCGCATCATTTGTCACTTTTCGAGTTGCTCGCAGGCGCTAAGAGTTGAAAAATTGCGCGCTGTGCGACTGCACTATGCGCGGCAGCGGTGGTATTAAGCTGTCACCGAGGAGTCCAATTATTTCGACAGCCGGACGCGCGGCGGCGTCGCACAGAGGGATGTGGACGTGTTGTCTGAAGTGTTTGAAGAATTTTGATTGAATACGAGTGTATTATATGCGGACAAGGCCGCAGCGACAGAATGCTGGGTTCTGTTGTTGGCTAGATCGGTGCCAGGATTAAGGTGGACAGTTGAACACCAATTGGAAATTCCTCTCTACGAAAGTATGTACGGGGATTTGGCACAAATAACGGACATTTTTGGGTCGATATTTAATGAGAATCTGATCTGTATTTCGTCGACAAAATGGGCAAGGCGAGTGCTTGCGCAATTTCGGGAGGGACGCAATGATAGAGGATGAGGGGGTTTTTGTTTGAAGCGCAGGTTGCGATCTAAGCGATCATGTTTTAATATTCTAAATTAAAAAAATATTTTGAGATCTTTTGGGCAAACAAAAGCTTTGCTTGGTGTAAACGTACAATAGGACTCGAAGCTTTTGGCTGCGTCTTTCTTCGTTGCCACACTGATCCGTTTTATTTCGGCTAGAGTCTTCAGGGCACAAAAACCTTTCAAAAGGAAATTTTTCTTTCAAAGTCATCAAATTGGACTTGCACAGGTCGGGGGAGTACTGCTCTTAAGAGCCTATAGAGTCTTTGAGAGATAAATCGACTTAACCCTCTATTGGAATGCAGACCAAGTGCTACCCGAGCTGTAAAACTGAGTTCTTTCCTCACTTTTACGCGGACCTATACCGCATTTTTTTTAACGTATTTAATTTGTTTTCAATTTGTTTCTATTTATTTTATTTAATTTTGTTTTATTTTTGAAGTGATAACTTCTTTAGGCGCGTTGGGGCACTTTTGATATGGGATAAAACCATTGAACTCGCGACACCAATGTTGTGTAACCAATGTTGCCGACACCAGTGTTCGTGAAGACTCTTGAGGCGCGTTGGGCCATTGTATATAAACATTTGTTGGGAAAAACAATTCTCTTAAGTTGTCAGATCAGCGGCATCGTTGCCAGCCTTTTTTAACGAAAAACTGCTAAACTTGAAAAAGATGCCTTTTTCAATAAAAGAATGCCTAAAATATCTTTTTTTTTCTGTAAAGTGAAATAGAACCTAAATCAAAAATTTAAACACACTCATAGAAAAAATAAACAAAAACTAATTTTATTAATGCCCATATTATCGTTAGCGAGTCGAACAAAAAAAAAAGCGAATGTGACTTATTTGTATTATGGTTAGCGAATTGAACAAAATTCATTCGCCTGAACTGTCAAACCGCTGGCGAATTTAAAGTCGCCTTATTGCGGTTTGCGAATTTATGAAATATCATTCGCCTAAAACTTAAAATTTTGGCGAACAAAACTATTGGGTGAAACCTGAGGCGAATGTAACTTATGAATGAAAATTCAAGAAAAACGTATAAAACCCATTCAATTCATATTTCTACATACATATGAAACAAAACCCAGCTATAGCCAAAGGGTACAATTGGAGCTTCAAAAAAATCCAATAAAGAATATTTTATATTTAAGGCACACAAATTTTTCATTTTGAATTCCTCCTTGTTGACATAAATGTTCGAATTGTTGTTTTGGTGCTGTCATTTTCGTTTTTATTATATAGGTAGCCTTTGATTTCTAGGCGAATGAATTAATTCGCCGACAATAATCGTACAAGGCGAATGTTTCGACAACTGACTCGATTTACGCGAATAATTCGACTCGCTAACGATAATAGGCCTATTAAACAACAAACAGTTTTAAAATTTGTTTCCAATTTCATTCATCAATCCAGCTTCCACTTCAAGTAAGTTGAATGAAATTGGAAACAAATTTGAAAGCTGTTTTTTGCATAAAAAAAATTGTTTTTGTTTATTTTTTCTATATTTTTGTTTAATTTTTGATTTAGGTACTGTTCCACTTAAAAAAAAATAAAAAATTTAGGAATTCCTTTTGAAAAAGGCATCTTTTTTTCAAGTTGGCAACGATGACGCCATCTCAGACAACTTAAGAGATTTGTTTTGCCCAACTGCCAACTAATGTTTATATACAATGGCAAAACGCGCCTTAAGAGAATTTACCTACAAGTGTGTGTGTGATACCAGTGTTCGCGTTGCCATTTGCCAACCACTTTTGACGACTCAGTATGTATGTAAATGTGGGGAAGTGTGTTTGCCTTTGCCATGCTGAAGTAATTTCAGACAGAATTTTATTTCTAAAATTTGCGGGGCAATCGGGTGTGCGTTTCATAAGTTTCACTGGTATTCATTTTAAAGTATACCAATTAATTGCATGCTTTGTAAATTTACGTTTTAAGCAATAGATTGCAATTTTTGTGTTTAAAATAGTCCATCCATCCATCCACTCTATTATTATTTCTGTTTCTGTAGTAGTATATTTACCTCTTGCTGTTCACACACTCAACCAAATTTCAACTACGCAGTTGTGTACAACAGCTTTACTACATCTCACCGATTCCCCCCGCAATTTTTTTTTAATTTAAGCTCCTCCCTCCCGCTCTCAATTTTACTGTCTGTGAATACGTGTGAATTCAGCAGTGTTCCTACATCGTTGTATCTCAACCTTTTTGAGGTAATTTAATATTTTCGAAAAACTTTTTGTGCGTAAAAGAAAAAAAAAACCTCAAAATTGTGGGCCACATTTGACCATGAATATTAACGCACTAAATTCACATAAAAAGAAGATTTGCCTGTAGCAACAATTTCTAGTACCAAAAAATAATCATTAAAGTGTTAGCAAACTGCGATTTTTATACTGAAGATTAATTAAGTGTGATTTCTGTCCGAACAATACAAATTTTACTTTTATTTAATTTAAATTTAGTGAAAAAGGAAAATGAACACACTTCGTGAGAAAAATAAAGAGAGACGTCTAAGAACACTGACTGATAGTTTGTGTGTTTGGTGATTTCTGTCTGCTGATGGATGCGTTCTGAGAGTTCAAATTCGTTGTTTTATTTCACAACGAATACATGTTCATATTCTACAAATTGCATAATAACGAATGTAATCAATATAAATAATAATAAAGGAAAAAATTCATTCGCTCAAATAAAATGTTTTTGTTCCTATAATTATTATTGAGTCTGTTTTCGTTTGTTGTTTTTGGCGAAAAATTACTTTTAAATTTAATAGTTAGTTTATGGAAGAGAGTTACAGTCATAGGAATCTAAGAAGGAATTTTCAAAATTTTGTGGGGAAATCGGATAGTAAGAAGCGCTGTTATGTTATTTCAAAACAGTTTTGTTGACAGTTGTCCTAATATTGAAAATTTTAGACCCGATTGATATAAATATTTTTATGAGTTACTCGAAATACTAATTCTACGCAGATAAAGTCGCGGGTATTAGCTAGTATGCTTTATTTTTCATGTAGGTATACAATAGCGCATTAAACGAAAATGAAAATTGTAGGTAGTACCTATGGTTTTTGTAGTAGTAGTTTATAGTAATGAACTAGAAAACACTTCATTTAAAAGTATTTCCTGCACAACAAAATATTGCCTGACGATTCAAAAAATACACGTAGAGTTGTTCAAGTTTTCACTTCTGTCGGCACTCCCGGAGTGCACTGTTTTTTTTTTTCAATTTATTTTATTTGTTTTTATAAATTTTTGTAGTCTTGGCAACACACACCCAAACGGAAAACCCCACCACTGGCTTGGGTCTACAAGAAATGCAAGAAAGAATGCGTATTTACATTCGCTATATAATTCACACTCGCCTTTTCCATTAGAAAATTCCACCGCAACTGAATGTGGTTGTAATTCCGGGTTGCTCATATTGATTGCGGTCAATTCTTTGACCCAAGAGCCAAGATTTACCTTCTCGAAACCACGAACTCGTGCCAAAACCGTCCCTAACCTTATATCACCACCGCCGGTCATTGTCTCTGTCACAATTTAAAGAAATATGTAAGAAACAAATATGGCAACTGCCTGTCTGTACATATAATAGAACCCACTGGTTCAGATGGACAAGACGCTTATTTTTGAAACAAATTCGCCGTCTTACAAACCACGCTCGAACCTTCTTCTTTGTCAATAGAGAAAGTGGCTTAAATTGTCCTCAGTCGGCTTCGGCTTACACCAGATAGCTGCCAATTTTGTAACAAAACGTGGCGATTCCCATTTTGTTGGCGTCAATGTCACTTGAAAAAAAATGCTTCGCTGGCGAGTTCTTCTAAGAATCCCCGGCGATACATGTTTCCTTATTCCGTAACCTTTTCGTCGAAACGATAGACCTCCAAGACTAGCAACTAAGTACAAAAACTACGAATTTGAGAGCTCAATTCATTTCCTTTCACAAATGACGATAGTAAAATAAATTAAGCAGAATACAACTTAACTTGGTTTTCAAAATTTCAAGAACGAAATCGTTCTGCTCTGGATTTGATCTCGCAGGGAGTGTGATGATTTTTGGCAGTTTCCTGTTTGTTTGAAATGCTTCTCAAGGCTTCGAGAACTGTCTTTTAATGCCACGCCCACTTTTTGGGGGCGTTTTTGAGCTCTAATAGTTCTCAAATAGTTTCCAACTAATAAAAAAAAATGGAGTCATCACTTTCTTGAATATTTAAAGCTTCCTGCTTCATCCAGAAGCTGTGCTACGGTCCAAAATAGAATAGAGAGTCTTTGTCGTACTGAGAACGGCGTCATTTTAAAGCCGAATTTTATGATTGATGAACCAAATGGAAGGTGAATCTTGGTAGAAGGGAAGAATGTAATTGTTGCTTAAAAAAAAAAATTTAAATAAGCAAAACAAAGAATGAACGAAAAACGTTGCATATAAGTAGGGTACATGGTTTTTTGTCGAAGGCAAAGAACTGTGAGAGTTTTGGATCGAAACGAGAGGGAGCTAAGCGGGCTGTACGGATTTTTGTCGAAGGCAAAGAACTGTCTGCCTTTGGAGAGTGTTGGATCGAAACCAGAGGGAGCTAAGCGGGCAGTTAGGATTTTTGTCGAAGGCAAAGAAGTGTGAGAGTTTTGGGTCGAAACGAGAGGGAGCTAAGCGGGCGGTACGGATTTTTGTCGCAGGCAAAGAACTGTCTGCCTTTGGAGAGTGTTGGATCGAAACGAGAGGGAGCTAAGCGGGCTGTACGGATTTTTGTCGAAGGCAAAGAACTCTAGAGTCGTTGGGGCGCGTTGGATCGAAAAAATGAAAGAAAAGTAGGCGATTTTCATGGGTGCCTCAGCGAGGTCTTCAAAACACAACGCAGAGCGGACTTTCGGTCCAGTAAATAGAGCCACCTCAACCTCCTACAGCTACAAGCTGTCCAAAGACACAACCGATCTTCCCATAACAAATACTGGCAGCTGAAGGCCCTCATCGATCGTTGAATTGTACTCGACGTTTGGCGCGATAGACTCTCCGAACAACAAACAAACTGTCTTCCATCGATGGCGCTATCCATCCATCCGCTCTTTAGATTGCGCAGCCCTATCCACCGCCAGCTAAACCAAACTCTGTCAGTTGCCCAGAACGTATCCCTCGCCATTTCCAACTCACGCACACATTCCAATTGGGTCCGCTGCTGACGTGCTAAGCAATTAATTACCTTTCGCTCGCGCTCGCCGACCTTGCTGCTGGAATTTACTACGGCCAACTTTGCATCAGCCACCTTGCGAGCTGATCAGCGACGGCACAGACTAATTAATAGTATCTCACATTTCGACATGTATCCAAGCGATGGCCACCTGTCCCTCTATCGATGCTGATACTACACCTCTCGTTTGCACTCCCATTCACTCACAATTTTGAGGTGTGATTCGGATTCGGCCACCTTGCGTGTCCGTCCGTTTGCCGATTTATTGTTCAACGGATAAGGAATGCTTTCCGTCTGTTTCTGAAGTTTCGTGGGGAATTCAATTAGGAGAACCCGCATCATAAAAGGATGGAAGTTCCTTGGCTCTGGCGCGATTTGTATGTTTACCCTAACCCATTTGGGATTTCTTATTCTCCATCTCGAAACGATGGAGGAATTATGATGAAAATCTCCAGATCGACGAGTTTACATATTTACATTCGTTTTGCAACAGGTTTACATTCCATTTGACTCGCCTCGCACTTGGAATATTCTGTGTCTCGTGAGCAAGTCAGGCCGCACATCCGGGAATCGAGAGAAGAAAAATGAGATCCGGGGGAGAAAAAAAGCAGGAAACCCAAAAGGAAATGGAAAATACGGTTTTTTTCTCCTTTTTTCTTGGCAATTTACTTTGCTTGGCGGCGGAAGAAGGCGGGCTTGATTGACTGTTTAGGGGTTTGCTGGAGTTTCCACTGAATTTTCTTATACAAATTTGTTGATAATGGTTTTCGTATATTGTGCACGGGGGTTTGTACTGTATATGCCTGCGGATCACGTTCGTTTAACTTCCTTTGCGGGCCGCAAATCAGCCCCACGCGGAACATTTATTTCAGAGAATCGATTCTGATGGAGGAGGGTGAGTGTTTTTGATACGAAGCATTGTGAGCCATAATTCCGCTGATATGTTGTGTTGGAGTGGGAGAAGGTGATGGGTATCCGAAAATATTCGAGGGAAGATTCCTTGATTTTGTCGAAAACATACTTCTTTGGGTATGAGCGGCTTTAGCACGCAATTTAATTCGCAAGGAAGAAAAGACTTGTAACTCTTATATTTCTGGATGCAATGTTGTGAAGACACAAGTTGGAGGAACATCTTTTGATGGTCACTTTCGGGAAATTAGATAGAAACTAGCTTGATGCATATGAGAGCTTGAAAAGCAGTTCGTTTAAGGTCGACGACTTGCCCCACTTAGTCCTGGGAATGGCGATGGGCCCGCTAAGGTTCCAGGTCTTTTCTGACGATCTCACAGATCCATTCACAACCCCTCTTTCCATCTCTAGCATTTAATTATTGAAAAAACACAACTTCGGTGACGACGAACGTAAGCGATGAGTCAAATTGGCTGCCAGTTCCTTCCAAAAATGTTATTTGCAACTTCTAAGACCTTTGGGCTCTTAGTTAAGGCTTTCTTAGTATAGCAACGGATAGAGGTTCGAATAAAATAAAACAAGCTGTGTGTGAAAATTCCCTTTTTATTTGAAAGGCTTTAGTTTGCCAAATGTCCGTCGTGGCTTCTTAAGGTGACACGGATTGGATTACTCCGACGAAACGTACAAGCGACAGATCGCGATCAAGCGAACAAAAACGGAAAACAAGAGGTTTGTAGGGCAGCTTCGGCAAAATTAATCATTCGACTGAATTTAAAACTCCGATGAAACGCAAAAGCGACAGATCGCGATCAAGCGAAAAAAGACACGGGAAACGAGTCAGCTCGGCCAGAATAAATGACTCTCTGGGCAGTAACTCCAAACTTCGATGAAACGTACAAGCGACAGATCGCGATCAAGCGAAAAAAGACACGGGAAACGAGATCTTTTGGCGTTGGGTAGTAAGAATTCCAAACTCCGGTGGAGCAAAAAAGGGACAAAAAACGAGAGATTAGTGAGGCAGAGATCCAGTAAAATTAATGACTAGTTGGGCAGTAATTCTTTGCTTGCTTTGCTTTGCGATAGATCGTAGGACAGTAGTTCGAAACTTTTATGAAGCGAAAAAGTGACAGGAACCTGAAGTTCTAAACTCCAATGAAACGAGAAACCGACAGCCTTTTGGGTTGTAGTCCCGAGCTCCAGCGACATGAAACTGAAGGATGGAAAAGCACCTCGAGGCAGTAATTCCAAACTCGAATAAACCGAACAAGCTCCGATAGAATAAGAGACAAATGAAGAGAAGACAGACTCGGCGAAAGAAACAAGAGTGGTGGGGCACTAACTCGGACGGCAAAAAAACATCAGTTTCACTAACTTTTTGCAGAAAATTGCGTACAAAAACTGCACAATTTGGGCTAAGAACTCAGTTTGAATAAATTTTCAATATTTCCCAACGTTGTTTAAGCGTAAAGCGACTCATTTCGTTTCGCGGAGGTATTATACTGACTTTCTGTCAAGATTTCGAGTGGGAAACAGCTGTCAGTGTCAAAATAACCTGCGATTTTAAAAGAATCCACTAGATGGCCCAACTTTAATACTTTCACAGAACGTCGCCGATCTGGTGTTCCCTTGACGAATCTGCAGTAAAATGGGCAAAATGTTTGCACGGACAACCACACTTTCTGACACGACTTAGACATGCTGCTTGATCGCGCAACTTGGCGATGTTCACTTGGCATCAGTGACTGAATAAATTTTGGTCTGAGTGGACAGGAGATACAACGACGAAGTGTACGGGCTGTGCAAAACTGGTGACAGCAGTCTAGAGATCGTCCTGGCTGGAGACGCTTGTTGGTCGAGGCCAACTCGAATAACATCCAAAACCTGCTGCCCAATTGACAGACTCTCTGGCTCAGTGGTTAGTTTGCTGGACTGCTGAGCGAGGGGTAACAGGCTTTATTCCGCGGCAGTAAAAATTACATCTTGAGGTTTGTTCTCGCTAACGCCTGACAAGCGTATGAGAGTGTTATGCTCCCAAAAATAAACACTCACATAAAGCTAGTCCTAGTGGCAGCCCCTTCGCACCTGTTGCGCGAGGTATTTATTTATTTTAAGACCCATAAGTCAGATGTTTGACAATGCCTCCCGATAGCAAACTTCCTTCTGCAAAACCGACTCGATTGCTTTCTGTTGAAACAACAGCAAGTTCGACTCGCTATCATATCTAGCCGATCTTGCGATGTCAACATATGCACAGCCCTAGTTTACTTCTCTCAATTTGCATACGGAGTACCCAACCAGACATAAAACCCCCCTCCATCGGGATACGATAGACTCTCGGTCGTACATAATTAATCACGGCAAATGTATCGTTATCTCGAAAACGCAAATCTACCGGCACCGTTTCGTCATTATCTAATTTCTCAATTAAAGTTGCTAATGCAAAATTACATAACTGAGATAGATTTTCATCTCTCGTCCATATAGGCAGCGCCACCAGCAGCAGCATCGCTCTCCTTCCGAGTCCAACACACAATGGCATTCGTTTTCTCCTCTGCTCAAATTCACGATCTAATTCCGTCATAAATTCGCACGAATGGCACCATTATCTTGGTGGTATCTCCATCTTCAAACCTCATTTATTCAGAGAGAGAGAGAATGGAATACTGTTTTCTGTTTGTTGTCTTTCGTTTATTTGCTGTTCTTTGTTCCTCCTCTCCCTTGGAGCGTGGCGGCGACACGTCCAAACCCAAATCCAAATGATGGCTGATGGCTTTTCCGTAGTAAGCTAGAACATAAAATATACCGTTCCCTGCCAAAAAACAATTTACATTCTATTGTTGTATATCGACGATGCATCCGCGTTTTGCTTACATTTTTTTCCCCTTCGGCGTCGGCCATCATCCCCAAATCGCCTGTCGTTGAACTCGCGTCGAGCGCGTATATATATTCTTGGCAATTGAATTTACCACAATTAAATTTGGCATTAGGCGGACTCGGAGTTGGAGTCAGTTTGCGTCTGTCACCCGCCGCTCCCGCTGCAGACGGATAACAAAAAACGGGAGCGAAACGGACTACTTTTAGCTAGATCTGCGAAGAAATTTCTCTATCTGTGCGTATGTGCTGTTTAGATGCGGGATTCGGTTTAGGGATTGATGCAATGGCTGGGCTGGCAAAACATGCGGCGCGTTCTGTCTGCCTGCGTGTGTGTCTCTGCTGCCATTTGTTTGTTGCAACTGTGTGCTCGTACATGGGGCTGTTTGTTTGCCTTTGGAACGCCGCAAATACTCGTAATTAGCGATTTAATTTGGCTTGTGGGCTATTTTCTTGCTGGCGGGGTATCGTTGTTGTGTCTTGTATTTATGAACGAATTAGTTGGAAACGATGATAGTGAGATAAGCAATTACTCATTGAACAAGCTGGGTTGGGACACAAGCGCTCATGGTCGAGATTAATGTTGTAAATCTCTTGTGTTTGACTGCGACAACAACAGCGAGACTGAATCAGTCTTTCAAATAACAGAGAATGAATCAGTAGCTCACAATTTACACAAGTATACGCATATCAAAAGGGGAGGGGGAAGTCGACAGTTCAGACGAATGGAGGGGGGTTCGTGTCGCCTTGAGAAACCCAGGTATTCCCGCCTTTTCATTTACCGAAAAAAGTTTAAGCCTCTATCGGAAATGAGTCTCGAAAGACTTACAGCAACACGAACCCTCTTAAGACAAACACCGGTCCCCAGAAAGATGACGTCTTGCAGTTCACCTGCACACTTAAACCAGCACCGTCGTCAACAAAAATTAAGCCGCCACCTTAGGTAAGTCACCGTTTTGTAAATATTTGTGCGGACCAGTCAGCAAAAGGTTGACGGAAACGACATACGCAACTTGGTATGACTAATGTCGCGGCGTTCTATTTAAACGATGACAGGATGAACTTGTGGTCTTTCTAGGCAGCTTTCTAAAGCAGAGCGGTCTTAAATCTTTAGCTGAATGGGTCCTTGTGAATGTAGTGTTTTTTAATACAGCAGCTTAATTAAAAGGGACAAGTGCACGATTCTAGAAAATTAACAGAGAGAATGGAATGTGTTGGACTTGGATACCTTTTTTTTACAGAAATATATCTAAAGGTGATTTATGGTCCCGTCTGCATAGACGGTGAATGGAGGAGGAGATTTAACGACGAATTGTACGGGCTGTACAGCGACATCGACCTAGTCAGAAGAATTAAAGTCCAACGACTGAGGTGGCTGGGTCATGTTGAAAGAATGGACACAAATGCTCCGGCCCGGAAAATCTTCGAATCTACGTCGGAGGGACGGCGCAGTAGAAGAAGACCGCGACTCAGGTGGAAGGGGACCTCAACCAACTTAGCGTGCGAAACTGGAGACAGCTGGCTAAAGATCGTGTTGGCTGGAGACGCTTGTTGGTTGAGGCCCATGTCCACCCCGGACTGTAGTAAATAAGTAAGTATATCTAAAGGTACCTATGGTGGCTTTGGAGCCTTAAGCAAAAGTCGGGGACATGCTTTTTTCTGCGCTCTACTGCTTTCATTATGAACTCAAAAGCCCCAAATGATTTTGAGTAGATTGAGGGTCGAATTGGTCATCAAACAGCCTACGGAGATGATGCAAATGTAGCGCCACTTTAACTGAATATTTAAGGAAGATGAATTTCATTTCGAGCTTTCGTTAGTGCTTTCGTTTTTTTTTTATCCAAAAACTGACATCCACAACTCTGTGGGTCGTCGCAACTCATCCAAAGCCACTTCGTACCTATAAAACTCACCTATGAGGCAGCTGAACATTTTGGACCACGCGTCCACTGAGTTACTTTTGGTGGTGCTTACAGTAGCGAACAAACTTATCCGTTGACCAATTAAGATATCCAGCCAAAAACAAGATGGTTGTGGATGAAATGTCCTCAAGGTAAGTTGACATGTAGTACAGTTGCCTGGTTGATGAGTAGAATGAGCAAAAAATGGCCGTGGATGAGTTGTATGGGAAGGTGATCTATACCCGGCTCATTTCTTTCGATATTACCTGGTATTTTCCAGGCGATTCGCATTTCGTTCGCCGGCGAGTTCATCCGCAATTCGCATAATGTAAATTGATTGACTTTTCTGCGAATTTTGATGGAAGAATCGCCGGCGATTCGGCAAAATCCACGGGAGAAAACAAAATGCGAAGCGATATGTGAATTTCACAGACAATTCGCATATCATTCACCGGCGAGTTCATCCACAAATCGCAAATGTAAATTGATGGACTTTGCTGCGAATTTTGATGGAAGAATCGCCGGCGATTCGCCAAAATCCATGCGAGAGAACGAAATGCGAAGCGATATGTGAATTTCACAGACAATTCGCATATCATTCGCCGGCGAGTTCATCCGCAAATCGCAAATGTAAATTGATGGACTTTGCTGCGAATTTTGATGGAAGAATCGCCGGCGATTCGCCAAAATTCACGCGAGAGAACAAAATGGGAAGCGATATGTGAATTTCACAGACAATTCGCATTTCATTCGCCGGCGAGTACATCCACAAATCGCAAATGTAAATTGATGGACTTTGCTGCGAATTTTGATGGAAGAATCGCCGGCGATTCGCCAAAATCCACGCGAGAGAACAAAATGGGAAGCGATATGTGAATTTCACAGACAATTCGCATTTCATTCGCCGGCGAGTACATCCACAAATCGCAAATGTAAATTGATGGACTTTGTTCAAAATTTGATGGAAGAATCGCCGGCGATTCGCCAAAATCCACGCGAGAGAACAAAATGCAAATGTAAACCATGGAAATCAATGATCCATATGGATCATGTGGACAAAATAAAACCCTCCTATTATTGCTGGCCAATCTGTGGATTCCCATTTTCTAGAAAAAGGTTCTTTTGAAGTTTCTTTTGTTGCAATTGCGCGCATTAAATTTTGGTCTGGCTTCGACTTTTCAAATTACGACCCAAAAGGAACACCACTCAAATAGGACCGCAGTGGAAAAATATGGCGCCACGAAGAAAGAACTGGCACTGCCCCCAACACATCTAAGACAATCACATTTGGACCTAAGTAAACGGTGCCGCCCCTTCAAGCGGTCACCCTACTTCTTTCACCACTCGTCAAAGCTGACCTGCGTCATCCGAACTCTCGTCTTTTTGGCACAAAATCTGGTAACCCACATACCAGACACCACACGCATATATACCCTCAATAAAGAGCCACCGCTTGCCCCTGTGAAAAAGATGCTTCTTTTCCATTCCCAACTCACCTTCCAATTCACTTGGCGCAACCACAACGCGCGCCTGACATTTCCCTCCACATTCTTTTTTAATTACTCTCGGTTTTGTTTTCCATACCTTTCGTCAAATCTATGACATAAAACAATTCGTAACGTATTTCCTGCCTCGCATAGAAACAAACCGTACGAAGATGAGTTAGCACCTCGCATTAAAAATATACTTAAAAAAAGAAAAATTGATGTGCTCTTGTTTTGCGTCTAATTACTTTCTTAATAGTTTTCTTTTGCCTGCTACACACGTGCTGCTTGCTCCAAAAAATACAAGAAAATAAAATACATTTGAAAAAATATACCTGAGAATCGTGTGACGTATGTAGAACACGCCGACTGAGTACGAGCAGTGGCATAATGCGGTTAAAATGGCAGCACAACTCTAAGCTATCCACGAAGTGCCACTGCGGTTATGTGATTGGATTTTCTACTCAAGGGGTTGGCAGATGAACGGAGTCATCCCTTTCGTGGATGGAATGGAATATTTTTTTAATTAGCTAAAATCAAAGCTGTGTCGAACTGAATGAAGTTCGGGCATGGCAGTGGGGGTAGCTCAAGGCCGCAGTGGTGTTTTTTTTTTTTTTTGCGTCTATTGATAAAATTGGTTGAGCAGAGGGTGGGGGTATATTTTCCCTACGAGTTGTAACAGAGCGCCACGGCCACGGCCACTTTGTTTGACGTACTTTCCAAGAAGCTTATCGAAGACTGGTGTTTTCGGGGAATCGATAAGTTGTGATAGTATGGCGCGTCATTTTCGTCAGGCACTCGATAGAAATGAAATAAGTACGTAGGTATACCTGAGAGTTGCGACATTTGTTTCATTACTTGGAGCACTCTGGAACTACAAGTTGACCGTTCAAATGCGACTCGCCAATAACAAGTTCAAGTCCCCACTTTAAATTTGTGGGAGCTCACAATTTCGAGAACTTTTTTTGATTTAAAATCGAAACGAGAAGTGGATACCCGTGGGACCTTTATAGGTTAGCTAGGCGAAACTAATGTTAAACTGCAGATGGACCAATTTGATTTTAAACATTTCCACAAGTGTTAAACTGTCGATGGTAATTTAAGCTACCGATTGGAAAAATTTAAGGAACGGAGAAGTCAAAAATTGTACTCATCGAACGTTGGCAAGAAATGCGTACAAAGTGGCGGCGCGTTATATCCCTTCCGGCGACAATTGCCAGTAAGTGAAAAAAGGTCTTTGATTTTCTTTATATTTAGACTTTCGATGTTGGGAATATTTTTTGAGTTGCAACACGAAATTGTATCCCCTGACCTTTTTTATATCGGGTTTTCTTGTCTACTGTCAGAAGAAGGACCAGCTGCGATCTGACAGACAACTCATCCATTACAGTCCGGGGTGGGCCATCCACAACTCATCCACTGACGTTCTTTTCAATAATCCAGCAACAAACAAAATAGTTGTGGATGAAATGGCCTCGTAGATGAGTTGTCTGGGCATGAAATAGCCGTAGATGATATGTACAGAAAGTTGATCTATACCCGACTCATTCCTTTAGCTACTACCTTTGGTTTTTTTTTCAGCAAACCAGGCGATTCGCATTTCGTTCGCCGGCGAGTTCATCCGGGAATCATAGGCGCATATCGTTGGAAATGGCTGAATTTTGGTGGCAGAATTTGTAGACATGTCTACTTCAAATCTAAAAATAGATTTTTCGAATCAAAAAATGAAGAAATGTAATTTTTGCCGAAGCCAAAGGAGTGTGCTTTCAAGAGAGTAACTACTGGACTAGTTTGCAAACATATTCCCCGCTAAATTTGTTGGTTAGAAACCTCTGGTCTCGAGTGATACACTTGATCTCTCTGTGCGTGTTTGGGATGTTTTTACTACGCGGTAATACCAAGCTTCAATTGTGGGGTCTGACTTTGGTCAATCATTCTACAGGGTGGGCCAAAAGAAGTCATCCAATGTTGTTTGGCTCTAATTTTTTTTCTAAATGAAAAACCTCGATTCTGTTTTTTGATTATGTTTATTTGAACCTTTAGAATTTTTTGGTCAAGTCGAGAAAATGATATCGGCCAAATGGGCGCCGTCACAATTGATTGTTATACGGGTCTGTATAACCAGACAGAAGTAGATTGTCGAAATGATACACCTCAAAGACCAGCAACTAAGTGCAAAAATTACGACTTTGCGGGCTTAATCCAGTTCATTTTCTACAAATGTATTGAAAGCTGACAATATTCAAAAGAAAAAACTGCCAGAATATAACAAACTAAGTCAAGTACGAAAACGATATTGCTCCGACGGTTATTGTTATGCGGAATCTGCCTCCAGGTTAGCACTGTTTTTGGGTGAAAATTGAGCAATTGGGTTGACTGATTTTTGACGAACTTGCGGGACCTTTTTCTGTACATTTTCTCGGCGTTTTTTTAATAAAAAGTCAGACAGAATATATGAAAAATCTTCTAAGGGCCCGCTTCCGCTTTTAAACAGTTTTTGACAGCCTATTTCTCAAAACAAAGTGAACAAAGCTTTGGGTACTGAATTTCAGACACCTCCCGTAGAAATGTGCACATAAAATGTAATTTACTGCCTCAAAAATTGGGTCCGACTTGGGAACAAATTTGCCGAACAGAGCCGTCATCAACGTAACCTACGTTATCTGCTAAGACCGTAGGTATACCCACCCATTAAATAGGAGAAAAACACACGGAATACATTTTTTTTTTTACAAACCTCCAATTCCATTTCCCACCGTTCAAGTTCCAACGAATGTGCGGACAATGTATACCTACATAACAGACGGAGAGCTATCCACCCCGAGTATAATATTTAACGATAACTTTGCTGTAATTACCGTGACAAGTTCGCAGTGCAATTCTCTTATCACCTGACGCTAATCAAATATACTTACAACGCTGTGAATGAAATAAATAAGTTAAAAATGAATTATTCACACAGCACGTACACAGACAAATTGACATTGATAATTGGGTAAATAAAAAAAATCCAGAAAAAATATCTAGGTGAGAGAAGACAACGCGATGAGACTGATACTGTTGTTTGACTTAGATAGGCATAGTACAGTGTGGTGTGCAAGTCGCTGTACTTGGTCTGTTTTTATTCAGCTGACCTTGGTGCAGGCGGGGATGGCTGATAAGGGTTTGTGTACACCTCATTAGTTAAGGAGGATTTCTTTTTTTTTTTCACAAAGAAACTGGCTTCATTTCATTAAAAAATGTTGAACTGTCAAAGTATTCGCAAAAATTGACGACGCAGAAATTTGTGTCATTTTTAAGGTTTTTCTTTATAAATTGCAAACAGGCAGGAACGTTCAGACAAACAAAATTTGGTACCTTGGACCAACAGTTTGGACGATCAAGTATCTAGTTTAGCAAGTCTGACAGCTGTCTGACTAGATGCATCTCGGTTTTGATTGTCTGAAATCGGTCATATGAGCAGCTGTTTCAGTTGACGTTTATGGAGGGGTAGTTGACGAATCTAGTCAAGAAATTCGTGACTGAGTACTGTGTTGACAGTCCGCATAAGTTGACGTAGAAAAAGTGACGTTCCCGGCCAACCTAGTTTTTACATTCAGGTTACATCCTAATCCAGACCAAACTTTCGACTTAAGATAAATAGATTCTAGATAGAACGTGCCAAACAATTCGAATATACAAGAACAATCCCCTAGATCAATTGACGTGTCAATCAAGTGGAAACAAATTATCCAGCAACCCAGTCTTCATAAAAATCCAGTCCAGAGACGTATTGCTTACTTTTTGACATCTAAGACGACATACGAGTAGTGAAACGGTTACCGAGTGAGTAATGCATGTCTGTACCTGCACGAGTCTGAAATACGAAACCATCTTAATGCAGTCTGTGCGGTGGTCATCTGATCCGTTTTATGGGCGCTTAGATGCACGTGAGCCCATGCCACCGCACAGCCAACGACAGGGAACAAAGAATGCAACTTAGATAAGCGGACAGTGTTAATTGTGACACAAGTTGTCACCGTTGATTTCGTGGGAAAATGGGCAGGTAAGGTGGGTTTTCTTTTACTTCGGAAATTTACTTGCGAATTGTGTGCAGACATTTGGGCTTCGAAGAGAGATGGTTGAGGCCCAGAAAATTGGACTGTCAGTTTGACTCATAAATGCATAGTGCTGAAGAGGGAGATGGTTGAGGCCCACCACGGAATGTAGACCCAGCTCGGTAAGCAAGTAAAGAGAGGTGAACTGTCGTTTGGAGGCTGCAACCCCATCCAAAACAGAGTAAAAATCCCGTCCCAGTCTGTACAAATAAGTTTTTGAGGTGATACCTCACGTCGCGGTGGACTGTCAGGAAGACAGAAAGCCCACAAGCTTGATGACACTTTTCTAAACATGCTAACACTAGGTTGTTGTAAAAATTTAGGCTGGATAAATCAAGGCTCAAGGGTCCAGCGCTGGTGTTTTTTAATGGAAATCGACAACACTAGGCTTCCACACTCGTTAGGAAAGCAAGACTGCCTCGGTCTTTTAACCAAAGATGATTGCTGACGAAAATATTTTTAAAAAGAGGTGGTTGGGCTGGACTATGCACTTAAAGGCTTTTCAAGCCCAGTAAAAAAATAAAATAGCTGGCGCAACAGGTCCGTATGGACCCTAGTCCTAGATTTTCACACCTTCAATCCTGTAGGCTGTTAAAAAATACCTGGGAAAGGCAGGAACTCTTTGATTTCAGTGTTTAGGTCTTTGAATTCAGTCTTTGAATCAACCTGGGACCCTGATTCAAGCCGGTATTTCGGAATATTCGATGTTGGATCTCATTTTATCCATTGCTGGATCGAAGCTTCGAAGCCTGTATTTCCAATAAGCCGTCACAAATCTACTCTCAACTTATAGGGGGTAGAAGTAGAAAGTCTTTCAAAGGTTTCATTGTGAACTACTTGGTTGGCTCGAACTTTATAAGTGACACCAAATAAGTTCTAAGCTCTGATGTCTCTTCAAACCCTGACTCCAGCCTCTGCAGCCTCTACAAAAACTTCAGCACTTAAACGCGTTTGCTATACGAATTACAGCCAACATGATCCGCTTGGCTCGTGTCGTAAAACAAGAAAGTGCGCAAATATTTGTTTGACCCCTAAAAAGTTTGACGTCAAAGAAGCTTATTGGTTCAGATTTTTGCACGCCGAGAGTTAGAGAGGGCGCTCTTGAGCAGCCTCTGAAAATGATTAGGAGGTTCTACGTCACTGAAGAACTACGCACGAGGAAGTC
Source organism: Cheilosia impressa (assembly GCA_948293265.1). Taxonomy (NCBI): domain Eukaryota; kingdom Metazoa; phylum Arthropoda; class Insecta; order Diptera; family Syrphidae; genus Cheilosia; species Cheilosia impressa. The sequence continues at coordinate 52,400,713 of OX411884.1, read as the reverse complement.
AAAATAGGAGGTCTCGAACCTGGTGCGCTTCCTAAAAGGCGGCAGCTGTTATGACCATCTGACAATGTAATTCGGACAACTTCCAGATGAAAGATTACCGCTTTCAAGAAGAAATTTTTAGCTTTGACTTTAAATTTTAGTGTAGTTCACATATTTTACATGCAAAACTTTTCAATTGTGAGCTTCCGTAAATTTAAAGTCGAGTCCTAAATTTTTTATTAGTACGGCGAAAGGTCTTTTGCTAGCTTCGGAGTCAACATCGATGGTCCGCTTTTTAGTTTGTCCAAAAGCAGCTAAGTTGGGAACCCTTCTGTAAGTTTTTCGATGGGACTTATCTCTGTGGTCACAAGGAAAAACCGCTAAAGCCATTTACATTTTTGGAGGGACTTGAAATGCTTTAAGGAAAGTGCGGAGGTTTAAATGATGATCGCCATGGGCCCACTAAGGTGACCAGTGTCTTGGGACAGTTTTTATGTAGTGTCTTGTAATGGTTCTCCTCACAACCCTAAGTCTAACCTAAGTAAGCCTACTTTTTTTCCAATCGTTCTTCCTATTTGGGAATTTTAGGAAGTTTTACAACAAGAAGCTTAAGATGTTTAATAGCTCGGAGGGGTACTCCACGGGTCGCATATTCCGACAACCTTTAGCGGGACAGCTTTAGTTCAACTGGGAGCTGTCAACTCCACATTTTTAGAGTGTGTCAAAAGGATTTTTGAAGGCATGCTCCCTCGGAAAGGGTCGAATTTTAAAAGAGGTCACAAACGAATTGACCAGAAGAAGGCCAGCACTTTTGAAGGTCCTCCCGACTGCTTTGTTCTAAGCGTTTAAAAGTCAAAACATTGATTGAAAAATGCTCCATTTTTAAAAAAAACCTGCACATGTTTGTTTCACACATTTAAGGAATAAAAATTTTTAAATCGGAGCAGTAGTTCATGAGGTCTCTGCGGACTTACAAATTTTGGATTCAGTTTTGTACAGATTTGACTCTTCCTTAAATTGCAATCATTTTTAACAGCAAGACAGTAGGATTGAAGGAAGCTATTGCAAGTCTTGTCAACGTCTCATTGGGTGAATTTTTTGGACACAATGTGTTCCTCACTCAACCTTGACGTTGGTAGGTATCAATCGACTCAATCACTGTTCATCATGTCATTCAATTCAAACTCCAACAAAACAAACCGTGCCCCTCGCTCTAATAAACCCATTACGAAGCTGAAATTCCATATATCCCCGTAATTTGTTTATGTTTATCTAGCGCGATAGTGTCGCCCGACAAGCCGCCACAAATCGCTGCGTAGACGCACAATTGAGGACTCATTAAACGTCACTTGAAAGGCCCAATTCCCGTGATTTGTTTTGACGAATTTATAATCATTAAAATGCACAAACACACAGACAAGCTGCGACAGCATTTCGTTAATTGTCCCAACCCTACCCCACAGAAATGCTATTAAAAGCCCAGAACGCCTCTAATCTCAAACACACACATGAGCCAAACGAATAAATACTTTAAACACTGTAAATTATCGAAAGAGTTGTACACCAAACAACAAGAAGAAAACGAAAACCCGTGTACAGTGGTGGGTAAAAAAAAACAACCCCAACAACGAGACAATACATCTCTCTGCCAAGAAACGCACCCGAAGGATGCGAATGCATCTGCAGCCCGATAAAGACGCATCAATTGGTGTAAATTTAGCTGCTCTTAGATTTGATTCGATTTAGAAAATATAATGAAAACGCAGCCGAAAAGAAAACATGCGACTGGGGAACTTTTGGAATTTCAATCGAGAGCTATACACGTACTCAGGTCGGGTGGGCTATAAATAATCGTTCGATGGGCAGAACACTCGCACATAGCCATTAGTTGCGTGCAGACTTTCGAGGAGACGGAGCCGAAGACGGGGACACATTGCGACACGTCCAAAGAGTAGTTCTAATTTAGAAACTGCTTTTGCATGCGAAGAAACGCGAGTTAGTTGGAAAAATGATGATTATTTCAGTTTTTGTTGACTGAGGAGGTGATTGATGGTTTCGCCAAAGATGTCAGTCACAATGGGTGACGTAGATAGAACTTTGACGACTTATGACAGATACATTCGTTGGGCGGTTAGGAAAATTCGCTTTCTCCTCGGATATAAAGCGCGAGGGAGACAGAGCCATCGACACCGATGACTAAGTGGGTAGAGGAAGACTTTTTCGTGCAGCAGTAGTCGACTGTGTATGTGCGCGCACAGATTGACGATGATGGCAGATGATATTTTAGTTGACAATAGATGGAACGTTAGTTTACACGATGTGTCATTAGTAATTTATTTACGGAAGAGCGAGACGTTGTGCAAATAAATTATCTGTCGCAGTCGTCGACGGCCGGCGCGTTCTGATTATTTTTGTTATATCAACATGGTAGTTGTAGTTGCGATGTTGTGATTGGAGGGATGCGCCAAACATGTGTCCATGTTCGCAGTTAAAAGGGGGATTGCCGAACCCAGCTTCGGTGGTGGACTTTTGTTTTACTTAATTTTTGTGCAAAATTACGAAATTATTGCGCAGATTACTGATGTTGGGAAGTCGTCGTGACAGGGAGAGTCCATCGGAAAGCGCGGATGGCCACAGAAATTGAAGCGGGATTTATTTGATATGGACTTTGAAAAAGAAGTAGGACCTAGGACGCCAAAGAAGAACAAATTTATCAGCTTACCACTCCCACTGAGATGCCTCTTCATCTTCATGGACACCTCCACAGGTAGAGAGAGATTATCTTTGACTACATACTCATCGGCAGAGGTATCGGCGAAAAAAGGTCCAAGGCCGGTAGCTTGATAGAAAGAGGCACTTCAGTTGGTACTAAAATATACGAGGCTTGTCAAAGATGTCCCCTTATCGATTGAAGACGTTTTAACAGCGATGGTGGGTATACACTGCCAGATTAGTTGAGCTGCATGTCCACCTGAATGAAAGAGACCACCAACTGGCTTCAGCTAAATAGTCAAGTCTATGAAGCCAGTAGAAAGCAAGCTGAATGAAGTACAACTTGAGGGGCAAACGTCAAGTTTTGCAAAGCGCCGTGCCTCGCTATGGTCTCTTACCGAATTCAACTTAAGTCATCAAGAAGATCCTTTGTTTGACTTCTAATTCTTACGAGTTGGTGTCGCTACAGTTCGGGGTGAAACTGAGTCTCAACGAAGATTTTTGACCCATGATCCTGATTTTATATTTTTATCGTCAACAACTAAAGAAAATACAAGATTCCAACAGCAGAGAAGTAACATCCACGATCCACCACAGCACAGCACTTTTTTGAACCATACTTGCTTTGAATGGCGCGAATTTCATAAGCACCAGCAACATCGCTTTCTCAGTATAATATCCATGCGCTGGATCAATTAGTAGAGGGTCCTGTGTAGGGGTAAACTACTCTCAAAAGCGCTGGACAATCAGGCGTAGGGAGAGGAACGCAGGTGGCACTACTGACGCTGACTACAGCCTCTTCCTTCGAAGCTTCAAACCTTACAACAACTCGCTACGAGTTATAGCCAACATAAATGACGGGGACACATCTTTAGCTTTCAAGTGTCAACAAATATGCGGCTGAGAGTGAGGTGAAACTGGCTGCGGTGAAACGACGGACAAGAAGATCGAAGGAAATAAACACAGGGTCTAGGGAAACAGGGATATGCCTCGAAATAGATCTCATCCATTCCCCGACCCCTGGTCCGAGACGACAAGAAAGACGAACCTCCGTTTCAAAGACCAATCCATCGCGAATGTCAGAGCGTTTGGTCTGAATAAGTAGAAGCAACATGAAAGGCTGCTGGGTCTTAAGTAAGTAGGCCAGTACGACGCTGCAGTCAAATGATAAAAAAGTTGCAGTCGATTTTTGCCATCTTTTTCAAACGACTTTTGCTTCTAAAGGTGTTCCTGCTGACAAATTCCATGCTGTTGCTGTTTTAATCTGGGGTCGAATCACCGCATCTGTAAAGCGAGCAATATGCCACTTGAAATTTGAGAAAGATAAGAAATTCCGCCACGTAGTACTCGATCACGAATGCGGTAATTCAACCTCTGATTCTAGCTCTATGTTCTTGCTTTTTTTTCAATCTGTCTCAGCACGTGCTTTTGAAACTATTTCTTGGCCAAAAGTAGTCTAAAGTGACAAGGAAAAATTTAAAGTCTCACAAAACGAATGATTGTAATGAGAAGCTAGACCTATAACGACCTGTCCCGTCAACTGCTTATTTTTAGTCAAATTTTATATACAGGGTCGGATGTCAATATACAAGGTGGGCCAAAAGAAGTCATCCGATGTTGTTTGGCTCTCATTTTTTTTCTAAATGAAAAACTTCGATTCTGTTTTTTGATTATGTTAATTTGAACCTTCAGAATTTTATTGGTCAAGTAGAAAATGATATCGGCGAAATGGGCGCCGTCACAAGAGCCAAACAACATCGGATGACTTCTTTTGGCCCACCTTGCATATTGTCATCCGACGCAAACGCAAGCGCATATGGGCTACTTGGTTGACAGGGATTGATGGCCTTCAAATGACAGGGGTGAGTGAAATGATGGATAAATATGGTAAACCCCCAAAATAGGGCGGTTTTTTCAAAGTTTTTTTAGCCCACGAAATGATTTCTAAACTTACGCAAGTTTCCTCCGAAGTTTTGTTCAATTTTTGTTAGCATTTCTTACGTCTCTAAGCCTTTACTTATCATCGGTGACTTACCTGAAAGAGAGGAGAAAAGAGGTCGTTAAATTTTTGCATCAACTTTTAGGAAATTGTTATATGAAAAGGTTATAAGCTTTTTTTTAAAGGTTATAAGTTTTTTAGTTGAACGGATTACGGTGGTAGGTAGATATTTCAAACCAGATTTTTATAAAACGTGAACCAAATAAAAGCTGAGCTTATGTAGAGTACCTCGAGGGTCCTTTTAAAAGGCAGAGCTAGTTCAGCCTTTCTGTATAAAAGTGTTTCTTAAAAGAAGACAAATTTTGAAAATAAAATAAAAATCATTGAAGTGACAATTTTTCCGAACTATTTGGTAAACGGGCAACAACCACAATTAGCACAAGAGATTTGGCAGATGTCCAACTGGTTGGAACTGAAAAAAGTGCTGCCAAATTGAAAAATAAACACCCTTTACAGTGGATACCTTTTTTGAGTCAGAGTGCGGCACAAAGTCTCAGGAAAAAAATATCTATCGGCAAGACAGAAGGTTCTAAAAGGTATAAGGAGTAAAAAGACTGAAGTGCTATTTTCATGTGATTTTTTAAGACCATTTTTTCCATTCTTGCGATCGAACTGAAGCTGTAAAAGAAAAATCAAAACCAAGCTCTTTAAAATATTTATATGCCTTTTCAAAGTCTGATGGCAAAGCCTCCCAAACTGTGTAAAGAGTGGGCCATCTAGTGGTTTCTTTTTAAATCAAAGGCTATTTTGACACTGACAGCTGTTTCCCAATTGAAATTTCGACAGAAAGTCGGTATCATACCTCCGCGGAACGAAATGAGTCGCTTTACGCTTGAAGAACTTTGGGAAATATTGAAAACTTATTTCCAAAGTGAGTGCTGGAGGCCAGAGAGTGCGTTTTTTGAAAAAGAAGTTTTGGCCGAAATGAAGCGCCTGCTGCTGTACGCAAGTTTGTGCTAACAGTTCGTGAGACTGATATGCTAGTGGACAACACTGATGGTCGCCTTCGTTGTGCGGTGCGCACAGACGGGAATGTGACTGTTGTAGGCGAGAGTGTGAAACTCAATTCGCGAACATCAACTCGTCATCGATCTTAAGAGCTCAACATTTCACGCACAAGCTTGAGGGGATCTCGGATTATTCGCTTACAAGGTCCAATTTACTCAGCAATTGAAGGCGCACGACCATCAGCTTCGTTATCGCTTCAGTTTGGGCCTTAGATCTGCTTAATTGGATAACGATTTTGGGCGAAAGATCACGAATGCGCTACTGCCGAGGCAGCCACTTGAACGACGTTCCATAAACGTTGAACAGATTTTTATCTTGTTTTGTTCGTATTGCTGTATTTCAGGTTTAGGCAGAAAGAAAGTTCCCGAAAATAAACTACAATCCAATACAAGAAGATAAGTGCCAGCTACCAGGGCTTTCGGTCAAACGAAGGGTACAAGTCCTCACTTTCTGATAGTCTCTTTGGGTAGTTCCAGCTTGGAATTTACATCGCAGTTTTGACACAGTAAATGAAGTCAGATTCAAGTCAGATAAACCTCCCTTAAGCATCCATCGTTTTTTTTACAAAATTGCCAGTTCTTTAGATTTAGACGGACACCCCTCTCTTGAAAAAGAGCGACAGTATGTAGACTGACAAAATAAAAGGACAGCCTGTTAAAAATCCACTTTTCATCCCAAGGAGATCTTCGTGCATTCGTACCATCGCTGTCCACGTGGGGGATATCTCACTGTCATGGTTCGCGCCTCCCATCCTGTCCCTTATCAAACTTCCCATAGGTAACTGAACTCTCTCCAGAAAAAAAAACACCTCCCCAGAACTACGGCGCCTCCACTCTCCACTCGATTATATCACATTCATAGTTTCAAATTTGACACAAAACCACCGCTCACTTACCACCGCACAGAGTGTGAAAATCGTGGAAAAATTTTCCTTCGAATTGGAAACTTTTAGCCGACACGCTCGTTTCTGTTCTGTTCAATGCCAACCCGTACTGTGTACGACAACATTATTTTAAGAAAGAATGTCAATTTCAGCCTGACAGGCCGTCACTTGACATCATCATTATCATCAAGCGAGCATTGTCACAGTGAGTCGCCTCAACCAAAGAGCAGTCACATTTGTTCAGTCGTACGAGTGGTTATCTAAATATTTTCCATTTTTCCCATCTCGTGCAAACAAAGCGCGCTCGGATGAGATACATCTGTTCGAAGAGCGCTATTACATCAAATAGTTATAAGTATTTTCCGACTCATTCGGATTGTATTACCTTTCTGTGTCAGCTGACGTTTCACGTGTACTAAATCAATCATTGAAACGCGCTTTTTCCATTTATTTATGCACAACGACTGCCTCCAATTGGAGAGATACAAATTACAATTTATTTATCTGTGTGATTTTAATTGGCGCATTTATTGCGGAATGGACACAATTTTTGTCGCGCACGGAATTCTGCATACGAATTCCGTGCATGCAATTTTCCCTCATGAACAGTAGTAAGTGGTGGGTAATTTTTTTTTTGTTAAAATGCTGTTGTGATTGGTATAGGGAATTTGATCCGTTTTCAAATGAAAATCCACCGACACAGACACGGATTGTATTGAGTTTCCACGTAAACGATGAGCTGTGCGCTTTCAGTTTGCCCTTTGCACGTCGCTCAACTCCAAGTGCAACCAGGCAGTGTATGTAATTAAGTGAGTAAAAAAAAAGAGACGGATGCCAACAGTGTGGATGACATGGCGGGGAACATGTTTAAAATGTTTTTAAGTTTGAGAGGGCAACAACTAGTTCTTGCTAAACCAACCACCAGCAATTCATCATTAGATTCCTTTTGAGAGTTGAGTCAAAAAGAGCGTTTGTGGAAATCCATTCTAGGCTAGGTTGTGCTCTAAGCCTCTTTAGGAACTCGCGACGGTCCATTTTACATTCCACGGCTGTTCCTATGCAAGGTAGAAACTGTTGGACATTCATTGATCCGACATTTCGTTTAAAAGTCTGAAAAAATATCACCAAAGGCCAAAGGAACAGCGAAAACTTTTTGAAGAAAGAGCTGCGTGAATTTGAACAGCTTTTGTGCGAACGTTTTAGACGAGAAACCAACTCCCAGAGCCATCTTCAAGATCTAATTTGAAGAAGAAAGCGCCGACTTCGGAGAAAAGGGAAACCTATTAGCTTGGGCCTTTAGAGTGTTGTTTGCCACCGTAGGAGAAAGAGTCCTCAAACTGAAAGCTCGAAAGAACACGACATCATAAGACCCTAGGTGTAAATTAAGGGACCATAAATGCCTGCGAAGCAGGGCCTAGAAGTAGCTGACTTTCAGACAAAGTTAAGTGACTGAAGGACAGTAAGGCAGCCTTTAGTAACCGTTGTTCAAATCTTTTAGTTTTCTTGTCAACCTAATTTTGCACAAACTCGATGGTTCAATGGTCAATTGTGTTTGAATTGTCGGTGGCTTGGGGGCTTTAAATCGAACTTTTAAGGTTGCCCTACAAATTTTTATAAAAAAAAGGTCCTACGACGTCAAACAAAGCTTCGGGGGCTAACCGGTGTATATAAAACGCGAAGCGCCTTCCTGACAAAAAGAGACCTCGTCCGAAATCCGTTTCTCAGTTTGTGGTCAACCAATCTTTAGGTTGAGAGGATTGATCTATATAGCGCCCTCTGTTGGGCCAGAAATATAGCTGCCTGCTAAAAAAAAAGACCTCGTCCGAAGTCTGATTCCTAGTTCGTGGCCAACCAATTATTGGGCTCGGAAAAGTGATATATGTATCGCCCTCTGTTGGCCGTATTTTGTGCCACATCTTCAAAGAAAAATTGGGCAGAAATACAGCTGCCTTCAAGAACATTCCTGCTTACAACAGACCTCGTCTAAGATCTGATTCCCGGTTTGTGTGTCATTAGAGGCTTGATCTCTTTAGCGCCCTCTGTTGGCCGTCTGTTGGGCATCTTTACTTCCGCAGAAAAATTCGGCAGAAATAAAGCTGCCTTCAGCACCTTCCTGCTAAAAACAGAGCTCGTCTTAAATCTGATTCCCAATTTACGGCCAATCCTTCCTTAGACTCGGAGGCGTGATCTCTTAAGCGCCCTCTGTTGATCGTCTGTTGGAAGTTCTTAAGAAAATTTGACAACTGCCAGTCTGAAAGGCCCAACCATACAGCCCCACATTGAAGGTACAATTGCTAAGCAAACAGGGCAAATGCGGGGACAACTAACTGGATCTAACTTTCTTTACAAACTTGCGCCAACCGCACGGATTTGACAGCATCCTGACCTCGGAAACAAGCTGGCAATACACCAAAACCTCGCTTTGTGTCGTTCCGATTCGCGTCGTGTTTTTCTGGTCTCAATAAACGACGCAAATTTTTGTTTTGGTGTATTTAACGCCATTTCGAAGATGGACCCCTGTTCCTGTCACCAAAAGAGCTGTCAGTGGCAGAAAGATATTCAAGCAGATGGTTCTTTTCACAATCCACAAGCGTTTATCAATAAAAAAAACTACAAAAAGGCCCCGAAGTTCACGATTTTCTCGCATAGGTGCACCCAATCTTGCGGCCCACAGTGCACACCACAGACCGAACGCAATCGAATCTGAGAAAATCAGGTGTAACCGCCATTTTGCAGTAGGCAGCTACAAACAGCGGTGAGCCACGACAATAAGCCATATCTAGATCAATTGTTGCGTGTAACATTCGCCAAAGCAGGTTCATAGATAGCTGCGCCAACACAACACTCTCTGTCTCAAGTTCTGTTCAGTACATATCTGTGCCGTGCATGTGCAGTAACAAAAAAAAAAATAAAAACCGCAAAACTCCGATTGAATTTAGGTCTTCATTTCTTTCAACGAACACACGCCATTCGAACAACCTCAAAATGTGCACTTGCTTGGAACACACGCGATTTGTTCGCGCTCTTATGAAATTTCATTTGAGAAACTGTTTCTGTGTGCGCATCAGTCCAGGGGTTATCCTGTTTGATTTCGGTGAAAGGTCGACGCAGCGAAACAATATCGTAAATGAAAAATTGGTAAAACCAAATCGACGTAACTACAGTACACACACACACTCGTTTAAAATGAATGCAAACGCAAACGGAAAAAAAAACAAGGTAAACAAGGCGAAACAGGAATGAGGATGACGACGTGAGGCAGAGAAACAGGAAAACCTTTTTTTTTCTGGTTCTCGTTAGTAGGTCAGTGAAATTCACTGCCAATGTTCGATGCAAGTCGAAGAAACGCAATCGAAGAGAGAGAGCGGCGCAGTTGTTGTTGCGGTTTTTTTCGGGGGTTTTCTGCTGTCGTTTTTTTTGTTTTTTTTTGTGACAACCCAAGTATGGAAAGGAAAAGAAACTGTGATTGCGAATTGAAATGGAATCGATTTTGTATGAGATGAAGGACTAAGAAATATTTTTGTAAGGAAGCCGGAGGGGCTCCTCGAGATTTGTAACCTCTATCCAATTAGGAGACGGCAGATAATTAGTGTTTGGAGGAAGGGAATGGCAGTTTTGAATAGTGTCCTTTGTGCGAGTGATTGAATTGAATGAGGGAGGGGCATGCATCATCAACAAAGTTGTTCAGAAAGTTGCCCGCCTGAAGGGTTGTGGGAATATATATTTTTTTTAACCTATCAGCAAGCATTTGTCAGCGCAGTTGAAGAGGGTCTTGAGTAAGTTTCTAACTCTACCTGAATGGGGGTTAAAAATGGGTTGCAACTTCCACTTTTGCTTGTGGAATAACTTGCCAAGTCACTTAACCCACGAAAGATCTAGGTAGCCCGATCAATTTAGCTTCATTCCGTATACGACCGCGTGATTTGTTGTGGATACTTCTCTCGGGAAATGCGACCTTAAAAGGCTTCGGCAGCGCACCGAAATTCTTGCAGATAAGTTTTAAAAATAAATAGGCGGCGAGGGTAGTTTCTCAAGGCCCAGCTTCTCGCGACCACTCATTTAGAGTGAGTGAAGCCTTTAATTTAATGCCGGATCCGAAAGGCTGTATTGAGAGTGGATCTGAGGACAAAAATACTGTCGGATGTTTGTCTGACTTTTGCGAGAGTGGAAAATACCTGGGATGTCCCAAATTTGTGCATTTCCGGGGATCAAATGTGAAACCTGTCTCATTACTGAGATATCCCACCTAAAGGTTGTAAATCTAAAGAAGTTTCGAAATGGTGGTAGTAGTAGAACCTATAGGATGGACATATGTGAGCGACTAGTCTTCTAAGTCACCGTCATCTGGAGGTCTTTCGAAGCCTTTGGACGAGGTCGCCGTTTTCTGGAGACCTTTCAAAGCCTTTGATCGGTGTCACCGTCTTCTGGAGACCTTTCAAAGCCTCTGATCGGTGTCACCGTTTTCTAGAGACCTGTTGAAGCTTTTGATCGGTGTCACCGTCTTTTGTAGTCCTGTTGAAGCTTTTCATTGGTGTCACCGTCTTCTGGAGACCTTTCAAAGCCTTTGATCGGTGTCACCGTCTTCTGGAGACCTTTCAAAGCCTTTGATCGGTGTCACCGTCTTCTGGAGACCTTTCAAAGCCTCTGATCGGTGTCACCGTTTTCTAGAGACCTGTTGAAGCTTTTGATCGGTGTCACCGTCTTTTGGAGTCCTGTTGAAGCTTTTGATTGGTGTCACCGTCTTCTGGAGACCTTTCAAAGCCTTTGATCGGTGTCACCGGTTTCTAGAGATCTGTTGAAGCTTTTGATCGGTGTCACCGTCTTATGGAGACCTGTTGAAGCTTTTGATCGGTGTCACTGTCTTCTGGAGACCTTTTAAAGCCTCTGATCGGTGTCACCGTTTTCTAGAGACCTGTTGAAGCTTTTGATCGATGTCACCGTCTTCTGGAGACATTTCAAAGCCTCTGATCGGTGTCACCGTCTTCTGGAGACCTTTCAAAGCCTCTGATCGGTGTCACCGTTTTCTAGAGATCTGTTGAAGCTTTTGATCGGTGTCACCGTCTTTTGGAGTCCTGTTGAAGCTTTTGATCGGTGTCACCGTCTTCTAAAGACCTGTTGAGGCTTTTAATCGGTGTCAGGTTTAAAAAAAACAGCATTTTCCATTTACCAAAATTATGTCTTCGACATTTAGACGCCTGACAAAGCAAAAAGCGGTCGCTTATATTGACAACTATGTGAACAAGAGATTGCTGAAGTCCGAAACATACTCAATGGGCAGCAGGTAAGTTTAGATGAAGTTGAGCGACGTATGTTTGAGTTTTCTTTCCTTGTTCGACTTGGTCTTCGCTTGCTTTTACAACAAAATTTGTACCTCAGAGAGGTATATATACAAAGCAACAGTTGTAAGTCCACCAAGAACGAAGTCTGTCATATTTCAAATTGAAAAAAAAGAGGCCAAACACACCCAACTTCCTCGGTGGCCATTTCCAAATGAAATGAACACTTTTGAATGCCAAACATCCTTCTTTTCAATTGAAAACGGACACCTTCGAACTTTTTTTACTCCGAAATACCCGAGCATTAGGCCAAAAAGGGTTTAAATGAACAAAGACCCATCTTTGGGCAGATAAATCGATCGCAAGTTGTCCCCTAAAAAAAACCATCGACAGTGTGAAACTCTAACCCAGACTGCGGCTGCGGTCCAATTTTAGTCCTACTCCTACTTACGCCCAACCATCAGCCCGTCACTCACTGCTCCCACAGTTTTTCTCCCTAAAGAGGTCCGCCATCCCAGCCCGCCTCAAATGGAGCTCCAGCCAAACATATTCCGCTGGCCATCTGTTTGATTTAGCAAACTACTAGTTCAGGGTTAATCGCATTTATTAAAACAAAACAAGCCCAATGCAACAACTGCCACTGCAGCCCACCATGTACGGCGATCGGCTGTCGACCATCTTTCTATAAATGAACCGCACCTTAAACGGCGATGAGTTGCAGGCCTCGGTAAACAAACCCAATCGGAGAGAAAAGAAGCAACCAAAATTCAGTCGCCTGCAACTGCAACTTCAATTAAAACCGTCAAAAAAAAATAAAACAAATCCATTAGATGCACAGTTTGCATTTTACGCCCGTGTGTGTATCGAAAGTAAAACCATTCCCAGTAAGCGTAACCTGTTCGGTGAGTTTGAGTTTGAGTTTTATTTTTTCGCGCGCGCGCTTATTCCAATTCCAAGGCGAAATACGTACCCCCCGCACCCATTAACCACCGCGTTGGATGTGAATTTAACCGCGAAGCGTTCATATTCCGCTGCTGACGATGTTTGGCATGCAAACAGGTTCAGCACTAAAACCCCAAGTAAAAAAGAATCTTTAAAAGAATTCAAATAAACACTGTTTTTGGTAGAAGTTCGGGTTCTGTTTATTTACTGCTGCTGCCTCAATTATAACGGTCTTGTATAATCTGTTCTTCTGCTGCTTCCTTGTCTTCGCAAACGGAATCAATTGTTCGATTTAAATTGGCTTTGTGTGTATACGCGCGCGGTCTACTACGTATTTCGTCTGGCTTGTTGGTCTGGTCCAATTAGGTAACTTTTAACCATGACCAAGTGCATTTCTGGCTGGCATTAGCATTACTCTTGCGAGCTGTGTAACTGTGTTACTCGGCGTATATATGGTTAATTTACGTGGAGGCTCCTCGGTCGTAATCTATTGCATTGAGTACACGGCGAATTGGGAAATTGTTTTTGCAATTGTGACTTATTGCGTGTTTGCGGTGCGCGGGCTTTTGTGCGTTGATTGGCATCATTGACTCGAATGGGTCGGATCTTGTTTTGAAACGAGTTCAATGGTTTCTTTCTTTCCCCACAGTCTGGTAAAATGTTGTCGGTATCTGTGGATTTGCTCATAGGCAGCAAGTTTTCTTGAGAGACTTTGGGCCAACAATTTAGAGACGGGCGGATCTGCGTGTCAATTGGAACACTGTAAGGTAGGTCCAACTTAGAGCGGCTATGGGTTCACTGAAAACAAAGTTTAATATACATAGAACAGGTCTTCCATGGGAGTTGTGGGTCAGTGGTCCTTCCTTAGTACAAGCATTTGGTTCACTAGCAACTGCAAGTCTTGAAAAGGAAAGATCTACTCTTGACTGTCATGCAAAACTTTAAATGAGGAAGTACAAAGAAAGAAAAGTGACCTCTATTAGGGCAATTGCTACAAAGAGCAACACGAACGAAGAATCGCTATACGCAGCAAACTTAGACCAAAGGCCTTGAGCTGTCGGCAACTTAGTGAACGTCTTAAATCGATTCAAAAGTAGGTTAAATTCAACATCATCAGTCTGATATGCACTTACGCTTCCACAGAACTACAAAAGAACAGAACGACCTTGCCACAGACAGCTCCTCGAGCAGACCAACGAACAATGGTCGAAGCAAGAAGCACTGGGCGAAGAATTGGGCGATTTTATCGTCAGAAGAGGCAAGGAGGACATTTACGGTAAAACAGTTGGCTACACGAGCCCTCAGACTAATTGATATTTTTTGCGCAACAAACTAAAAGTACAGGAAGCACAATGCGTCGCGGTTATTTCTACTTTAGTCTCCAGGTTGAATTTTACAAGCTCACAATGAAGAAATTTTTAATTTAAAATCTCCTATTGTGATCTAGAACATATTTTTCGGTCCAAAGAGCAGCCTTACCGCCCGTTGTCAATGTCGAGCTACTAATATCAATTTTTAGCCCTAAATCTCACTTTTACAAGTTCACAATAAAGAAATTTTCAATATGAAATCTCCTATTGTGACCTGCGAAATATTTGTCGGCAGCCTTACAGCCCGTTGTCAATGTCAAGCTGCGAATTTTAATTCGTAGTCTTAAGGTTCATTTTAACAAGCACACAATGAAGAAATTTGCAATATAGGATCTCCTATTGTGACCTATGCAAAAGACTTGTCGGCCCATTAAGTAGTCTTAACACCCGTTGTCAACGTCAAGCTGCGAATTTTAGTTTTTAGCCTTGAGGTTCAGTTTTGCAAGCTCACAATGAAGAAATTTTCTGTATGAAATCTCCTATTGTGACCTGCGAAATATTTGTCGGCAGCCTTACAGCCCGTTGTCAATGTCAAGCTACTTATATCAATTTTTAGCCCTAAATCTCACTTTTACAAGCTCACAATGAAGAAATTTTCAATTTGAAATCTCCTATTGTGACCTGCGAAATATTTGTCGGCAGCCTTACAGCCCCTTGTCAATGTCAAGCTACTAATATCAATTTTTAGCCCTAAATCTCACTTTTACAAGCTCACAATAAAGAAATTTTCAATATGAAATATCCTATTGTGACCTACGAAATATTTGTCGGCAGCCTTACAGCCCGTTATCAATGTCAAGCTGCGAATTTTAATTCGTAGTTTTAAGGTTCATTTTAACAAGCTCACAATGAAGAAATTTGCAATATAAGATTTCCTATTGTGACCTATGCGAATGATTTGTCGGCCCATTGAGCAGGTCTTAGCACCCGTTGCCATTGTCAAACTCGAATTTTAACTCTTAACCTCTAGGTTCAATTTGACAAGCTCACAATGAAGACATTTGTAATTTAAAATCTCCCATTGTGACCTTCAAAATATTTGCAGCCCCACCGCCCGTTGTTAAAAAGCCGACTTAATTTGGAAACAAATACAAACGAGCCTTACCAAAAATCATTGTCATCTATTGTAGGTCACAATAGCCAATATTGTACATGAAAAACTTGTAAAATGGAAGCCGGATACCAAGGAAATACCTCCCAAAGTAACAACGTCATGTAACGACGTGTATCTAATCAAAACAAAATTTTAATGCCACAACAATCCTCGTGTCAAATTCACAGTCAAAGTCGCAATGACTGGCAGAACTGAATTCGACGACCAACAATAGGCTCCCCCCAATTAACTTCTTTAATTCTTTTTACCTCCGTTCCCCTCCGTTTATTCTTGGAAAACAATTTCGCTTTTATTACCGACACACCAGAGCTAATACAAAAAAACATTTACAGTCGTAACTAGGTTTCAACAGAAGTAGCTATGACATCAACTGAAATATAGAGAAAAACTGGTTCCATATACCAATACCATCCACTCATGAGAAGAGAGAACGACATATGTACTCCTTATGGAAATGGCAGCCCAGGAATCGATGGCCGAACGCACTCGACAGTCGACACATACTCATCAGCTCTCTGTGATACATACCTACCTGCTTACAACAATCCCTTTCCCTTTCAGTAAAGCACAAAGGGAAAAAATATATACAAGTCGAAAAATCGATCGATTCCACCTTCGATACGACGGTTACTTTTTAATCTTTCACCCGGTTAGATAAATATTTAGTCACACAATTTGTGAGGTTATGCAACAGCAATGCACTGCACATTGGCATTCACACACATATCCGAACGATGCAGGCAAGTAATGCATACCCAGGTGGCTGAGTAATTGTGTACTGTATCCGTATCTGTATCGCATTCAGATAAGCAATTGCAATTTCAATTGCAACGCTGCATGGTAGCGAAATAAGGTTAAAACTAAAAATAACACGCCCGCTTATCTGCTGAAGAACATTTCTCGTATTATTTCGGTTTTCTTTTTTTTTTGTTTTTGGTCTCGGATCCGAAATGCCTGAAAATTAATCATGAGGGTGTCTGTTTTTTTGTAATTGTAGAAATCGATTGAATCTATTTTGGATGACAGGCGAAAAAACGGAATAAGTACGTCACTGTTGGGCTGGGGGGGAAGTCGTGTCAAAACACAGGTACATCGGGTCCTTGATGGTAATTATTTTGAAACGGGGGGCGTGTTGTGGGTCATTTTTAAGCAGGGAACGCTGAAATGTGTGCCTGCATTTGGAAGGAGCTGCGATGGAATTGTTGATACAATTTTACATTTACACCTCTCTTTCATTCGGGATCACTGAATGAAAGAGAGGTGTAAATGGTGATACGGGCGTGGGTGTATTTTGGGCTGCACAATTCACTGAAAAGGCTTGAAAACTGAGTAGCTTATGGCTTCAAGTCAGACAAGTTCAGATCCTGCCGTAAGAATAGGCCGCAAAAAGAGTGGAGGTTGTTGAAAAATGGGAGGTACTGCAGGGGTACCACAAGGTTCCGTCCTAGGGCCGGTTCTTTTTCTTGTTTTTTATTTACCACCCTTTTACACTCGAATTTGAAGGTGTTTCTCCGCTTTTGCTGATGTTCCTGATTTCGCACATTAGGTCTGGTTTTAGACAAAATTTGGAACCGTAACCTTTTGAAAATTCGTTGATTGACAAGTTTTGGGACAGAGATGCAGGTTTGCAATGATGGTGCAAATTACCAAACGTTTCTAGGGCGTTAGGGCGCGGATTACTTCAACTTCCTACCGCTTCAACTTTGTGATTTTTTCTGCAAGCTTTTGGGTTCCATTCCAAGGTCAGAGCAGTTTTAGCTTTAGTTTTAGTTTTAGGCGGGGCACAATATTTCTATACCTTTCGCAGAATTATTGACACGGTGGTCATTCCAACGGAGGGTGTCCTTAACAAAATATACTAAAAACCTGGACAGTTTTTCGCTTTCGTTGAGGCGTCTAAAAGTTGTCAAGATCAGAATTTAATGTGTCGAACATACAATGACATTCCCTTCTCTTCGGTCGCAGAGTCAGACTGAACAGGAGGGATATATGTCAGCGAAAGAATGACAGAAACTACGTCTTCTATCATCAGTGACGGAGTGTATCTGATAAGCAGCTTAAGGTTGACAGAGAATCATTTATATTTACAATTGTGAGAGAAAGTCGGAGGAATTGGAGGAACCCTGACACTTATTTGAAAGGGATTAAACCGCCCGAAAGGTAGGTTCTAACCCATTGAATGAGGGACGCTGCGATCTAGTAAAAGGAAACACCTTCGACAGAGCTGCATTCCAAACTCCGTCAACAGTCTTGGTTTTACCGGACTGACGGAGAGATTGATTGCACTTTTCTGTGGGAGAAGCCATCAAAGCATCAGTGGATCTGTTCTGACGAAAACCGTTGCACTGGTCATTCAGGAGTTTCGGTAATTTGAGATAATTTATAAGCCGACGATTTATCAGCGCGTTTCCATGACTTGAGAAAGAGTTTGCCAAAGGAACTGACGCTAAATTCTTACTGCTCTTGGGACATTGTAGTATTTTTTGGGTCAAATTTAAGAACCCCCAAATCCACCTACTCGAATTGACTGGACTAATATGCGAGTTACTTCCCTGTGCACACTTTGGTTCTACTGAATCGCGTTGGACTCATTTGACTGAACCTATAGTTGAAGCTTCTAACTCGCGAGTTGATTTAGCTGACTCGCGAGTTGACTTTTGCTGTTGATCCAACAACCAACAAAGAATCGTTTCTCCACCCTACTGACTCGCGAGTTGGTGCAGCTTACTCTCTGTAAAATGATTTGACTGACTTACAAAATTGACTTAGCTGACAGTGGGTAAACTTTGCTGACCAAAAGGTTAACTTGCTTCTAAAGTGGGAACAAAACTCCCTTACTGACTCGCGAGTTGGTGCAACTTACTCGTTTTCAGTGGATTTTACTGAACCTATAGTTCTTTGTACTGACTCGCGAGTTGATTCAGCTGACTATGGATTGACTTTGCTGACTCTATTTGACTTACCAGCGTTTATGTGATGAATTGCAGACTTGAAGCCGCCAAATTTACTCGTAAAGAGGGCAGTTTCTAGTCCATCGAAGAAGAGACGCGTCGCTGCCATATATGCAGCCATTTCCGACAGAAGAACTTGATTCCAAACTGTGGCGAGTTCGAAAGTGACTTTGTCACAGATGCAGACTAAAATTCGGAAGACTGACCACCAATCGAATATTTTCCGCTGCAATTTTTGGTCTAAAATATCAAGATTCGCGATGTTCCTCCTACTTTTTGCCATGTCCTTGGCTTTAACAGCTCCCCGACTGTCCATGTAAACAGAGACAAACTACCCGTCTATGGAGCACTAAACAACTCTCCAAGCTTTAACCATCAGCTATCAAAAAATCTCACAAGACTCATTTAGAAACAAATCTGCGCTGCATTTTCTCTGAAACTATTTGCTTCCTCAAATCACTACCCACCCTGGGGGCCTTGCGAAAGTGAACACAGATTAGAGGGAAATACAACCTCGACCGGAACGAGGTCAAACCCAAATGGCAATACGATATGCCAATGAAAGTAGCTATGAATGGACACATTCAATTCCGCACAAGACAATAGCCCAAGCCGCACCATGCACAATCTGTTGCAATCTCTTGACCAAAATTGCAGCAAAAAATCACACACACACAATGCATACGTATGCTCGCAGCCGCAGGCGGCATTAGAGCAAATTTTCATCTTTAATTGCTTGCTCGGGTATTCGCATTCGAAAGATAAAAGAAATCTGGTTCCACTGTTGTGTATCCTGGGGAGGGGGAAAAAAAAGCCCACACAGTGGTCGATATTTCCTGACCGAATGTGCAATTCTAAATAAACAACCCAAACCAATAAACACAACGCCAAAAGGAATCTAGGTCGGATTTGTTTGTTTTGAGGAACCATTGCCTCACCACCGCTGTCGAAGACACAACCCGAAAACCGATTTGGAAGACTACACACGCTCATCACCTTTCATTCATCTTGCACATACTTATGGAAAAAAATCGATAGGAAGCGATTAAATAATGCCATTCCTTGTTTACCACTACACACGAGTATCCGTCTCTCCCTCAAGGCCTTGGTGCGATTTCGCCTTTCTTTTTCCCTTCGGTTCGCGGCGTGGAGGGGCGCAAACATTTTAATAGAGTTGCATAAGTTGGAGCGAGTTCTCCTTCTTGAGAGTGAATGGGCCGCCTTTTCTTTTCATTTTTCGGGGGATGTTGGGATTTTTGTTGTTGATAATGATGTCGGCGGCGGCGTTTGCATAATATGTTTTGCGGAAAGTTTTCCGCTTTTTGCCTACGCCATGCTCGTTTGGATGATTGGAGTTCGGAACAAAACGTGTTCTCTCGAATGGAAAGCAACAATCCCGCTGCCGCTGCTGGTTGATAGAGAAGTCGGCATCCGAATTTGGTAGGCGATGCGATGGCGTTGCTCTTCCGTGCCGGTGTTTGTGTATTCCTATCGCTTTCGTATCATAAATAACATGAACGTGACCCACGATAGTTATTGTATATGAACAATGAACTGACGTTTCTGGTTGCCACAGATACGAACGAGCTACTCGCAGATATAGGTATAGAAAGACATGTGCGAGTGCTCTCTCATAATAGATACGTAAAACTTTGATTTTGTTTCGAGTCGAAATGAAAGGCGGATTAGTTGCGGTGATCGCACGATGGGGGAGTATTACAATATGAATGTTATTGATTAACTGATTGATATGCGAGACTTTCTAAAATGGGATAAACATATCTGGCTTTGTCGCAGTTCAATGGACGATTGGATGGTGTTGTTGGTGCTGGATTTATGCCGGCATAGAACCCCATGGGATGGGAGTGGATTTGGACACAAGGCCGATGAGATTTAGAGTTGTTAGAGCTGTGATATATCCCATGAGATAAGCTGAGGAATCGCATGGGATATTGCTTTTATAATGATCAGGAGTTCGCGGATGGTATCAGTTGAGAAATGTCCTATTTTACTCTTGCGATATATCGCATGGGATCTCTTATAATGGTCAGGAGTTCACGGAACGTATCAGTTGCGAAATGTCCTATATTACTCTTGCGATATATCGCATGGGATATTGCAAGTGGAAGCCTGGCATTTCAACGGGTCAGAAAAATATTTAGAAACCAACAATAAATATAACAAATTTCACGCGATTTCCAAAAAATCGCATGGGATATTTGCATGGATGCTAAACAAGTATAAGTACTGTCTGACTGACTGATGTTTCAGAAGTCGCAGTACCTATGAGATATTCCCAGAATAGCTTGACATATCAAAGAAGTGTATCCTATGTCTCATGAAACACTTAGAGAATATTTTGATATTGTGATATCAGGTGACTTAACAGATCAACTGAAAATCCGAGTGGCATTACTGCCGCACATTTATTGTGAATTTTACGGTCTTGTTGCTTCCTTGAATATCTCCCATGAGATACTCGCGTGAGTTCTTGTGATAACAAGTTGGTGTGTCAACTAGAGATCCGAGTTATACGAAACTGCCCCGCATATTCCTTCAAGAGCAATCACATGCGATGTGATTTTGATGTTAATTCTTGTTTTCTATAATAACTCCCATGATATATGTGCGAAGAACATGCGGTTATATGAAAAAAACGAAAGGTATTCGTCCTTTACACAAATGGCCTGTAAGACTTAAGTTTTATAACTGGTATGAGATATTTGAAAATATATATCATGCGATATTTCTCCATTTCTCAAGTGAAATCTGATACTTTTTATACTGGTCATTGCCCAATCATCGATCCAGTTCCCACTTTGATATGCACGACCGATTAGCAAACTCTTGAAAATGTGTCATGCGATTTTTCAGTCAAATTTAAGAGGTGGATGTCATAGTTGGTGCAATTGGCCCTTGATTTTCCGTACAGCTTGCTTTGTGCCGCCGCCGGCAGATTTGTTATTCGTGCAACTATTTCCATAAGGCTCTCTGAATCGCCAATGTCTCTGACATTATATCACGACACATTTGAAGCACAGGCAATAAAAAGACATGCTGTTCGTTTGTGATGCATTTCATCATATATTAAGGGAATGAAAGGCATGCATTCCGAATCAATATGGGTTGCTTTGCCGTGTTATTATTTTCTTAAAACTCCCATGATATATGTGTGAGTGTCGTGAGATATTATGAGAAGTCAGTGGGACGTTCTACTAATTGTTTGTAAAAAGGTGTAAACAGTAAGTCTTCTAGTGTCCATTCATGTTTCATGACATACGAAAAAATCGCATGCGAAAACTCGCACTGATTTTAATTAGACGACACCATTTACAGAGAATTAAAAAAGGCTCTGTCTAAAAAGCTCGCCTATGCTTAACCGCATTCCACTTCCGAATGTCCCATGAGTTATTGAAGAAATGTCAAGATATTTTTTAGGTTTTTTTAAGAAGGGAACTAGGCTAGTTTCAACGAACGAGAAAGGTCATCCAAGCCCGCAAAATGTTTTATTTTCACTCGCAACTGCCACTGCAAACCACTTTCTTAATAGTCTTTTCAACAGAAGGATCGTCCCAGTCCATTACAGTCGCGAATCCATTTTTTTACTCCTCAAGAAACTACACCAATTTTTCTCTTCTTCCATTTTATCAGTACCTACTCACAGCTCACAGCTCGAAATGCGATTTATTTTGCTCGCTCTGACGTGTTTATTAAGAAACAGCTGTTTTGACTACAAATCCGATTAATATCCCCATTCAAACACACAAACGTAACAGATAGTTATAGATGGAGAATGAAATTGCAAAAGGTAACTACATGACGAACCGAACAAATAGCTACGTGTATAATGGAAGAACAATTCGTTCAACTGTGTTAAATGTGTTGAGAAAGCACACACAACAGACACGTGAACAACAATAAAACGTCAAAATAAATGAAGAAAGTGCGCGCGGTTTTTATTTTTATGCCCGTATTCTCTTTTGTTGCGGCAGAAGGCGTTGATTGAAAAGTTTATAGGTTTTCCCTGCTGAAAACAAATGAGCAGATGTTTTGGCGTTTTTTAAATTTTTTTCCTTCTCCTCTCCCTTTCGTGTTTGTTGCAGCTGTAAAGGGGAACATTGGGACTTTGAGGGACTTGACTTTTATCGACGACTACTCTCTAATGGTCCGAGTGAAAAGCCTTTTTTTTGACGGATTTACTGTGGAAAAGACTGATGTTTCGAAGGGTTTTGGTTTTAAAGGCGAAATAAAAATGACGTCAAAATTTGCTCATCGGATATGTGAATAGGAAGGCAGTTAAATCGTATGTGGGGCGGACCGACTTTCCCATTACTGGGATGGCAACAGCAGAATAAAGCCGCGGTATACAGAAGTCCCCCTTTTGCAGCTCGACTTGGGCCGATTTCAAGTTCACAGGCAGTTGTTATTCGAACCCACCAATAACCTTCGAACCATGAACCCGACATACAAAAGTAGGGCCACAGTTGCACCTAAAGTGGGTTAATGATGATAACGCAACTTCTATAGAGGGAGCCCTCTGCTCTGCTGATGGTTTGCTTTAATTGGCAAGGCGTGGCAGGCATATTGTGAGCAAATGGACGTTATGGACGATAATAAAAAAAAAAAAAATTGTAGTCCGTGATATTTAATAGTTATGCGATATTTGCGTGGAGGAATTTCCTTCTGAAATGACCTGTATCGTGACGCATTAGATTAAGACCCGCCATCGGGAATCGGTTGACGGTTAGAACAAAGGAAAATCCTGAAAGGATAGCGATTTATCAGGCAATCAGGGTTTGTTTGGAAGGGAATCTGTCAAAGACCAGGAGAATGTCACTTGCAAACTGTGTTTAAGGACGGCAATTTAAAATTTTATCCTAGAGCCCTTTCATTTATTTTGGTCCTTCAGTGTCTTTTCAATCAAGTCAATTCCTGCTCATTTTGAGTCGCACAACAGGCGAGTTCGCCTGTTCCACCCCGGCAATCGATTCGACGAATGCATTCTTCTAGATGGACGTATCGCGAACGTGGTTAGATTTTATTTTATATTTTATTAAATAAAAAAAGACGTACAATCGTTTTTCTAAATGCAGCGAATTCAATTTAATAGAAACACGCACTCAAATTCCATTTGGTTACCAACTTCGGAAAACCTTCTTCTGGATGTTCGCATTTTGTTCTTCCGCGTGGGTTGCAGCGAATCGCTCGCGATTCCTTCCTCAATATTTGCTGAGAGGTAAAGCATTTCACAGGGATTCTGTTTAAAAATAATCCTCATAGAAAATTTTGATGACCATAAAAAGTTAAATTTTGGTTGAATTTTTAAGACTATCGTCAACTTTCATAAAATTTGTAAAAAATTAACCGAATTAAGCTCCCTAGAAGAACAATTCTCTTGGTAGTTTTGAAGGTCTATCCTTTCGACGATAATCGTCTGAAACGTTACGGAATGAGTGCCCAGGAAGCTTGTATCGCCGGGGATTCTTCGATGAACTCGCCAGCGAAGCAATTTTTTTTCCAATGTAACGAATGGGGATTCTCCTCGTTTTGTTACAAAATTGGCAGCTATTTATTTGGTATTTAGGGACTCAACGTTTTCAAGGTCGATTAGGTTGGGAGGGCAGTTTTGCATCAGGTGCAAATTTCACTCGGAAGCCGTAAAGGACCATTTTGAGTAATAAGTCGATTAAGTAACTGGCAGATCGTGGGTTATTTGCATTTTTTTCTATACTCTGAGCCAGTGACTTTTCTGGTGCAGGGAAACAACTCCCCGGGAACTAAGTCCACTTCACGAAAGTGCTTTTATTTCCCACTAGGTAGGAACTAAGTACCTCAGTGGACTTAGTTCCAAGGTCCAATGAGGGACTTAGTTCCCAGGGACTCATTTCCCTGCGCCGATTTCTCTATCGTTCCCTGTCACGGATCAATTATCCATCGATCTCTATTGAAAACTTTAAATACACACACAATGGGAAAAAACCTACCGAACAACATCGCCCACTTCAAACTGACCGCATCGTTTCTGTGTTTCAATCTTTCATCATTTTTGAAGGCACACGCACCGGTAAAAAAACGCGTCCACTTCAGTGTCAAGGGGATTACCGCGAACAAGCACTTGAAAAATCCTATTTCATTCGAAAGGAATTCCCCCATCACTGATGCAATGAATGAGTCTCCAACTATTCAGCCTACCATTCCCAATTTCGTTCCGGCAACACTTAGGAACGACCTTACATCACCGGAACGTGTCCAATATCCAAGACGTATTACTGACAAAACTTGAGCCAACTCCTAGCTCATGCTTAATTACTTTCTCATCAAACGGAATCAAAAGAGTGTAGCAAAACATAACCAAACGAAAAACTAAAAGAACAATCACAGGGGAGGGAGGTGTGCTGCGTACAAAGAAAATGTTTCCAAAAAAAAAAAACCAACATATAAAGAACGGGGAACAGACCTGAATCATGCGGTTCCACCATTTAATTGTTTCCGTTCTAAAAATATGGTACCTACTTTTCTTTTTCATTCTTCAAGCTATCAAAAAGTTATCACGCATTAAATGATGAGTACGTGCATTTGTAAAGAGAGTTTTTTTTAAAAATAACCACTCATTCATTGAGATGTGGAATTTAAAAAAAAAATGCTCACAGATGGATTGTGTCACGTAACATCTTGCGGCAGGTAAGTTGCGTTGTTTTCGAAAATTCCTCAGAAGAAAATCGAGTAATAAAATATATTTGCCAATGTGCGCTTGAATTCAGTGGTCGACTTGACAGTGTTTTCGACAAACGAACACGGGCGGTCATTAGTCACTGGGTGTGACGAAAATTGATAGTCGTGCGGTGAGAGACAAGTCGAAGTGACGGCTATGTTTTTATGGATGGTTTTCTGAAAGTATTAAAGCTTTTGGAATCAGCGGTAGGTTGCTCTAGTTTTGGGGGAGTATCAGAAATGTTTAAAAAATTAAAGACCTTTGAGCTGATGCAAAATTTGCGCCTAGAATTTGGTATCTGTAGAGAACTCACTCGTCTTTGATGATGAAAGGCACGCGAACAGTATGAGTCAAAAAATATCATTTCTTGACCAAAAAAGGTCTTAGACGAGCTACCTTGTGTTGCCTTTCACAACAAACCTGAGCGAGTTGTTAAAAAATCAGAAGGGAACCCCTGGCGAGCTAAAATCGTTCTAAAGTCTGTCGAATTAGTCGCCAAAAAGATGTGGAACTCGGCGAGGTGTCAGTTGTTTGTAAGTGGTTGCATTTATCAGAAGCGGCCAAGAGGCGAATGAAATATTTTCTGTCCACCAGAGAGGTAGTTTAACCTTGGCGCCTTGAAAACAACGGATGGATGGGCATTAATTTGAGGTAGTAAACGGAGCGTTTTGGTCTACCCAGGTTCGGAGATGAGGCGACTGATTGCTCTTAGTTAGTTTTTAGAGGCTTGAAAGGGAACAGCGGACCCAACCTGTTACGAGCAACTTGAAGCAACTAAGCAGATCCCCATCCTTCTAATATTGCCCTGCAGCTTGGGCCCTGTGAAGGGCAATTTGTAACGCAAATGAGTGCGGCTAAAAAAAAAATGTCCTCGTTGCGATTTTCCATGCTGGTTGCATAGCGAAGGTAGGTAGCATAGACCGAGTCAAACCAATCGTCTGAGATGGCTGGGACAGAATGGTCTTCACCTCTACTCCAGAGGGGCAAGGCCGTGTATGACTAACAAACTGAAGGTGCCAGTTGGAAGAGGACCTCGACCGACATGGTGGCACTGAAAACAGAGAAAACAGCTCGCTGGCCTGCGAGACCCGGGGACAAATGGCGTCGTCATTGGACAAGCATTTCTTGGCGGAATTTGTTTGTGTTTTAGATGAAAAATCAACTTAATGCCGCCACACGGAAGTGGCTATTCGCCCCCAGACTGTAAGTCAGTCAGTATTCTAATTTCATTTGGAACCACAAATTCCACAAAGAGCTCGTCATTCACATAGGTTCAGCAGTGCAGGCTTCTTCTTCTATTAGACGCAGCCAATTTATTCATACTCCAGGAGGCTGGCTAAAAAAGTTGGCGCAACAGGTTCGAATAGAACCCTAAGAGACCAGCTTCTCACAACTTGTGCTACGAGTGGAAGAGAACTATAATTTCTTGCAAAGGCTGATTTGAAGAGCTTTCGGAAGACAAATCTAGTCTTGGATGCTTGTCAGACATTCCCAAAACAACACTGACTGCGGTTATGATTTTTGGGGGCTCAACCGGGTACCAAAATATTAAGATTCTCTCCAATCTACCTGGAAAATTGTCTTCGTTCGTCATGTAGCAATGCTAGGGTCTTTTGTAGGTCAAGGTTGTGGGTGCTGACGGTTCCTTTGCATCGATAGCACTCGAAATTTTCAATGTGTCAATTAAACAAACACTTGGAGCTCAGGGTGTATGAATAGAATCTTACGTTAGACGCTTCTTAAATGAAGAGCGTTGGGTGCCAGAATCTATGGACTAAAAAGACATGAACTCCCCAAGAACGTAGAGTTCTTGAACTGAATTCAGTCAAATAAAGTCCGATTCTGCTCAGAACTCTCCGGTATATTCGGAACTACTTATCCACATTCCATTTCGTTGTTTGTCATTTTTGCCAGCACTTTTCCAAACAAAATCCGACTTCTGATCTATTATCTAGGATTACCTATACCTCCCTCGCCTCCTATGATTGCTTTTCATAACTCTTCCACAGTCAATTAGGTACATTTCAACAATCACTTGAGCAATTCACTTATACGCACTCACACACACGTTTCCTCCATAAGTACAACAAAGCGTAAAAAATGCCGCATCCATTTGGAAGCAGAAGCAGAAGAAGTTTCTGACGGAAATTCCCAAAAGTTAATGACTTGCTAAAAGTGATTTATAATAAAACTTCTATAGAGCAAAAGTGTTGTGTCCATCGTGGCAGCCTTTTGTTTGACTTGATTTATGAATTTTCATCTTTGGCGATTGTTTGCGACGAGGATAATGAAGGGAAAATGCAACAAAAGTAAGACAAAAATCAATCACCAGCGAAATGAAAACGAACGGAGAGCGGAAAAGATTGCAGGCGAGTTCAACTCCCCCAATCTTGGCACCTTTGCAACCCCTAATGTGGCCGAAGAACGAAATGAATGAATGGGAAATGATGCTGATCAATATTTTATAGAATTACCAGAAGCAGTCAATGCGCGCAGACTGAAGTGAGGGGTTGAAAGTCATTGTGGATGCATGGGGTCGGGTTTAGCGATAAATGGAAAATACAAGGTGGTTGGGAAATTTCTATGCAATATTTGAGAAGCTCACAAGTGTGGACCTGAAAGATCTATTGTATCAAAAGGCAAACAGAATATTTATTTGTTTACTTGATTTTTTATCCAATCGCACACTTGTGTGCGCAACGAATTCTGCATAAAAACGAATGATAACTCAAGCCTTAGACTTAGTTTCTACAAAGAAGTGGAAATTTCATAATCCACAAGTGCTTAAATCAGGATTAGAATATATCGCACACAATGATGTGCGTTTGGTCAATCAATTTCGTACACAAAACAATCTGTTCAATAGCATTCAATATGTTAAACAAAAAATATTAAGAAACACCCGCCACAGTCGCTCGCAATGAATTACTTCCTATTGCAAAAAATTTGTGTATCAAAAAATGTGTGCGTTTAAGTTATACCTCGAAATAAACGCACCAACTCATTACATTTTGATAAAACTTATTACAAAATCGTGGGAAATTTCAAGTATGTATACACAAAAGAGCGAAAACATTTATTTTGTTTGCGCACATTAAGTGTGCGTTTGTATTTTGCTTTGCTCTATCTAAGAAGATTAATTTTATAACTTGTCAGAAGCAAGATATTCATACCCTAAAAATAGGGCTATGCAAAATATTGTGTGTGCGCAATCGAATTGACAAAGGACTTAGTTCATTTGGGAACGTATTATGTCCATTTTATGGAACAGTTAAGGCGGATTTAAAAATAGTTCTACTTACAACTTGACGCAAGGCAGGATTAGTTGGATTTTCTGAGGTTCAAGATCAGATTAAACCTTTTAGCATTTTTTAGCACTGCCAGCAAGATTGCTACTTAACCCTACAGGGTAGAAGGGGCATATTTCAAAGTATAGAAGCTTCTGGAGCCGTTTTAATTTTCCAAGTAAATAGAAGAAATGCGATATTTTTGTTTGCGCACATTGATGTGCGATTAGCCTAGTTTAGGTAGAAATTCTTTTCTTGAGTGGGGAGATTTTTAGCAAAGCGTTGCTTTGAAGGAAGTTAATTTTGTTCCAAACAAAAACGCAGCAAACTTAACCTTTGCCCTACAAAACGATGCAAAAAAAACAAAAAAATTTTCTAGGATCACCCTATACCGAAGACACCCCTTCCGAGTTCTAGATGTTGGGGATGATTTCCGCCCTAACTCGATTGCATACAAATTTGAGCGAAAAACTTGTAATCCTGTTTATCATCCCCGTCGAATTACTTCCCTTTATTATGTTTTCATTCCCCATAGAGGGAAACCACCCTCAAGACAGCAGCAACATCAGGAACCGCATTATTGCCTCATCGTTAAAGGATTGCCTTTTGGACTGTTCTTCATTTAGTTAATTTGGTTTTTCGACCATCTGGCCAAAAATGCAACCAGTCCCAGTCCCATAAAGCCCTTTATCGTCTCAACAAACGCTCTCCTTCTGAACATGCTGTATATGGCGAACGTTCCTTATACCAATCGGGTAGTTGTCAGTCGACTACGACTAGTTGCAGCAGCAAACGAACCACCATTACCCGAGCAGGTAAGCACCACAATGGCACTTGCGACTAAAAACGTACATGTGAAGTGGAAAGCTGGAATTTTTCCCTTACACGGAAGAGAGCCGAACAAGAAAAGCCAAGAGAAAGGCACAACCCTTTCGAAATTAAAAGGAGGTCGGGCTTTCGGGTGGTTATGGTTAAGATGCATTTTCATCCACTCAACACAGTTAAACGATTGCTCTTCAAACAGAAAAAAAGAAGAAAGAAAAATGTGTGCATGTAGTGTGCGGAGACGTATGAGCGACGACGTTTAAATCCTAGAGATGATGATGATAATGGCGACGATGGTTATGTTGATGAGGCGACTTCAAGCGCAGAAAGGACACGCTAAGAGAGACAATTCTTTGGCGTAAAAGCGTACAAGATTTAAAATGGAGGATTCGCAAAAGGGTGTGAAAATTTGATGCAACAAATAAGTTTTCTGTCTTGTCGCTTTGACAGTGTCCTCGTGACGGATAAGGGAAGGAAAACGCGTCGCAAATTGTCAATTATGTGAAACACTTTTCGCAAAAGAGAGAGGAAAATTATGCATAAAGAGGCGCATTACCTGCGACTGCGATGGGACTCTTTTAGATACTCGTAAGTTAGATTTTGGATTTTATCATTTTTTTAAGAGTTGCTATGGAAGAATGCGTTGGTGTAACTGTGGTTTTATATTTTGGTACTTTAGGATTTTCATTTGGTGCTGGAAATTGCAAGTGTTGCGACTGACATGATTTGGACTTGGAATTTATAGTTGGAACCAACACACAAAAATAAAACAAAAAGGACTAGTACATTTAGCTGTAAGGTTTCATTTACTGCTCTCTACCTTTCCTCTCAATTTAGCTCCATTCGCTGAATAGTATCAGCTCAATAGACCGCAGCCAATTAGCATTTAGTTCGCTTCAAGTTACATTGCAAAAAATATCTTTTGCTGGCGAGTTCATCAGGAGATGTCAGGCGATACCATGTATCTTGTTAAATGATGGAAGATTCGCTGGCGTTTCGCCAAAGAACAAAATGCGAACGAAACGACATGCTTTTGCTTCTTCCATCGTTCTTCTAAATATCAAATGCAACTATGAACTCAATGAAATTTCCTGAATGGAAATGCCAGAGGTTTAAAAATAAATTTTTCTACATACTGTCCGTGGAAACGTCAAACAATGGGATCATCTGTAAGGCTCGAAAGTCACCCAATATTTCCGAAATTAACGAAGCAACCTTATTATATTGTTGAGCTAATTTATTAAGGATTTTTTTTACACCAGCCCCCGTAGGAATAAGGACTGCGTAAAAGTAATCAACTCGTTCTTAGACTTTTGTCTGTAAAATTTTATAAAAAGATCGAGAGATCTGGGTCGGCATTCTGTAAGGCGAAACGTTCAAACGTTTTCGTTTTCGTGTGCACGAAGAAATTTGCTTCTGTAACATAGGGCAAATCAAAACGTTTGACCTTAAAGAATCTGACCCCTGAAGTGCGGATTTTGTAAACGAAAAACTCCTTTACGAACATTTCGCTTGGTCTAATTCCAAAAACGAAAGACGTTTTCGTTTCTCGCACAAGACTACCGACGACTGCTTTTTCAATGACGTTCTTTATTTTCTTTAATTATTTCTGCTGGATAAATCCTTTTTGTGGCTTGCAAAGTCAAGAAATTAAGTCTCATGAGTAAAACATTCGTTTCTTTCGTTTTGGGAAATGCGGTTTTCGTTTCGTTTTATTTTTATTTTTAAATAAAACCCCTCCAGATAATGAAAAACGTTGACATTAGTGGAATTGCATCCTTCCTTTACTTTTACAAAATGCGAAAGTGGGATTTCTTAAAAAAAACGAAACGAAAACCACAGTTTCGTTTTTTAAAGAGTCCCACTCCAGATAATGCAAACTTCAATATCAGTGAAATTCTTTTGTGGAATAGGCTGTGAATTTACTTTGAATTATCAGAGGCTTAAAAGGCTACCAATGTTGGGCTAAAGAGGGAATGAGACTCTTGTTAAACCACAAAGGTTAAATACCGAAGGCCTTACCCAATTCGTAGTAAACGACAGCCTGCCCTAATCTTGTTAGAAGTTCCTCAGTTTGTGACAAAAGTAGTTCAAACCGCCTTTGTACAGTCTTCCGTTCTTACTACAAACGTCAAGCAACCAAAAGACTTCAGTAAACATTCCAAACGTATTCAGCTTCTTGTTTCCTACAGCTTTAAACAGCTGCCAAAGTAAGCTTCCTTTCAGTCGAATTTTGTTAAGCAACTCCTTACCCTAAGTGCTAAATTTTAATCTATAACTTTTTTGGATTCCCCGACGCATTGACGGACAAAATTTGTCATGTGTCATGTATTGCTAGAACGCTGTCAGACTTTGTAAACTACGTTCCCAATGGTTTAATTTTTGACAAATCAAAGTGTTAAATAAGTAGGTCACGAGATGGGGATTTCTCGACTAGGTTTGGCTGGAAGAGGAGATGGACCAAGAAGAGGAGTTGGTTAAACTAGGGAAGATGGACCAACAAGGGGACATGGACCAACAAGAGGAGTTGGACAAACTAGAGAAGATGGACCAACAAGAGGAGTTGGTTAAACTAGGGAAGATGGACCAACAAGGGGACATGGACCAACAAGAGGAGTTGGACAAACTAGAGAAGATGGACCAACAAGAGGAGTTGGTTAAATTAGAGGAGATGGACCAACAAGAGGAGTTGGACAAACTAGAGAAGATGGACCAACAAGAGGTGATAAATCGTTGAACCTTTGAATGCTACCATCGACGGGACTTCTTAAGTCTTAAATCTTAAAACCACAAATAAAATCGTGAGTGTCGAACCATTTTATTCATTTAAGGCGTTTCTTCTCTGGAGCACATTTTGGAACGGCTACTTAAAACGTCTGCTTACTCACTGTGGTTGAACTTTATGTCTAATTGAATTTGGACAGTCAAAAGAAAGACTCGTTCAATCAGTTGAAAGGGACAGTTTCAAAGAGTTGGTTCCCATCTGCCATGACATGAGGTATGTTTTTAAAATAAAGCCGCAGAAATAGAAGGAAGGAGGGTGTTTCTTTGGACCCAACTGCATTTCTAAGGCAGCCCCTTGAATTATAGGTGCAGTATCGTTTCTCTCGGTCTCTTGGTTACACAGTCGGTACAGATTGTAAATTTTTTTGGAAGGAATCAATTAATAGTGGATCGGTTTTTATCTTCAAAGTACCGGGCGCTTGTGAGTTTTAGCCTTAAATTCTTAATTCTGGCAGATTCTACTTTGAAGACACATCGAGAAGATGACCCCAGTCGTCAGTTGTTTTATCCTGGTAAAGTTGTGAATTCCAATACAGGTACCGCTCCAATGAAGCAAGGATGACCCTAAAAGTGAAATAGTGGGCGTGGGTATAGTGGCGGCCCTCTTGTCAGTTGCTTGCTCGCAAGACTGCAATTCGTTTACGACTAGATCTACTGTGTTATCTACAACTGTTTACAAAGCCCTAAGGTGGTTTTTCACATGATCTGGGGCTGAGTTCCTGCGTCCTCAAACGCGTACATACAACCTGACTGAATCTGTTGCCGTTTTGAACGCAAGATGCATCTTATTTTGCGGCACACTACTGGTCTGACTTAATGGACGCCAACTTTCTTTCAATCCACCGACCCCACATTGACTATCATCTGATAAATATCCGCAACAAAAACACTCTAAAACTGATACCATCTCGTTGGAAATTGATTTCCCCGTATTTTTCTGTCAAAATTTAGTGGCCCTGCTTGCCTGCTACTACTATTACTTGAACCAACTTAGCAACACTGTCCCGTTGTGGGAGTAAAAATGGTAATCACCCAAAAAGCCAGCACCAGCACTCGAGCGTCGAGCGAGCGAGCGCTTACCAACTTGTACCCTTAATTTTACTCTTAAAGCGAGCACCGCCAACCAACCCTTAATGTTGTTGTTAGTGCCCTGCTGGGGGGTTGTTTCTGTTTGTTACACATTCGATTCCGGCTGCTACTTCTGTTTGCTACTATACTCGCCGTTTGTTATTTTTTTTTTCTTTTGGTAAAAATCGATTTTCCTACCCTCGAGCATACAATCGACATATCCCAGTCCCATAGTAAAAGTTAAAGCTTGCCAAGGGATGGACAGCTTCAGATCGAGGGATTACTTTCAAGAGGATATCGATGGAAATTTGTTAACATTTTGCAAATAGGTAGTCAGAAGGTA
Organism: Cheilosia impressa; assembly: GCA_948293265.1. Taxonomy (NCBI): domain Eukaryota; kingdom Metazoa; phylum Arthropoda; class Insecta; order Diptera; family Syrphidae; genus Cheilosia; species Cheilosia impressa. The sequence goes on along the minus strand of OX411884.1, from coordinate 52,367,460 downwards.
AAGGAGTAAGAAAAATAAAACAACAGGACTCACCCTATTGAGCTGATGTGAATCAAGTTGATCGCCAGGTTGTTGGCCACCCGTGCGTATCTTCTTATTTTGGGGACCGTCGCCGCCGCCGCCACCGGCACTGCTTACACCCACTCCGACGCCAACACCGCTACCGTTGGTAGCACCGTTGTATGCCATTATGGTCGCCGTTTTGAAGCTGTTTATCTTCGAAATGTAAATGGTAAACCGAAAATCGCACCGAAATCCTTTTCCGAGGGAACAACACTAGAGATTTGATAATTTTTCTTTTTCTTTTTCTTCTCTCTCCGTTATAGTAAACACAATATTTTTTTTTTGAAACACAATTTCAATTTTTTTCTTTCCGATTTGTGATTTTTATTTTTTTTTTCGAAGCACTGTTGCCAAATTTTCTTGTTCCTAAGTTCACGCGCGATAAAAACGACCAAGTACCGGAAACAATCAAGTAATCAGCTGATATGCAAGGAGAACGATGATTTTTCTAAAACACACATTCACAAGGACATGCCTGTAACAATAATGAGAAAGGAAAGAAATTTAAATTTTGCGAAACAAAAAAAAAAACTCGATAAAGTGAAATTTCACAACAACGCAAATGAAAACAACTGGAATATTCGCACGTTTTTTAGCCGCAAATTTGTTGTTTCGCAAAGTTTTCTACTTTTTTTTGCAATTTCTGTGCTGGCAAATTTTTCACGTAACCACTGCCGAAGGGATAAAATTTTATTTTTCCCCCGTTCTTCACTGCAAATGGCGTATAGAAATTTTCTTTTCTTTCGCATCCAATTGGGAGAGTTGAAGGGAAAAACTTACAAACACGACCGATGGAAGAAGGATGGCGAGATTTTAAAGTTTTTTTTTTTTAATGGGGCGGAATATTCTTGCGGTTTTGAAGTTTTCGCAAGGATTTTCCAAATATCCTCCGAATTTTGTGGAAAATTGTTCTTATTTTTCCCAATTGGCTCCTCTCTTTGTGTGTCGAAAACAGTACTGGCGAAACGAATGAATGAATGAGAAATGATGAAGTATTTCGCTGGCAGTACCGCACAAGCTGTGAACGAATTTGAGGAGAATGCGGCGAGAATTGTATTCGGAAAATTGTTGGATTTTCAAAGCTCACTGGGATGCGAATTGTTTCAGTCGATTTTGTTGAAGGGGGGGAAAAAAACCGAACGAAGGAGTAGGGAAAACTGAGTTTTGCGCTCTTTGGCAAAGCGCGCTTTCGTTTCCACGACTGTGAAAGAGAAAAGGAGTGTTTTGTGTTTGGGATTGGAATTGGAATCTGTCTAAGGACGATGGGATAACAAAAGAAAACTCTTAGCCACCTCGATCCACTGTGAGCGCCGCAAGAAATAAAACCGAACGAAGAATAGAACCGTTAGCGCGAAGCACTTTTCCCAACCGACCGACGGGTGCGTGACGGACAATAACTTTTTGTTCTATCTCTATCTGTGCTATTCTTGACTTGTATCGCGAGCAGACCTCCGAACCGCTTCAAAGTACAATTTGTACTGAAATTACAGAGTACTTTGCGCCTGCCATTGCCAAAGAGAACAATTTCAGTCGGCACCAGGGTTGACAAACGTGTTACGATCGTAACTTTTAAGTTACAATGGGCTTTGAAAAAATACAAAATACAATCGCTCCGAAAAAGTTACACTCAAAGAGTATTTTTTTATTTTGAAAAATTGCAATAATATAATAACAATAACTTACAATACAATAACTTATTACAATTTTTTGTATTCGTTTATCCACAATTTCTATAAAGAGGTGTTATTTTGGTATTCAAGGAAAAATGCCATTTTTGGAGATAAATGATCGGATGTTTATTTTATAATAAAGAGGAAGGTATGCCGTTAATAATGAAAAACAACATCAGCCACCACGAGCACGCATACCGGACCATATCCTTTTCATGAAATTTTCTATAACCAAATCGCAAAGTGGCCCTATGTCCTCGATAGCCTCACGTTGAGGATGGAAAGGCTTCTCAACAATAACTCTTGGGTTTACAGATGCGACAATTTAGCTTGTTGACGTAGCCACCGAGGTGGAAATGGGCCTCATCAGTCAAGATGATTTTCCGATGGAATTCCGGATCATTTTCATGCATTTCAAGGAACCAATCAGCAAAGACACGACGCACGTTGTTGATGATGGGCCGGCTTGAGTTCTTGTGTTAACTGAACTTAATAAGCCTTAAGACCCAAGACTACGGTGTAATGACGTTTGTGGAATGCCCAATTCTAAAGAACGACGAGGAATGGACAAACCTGTGTTTTCTTCAACACTTGCTTTAGTTTTGCGAACTGTGACTGCAAGATTTTCACCATTTTTGTAGTGAATTTTAATAATTTCAATGCGTTGTTGAAGCATGTATCGTTCTATTTTTAGTAATGGCGTAGTTTCTACTTATCAAATGTCAAAGAATAAAAGCTTCAAAAGTGGCAGCTACCGAAATAGCGGATCATTCACAATAACACCTTTTATTGGAAAACCCTTTACTTACGAACGTTTTTATGTTTATTGCAATAGATTATAATATATATATTGAATAGATTATATTCACTTTGTTATTACATTTGTAACGCCAAGGACGAGTCACCGGATACCTCATAAATTATATATATTCTGAATCAGGATCACATTCTGAATCAATTTAGCCATGTCCGTCTATCTGTTGAAAGCACGATAGCGACCACAGAAATTGACATAAGCGAATGAAATTTGGTGAAAGGACTTCTTTTTATCGTCGTCAAGTTGGTATTGAAAATGGGCTATGTCGGACAAGTAGGTCTAGTACCTCCCATACAAAACCAATTTTGTATGACTTGTATGCAGTGGAGGCTATTAAAGCATCGGCCAGGCCGATGATAACACTTTCACTTGTTAGTTCATTATTAATATAAACAGGTATGACAAAAGCTAAAATTCAACTTCAGGGGTTTTAGCGAACTTTCAATTCGTTTTCTTTGAGATTTGTATATAGCAGTTTCAAATACTCACATAAACGAAAATAACCGTTTGATAAAATTAAGGAACAGCAAATTTATTTGAATATTCTCTATTCTGAATCCAGGGGTTTCTTTCAATTCCGATATGAAATTAAGTGTTTCCGTTGATAAAATATTCATACTTTAAGCTGTAATAAGCAATATAGGAATGAAAGTGTGTGATCGCAAATAATGTGGGAGGTATTACTTGCATTTACACTTGTTGAAATTTTAAGTAAAGAGTATTGTTGAAAATGCAAACCTCACCTTCCAATTAATTTTTATCAAAATCGAAAATATGTTGTTCGAAATACGAGTCGTTGCTTAAAGTACCGTTATTGTTAAATTCGTGTGGGAAATAAAAAATTAAAAAAAAAAACTTTGGAAACTTTACATGCATTTTGGATAAAATTTGTGTTTTCATGTAGCCTATAGCAAACAAACCAAATAATTTAGATTAAGTTAAAAATGACCATATTACATATAAAACATAGTTTTGTTAATCAGCCTAATTGCGAGTTTCGCCCGAAAAATATTCCACCCAAAAAAATTATATTTATGTATTTGATATAGGTATACCGTTTTCGAGAAAAATGTAAAGTTTAAAATTATTGTCAAAAAAATGGCTGCGAACTTTAAGCCCACAAACTTTAAAAACGATGTTTGAAACAAATCCGTTCAGCTGTAAGCCACAAAAGCCGATAGACAGACAGAAAAAGGGACGAAAATGCGTTACATTACATGTATAATTAAAAACCACTCGAAATCATTCGAAATTTTGTGCGAAAACAATATCTTACTCCTACTTGTATACGAGAAAGTAAAAAATACAATTGAGCGCAAAAAAATACAATCGGAACTAAGATTTAGTTACAGTCCACACAGTTAATTTTTCATCCCTGGTCGGCACTCGGCAGAGTTTTCCCATTTCGTCGTGTGCTTTTTGTTGTTTTTGTGGGATTGCGCTTTAGTATCTTTTTCTTGAGTTGTATGTTGTATCTGCGATGGCAGAGTGAGCAGAGTGGTGGACTCGCACTCGGACTGTTTAATTATCTTTCCGGCACGCACACACAAATACCGTTCGTACACCCCCTTTTCGAGCAAACAAACAGTACTTGTCGTTGTCAGTTGTCATGCTCGAAAGAGAAGAAGTGCTGCCTGGCCTGCTCTTTGGGAGAGCTTTTGTTTTGTCTTCGTTTTATTCGTGGCGAACGCGAAACCGAAAGGAAACAAAACGATAAACATGGCCAATTTACCGTTCTTTCGCACACATAATTTCGCTGGCGTTCGCCCTATAGCCTCCTATACGCAAACGCAGGTTAAGTTAGCATACAAGTTAGGTTGGGATCGGTATGGTACTGGTATGTGTGAAGCGAGTGCATTTCCTTGGTATGAGTTGTGTTTGGCGGGACGCGGACGACATTGTCGTCTGGTTAAATTTTGTTTTTATCTTTTCCAACTGTTTCTGTTTGACTTTGGTTGGAGTGGAGCAGATTTTCTCTTTCATGAACAAAGTGGAATGGCGATGCATGCGGGCAAATGCAACATGCAATCGTGTACACATTCAGTAGATCCCGTAAAATGTGCCATGGCTCTGCGGGTGTGTTGGTGACGAGAGAAATTGTTTGGGTTTTCTTTTATGGTAAACTGAGAGCCTATGGTGAACTTCCATTTCTGGTAAACTGTGTACGGAAAATGAATAAGAAGGAAGAACGAAGAACGACGAACTGAACTGGTAGAAGAGATACGTTTTGGTTGGGCCGACTGTGTTGAAGTTGTTGTCGATATAAATTGGCGGTGGGTGGGGGTGGGAGCATTTGGTGCAGCGCTGCCACTTTTTGGAATATTGGAGCAAACACTTTAACCTAGCTAAAGCTTAGTGCGCTGCTCAAGTTAAATTTTTAGCTCCCATACGAAATTCTTTCCAAAATTAAGCTGAGCTAAATTTAACCGAATCCCGTCAGCCGAGTGGTACGCAACTGGAGCTAAAAAATCAAACTTTTCTTTCAGAATGTACTTTATGTAAAATTTTAGCTCCCACGAGAAATTCTCTCCAAAATTTTGCAGAGCGAAATTTAGCTGAATGCCTTCAACCGAGTGGTACGCAGCTCGAGGTAAAAAATCTTTTGTTTCAGAATGTACCTATCTGTCAAAATTTAGCTCATTCATTTAAAGGGTCGGCTCATTTTCTCTAGCTAAATTTTGGCCGATCGTTTTGTTTTTGTTCTGTTGCGATTTTGTGTTGTAGATACGTAAGCAAAAATTAGCTTATGAGTACCAAGAATCAAAAACAGCTGAAATAAGAGACAGCTAAATTTTTAAATAAATTTTGTTTAAAGAACATCTGACTTCTGTGACACTTAGGTATACACACCGAACTCTATGTCAAAATTTAGCTAGGATTTCAGCTTATGTTTGGAGAAAAAAATTGAAGAGCAGCTTAAATTTAGATTAGATCCAGCAGTGTACTAACCTTAAGAAGCTTAATAGTAAGCATCTTACTGCTTACTGATGATTACAAGAAATGTTTGGACGGAACAAGGCGGTAAATCCTTCTTCCTGCCAATGGAAGGTATAGTCTTCATAGACCTTCCGAAATTATTTTCTAACACATCTTCAATCCAAAAATATTGACAATTCATTTTCCAAGTAGGGAAAAATTGGAAGCAAGGATAGTATAGTCCTCTCTTTGACATAAGAAGCCACAAGGAGACTTTATGTAAGGCCCCCAATATGCCAGTCCTGCTGTAGGCATGGTGGAGAAAAATGAACGTTAAAGTGGATGCAGATATCCTCGGCCGATTTGAGTGACGTATTCTTTTTGTATTTGTCGGATGAAGGAACAAGAACTCTTTGCTTAAGGCGTACAGCGGCATTAGGTACAAAGACAGAAAAATGAAAATCAGTCAGACATGTGTCCAGACCCGACTTCAACCCAGAGAGACAACGCAGTAAAAGAATGCTTCGGCTCAGGTATGGAAGGGCACCTCAATCAACCTTGAGCGATTAACATAATTCCCAAAATATTCTGCCAATAGTAAGAACCAATATGTCAAAATGACTGTCCTAGAAAGAAAGGCCTTAAAAGGTGACAACTGAAGCCGCCGTTAGCTACTCAAAGGCTGTAAATTATAAGCCCAACTTATTTCTGAAAGATCTTTCCAACTTTTAAATTTTGGCCTCTCCTTAGCGAAATATGCTTCAAAATACTTCTGACAGAAGGTTGCTCACCGAGAAGAAACTGCTCTAGATTGATCATAGTTATGACTGCGTCACCATTAGGCAAGTGTGAATACCAAGTTCATGCTTAAAAAACTAGATTTGTCTGGACTAGGTATACGAACGGGCTTAGTATTCAATTTAAATTGTTTTCGCTGTTTATTTTGAATTTTGACACTTGGAAATGTCAACTGAGTAGCTATGCAGGCAAGATTGGGCTACCCCTCCATAAAAGTCAACTGAAACAACTGCTCATATGACCGATTTCAGCCAATCAAAACCGAGATACATTTAGTCAGACAGCTGTCAGACTTACTAAACTAGATACTTGAACGTTTCCCATTTTCTTGACGATTACCCCTCCATAAACGTCAACTGGAAAAAAAACTATTCACGTGACCAATAAAAACTGAAATACATCAAGTCAGCTGTCAGACTTACTAAACTATAAATCCGAACGTTCCCATTAAAAAGCTGTTGCTTCTCCCAGTTCCATCTTACCAGAATATTTTTCCCAGTGTACGTTGCCTACCTGCTGTTCTCTTATCGATTTGTTTAACAAGATAACAACAGCCAGAGATACAGAGAGCAGGTACCTACCACTTTGAAGCGAGTCTCTTTGATTTATCTTCTTTTTTTTTTTGCATTTTCCGTTTTCCCATCTGCTTCTGTTCCGTCTTCTGTCAGGCGCACAAACATCTTATATGGACATCCACAGCTGCATGCATTTGGTTGGGGTTGGGGAACACCAACACATTCAACGCACTCGGGCGGCCTCTGCAATTTCACCATCTTTCGAATTTCATTCCATCCGCGTCCGTGTGTGTAGTGGTGTGGTACACAAAGTTTGTTGTGTTCCACTTCGATTGCGTGCCGCGGTGAACAACTGTTTCGTTAAGAACGAAATTTTTCGAGGAAATTGTTGCAAAGCTTCGTGGAGTTTCATGTGCCGGTTGGTTTCATATCATATCATATCCACATGAAAAGTGAAGCTTTCAACAGCTTTTGTCGTGTGTCGGAATCGGAAAGCGTGGGCGGACATGCGTGCTGCGCTATAAATTAAGAGAAGCACACGTACATAGGAATGGGACAACGTGAATATTGCCCCTACAAGGGAAGGGATGCGAATCTGCCGACTTAAACTGGAGTCAGTTTGTCTGGCAGAAGCAGTTGTTTACAATTTGAATGGGGAAGTAACGCAGGCGAGACATGCTGGAAGCTGTGAGTGGGTATGGGAAGCCACTCATGTGGAATGTGATTGAAATGGTGACTTTTGTAGGAAGACTGTATGGAAATTTTGTGGAGAGTTTGATGCTGTCAAGTAGAAAAGACATCGAAGACGAGTCTGACAGAATGTGCCTCCAGACAGCAGAAGCTACAAAAAAAAAACGAATGGGCCATAGAAATGAGCAAGGGACTCAGAACACAGCCTTGCGGAACACCAGATTTTGTGAAGAAAGAGCAGGTGCCTAGTACTTGATGGATCTTAAATCGAAACGAGCTATACATTCACGCAACTATGTCGATCTTACATGTGATACAAAAACCAATTCCGTCACGTAATGCTCGATTCGAACAGTGATTTTTCGCAATAGGCCTGTTGTTGCTGGCTTGAGAAGCAGTGACGCCAAGAGCAGCTTTAAGGTCCACAAAAAATGGATAGATCTTCTTCTTTCTCTCTTTAAAGGGTTTTTATAGACAAATCTATTTCACTGTTGACATATTAACTCGAAGACCATCCTGGAGAATGCAAAGATGCCATTCTATTCTAATCGAGCAAAGCTCTCTTTAAACCTATGGTAATAAACTAACCACTAATGCCAACAGTTTTTAAATGAATTTTCTCTTACTTTCGGGCCGGGAATAAGGCCGTTTAAAGGTTTAAAAAGACCCGGGGAATGCCTCGTCAAGAAAAATTACATCGCAGAAGATGGAGTTCTAAAAAAAGGGATGGAAACGTTTGAAGACGGCCTGGCCCTGAGAGTTTATTTATTTTAAAGTTCTGGGACCTCTGTAGCTGAGTGCAGTTTATCGATAGGCGTCTTTTTTGAGCTTCTATCTCAGCAAAGTAAAGTAGAATTTTCAGCACGCAATTACAGCAACTTCTGTGAGTCCTCGAAGTGTCAAGTAGAGCGCAGTTGTTTAAATTGCGTGCTGAAAATCCTACTTAACTTTGCTTTCCTGAGTTCGAAGTTAAAAAAAAAACAGGCCTGATATTGACTTGAGGGAGGGCTTTTCAAAATACGTCTCTGAATCGGTTTTTTAAGTAAGAGATCTCGACAGTGATAAGCGAGCGAGTAAAGATCTTCCAATTTACGGGATAGCTTTAAAGAGGTTTTATCTCTAGATACAGAGACTTGAAAAAATGTTTTCCTTTATCATATGCCTACCTACAACCGTCCTTGTGGCAGTAGTACTGTGGTCCCGCCTTAGGTACACAAGCATGGCGGTTGAAGTTTACCTTTCTAATCTTGAGTACTTGAGTACCTCATTTTTTAATAATTATTGAAAAATGACCGTTCCATTATATATTTTCTTAAAAACGCACCTTTCTTGAATAATTCTCACAAAAGAAAAGCGAGCGAGAGAAAAGCAACCAACCTGAAGTTGGTTGTCGTTTTAAATTCAACAAACAGTTCAGTCCCTCAATGGGGTAAATGACGCCATTCAGTGTTCCCACAGCATGTCTGTTATAACACCTTATACGTGGATGGCGTTACAAAAGTGTTTACACCTTGGTCGTTCGAATGGAAAATCTTTGAGTATTTTTCAATCCCGCTTAAGCTCACGTTAACAACAAACTCGACCACGTCAAGATCTGCGATCTGTGACCTTATGAATTTGGAAATACAACAGTTCTCAAAGTGCCTTACTAAAAATCATGTTTGCTGTCGAGGCTAATTTTTTTTATAATTTCACAATGGCACCTTTTTCAATATAAAATTACCCATTGTGACCCAGGGTCCAATGAATCTAGCAAGTTTTAAAAAAAGTTTTGCTTAGCTTAACACATTTAAGAGCTCACCTTCCCTTCGATCCTAATGCCAACTATACGAATATTTTCAAAATAAGCTCTGTCTCTCCGAAGAATGACAGCTCCTCGTTTTGGTATAGCACCAGCTAAAATGTTAAATTTCTCTCATTGTTTCCGTTTTCATAGACACAAGACGTGTCGTCCCGGAACTAAATGCCAAACATCACAAGTTAAACCCGAAAAGAGGCAGCCTGCAACCAAAGTAAATAGACGATTTCCGAAAAGACATCCGCATGCAAAACGAGGATCAACTTGTCACACCACAAACTTGACACCACCTACAGTCGGGCGGAGTAGAACTGCATACTCTTGGAGTTGGAGCACCCGATGACTTATATACATATTTTGAACCACAGAAATGGAAGAAGAATGTCCTGTGCTGTTTACGAAATGGAAATGGACGAGTTGTGCAGTTTTTTAAGAAAGAAAAATAAATACTCAAAAAAATGTGTAGATAAAGTCACAAAATTGAAACGCGTAGGTTTTAGCAATACCAGGGAAGTTCTCATGGACAGTGGATATTGAGTTGGAGACTGGTGAGGGTAGCCGCCGAATGGAGTCAGTACTGACCCATTGTGATTGAGTGTGATAGGGTGAGTCTTATCCTTCTGTAATCGACCTGATCAATTGTGATTTTTCAATCTTTTGGCAGGCTTTTCTGATGTCTTTGCGAAGGGGTTTTAAAGGTGGCTACCTTAGTCGGGTATTTCAGGGACATAAACGATTTTTACTCAACTTTGAAGAGACAATTTATGGCCTCCAATGGTCAATCTAATATCGGGACAGAATCGCCCTAAATTTTAGTCCTTGACCGAGAATATGCTTATCGATGGTCAATTTAATACCGGCGCCAGAATCGCCGCAAAAATTAATCCTTGATAGTCCGTTTTTAAAACGAAGGAATAGAAAATTACGTACCTAACCTATTGCTCGTTCACGGATAACGCGGTTTTTCTGCCCCAAGAGCTACCACTCCATGAAATTTTAGGGCGACTTCTCAGGTTTGTAGATCACCTTCGTACAACTCATCCGTCAAACCAACCATACAACTCATCTACGAGACGACTGAACTGGAGGCCGACTTATACATCGGACGTTTGATCCATCTTTCATTTTCGGGGCCGGTTTTGTAACCAAAATCCCAGAGCATTTTCCTCTAGCTATGAGTTAGATGAAGTGCCCATGGATGAGTTGTCCTCAAGTTCGGTCGTTCCTTACTTACTCTTCTAGGTGGCGCTACAGTCCGGGGTGAACCTTGTCCCCAATCCTCCACGGCCGGTCGTTCCATTTCCACGTACGAGTTATATGGGTATAAGCTGTTCATGGACGAGTTGTCCTCAAGTTCAACGAAAAGAGACCCGACCATGGTATTCTCATTTGAATACCACTCGAAATCTGGCCCTCAACTAAGGTCGTCCTGTGGATTTAGGTGAAACGGGCTTAAGCTATCCATGGATGAGTTGCGATGACCTCATAGCGGTCCCCCATCGAGTGATATGCAAAACAGTTAACCATTTGCCACGACTTTTCTGCATCTTAATGGAATGCACGTCACGAATAAACTTGTTCCCCCAATATATCCTTTCGCCATTTCGTAAACACAAAACCAAACTATTGATCACGACAATATAGAAATGGGTGTCAGCCGTGCGGATGCATTTCAATGGGACTTGCAAAAAAAATAGCCCTCCCCAACGAGAACAGGACACAGACAGAGCCCGGCCGGCAGTGAATAGAATAAATGCATTTAAATTCGGTGATGTTGTTCAAGGCTGCCATGAATAGAACAAAAAAAAAGAGAAACCGAAAGCAAACACTGAAATAGGCGAAAACGCAAAGGATATATGTGCCTCCCCAATATATATATGAAAATATCCCTCTGAAGAAGACGAAGGATCCTTTTCCCATGCATGTTCTTGTTCATTGTGTGCTAACAAGTTTCCGGTATTTCCAGTTGGCTTCTTGATGTGAAAACACAATCCTGTCGTCTATCGCTGTCTGCCATTTTAATTAGCGTGCAATGTTGAAGCCAAATCCGTTTATCCGTTTTGTAGGACGCCCCACCGACTAACGCATAAAATAAACAAAATGCAATCGCACTTCGCACATACAGTTTGAGACAAAAGATGCTGCCGCGTATTAGATGCTTGAGGGGTGTCGTATAAGCCTCGAAAAAAAAAATCCCTGAGTGGTTCTTTATAATGGAAATTCCTGATTCCTTGGGGCATCGCATACTCGCACTTTTACCAGGCGTTCGATGTGTGGTTGCTTTCCTTCTGAGTAAATTGTTGGACCTTTTTAAAGCTCTGTCGGTGGGCTGGAATTTTCCTCGTTGATCCTTTAAATAGTGAAAACTTGTTCAGTTAAATTCAGTCAAATATTTGAAGGAGCTTGCAGGTATGCAGGGTACGAAAAAGCTACCTAAAAAAATCCTTCCTTTAGAGGGGCTCTACGGAACTGCGTCTTTTGTGATGAATAGATCAATTTCTGATGTAATATGTAAGAAGAACACACTCATTTTTGCTGCTTCTGCTCTGGATATTTGCAAATGTGACAGTGACAGTCATTAGCCTAGGTAGTCACAAAGAATTTAAAAAAACCGCTCCTTCGACTTGTTGTCTAAATTCTTTTTGACACCAAATTCCGACCTCAGTGGATCTCTGACGAGAGCTGCGAGGGTTCTCTGCCATCTGACGAGTTCAACTACAAAACAAGTCTTCCTATGGCTGTGCCCATAAAGCTTTTGTAAGCGGCCTTCAAGTCGATGCAAGGGTAGTTCCCATCAAACTGGATTTTTTGGGTTTTCTCAAGGATCTGTCGTAGTATGAATATTTTCTCGCTTTTGGACTTTCCGGACCTTAAAGAGCTCCAAAGAGCGACCCGCTATATATTGTTTCAGACCTCTAAAGAAATCTACGAGCTACCAAGGTAAGTAAACGGCGAAGACTCAAATGGCACCTGGCCACGCTGAACAAAGTGTAAACTAAGAAATTTATAGACAGAGGAATAGGCCTCACTTTATAAAAAAACGGACACTGCCAAGACCACATTGGAGGTCGGAATGCACTGAAAATGAGCTGAAACTTGCTGCAGGATCTATGAAAATAGTTAAAAGGCCCAAAGACCGAATGAAACATATGAAAAAGTCTTGGGAATGACCGCTTAATCCTTCGCCGACTTTTATGCTCAGAATTTATACAACCTCTGTCTGAATCGATGGGGTTCTCCTTTTGTCCACAAGGTCTGGAACAGAAGATCGACCGGTATAGGATATCTGGATAGCTTATCGGCCAAAGGTCCTTCTATATGACAACTAAAAATTGGACCTTCAATATACCCAATCGGCCTATAGGTCCCTCAAAATGACAATCAGCCTGTAGGTCCTTCTATATGACTGCTAAAAAAGGGACGCCTAGGTTAGGTTAGGTTTACGGGTTGGTAGAGCAGCGTAAACCCTACTATACCACACTTAGGTAATCGTGGACCCATTGTGATGCCCTTAGGGGGTTAACCTTGTTGTAAAGGGACGCCCTACAAAAGGCGAGAAGACGGTTAGGAGACCCAGTGCCTTATATAAATTATCTTCCCACCGACAACTTCTATAGATCTTATAGAAACCCTTTAAACTCCCACCAGGTGGTGTGGTATCCTGAACGCTTTTGAGAAGTCTTTCGACTTGCTGTAGTATCTCCAACGAATGACGAGAAGTGACCTACCTCAGAGTCAGACGGTTGGTCTATTACAACAGAAAAGGAAGGCGAAATCACTGCCTAAATTAGTCATCCCCTCTCAGATGGATGTGTTACATCCTTGGTCTTTGCCTTAGGATTTCATAAAAGGTCTCTCTGCAAGCGGACACCAAGTATAACCGACTAAACTAAAGATAGACGTACCAAAAAAAAAGGGTTAAATCCCATTTCAGCAAAACTCCTTGAAGTAAAGCTAAACCACACCGAAAACTAAATAGAACTCCACCCTTTCGCATAAGATATCCGCCTGGCTATAAATTCCGACAACTTCTCTACCGGGTCCGTGTTAAATTTTTGCACATTTGGCAAAGTTTTTCAAGTTTTCCCATATCCACACTTGTACAGCTACTGCCATTATGCACTCACACTTCACACACAACCTCCGAAAATATCCTGTTGCAGCGCTGAATATTTTAAGTGTGTGCTGGGGTATTTTGGGACTGCACCCCACCCCTCGCCTTCTACATAATAATTTAAATTTATTGCCCCTTGCGTGAGAGTAAATTGAGAAGCTCCATAAGGATGCACGACACTTGTCTGTTTAAATGCAGTAAGTACCCGAGTCCTGTTCAATTATGAAATTGAATGGATCGCCAGAGGTGTGCAGAGTGTACCTATGCATCGTCCCCGCTCAGCTATAAAGTTTGAATTGAAATTTAAAATTTCCTTTTTATTGCCGACGATGGTAAAAAGAAATCAAAAGGTTGCGCCGTTTATTCTTTTCATTTGTGGGGGGTTTTCCTTTGTTTCCTGGTTAAGGACACTTGAGTGCAAAGGTTATAATTCTTGAAAAATTCATAAGGCAACGGCGGAATGGAGGAACGAGAAAGGTCCCGTCGTTTGAATTGTTTTCGCAGCGAAATTGGCGAAGGACGTTTTTTTTCTGACACAACAAAGTGTGTGCAAATAAAGGATGGGACATTTTAATGTCCAGGTGGGGGTGTATATAAATTTATCTACTGCGGTGGGGCATACATTAGGAAACAATTGATTGGAGGTGAGACGTCTGGGGTGGTGGAAGAGATAACTGTATAAGAAGCAAGGACACTCACTGTGCGATCACTGGTAAGAAAGATCAGTTGATACAACTACGTCACTGATCGACAGGGAGTATTTTTAGGGACAAATTCAAACCCGAAGGGTACAAGCTATGGGTAGTTAAAAGCTTTTAAATGAAAACCAGAAGATCAGTGATCTTGTCAGGGTTTTCTTTGCCATTTTTTGCCAATCTACTAGATCATGTGGGTAGTTTTATTGTCCGACCTTAAAAGGAGTTTGTAGCTTAAAGATGGAACTAATATTTCATTCCAAAAAGGACACCTGACACCTCGAACCATTTCCGATAAAAAAGTGATCTTTATACCCAAAGAAGGTCAAACCACCGACTTTACGCCCAAAGATCCCACCAGACCGATCAGTCCGACGTCTTTTAGTCTTTTATGCTCAAAGCTCTTGAAAAAAATCTAAGTCCCTTCAAAGAAAATTTGGTTGATCGAAGGTGACTACCTCGTTCTCTTAGGCTGTTGACAAAGCCCTGCAAATTTAACCTATGAAGGTCTTGAATAAAATTGCAACAAATTCGAAAATTCAATGCTTAAATTGGGCTTTAACTCCTGGAGATAGCTACATCAGGGGACAGGGACAAGTATGGTCCTCCCTTTAACTCTGAGGGAAGTTTTCGTAAAACTAGCTAATTGTTTGAAAATTAAAAAAATACCTGGACAGGGCTCTCGCAAAAGAATTCGCTATGTCAGGTAAGGTCGAGTCGCAGAGTCTTGTAGCCATCTTGTACTTTGCGTTAAGCAAATCTCGACTTACAACAAAACTGTAGGCGGTTTTATGTCGGTTGCCAGTTGGTAACGGACAAATTTCGATGAAGCTTCCTTCAAAATATTTCTTAAAATTCGGAGAAGATTAAGAAAACTTGTCCATTGCCACGCCTAGTTTTTGGAGGCGTTTGCGATCAAAATTTCATTCATTTTGTTCTGAATTAACTGGCCTTATTTAAAAAGTTCTCAATTCATCCAAAAAGAAGAGGTTTAAGGAGTCAACACTTCCATAAATAATTTAAGCTATCAGTCAGCGAATTTTTCAGTTAGAAACTGAGCTGAAGGCCAAAGCCTGACTCCAATTTATTTATCGTAAGCACTGTGCGTCGTTTTCTCTGTTGAATCGGAACGAGAGGGGAGACGCCAAAACGCCCCTGGGGTATTTCAGGATATTTCTCTGCCTAAATTAAATCAACAGCGTCACGTCCCTCTAACTAAGGCAGTTTGGATACCCGCAGATAAGTTGCTTGCTCTTTGGGAAGCTAATTTTTGTCGGGGGAGTTTTCTTAGACAGTTTTGGCTCCCCGCAGATAAGTCGCTTGCTCTTTGGACAGGAAAATTTTGTCGGGAGAGATAACAAAAATTCCCTGGTGACTACCATTTCGAAGATCGTGTCTTTCCTCTTTCCCTGTACCCATGTGCCCATGAGTGCACTTCGCGACACAGCTCCATCTGCATAATAGAAAAGTCAAAACTATGTCAGTTGCATCAGCATGAGGGAGTAGGGACCCTCCCGCTGCCCGCATTCCAATAACACTTTCGTTCAAATTGAAAAGATACGCCGAGTGAATTTCGCCCACTTCCATCAACGGCCATCACTTCACAGCCACTTACGGCAACCATATTGAAATGAAGCTCACTCGGTACTCGGTGTATTTTCTAAGGAATCGCGTGCTGCATCTCGCTCTCGCTTGCATACGGTTCGTTGGATAATGGTGTCAAAACAGAGCTCCCTAATCGAATCCCTCCAAAGTGCAACAAACCATCAAGGTTATGTTTCGTCCTTATCGCTTTATTGCCAATCATCCTGCGGGAAAACCGATTTAACCCCCCCCAGCTCGTTGTATTAAATCCCGGCAAAAACTACCACCCTAAGCACTTGTGGGATTTACTTGTACAATGCGGGGAGAGCACCGACCACCGCTTAATAAAAGTGCATGCGAGACAATGATAAGGATTTTCAATTGAATGGAATGTGGACCATTTCGCCAGGCAGGATGTCATGTTAACAAGTTTGTATCCTTGACTTTGTGTGTGTAGCGTAACAGTGTTCTCCCACATTGGCGATAAGACCGCGCGAAGACAATGCTCACTTGGATATCGCTGTCTCTCTCTGGATTGTTGCGGGGGAGAAAATCCTTGAAGATTACTTACGTTTTTGCGGCTGTAACAAGCTTGGTATTGTTCGCCATGTTCATGTCAATGAAAGACGACACAGCGACAGTGCACGGTGTGGTCGTAATTTTGCGCGGGCAGGGTACTGCCTTTTGTGGAGCGCACATCGCAACGACCAAGGACGTATAGGGTTTGGAATTTTATTGGGGCACGTGTCTAGAGTTGTAGATATGTTCGTCCGCTAAAAATTAGGTCGCAAAAGGGGAGATGGCAGTTTGTTCTTGTGCAGCCAAGGAAATTTTACATTAAACCAATTTGCGGCGGTACGTATGGGAAAATGCTTGCACAACACAAGAGCGTTATTAGTCATTCATGAGGTCTTAACCTTAGGCGAGTGGCACGATGAACGCGGTCCCCCGTTTGAGCATGGTTTTCAGAGAACCATCTGCATTAGTGCAGCCATCAGTCGCGGATGTTGAAATAAACAGACTTGTCTTTGAGAGCCCATGAATTACAAAAGGATGTACAAGACCTCAAAGAAAGAGGGAGGACACGATATTTTGTTTCATTTCATTCATTTAAAATGGCAGGCACCATCGACACCCAGTGACGGAATTTATGTAACCTCAGACAAAATTTGCTGTCCAAAGTGCAAGCGACTTATCTGCGAGGAGCCAAAACTGTCTAAGAAAACTCCCCCGACAAAATTTGCTTCCCAAGGAACAAGTGGCTTATCTGCGCAGAGCCAAAACTGCCTTAGAAAGGGACACTCTTGGATATCAGTAAATAGGGTGAATGGAACCTCCTATATAAGTTTTTGTCAATAGACTTAAGTTTGGCTTTCCTGGGGATGGCGATGGGCCCGCTACTGTGCGTGGTCTTTTGTGACGGTCTGACAAACGAACTTAGCCTAACCTAAGTTTGTTTTTTCACCACGAAACACGGCCCCAGCTGGCAAACTTCCGAGGTTCATTGTCACGCCTAGTGACAGGAACAACTATTGTATGCATTTTTAAGAGACACTGAAAGACTTTCCCTCAAGTGAAAGTACAAAGGCCGACGCTAAGCAGTATTAAGCGAAGAATTGCTCAAGGCTTTTGCTGTAACATTGTTTGGCGGGGTATAATGAGGATTGCCACCTTCATAGCCAAGCTGAAAGCAGCCTTTTTTTTAGAGTTGTTTAAAGCAAAACCTGTCCCCCAATGAAGTTTCCTTCGATTTATAAGGTTCTGCCGCCCTAAAACTATGAACTTGAGTGCCCTAAAGGCTGTCCCCCAAAACTTAAAACTTGTGTGCCCTAAAGGCTGTCCCCAATGAAGTTTCCTTCGATTTACAAGGTTCTGCTGCCTGAAAACTAGGAACTTGAGTGCCCTAAAGGCTGTCGCCCAAAAATTAAAAACTTGTGTGCTGTCCCCCAATGGAGTTCCCTTCGACTTATAAGGTTCTGCCGCCCTAAAACTAGGCATTTGTGGACTCTCAAGGCTCTCTTTCATTGCGACTTCCTATAAGCCCGACTAAATCCAACTGCACATCCACCTCTCAACCTCCATTCCCACATAAATCACGAGGAAATCTCTGAAACGACGAGATGCCCCAATCACCACTTGTCGCACCTCCTCCAAAGACCATATATCACACGCGTCAGCCGCACGGCGACCACCCACGACCGTTGCTCTACGTAATTATCACGGCTCCCACTCATTAGCGTCTTCCTACAAAGTCTACACCAGTCTGATCTATTTCGAACGCGCATAGGTGACGGGTGACGCCACAACTGCGCTCCAGATGTTACCTATTCCGCGCAGCTTCTGTCTGCCTGCTGTGCCGCGCTAATAAATTTCCATGTGACGAGGAATTTGTTTTTTTGAATTCTTTCACATTTTCCCGGGGAGGAAATGATCCTCCACCGCAGGTCATAAATTACTACTTCGCGGTCAGGCGAAGCTTATTTATTTGAGAACCAGTCGCAGTGTCAGCTGCGGTGCGGTGGTGGGCGATATGGCGGCTGCAGTGTTTGCCCAAGAATTTTAAAGACTTTTGTCAGCATCCAACGGGTTTTATTGGCCATTTTGATGGAATAAATTATCACACGCGTTCACGGCGCGCCTTGCTTTGATAATCATTTGACTGCAGTGCGTGTTAATTAATTGGGAACACTTTATGTTCATCATCGGGTCGGCTTTGATTGCTGATCGGCGCGGGAGCGGAATTTGAGCGAGGTGGGAATGAGCGATTAAAATATTACAAGGGGATTGTCCGTTTCGGATTTTCTTGCGCTTCTTGTGGGGTTTAAGCTGGTGGAGGTTTTTTTTTTAATATTTTCCTACTGACATGAAGTGTTTAAGGTGTCGGACATTTTTTTGACAGTCGTTTGATCTGCAAACTGACGTTTTGAGTGGTGCCTGGACTTGAGGTGGCGTCTGGGATCCTCTGGATTTGTATTTGACCAAAGACACTGAAACAGAGAGCGGCGGCTACATAGAACCACTTGCAGTTGGGCTAAAGTCAATGAGGGACGTTTGCTGACACGACTGACAGCGATTTAAATTCCACAAAAAATCGTATGTTACAGTTTATGTCATACAAAAGGTTGTACAAGGTTATACAAGGTTAATGCGGAACTTAGATCATTATGCCGGGGATGGCGATGAGCCCGCTATGGTACTTGGTCCTAACCTGATTAGGTTGAATGGGGTTGTGAGATCGTCACGTCCTTATGAGTCCTGAGCAAATGGTCCTGTGTCTGTTTTCAAACTAAAAGCAAGAGAATAACACTTTCACACTACCCAGGCACAATTTGAGCCCCCAATGATGGAAGGTTTGGAAGGGTTCATAGAGCTGACCGAAGCTTTTCTTCACTCAAATTGTCAAAAGGCATCAAAAGATCAACTGTCACCGTATCCCTTGCGACTGCCAACAGACCCGATTGCCATTGGCTTCTGTGAAGGAACTTCCAGGGTCGTGGTTGTGCCCATTTCGAACTGTAACGACTTGAAATGTGTGACAACGCGGCACAGAATTGCCACTAGCCCATGTGCAGATATTTCCCACTGAAACCTACCTCTTAACTGCAAATCTTGCTTAAAAAAGGAGTAAGCTAAGTTACAGCATCGAAATATTGTATTTTCCGCGGACGACCGACAGCGACATCTTTCAGTTCAAAAATCGTCTGACTGAGTTCGTCAATTGCTCCACTAAGCCCTTGGCTGAGTTTGAGGCTTGTCTGAGAACCCCTCTTGGATTGGGCTCTAATTTAAACAAATCCACAAACAAATAGTAGATAAAGAGACACAGGTAGGAAAGAGATTCGAAAGTCCTCCGCATCTCCATTTCGAGCTGCCCTCGAAGGTCATTACTTGCTGCCATCACTCGCTGAACGCACCCAACTTTTTGGCGAGCTAATTACACTTCGTCGAGGTTTATTAATGCCCCCCCTCTTACAGATATCACAAAAAGCATTTCTCACCATCACGCCGCTCGTCTGATTCCATCAAATCGATGACAGAACCATATGTCCTTTTTCACACAATCTGCTCCTAAATATTTGTATCTCTGCGACGAAGAGGAAACAGGAAAAGAAAACGGAAACCTCTCCCTACTTCTAATCACTCTTGCCAGTCAGGAGAGCATTAAAATAAAATTGCGAAAAAGGAAAACATGATTGCGTACTTTAAAGTACACGCCTCGGTGCCGGTCCTGTGCCCAGGATATATCATAAAACCCGATAAAGCCGAAAAGCACCCAAAATACTCGTACCATTCCCAGGGAATGGGCATATTTATTACTCTTCATCTCGAGCCAGCATAGTGCGCGCCCGAAAAAAAGATAATTCTCTCTCAACAAGGATGCACCACAGATATGCCTCTTTCGCCGAAACCTTATCTAGTCTTCGAAGGAAGAGCAGGAAAAAAAAAACCGAAAAAGATACAAGTTTCCGCTTTGGAAATGGTGGGCTATAATATTCTTAGCCGTGCCACCCGCCCGCGCCTGATGATGTAATTCTCATCAACGCGTTTACCGTACAGTTATGATTGCTCTGCTGGCTCGTTTATTATTCATTTTCTCAGGCTTTATCAAAATATAACTCAGGGTGATGTGACAGCCACGGGGTTGAACTGCAGTAAATGTATTTCTGATGGGATTCTATTCTATGCCAGGGGGATGGCGGTCCTGCTGATATTTTGAATGTACTTCATTATGGCCGATACGAATCTGGAGCTTCACACGGATAAGATGATGCTGAGCAAAGTTGTAGGTGGTCCTGTTACCTGTTTCCTGACATGTCACGCTTGAGGATGAGGATTCGCGTGTTCATTTCTTATGAGTCGCAAGAATGGAAGCGAAGCAATGAGCTTCACTGATGGCATTAGGAAAGCATCGTCACAACAGAGGTGCATCACATATGACGGGGATGTCCGCAATTGTGTTAAATTGTTGATAAAGGGTTTTCCAATAAGAGGTGATATTTTGGTATTCAAAGAAAAATGCCAGTTTTTGCGATAAATGATCGGATGTTTATTTCATAATAAAGAGGAAGGTATGCCGTTAATAATGAAAAACAACATCAGCCAAATGGTCACCACGAGCACGCATACAGGGCCATATCCTTTTCATGAAATATTTCGAAATTTTCTATAACCAAATCGCAAAGTGGCTGCCCTATGTCCTCGATAGCCTCACGAATTTTATCTTTGAGGTCTTGAATCGACGCTGGGCTGTTGGCGTAGACCTTATCTTTCACGTGGCCCCAAAGGAAGAAGTCGCAAGGATTTAAATCACAAGATCTCGGTGGCCAATTGTGATCACCTCTTCGAAAGACAGCACGGTCCGGAAACTTTTCCCGTAAAAGATCAATGGTTTCGTTGTTGATGATCGGCCGGCTTGAGTTCTTGTGTTAACTGAACTTTATAAGCCTCAAGACCCAAGTCTTGATGCAAATACGGTGTAATGACGTTTGTGGAAGCCCAATTCCAAAGAACGACGAGGAATGGACAAACCTGGGTTTACTTCAACACTTTGGGCTACAGCAGCAATATTCTCAGTTGTTCTTGAGCGACGTGCACGGGTTTTATTCTTTCACATCGCTAACTTGTCCCAAAAGCTCGAATTTGTCCACCAATTTCTGTATTGCGGTCCGACAAGGTGCTTCAGGACGACCAAAAAATGCTTTAGTTTTGCGAATTGTGACTGCAAGATTTTCACCAATTTCATAGTGAATTTTAATAATTTCAATGCGTTGTTGAAGCTCTGGTATCGTTCCATTTTTAGTAATGGCGTAGTTTCTACTTGTCAAATGTCAAAGAATAAAAGCTACAAAAGTGACAGCTACCGAAATAGCGGGTCATTCACAATAACACCTCTCATTGGAAATCCCTTTACAATCTCAAAGTGAAGTTTGGTTTGACGACCATCGGGGGCCCTACCTACGCTGTATCTTGATCAGAAGGTGAAATTATTCAAGAGCCAACGTCTCGAACTCTCTATTTCGAAAGCGGAGTGAAATCTATTACTCTGGGATTTTAAAATAAAAATTTGGGATTGATACTGTCAAATATTCTTTTTCGTTTTTTCGTGTTACAGAGTTGCTACTTGAAAGCGGAATGGAAATCAGTTTCGAGGGGGATTGACTTTCGGAACCAAAAAGAAAGAAGTGCCCCTAGTTTGCAGTGCAACAGTGGGTACATTTGAGTGTTTTTTAACCGCGGACGTACTTGCTTTACTTATTTACTTAGACCATTACGGATGAAGATTCATTAAACCAAGAAAAAGTCTGAAAAAATGGCATTTTGGTCGAAAACGCCTCCAAAAAGTAGGCGTGGCAATGAACAAAATAGCCCGATTTCTTCTTTGAATTTTTAGAATTTTTAAAAGTCTTCTTTGTATTTTTAGGAATATTCTTTAGAGGTTTTTATCAAAATCTGTCCAGCAGTTTTCACCCCAACTGAAAATAGACTTACAGCCCCTAGAGTTCTATTGCGTGTACAGAAACGGAATGACTTGTAAAATATTTTGAAAGTGTAGATATGTGAAACAAAGTTGTGACTAACGTTGGCTGCAGTGGTTCACTGAAAACCCATCTGCAGGAACCACTAGGACTAGGACTGTGGTGTACCAGCCTATGATTTGCTGCTCTACGGGACCGTCTTCTTATGGCAGCGCACAGAGAAAGCTTTAAAATGTCAAGGGTTTGAAAATTCGTGTAGACCTACGTGTCAAAAATGCCGAAGTGCCTAACTGGGTTTAAAAAACGAGTTGCATGCCTTTTCTGAAGGGCACACGTCAGCCCTTTAAAAGGCTTCACCAAGCCAATTATACCCTCCGTTGTTTGTCAGCCTTAAGGTTTAATTTTCATTTTTGGGGGTCGAACCTAGCGCATGTTTTTTCTGAATATTTTTTCTAAATTCCCCGAATTGCATTACCAACAGTGCGCTAAATTAAATATTCCAACAAAGTCCGGCACAAGTTGCAACTTGCAACTCCTCTCCCTATCTCTTTCTCTCTCTCTCTCTGTCGAGATCAAATACTCGTAACAAGACAAACGAAAAACAAACGAATATCTGTCCGTATTCGAAACAAAGTGCATTCTAAATGAGCAACCATCAGAACAAAAGAAAAACATTTCCCTTTGGCTTAAAATAAATTCGCAATTAGTTGTCCTCCTCCTTTTTGGTCCAAGACGCAGTCTAGGAATTTCGAAATGTTTTGTGTGTTCGCAGCGCTTTTGTGTTTTGTCGCTTGTGCCAAAAATAGTGGCGCTGCACAATAATTACGAAAATACTTGCCCCAACACTATAGCCGTGCATTTAAATATTCGCAGTTCGTCAGCACGCTTGCATCTCAATCTCAACAAGGAGACACAAAACGCGAACGCATTCGAATGGCCAGTTTTTAATTAGTTTATACACAGTTTGCGTCTAATTTCTATAGGCACAAGCGTTGCCTCTTAAAAAGCATCTCCTCTCAGTGCTGAGCTCCATCTTTGAGATGGAATTTCGAGGAATAAAAAAAGAACGCGAATCCAATTTGCTGAGGAGCTTTCCCAAACTCTATCAGAGAAAAGTGAGAGCAAAAGAGCTGCCACAGTTTACCAAACAGCTACAACGCATCACCAGCGATAAATTAATTATACTTTGTGATGCGTTTCGTGTTGCTAAGAGAGGAGGGTGGGGGATGGTGGGGGACTGGTGTCCCTCGCAAATTCCCAAGTGAAATATTAGACCGAGCGCAATGAGGAAGATAAATAATTTCTTTGTAGCGCTAGCGACTGGCAAAGTGTCATGATTTGTGTGACAAGTTGGAAGGCTAAACGCCACCTGCTGAAGAAATGTTCGAGTTTATAGATAATTGTGTCAACGAGGGGTTCATCATGTCATGTGGGCATGCGGGACGAGTGAGTTTTAGAACTTGAGACAAAGAAATTTCTGGAGGGAAAATTCAACGAAAGACGGACTTTACGTTCGTCTTCAGTGAATTGACAGCTAGTCCTTGGACAGAAATACCGTATTTTAAATAATGATAGTTAAAGCAATGGACCTGGTACTTCGCCTTGAGGTACCCCTGTCCCCAGTTTTAGGTTCTCCTAATTGGGAGTATGGGAAGTCTAGTTTTATTTAGAAGAATCGCTGTGATATTTCAGGAGGAACAATGCTACCATTTGTTTTTATAAAAGATAAAGCACTGGACCTAGTACCTCGACTTGAGGTACGCCATTCACCAGCTTCGAGTTCTCTTGATTTTGAGTAAGGGTTGTCTAGTTTTACTTAGAAGAATTGTTGTAATATTAAAGGAGGAGCAACGCTACCATTTGTTTTTATAAAAGATAAAGCACTGGACCTAGTACCTCGCCTTAAGGCACGCCTTTCACCAGCTTCATGGGGAGTACATATGTAAGTCTAGTTTTATTTAGAGAATCGCTGTAATATTATAGTATTAACAGCGCTACCATCTTGCTATTAGTACGTAAAGTGAAGGACCTATTAGACCGCCTTGACGTAGACCACATTTATTTTCTTCTTGCATTTTGTATAACGCCGATTCAAAGACCTGTAAGCTACACTGATAGAAAGAATAGACAGGTTCACATTTAAGTTCAGCGGAATTCTATACATTAACAGTTTTTAAAGGACGTCGCTTTTGGAGGTAATAGCCCAGTTACAGCGAATGATTCCCTGCCTCGAAGCATGCAACGTTTCGTACAAATTTCGCATTTAAAAACCCACGTCGAACTCAGGACTTATTGACCTTCTTTTCTTCCTCAATATAGCAGGAAATACCTCCAAATACTTGGCCTTCGCTTCTGGGGTTATTGCAAATTCACTATATCTACAAACGTCATTGGAAATTCAGTAGGTATACCTAGAACCCTCGTTTCTATATTTGATGTTTGTTAGGTGGCTTTTTAATGAATAATTCGTATTCCACTCCACTTGGACCGCTGAGACTTTTCGATTTACTAGAAGCGAGTTTTTAACTATTTGGTTTGATGTGTTCCCGCTTCTGGTACCCTCATATTTCGGGCTTCCTCTCAGTGGTGGTTGGGATTGAAAGTGTTTTGCTTATTTAAAAAATACAACTGCCCTGGGCTGTAATGTACTTCTTGTCAAAGACTGACGTTTAACGAGTTGAAAAGTGTGGTCTCATAGGACGCAACGACTAATCATGGTTCCGTGAGGCTACAACAATGACAAATCGTGGTCTTTTTGGATGGTAAAAAACGGTCCATTGACAAGCGTCGTTCGCTGAGGCTTTGCTACGAGATAAAACTTGATTCCATTAGGCCTTACGAGTATAGTGCCGTTGTTTTCAGGTAAAATAAAGTGGTCCAGCGTCCAGCGTCGTGAGTACCTACGACTGAGTGGAGACCCGAGGTTTTGTTGGCAACAAAAAGCGGTCTTATTAAAAGTTAGCTTCCAAAGAACTCAACGACTAATCATGGTTTCGTAAGGTCCAAAGATCCAACGCTGGAGCTATGACGAAGCGGTGTCTCTAGCTAGAAAAAATTCCCTCAAGGGCAAGTTCCTTTCTTCCAAAGCTCTGGTTCGATTTTGCTTGATTCCATGAGGCTCTGCTACGATAAAGCGGGGTTCAGGTTACGGCCCTACGAGTCTACTGTCGGTTTTTTTGTATTTTTGGGAAGTAGTGAGCGGCCAAACCACAAGAGTGGTTACATAAGGCCCTTTATTTGACAAGAGGAGCTCCGTGCCGAAGACTGACGGTCCCTACCAACTAAGCCCAATTGGAAGAAGGAAGTTTCGAACCCAAAACTCATGCGCACAATTCGATCCACAAGTGTTGTATTTCAAAAAATATCTCCATCCCATAGCAATCTCTCGCTGGTACCTCTGATTTTTTATACTAAAAGCGAGTGTGAATTTTATTAAGGAACTTAAATTTTTATTTTTTTTGCTTGACATCAAACTCGATAGAACGGCCCAACTTCTGAC
Organism: Cheilosia impressa; assembly: GCA_948293265.1. Lineage (NCBI taxonomy): Eukaryota > Metazoa > Arthropoda > Insecta > Diptera > Syrphidae > Cheilosia > Cheilosia impressa. The sequence continues at coordinate 52,341,825 of OX411884.1, read as the reverse complement.
AATGTCCATCAACGATTTAAAGCTTTCGCAATTTTTCTTGCTCTGAAAATTTCTGTCAGGGTCTATTCCGATGGATACATCGACTACTGGCCCACATGTTTCCCCATCACATCATGTGATGAATCGGAAAAATTTCCTCTAGCACTCGGCCACACCCATATCTCTGGCGCATTTATTTTAAATCAAGCACATTCGCTCCTCCTCACAAGATCTGTCACAACGACATTCCCATTCCCATTTGCACCACTCACCTTGCACATCAAAAATGAAGACTAATCAAATTTCTTGGCAACTTAAATTCGTTCCTCTGGTCGAGTTTTATGAATTAAAAATATACCCGCCTCGACTAATGAGCTGCTATGTCGTACAAGGTGACAGATTAGCAGCCACATCCATCAGGGTGTTGTTTCATCACCTTTTTGCCCTTAATCGGACGTGTCATAATTACAATATTTTCGAAACATGAATCCCCCTGAGTGTGTGGATACATTTTTAGGACACTGAATCATATTGTGCGCCCCACCGGATGCATGATTGTCAATCATTCTATATCTGCCGCGGTACATGGGTCCCGTGCGGGCAGTTACAATGGATCATTGGACCGGTGTACATCGGGCGTTTGTAATTAAAACGTACTACAAGAACAGCGACTCGGTGGTGATGGCACAGAAGCTGTTCAAAAGACATTTCGGTTCGCATGCCATTCCATCGGCGAGCATCATCAAGACCTGGGTGAAGCACTTCGAGGCAACTGGATCCGTGACAAGACTGATGGAACGCAGACCGTCGAGTCAGGGAACGACGGCGAATGGTGAGGCGGAGCTGCTGACTGTCAAGAGCTAGTGGAGGGAGCTGTTATTTGTGGGAAAGTTGAAGTGATTTTTGTTTCTGATTGAATCGAAGTTGTTCAAATGCGTTTTGTAAATAAATATTTAGTTTTAAGAATGAGTTTTGATAGTTTTCTGCTCCGAGGAGCACCTTCTTCCGAAAATTGTATTCACTTTAAGAGCAACAAGTGCGACAAAGGATGGGTGGTTTTTTAAAGTAGGCTTGGCTTCATTTATATGCCGACCCGAGTGGGTCTTTTGTGTACTTCCTTCGGAACTACTTTGACTGTTGATTGATTTGGTCATGCTTTCAAATCGATAACTCGAAGGTACCTTGCGATTTTCGGCACTCATGGGGTTTTACTCTGCTGCGGCTGTAATAAGCCTATTTTCGTTTAAGTTATGGGTTGCTTTGCAATCTACTTATCGGGGCTTAAAAATGCCCAGAGAAAATGTAGACAGGACAAGGTTTACGAATTTCTAAGACGCTGGCGGATGTGATCTATCTGCACACACGATGAACAAGCAAACCAACCAAGCAAGTCTGCCAAGAAAAAAAAGCAAAAATCTGACAAATATTACTTCATATCCAAAAAAAAAGAAACGAAAAAAACATGTCAAAAATGGTTCTTGTAAGGGCCAGAAATCGGCCCAAAAACGCGTCCGAAAAAGTAACTAAGATATTGCTCCGAGTATCACCCCACACAACGCGTCAAAACCAGTATCAACAGTCGTTCACTTGAATTATGTTTAAAAGGAATAAAAAGCAGTTGAAAATCCGATTTGGAGTCATTTTGGGGAACCAGAAATCGGCCCAAATGCATCACAAATCGCCCTGCAACACCACCTTCGAATCTGCTTCAAAAATTCAAATTAGATAGCAACATTTGTGAAGAAATATTATAAAAACCGTGATGGAAATCATGTGAGAAATTTTTATTGGCTGGTCAGAAATCAACCCAAAAACGTTCCAACAAAATTGGCCCAAATATCGCCTCTGAATTTTCTTTAAAAAAATTAAAATTAGCCAAAAAAACGCGTCCCACTTCGAGTCAAGGAATATTACAAAAAACGTTCTGAAAATCGTTGAAGAAATTTTGTATTTCCTGGTCAGAATTCGACCTGAAAACGTTCTAGCAAAATTTGCCCAAATGGGCTGAATACCACTGAAAAACACCGCCTCCGAATCTGCTTTAAGAATCTAAAAATTGCAAAGCAAAATGCGTCCCGTTCCTAGTCAAGGAATATCTTGAAAAACGTTTTGAAAATCGTGCCAGAAATTTTTATTTGCGGGTCAGAATTTGGCCTGAAACGTACAGAAAAAAAAACTGACATAAATAAGTTGAATATCTCCTCAAAGGAACGTCTTAGAATCAGCTTCAAAAATTGTACAATTGGATCATATAAAAAAGCTAAAATTGTCGGCAAAACTTGTCAAAAATGTTAATAAGAAAAGCGACAAAAGCATGTACTCAAAAATATACCTACATCAAAAACGCGCCCAATATCGAATCAAACAAAGACGTTACAAAAGAGATAAAAATCATTTCCAAAAGCAATCCTAAAAGCGACACAAAAAACGGTCCAAAAACGAGTTAAAAGTCTTCTCCAAAATGTGTCAAAAATTTGCCCTAAAGACGGCACAATAATCAACTAAAAAGGAGTTGAAAATCTTCTCAAAAAATTAGCCAGAAATTGATCCGAAAGTCGGCCTGAAAAGGAGTTGAAAAACTTCTCAAAAATGTGTCAAAAATTTGCCCTAAACACGACACAATAATCAATTGAAAAGGAGTTGAAAATCTTCTCAAAAAACGAGTCAGAAATCGATCCTAAAAGTCGGTTTAAAATCTTCTCAAAAAACGTGTCAAAAATTGAGAAAAAACTTAAACAAATCGTTAGAAAACAAGTCAAACAACGCAGGCCTCTTTCAGTCGGTTCTTTTTTTGGCACGTTTCTGACGCCTCTGAAAATATTTGGGAAAATCACAGACTCCCTGACCTTTTAAGACTGGCTTAAGGTACCTAGACAGTACTGCAAAAACAGAATAGCAAAATCCCTTTATCTTTGACTTTTTGGACCGACTTTCCCCTAGAGGTCTGTCCGGTCCTAAGAGTCTTACCCATCTGCCTAAACCTATTACTGAAAGACCCATCCCTAATCTCTCTATCTCTACCGTATCAGAAATCCTCCAGTCCATCATACGCCATGTCTCTTCGATAAATAGAAACTTAAATTGGGTACATCGCGTAATGGAAAAGTTTCCATCCACGATATCCCGTCACGCTGTTCTTAATTATTTCTCCAATCGGGCCAAAGACAAACTTCCTCGCACAACCACTTATCTAGCCAGTAATTTAGCTCCCTCCAGGATAGACAACGGAAGCCCTGCCGATGTTATCGCTTCCAACTTCAAAGCATTGTTATCGAATAAATTCCATCGGACGGAAATGCAGATGGGCTGCGACTCGTTACACCCAAAGGATTACTCGTATTTACACCATGTCCTCGCCACATCCTGATAAACAAGAAATATATTAATTAGTTGGCACAACTTTTGCTGACGTAGGTACTATTATTTATCGAAAGTTCCAAAGTTCACGCATTAATAAATTTTGGACACAAAAACGGCACATCGCTGCTGCTTATCCTTCGATTAATTAATTCAAATCAAACGGACGACAGATGGATGTGGTTTTGTTCTCCCATTTGCGGCTGATGTTGGGTAACAATTGAATTGGCAGTAAAAAGACGAGAAATACCGCGCAATATACGAGTATGCGGGAGGAGAAGTTTCCTTTAACGGGTCAAAGCTGAATGGAACTTCTGGCGTATGGTTCACAGTCGAATGCATCGGCGATGGAGTGAAGGGAAAGATTTTCCTTTAGTTGGATAAATTCATTAGCCAACTTGGGGTTGAAGTTGCACTTGTAGTGGTATTCAAGAGATCGGTCAAGTCGTCGCCAGGTGTGCGCCACAACAACATTTACAGGACGGAATCATTAAATTTGCGGGACAAAAAGTGGGCCAACTCATCATGTCATCATCGGGCTGACGGAAAGTGCCGGAAGTAAAGCGAAACATTGTGTACAAAGTATCTAATGGCTTTTGGCAGTAGCTGCTTTTTAGTTTTGTTTTTTAAATGCGAAATAACAATTCATGAGCAGCACACGGAATGTGTGCTCTTGAGTGGATACAAGTGTGTGGTGGGCACTTATTTTTTCAGGTTGACGTAATTTCGTCGAACCAGAGTGGGGAGGGGAGGGGCTACACCTTGGGTGGGCACTTGCTGGCTGTAATATGGGAATTTGGGGCTTAGCAACTCTGGCAGATTGGCCCATAAAGAGCTCTGGAGGAGAAGGTGCTCATTTGAAATCGTTGAATTCATCTACCTGTTGGGAAGAGGATGAGAAGACCTCAAACAAAACGGAAGGGAACATAAATTGGAAGAAGACTAAGCTGGGTGAATTTTAGAAACCATATTGACACGAAGGGGAACCTAAATTTCAAGAATGTAAGGTGGGCTAAATTTTAGAAAGCATATTGACACATTGGACACTTCTTTAAAGACGCGTCTTTGGAACTAACACTTTCTGTAAGAAGGAAGACAGCAAGCTCGGCAGATCGGGACTTATGCGTCTCAGATCTCACTAGCAAAAAACCTGACAGACAGATTAAAACAGGCTTTAAGAAGCAGCCTCCACGAACTGCCGTCTTCTAAGGCCTCAGAAGCCTTCGACAAAGAGATATATACAACACCAGCCTCTGATAAGATTGACTTTACTGTTGACAACTCATGCAAACGATACTAGATGTAGAAGTCGATGACCCTACTGGAGACATTGGAGGCTCAAAAAGCTAACATTCGTCATCCAAAAGGTTTTGTGAAATGGATTGGAGGGTGAGCACAACCAGCCTCTGCTTAGGCGCCGATTTGGCATTTGAAGCACACTTTGGCGAAAAGTCTTGAGTGACTCAAGAATCCGCATCAAGATTTAATTCATCAACTTAAGCAAATGGAAGATGAAGACGAGCAACTGCCAGTGAAGGCTTTTATGAGCTGTGGGAGAGGACTTTTGTTAAAGATTTTCAAGTTCAACAGTCGAAAAAATGCTGTGAGAGAAGTTAGAAGTCAAAAAGCTGCCATCGCAAGGAACTATCAAGTCTTTTTTAAGACCCTCAATCTCTTAAGAAGTCCGGTACAGCCAGATTTAAGTACCTAGAAGACCTACGCACTAGGTGTCACTGACAAAGAACTGTCAGGGCCTCAATCTTTCAATAATTCCAATACCACCAAGTCAAGTCCGGCAGACTTCTGCCCTAGGTGATACAAAGTGAATATCGACAAGCTCATGAGGCTTAGCAAGAACCCTGTTTGCAGCACTGCATACGAGGACCAGAGTCGAGAGAAACCCTCTTTTTAACAACAAGTTTGAGCAGAACGAAAAAAGAAAGAAATCTACTCCAAGTCTTTCCACCTTAAAACGAAGAGACAACGTCAAGGCAGCTGAGCCCAAAACGAAGGCCACCAGAGGCGATCAAGGAATCGCCAAATAGAGCCTGAGTCTTGTGATTCGATTGAAGACCAAGAATCCCCTGTAGGTCAGTGTGTTCTATTCAACACTGAGGATGAAAGACAATGAGCCCATTAACCTACAAAAAAGATTTAAGTGACAATAGCCAAGCTTTTCAAAGCTGGAGGACATGATCTTGAACCAAGCATCCATCAAGTCATCTATCTATGAACATCTGGGCGGGTAAGTGCATGTCTACAATAAGTCGAATCTTATCGTAAATTTGTCTAGTCCGGAGAGAAGGAGGTCCTTTGACTTATGACAATAGTACAGAGGCTTAGGTCTACTCAATATTCCAGACAATATGCTGTCGGCAAACATCTGAGAACCAATCGTGGACAACCTGACAAGATAGTGAAAAAAGCCCCAGAATTCCAAATGCTCGCCATATTTTATCGGCTGAGAATGAGAAGCCGCCTTTATAAAATCATCGATAGACGTGAGCTACAGAGAGTCATGTCTTGTTTTGGCATCGATGCAAGACTCACCCGTCTGTTTTGGACGAGGATATGGAAGCTCGCTGCTGCATCTAAGACATTTGATGTCGAAAAGGGGCTTATACAAGGCGACACGTTGTCAAGCGTCATGTCAAAGCTCCAGTCCTTCTAAAGCTATCCATTCACAGTATTTACGGGGAAGCTACGAAGCTACCACCCTTTAAAGCGAGGAAGCAGCTTAAAAGAGCCAGAGGTCTTCCATATTGCCAAGCAAACCCAAACCTCTTGGGAACCAGAAAATCAACTGCAAAGCGATTTGCTCTCCCTTCATATACCCATCCGCTTTGCTTGTGATGCGACTGTCGTAGCTTGAAAAACTGCTTCAACATGTGACTACACAACCCATCTACGACCTACCCCTCAATCACGCTGCAAATAGCTCGTCTCCACCTCCGAAAGCCTATTTTAAGAACTGCCATCAAGCGAACGCAATTCTCGCATAACAATGACCAAGATCGTTGACTCAGAACATCTTGCGAACTGTGACTGGTGACTCACCAGTACAATTCGATTGCCAATTGGAAGCACACTTTTTCTGCACAAATCACCGATGAAATATGCACCTATGCACCAAGGACTGCTCAAGCAAACGAGATGTATGCTCGAACCGCGCTAATGTCATTCTAAATTTACAATGCAAAGTGGCGCACATTGAACTGCGCCAAGAAGTGTCCCCCGCTGAAACAGCTAACTCGTGATAGTCTATCGCCAAATCACTCGTCTCGATCTCATTAATAGAGCGCCGAGGACGACATGCTCAAATAATAGATGCAGTGGCTGCCTCTGATTGATTAACCACTCCAGCGCCGACACATGGATAACATCTCAATCTGAGTCTTGCTCGCCGGCAAATTATGATGGAATCGCTTTGAGTGGATGCAAAACATTCAACAGAATAAACCTCAGTCAATGGGAAAACAACAAAAATCGACAAACTACGAGATCTCTCGGTTGTCTGTTGGTGGCACCACCACCATCAGTCTCCATCCCCCGATGATGAACGATGTCGGACGCGCCGATGATAGACGCATTTGCTTCTCTGCCACTAGAAAGTCAAATGGGAATTCGCTCTCCTTTCCGCTACATTTGAGGGAAATTCCTTAGAAAATCGACCGTTCAAAGAAAGAAAACAGACGACAGAAAAACCCGCCCAGAGAAAATAGAAAATTCAACGAAAATGGCTTTTTCTTTGTCAGTTGGAAGACGTTCTGTTATCGACATGTGAAATAATATTCACAACCGGAATTTGGCGTGAAGTCATCAAGAAAGAGACAGCGACAGCTGTGATGGATGCGCAATGGATAGGCGATTGTTTTAGTACGGTCTTGGTCTGGCAGATTTGCAGAATGTCACTTGAGATCTATGCCGGACACGTATCGTTAGTTGGATTTATCACCGAAAGCTGTAAGAGTGTCGAAAGAAATATTCTTAGACGAGCACTGGTTGAGGCAACGGTCCACCGAATGCGACCTAAGTAAGACGAGCAGAATCGCAGATGGAAATTGAGCCCTTGAAGGGTGGCGGTAGTTGTTGTCGAAAGTGGACTCAAAGTTGGTTGAAGAGCAATGCATCGAATTCAACGGGAGTTTTGAGCGTCATATGTCCAGCGAGACACGTAGACCTGGAGTGAGTAGGGAAGAGAACGTTCGACTACGAAAAAAGTGGTCCGAAGATGAAGTGATAAAAAAAAGTTCTACCTCGAAGGTTCGTCCCTTTCGACAGCGATTTTTATTTGGTGGTGTTACTAGCCGCTTGGATTTTTAAACAGCTCAAACGCGCAAGAAGCCAACCAAGAGCTGACTACTCGAGCTACACGTCCGCAGGACGAAATGGAGTCATCTCATACCAGCTGAACTGCAAAAGTCTTTGAATATCATCATCCAGTGCTAAGGATGAGCTCTGAAAGAGCTGTCTGGTTCGTAATTGGATTCGTTATGGAGAAAAGTAAAATCAGGCGGTTTTGGAAGACCTCAGACCTGATTGTCTTGCTTCGCTCCTTCAAAAATGCAGAACGACTGATGGAATTATTGAGACGAAATTTCTGTCCGCAGGTTAACAAATTCGCAGTCCAAAAAAAAAGAAACAAAAATTGGTGGAAGAGGTTCCAACACGTACCATCGAGGATTCCCTTCCTCATGAGGAGTACACAGTGCTTCTCATCCTAGAAGGCGCTTGTAAAATCGTCAACTCACCTTCAATCCCTAGCTCTTTATGTATTTAAAGCTCACTTGGTGAGTTCATCAATTTGTTGCTCACTAGCCGAATGACCGCAACTGTAATCTGCCTGTCTGTATAGTAGCCCCACAAGGTGGCGGTATTTGTCCCCTTTTCTTATATTTATTGGTCAAGGAATTGCCATTGCGAAATGGCTTCAAAGTCGTGAGCAAAAAACAGATCTCAGATAAATACCTCCAAGCTCCAATCGAAAATCCCCGTTTTCGCACATTATATCCGTTCACAGTTTTTTTCTAGCTCCGCTTCTAGACGGAGCAAAAAATCGAATGAAGGCTCAAAATACTCGGATAAGCATTGGCTAACAACGTGCTTATTTATTTTTTTAGATTTAATTAATTTTCTTAAGAGAAAAGTATTTTGAATGCAGTTAAGTCAAAATAAAAAAAAAAATCATTCGAACTCCCTCACATAGGATAGGATTTTTTTTTCAGTATTTTCTAGCTCAGCTTCTTGAAGGAGAAAAAAATCAAATGATAGCTCAAAATATGCGGACAAGCATTGGCTTACAAGCGGCTTATTTATTTTTCTACATTTAATTGAATTTATTAGCAAGATGATATTTTGAATGAAGTTAGGTGAAAAAAAGGAATTCTAATGAAACTCTCAAACATATGAAAAGACGTTTTTTCAGCATTTTCTAGCTCAGCTTTTAAAAGGATCAAAAAATCAAGTGATGGCTCAAAATACTCGAACAAGCATTGGCTAAAAACCTGCTTATTTATTTTTTTAGATTTAATTAATTTTCTTAAGAGAAAAGTATTTTGAATGCAGTTAAGTCAAAATAAAAAAAAATTCATTCGAACTCCCACACATAGGATAGGATTTTTTTTCAGTATTTTCTAGTTCAGCTTTTAGAAGGATCAAAAAATCAGATGATAGCTCAAAATATTCGGAAAAGCATTGGCTAACAACGTGCTTATTTATTTTTTTACATTTAATTAATTTTCTTAAGAGAAAAGTATTTTGAATGCAGTTAAGTCAAAAAATAAAAATAAAAATCCATTCGAACTACCTCACATAGGATAGGATTATTTTTTACAGTTTTTTCCAGCTCAGCTTTTAGAAGGAGAAAAAAATCAAATGATAGCTCAAAATACGCGGACAAGCATTGGCTTACAAGCGGCTTATTTATTTTTGTACATTTAATTGAATTTATTAACAAGATGATATTTTGAATTCAGTTAGGTGAAGAAAAGGAATTCTAATGGAACTCTCAAACATATGAAAAGATTTTTTTTCAGTATTTTCTAGCTCAGCTTTTAGAAGGATCAAAAAATCAAATGATGGCTCAAAATACTCAGACAAGCATTGGCTAAAATCTTGCTTATTTATTTTTTAATATTTAATTAATTTTTTTAGAGAAAAGTATTTTAAATGCAGTTAAGTCAAAATAAAAAAAAAATCATTCGAACTCCCTCACATAGGATAGGATTTTTTTTTTCAGTATTTTCTAGCTCAGCTTCTAGAAGGAGAAAAAAATTAAATGACAGCTCAAAATACGCGGACAAGCATTGGCTTACAAGCGGCTTATTTATTTTTGTACATTTAATTGAATTTATTAGCAAGATGATATTTTGAATGCAGTTAGGTGAAAAAAAGGAATTCTAATGGAACTCTCAAGCATATGAAAAGATTTTTTTTTTTTTAGTTTTTTCTAGCTCAGCTTTTAGAAGGATCAAAAAATCAAATGATGGCTCAAAATACTCGGACAAGTATTGGCTAAAATCTTGCTTATTTATTTTTTAATATTTATTTAAGTTTTTTAGAGAAAAGTATTTTAAATGCAGTTAAGTCAAAATAAAAAAAAAAATTCATTCGAACTCCCTCAAATAGGAAAGGATTTTTTTTTTCAGTTTTTTCTAGCTCAGCTTCTAGAAGGATCAAAAAATCAGATGATGGCTCAAAATACTCGGACAAGCATTGGCTAAAAACTTGCTTATTCATTTTTTTAGATTTAATTAATTTTCTTAAGAGAAAAGTATTTTGAATGCAGTTAAGTCAAAAAATAAAAATCCATTCGAACTACCTCACATAGGAAATATTTTTTTTTAATTCAACCACGAAAACAAATGACGTATCTGTACATCCTATAAAATAAAGGTGAAGTCCAACAATTTTTAGTAAAAATTTCATCAAAATCCGTTTAGTAGTTTCCAAGTACCTTTCACTTACATCCAACAGCGCTTCGCATACTCTGTTTCACCATTTGACTACGCCGCGGCATTCTCTTTTATTGTCATTTCAATTCTCTAGCACACACACACAACGTCTGGACATTGGCCAAAATAGTTTTAAAACACAACACCTGGCAGTGCAGTCGGATTTTTATCCCAATTAATCATCATAATGCAGCATGTGGCTTTAATTATTCACAACAGCAAGAGCAACGCCTACACTAGACTCTGATTTATTCATGGGCTCACCTCTGGCTGCTCCCTGTTGATCCTTTGCAACTGCATACTACTAGTGCTGGCTGCTGCTGCTGCTGCTGCTTTGCAAAAACAGTTTAAATATCGGCAAATGTGCGAATTGCCATAAAAATTGCAACACCAACACTATTATCCTGCAAGTGCTATATGCGGCATCCATTTGGGGCCACAGGATGCAAATGCAAACATCTGGCGGTGATATCCTCGGGCCGTGGAGTCTGCACCATCGGAATGGATATCGCTCTAAATGGAGAACCACCTGCTGTGCTTAAATTGAGGTGATGCTGCACTAAACCCCATCAGCCACCCCACTTACACCCATACCCAGGGCCGAGCAACGATTCCTGCTTGCGTATCTTAATTAATATTCCGAATGCAGTTTACGTTTCTGTTTAAATGGGATCCTTCTTCTTTGAATGCGTGTGCACTAAAACGATTGTAAGCATATTTGTTGCAGACTCCCACTCGTACGGGGGTTTCAGTTGCAGCTGTAGGTGGGTAGGGCGTTTAGCTAGGGGTGCATCGAGAAGGAATATAGGATGTCCTGTCCATGGATGTAATTGATGTGCTTCGTTTTAATTGAACACACCTAAAATCGCCCGGATGGATGTGTGTGTCGATGCGGGTGGGCTGGCGAAAATGAACCGCAGAATTGTCTCTCGGGCACAGTCTGACTGAGAGGTAATGCCATGCAAACCCGACCGATTCTCACACACAAGGACCCTTGGTTTTCACTCAAAAATATTCGTGTCCAGTCCGATGCAGGAAAGACTATGCGGTTAGGGTAGCTCACGCTTTAAGTGCACTCATAGTCGGTTGGGGAAGTTGATCCCAATTGATTCCAATTTTTTTGGCCTCAAATATTGTGACGGCCTTTTTGCTGTGGGTGTCCTTTAATGTCCGCCAAAGGTTCGGAGCTAGTGACTGACACTTTTTGCGTGAAGACCACTCTCCAATTTTCCCCTAAGCCATTGCAAATGAAGCAACTTACTCATTTTAAGTGAAGCAACAAGCGAACGAAAATCTCGCCAAACAGAGTTAAGTTGACACCTGTCAGCTGGCATCTAAGACTTGCGTCAAATCGGAATGAGTCGAACGATTGCTGTCAAATAAAAACGAAATGTCGCCCCATGTTCGCCTGGTCCATAGAGGTTAGAAGACTGGTTTCAGCGTGGTGAGAGGGGCAGACTTTACAATCAGTCTTTAAGTGCACTGCCCGAACTCGACACGACCCTTCCCACACCTTTCCAGACACACTGTCCTCAAGCGCACACCACAGAGACACGATGGGGACACCAAAGAGACTCCACCAAGCCCCACCATATACGCAGCGATTGTGAATGATGGTGTTTGGTTAACTGTGGCCACAGCGTTCGATGTAAGCCAAATGTGCGCCCGAGAATGATACATCATTGGCTACAGTTTGTTGCTCAACCAGAATTGAGCCACCATTCCGGGGGTCAAGCGCGGCACACACACTTACATCACATGGGAAAAGACGAAACTTTTAGCAGGAACAAATTCCTCGGGTCGATCGAATGATGGTAGTTTCCAATTAATTATCCTGATGGATATCGTAAATAACCATCAGTGGATAGCCATCACAATACACCCAACACCCAAGGACGAAAACAAAACAAACAACACCCACCACCACTGAGGCGCAAGCGAATCGCAATTGTTTTTCATTTTTGCTCGATTAATTTGCATCGGGAGAGTCAATTTGTCCAGTGAAGAGCCGAGGTGACTTTTCTCGCCAACGGAAGAGGTCTAGATATCGCGCGCGCGAAACTACCATCAGCTGTATCTCTCACGTTGCAGGCGCATCGATTTCAAATTACAGGCAAACAAAAAATAGACGACCCGCACGATGAAGAAGAAGAAAATAGAAAAATCCCATCGCATTCTCTTTGGAATTCCTCAACTGGAAAATGGGAATGCCATTCAGTAGAGGGCGGGCAGCCTGCAGCATATCGGGGACGATTTTCCCCATCAGAAGATGCAGCAAAAATTAGAAGGACCTCAGAAGTGAGACAGATATCACTAGGACTGCCGACTGTCGACTGCACTGATTTCAAGTGGTATGCAAATTCAGATTCCATTACTGTGGACATGGACACATAAAAGGTAATCAGACGGTTGAATGAATTTCGAATTGCCTTCGAGGGGTATTTTTTTTTATAGGAAATCAGGAAAAAGACTGCCCCTCGAGAGTGTCCACGTGAGGCAGATATACGATTCGGTTAGGAGGAGTTCATTAGGTCGTGAATGGAAATAGAAAAGGATTAACAATTCAATTGGGTGCTCGGCGGAATTGTTTTTATTCAATTGGGATTTTGTGCAGTCGCGTATTCCCACTGAGAGGACAAAAATCACGCCAGCCTTTTTTCGGATCAAGGGGGAGAGTGTACCGGACCTAAAATGCAAACGGATGCATCTGAAATGTAGAAAAAAAAATATTTTTATTGTAATCCTTTGAAATAAATTATTTTGCTGCCTGTCAATTCACAATGGTGAATTTTTTTCCATATAAAATTTTTAATTGTGATCTAGAAAAGAGGTTTCAGGTGAAGGAAATGATTTTTAGTACCTTTCAAAATGTCAGTTTTCAGCACCAAAACGATGCGAACGTAAGACCAAGAAATGCAGTAAAAACAGTGGCGGCCACAAACTTTCAACAGCTGTCGTGCACCTACCCGGTTTTCGCATCAAATTTTAAAATCGATTTCTCTCTCGTAAAATGGATTTTCGGTCTGGGAGTGCGTGAAAAAAATTGCTGTCTATAGCAGTTGTCCTTCCTAGGGAAACCTGAGGATCTGAATACAGGAAACAAGTTTTGGTACCTCGTTATCTCGCTATTTGTCCAACTCTGAAGGTGGCTGCTGTCAGACGGCAAGAGCCATTAAATTTTGAAGGTGAGCGCCTAAATTTGCGTCCACATTGTCAAGACAATCAATAAACTTATGGGCCTTCCAATTAAGATTCAATTCAAAATTGATTTTTGGTGGTCATTTTTAGAGTTAAGTGGACAAAATCTTTGATCGAAATCTTTATTAGTAGGCCCATCAGTTTAATTGGCTTTCAGCTTAACTTATTGATTGTCTTGACAATGTGGACGAAAATTTAGGCGCTCACCTTCAAAATTAAATTGCTCTTTCCGTCTGACAGCAGCCAACTTCAGAGGTGGACAAATAGCAAGATGACAATTAAGAACCAAGCCTTGCCTAAAGAAAACCTTCACCATCTTGGTCCTGCTTTGCGGCAAAAGCATACGTACGTCTAAGTCAGCGGCGGCGCATTGTGGTTCAAAATGACTTTTTTGGTTGCAAAAATTAGAACTTTTGAACGCATGAAGATATCACTACAATTTTTTTTCTTCTTGAAGGAAATTTCCAAGCCTATAAAAATTGAGATTTTTAAGAAAATTGATTCACAGGGTGTTTCTAAACCTTGGGCTGAAGTAAGATTTCTTTTTGAAAAAAAATTAAATAACAACTTTAAAAACATGTAAAATTTTACTAATCTTTTAAAAAAGGTTTTCGCCTAATTAATTTTCACAGGGTGATCCAAAATAATTTTTTACAGCAGTGGATGCATAAAATAAACGAGCTCTAGTTCCTTCCACTTGATGAACTTGGCACGTCATCGTTACTGTCCTCAATTTCTTCACATTTGATTGTAAATGTTCCCTTCAAAAATTGTTCGTGCTTTAAAAGAAATCCTGTTCTTATTCAAAAACAATTTATCCATTTTTTTTAAACGAGTGTATAATATTTGTAATTTTTTTTTTTGCTTCATCATTGTCACTTATGTCTTCGTATTTGTTTTGGATCAAAGTTACAAATTCTTGGGAATTAGAAACATTGATTGGAAAAGCCTTTTGAAAGCCAACATCATTTATCCATTGCCATGGTTTATAGACCTCAGTGGCGTGGCGTCCATATAACCCGATTCCTACCGACTAACCTTTTCAAATCTCCACCAGTCAGCACTATCTATCACACACACACATTACCCTGCAAACCAAAAGTCAGTTTAATAATATTGTGTGTATCCTAGACCTGCAGTGCATATGTACATGCACAAGGATTATTTCACTTCTGAAGATTAAGCTTTCGAGTGTGGGGTAACAGAGGAAAATTAATATTTCTACCTGTTTTATTAGATCATAAAATAATAATTAAATATTTCTCTCAACTTATTGTTATGTTTAGGCAATAAATCAATTAATCCCTCTCTTTCGGAAAATGAATCCATGCTTACGCATTCTTTGAGAATAAGATCAATAATGATTTACAATAATTTAAGTAATTCGAAAGAAGTCAGTTACAGCAAAACCTCAAAGCTCAAAAACCCTTTTGGTTTAGGAGCATTTTTTTCAAAAAGAGTCGTTAAAGTGGGCGGATTGCAAAAACCAATTGGCATTAACTATAAAAATAATAACAAAACTATTTTTTTATTGATATAAGACAGTGGCGTAGCGTGGGTTGGGGCCGCCCGGGGCAGACCTAATTTATGCCGCCCCTCGTAATTTTAAACACTAAAAAAACCATCGTCTACGGTTTCAACCAGTTATACCTACACATATAAACTCGGTTAAGTTTGTCTTCTCTGATTTTTTGTTCAAATACTGATTTTATCTTTAATATGTAGATATTTTTAACCAAAATCGTTAGAGCGGTTCTTGTAAAATTTGGCAGACAAAACAGTATTAAATAATGCAATGTTTAGTTTGAAAAATACTATTGCTTAACTTTTTAGCTAAAAACTGAGTAAAAGTTATTGTTCTTGATGAATTCTTACATACTTGGTCTTTAAAGTTTTATTTCAAATCAAATTGGGGTTTTCGAGATGCAAGTTGCAAATCTGCGTTTTCGGTGATTCGAATTGAAAGTTAGGGACACAATAATTTTGAAAACATCAATTTTACTCTTAGTATGTAAACTACAAATCCCAAGTTTGAACCCTTTGAAGCCGTTTATGCAGTAGGCCTCGGGACATACAGACAGACAGACGGACATAATTTTGGGACCTACTTTTTTGAGTTCCACTATCATCATAATGTCAGAATTGATTAACATCTCTAGTTCGAAATTTTGTACGATTACAATATCTTTCTCGTTCTACGTAATCGAGAAAGTTAAAAAGTTATTAATTTTTTAATTATTTACAGAAAACTTCTTTAAAATTTTGTTTTCCTTCTTTTCATCAGGGCAAACTCTCTTATTATTCTTTCAGTATCGATGGTCTCTATGATTTCCTGCTCTATAGCCATGATACGCAGATTAGATACAGTTAGAGGGCTCATTGTCGATCTTAAATAATTTTTAATAAGCTTCAATTTTGAGAAACTTCTCTCACACACACAAATTCTAGCAAGAAAAGAGAAAGAGAGTATTTTCGAAGGCAGATGTTGTGTAGTGTGTTATAATTTGTGTGTGCTGTGCAGTGTTGTCATTTCTGATAAAGTGTAGTTGCATACTAGGGAGCAGCAGGATTTTGTTGTTGAGTAACACAAGGAATTGAAAATAAATTCGTTAGACTGAAAAAAGAATTCGTTTTGTAAATTTTTTATATTTCAAAATTATAAACGCCCCAAATTGCCGCCCTGTGCACCCCTGGCCCCCCCTCGCTACGCCACTGATATAAGAAGAAAATTTCACGCTCTCAGCTCTTTTAATTAGCAAAATAATTGAAATATTCCATTTTTTTGCTTTTAGGGACAAAACTTAAAAAAAAATAAAAATTGTAAGGCACAATTTCTCCGAACATTGCGAAAAGTTGCAGCTACAATTTTGCATGTGGTTTAAAAAATAGTTAGGGTCAACTATGGTGCTCAATTTACCGCGGGAACTCGTTAGAATTTTTTTGTAGCTCTACTCAAACCAAAAAAAGTGCTAAACAAGTTTTTTTTCTGTTATATTTATTAAAAATATTTAACTATATATAAAATAATTCAAGAAAATAAAGATTTTTCGTTGATTTTGCGTTTAAGCAACAAAATAAAGAAGTTCGCTTTTTTTTTACTCTAGAACAAAATGGACCAACTTTGAAAATCTCTACAAGTCAAACTTGTTAGCAGAAAATTATTTTGCTTGCCGTTTTTGAAGCTCCGTTTATATTTCTATTAAAAATTTAAAAACAAAACAATAAAATATCGAATTTAGTATTTCTGCCACGAGATTTGCCTTTTTGGACCATCGGAAGGCGCATAAAGATTGGGGATATATCCAGGGCACTCATTCCGAAAATTTTCAGACGGTTATTGTCGAAACGATAGACTTCCAAAACTAGCAACTAAGTGCTAAAATTACAATTTATGATGAGAGTTGAAGTTTGTCATAAAAACTCGAGTAGAATATGACCTATTTTGGTAATCAAAGTTCCAAAAACGATATTGTTTAGACGATCGTTGATATACGGAATCTGCCCGCTGATTTCTATGGATAATTTCCATTTCGAAACCAAGCGTTGAATTTGAATAAAATGGATGACTTGTCCAAAATATTATTAAGACAAAAATGCTTCCCTAAAATCCTGTTCCAAGTCGATATTTAAATTTGAATGAAGCGTCCATGGATGAGTTGTCCCCCAGTTCAGTTCTCTCGTACTAGATAAGTTGCCTGCGAGTATGAAATGGCTGTGGTCGACTTGCATCGATCCCAAACAGAGCACTTGCTTCCTTGTCTTGTGTTTAGTGTTGAAACCGAGACAGTTCTGGGGTCCAACCACTTCATACGTCAGACGGAATCGGCCTTTCTCCTGCAAAATAGACCAGCTTTGCTAAAGGCATAGCTCTTTGCTATTTGATGTGGGAACTCTGGTTGGCTCTTAGTCTCTTTTCGTTACGCATGTAAAAAACGCTCCGCACTGGCACAGAACCTAGCACCTTCATCACTAGCACCCTCTTGCACGATACTCGTATTTATCTCAATGTACACCACCGACGGATAAGCCACCACATAGCGAAGCCAACAACTATCAGTGGACCGCAGCATATTACACAACTCTCGCAGCTCTTGTGTCAAACAGGAGATTACTCAAAAGACCATAGCACAAGTTTGTACCCTCACGTCTTCGTTATAGAAGCAAAAAAAGAACCTCTTCATTCATTACAAAGTTTCAAGCATTAATCTTTAGATGAACCGAAAATTCCACAACAACATACATTCCGCTGTAACCCTGGAACCCAAGCGAAACTTCAACACCATCTGACATTCATGCACACACATATGAGTGCATTTGCAACCCTTGTTCCACTTTTTCCATCGACGTAATAAATTTTCTTTTATAAAAACCATAAGGCAGATCCACCCACTGGAGGGTGGCGTTCGACTGGTGGTACATTAACTTTTATCGCCGCTAATGGGGTAAGTTTTATCGCAAGTGCAGTCTCGATACGATAATAAATTATATTATTATGCGGCGATTATTGCAAGGACTCGCGATAATCCACTCAAGACGCACACGGGTTTTTGCGACAGGAACTCTAAAAATATTCAAAATATTATATAAACGCGCAGCATTCTGTGCATCTATACCACGCCTCCTCCTGTGTGTATATTTTGGGGGGCTAATAAATCTTTTTATCGCTGGCGAGTGTTTCTCGGTTGGGCATTTTCTTTTTGTCGCGAATAGTAAATCACTCGATAGAGATAGAGAGGATGAGGGATGGGTTGACATTTTATTGGTCGAATTTGTCAAACACCTGCAGCCAGAGAGATGTGCTTTGATAGACGGTGAGTGGATTTGGCGGGGGTGAGACTGAGTGTGCGTTTCTAAATAGCATTTCGCACCCATATAGAAAGGGGAGGGTGGTCCGAAAGTTGGCAGCAAAGTGCTGGGCATTTTTTCTCTTCGCCAATTGCAATCGAAATGGGGAGTGTGCATGACTTACGAGTTGTTTATACTCAGATTAGAATGGATGGATGTGGTGTGGGAGAATTGCGCCGGAGGGCGGATTTTTAATGGAAGTACCCGGCGTCACTATGCAGAACTGGGACCGCAGTGTTAGCCAACTTCGGAAATGGGACTCGTAGTGTATAAAAATCGCATCACACCGAATGGAGTTAGATATTCACAGTATCCAGAAGCAGATTTACAACTTGGGTCTAGCGGGTGAACAACAACAAACAAATTTTAATTCACGCTGGCCTCTTGTGGGAAATACCATGTCCTATTCCCTCACATACCGTGTCCCGAGTACATCCGTCCATTGGTCCCCTGGTTTTGAGCCAACGCACGTTTAAATAAAAATTATCCACCACCATTTGTTGCCTATACAGCCTCAAGTTCAATTGTAAAGGGTTTTCCAATAAGAGGTGTTATTGTGAATGACCCGCTATTTCGGTAGTTGTCACTTTTGTAGCTTTTATTCTTTGACATTTGACATTACTAAAAATGGAACGATAGACGCTTCAACAACGCATTCAAATTATTAAAATTCACTACAAAAATGGTGAAAAAACGTCGTGTCTTTGCTGATTGGGTCTTTGAAATGCATGAAACTGATCCGGAGTTCCATCGAAAAATCATCTTGACTGATGGGGCCCATTTCCACCTCGGTGGCTACGTCAAGAAACAAAATTGTCGCATCTGGGGCTCGAAAAACCCAAGAGTTATTGTTGAGAAGCCTCTCCATCCTCAACGTGAGGCTATCGAGGACAAAGGGCAGCCACTTTGCGATTTGGTTATGGAAAATTTCATGAAAAGGATATGGTCCCGTATGCATGCTCGTGGTGGCCATTTGGCTGATGTTGTTTTTCATTATTAACGGCATACCTTCCTCTTTATTATGAAATAAACATCCGATCATTTATCTCAAAAAGTAAAATTTTTCTTTGAATACCAAAATAACACCTCTTATTGGAAAACCCTTTATATACAAAAAAGTAAATGTACACATCCAGGAACCGCACGCTTTGTTGTAGGGCTCCCTTGAAACCTCGTCTGTGGTGGGGCTTCTCTTTGTCACACTGAACCAGGGACCAGGCCGAGTCCGACGGCAGCATAACCAGGATTAGCTATAAGTCGTTTACGGAACAAATCCTGTGCCTCTTGACCAATTCTTTGAGAAAACCTTAATTTCAGAGAGTAGTAGGTACAGTGGCAAATGATTAGTCCGTTGGACTACTGAGCGAACACAAAAATTAAAAATCAGATTTTTTCCACTGCGCCACCTCTTGCAAACGTCTGGCAAACATCCGAGAGTATAAGTGTCATGAAAGAGCTTCTTAAATTGGCCTTTTGAACTCGGCATAAAATTGTGGATCTCTTCCGTTTGTCCCAAAAATTAAAAATCCCTACAAAACGAATGGTTGTGAGGAGCTTGGTCTAAGGGTGCCTTACGGATCTGAGGAAGAAGCTTGGCCTAAGGTCCCTTACGGATCTGAGTAAATAGCTTGGCCTAGAGTCCATTACGTACCTGATAAAGAAGCTTGACTTAGGGTCCCTTACGGACCAGAGGAAGAAGCTTGGCCTTAGGTCCCTTACGGATCTGAGTAAATAGCTTGGCCTAGAGTCCATTACGGACCTGATGAAGAAGCTTGGCCTTAGGTCCCTTACGGATTTGAGGAAGAAGCTTGACCTAGGGTCCCTAACGCAGCTTTTGCGCCAAATTTGCAATGTTTAGCAACCAGTAATCTTTTGTATTGATTTAGAATTATTAGAGCAAGTGTATTGAAGTCAGAAAAAGATAAATTTTGCCGAAAAAAGCCCTCAAAATGTAGGCGTGGCAATAAACGTTATGCCACAGAGATTCTTCTGAATCGCTCACTAGTTTCCACCTCAACTGGGCAAAAAAAAACTCCCTTCAGTGCATTGAGTTAGACGGCCCTCTGGATCTTTTTCGACGGTGCTTTCTAGATGATTTATTGTCGATTATCGACTGTCTTTTAGACCGAACTGCTCGATGCTCTCAAACTTGTAACTTTGGCACCAGTAGAAGGTTCTGAATCCGCGTTGTGTACACGACAATCGACTGTAAATTTACGCAGTTATGACCCAGCTTGTACTTTATATACCCAGCTTCAAAAAATAACAAATGACCCTCGAATTGGTTCGTCATCCTGTGAGGCTGGGCAAAGTAGCAGTCGTTTCAGTGATTTTCTAGAAAGCCTCATTTAGTCAAAGGCCTTGAACGGGAACCTGTTTACTTTGCCAAACCGAAATAGTTCTCCCTCCCTCCCTCCCTCCCTCCCTCCTTCATTGTGTTGTAAATTTTCATTTTCGACACAAGCCCTCGTTTTGCTGACTTTTTTCCCTTCCCAAACCTCAATCCGTATAGTGAGCTCCAGAATTCGAAAGCAATTTTCTGCCTCCAACTAGCTACTTGTAAATTCATTTCTGTGGATGCATGCACCATCTAGGAGCACCCCCTGCCCCTCACGTGCTCGATTTTGTTTGCAACCGAAATCAACTCACCTTTGAAGGGCCCACCAAACCAAAAAAAGAACACGACCCTCTACAGCTACTCAACCGAAAACAAAATCTAATTTTCCCCCACACAGCCTTCCCTACTTATGCTGGGATACTTTGGATACCAGCAGATTCGAGATTCACTTCTGAATTCCGATTCACCGAATTATTCATGTTGACCCAATTTCGGGCGCACAAGTTGATCCCCGGCATTTTGCAATTTCCAGCTTAGGCGCCCTCCGCCGACTCTCCTCTGACTTCATTTGACATTCAAAACTGTTACTGTTACTGTGAACATTGTGCACTACACACAACACAGTGAAAGCACTCGAAACTGAAACTCTTATGACCTTGTCCACATGCGAAACGACAAGTTTCGGGACACGAATTACGAATCTAATTCCGGCCAGGATAATGTACAAGTTAATCGTAAAAACACATGGCCATGCATGAGTGTACATTTTGCATCCGAAATCGAAGTGAGATATTTTATTTGAAGGGATTTCCTTAGTCTTACGGGTTTATCCTTCGATTTTAATGGCAGCTATCACGTTTCACATATTCAGTTCAATATTTCAATTGAAATGCGCGGCGGGGGCAACAAGGACCCAGGAATTGTGGTTAATGTGCACTTTTGCGTGTGGCTCGGAGTCAATTATGGAAGCGGATGTAAGTGGGATAAGGTTTACAGCTTTTGATTTATCGCTCGATTGGGTAATATTTTCGCCAAGTGGTTCGATATTAGCGAGTGACTTTCGGATGGGGGTAATGCTACTGATGCCGGGCGGAATTTTAACCGACTTTTCGTTGGCAGTCGATGTTATGGTATAGTCAGAACGAAAATCTGTCGAAGTGGGCAGATTTATAGACACAATTTAGTACTCGGGTGTAAACACTGTATGATCAAAGGAACATAACAAAAAGCTGGCGCAACATTTCTCCCACTAAATATGTTGAACAAAATAAACGCGTCCTGGTTTAGGGCTTATGGCTGAATTTCTGCATCAAATTTAACAAACCTACTGTAGGAATTTTCTGAACTTTAATCTTGGAAATCTAGTATTTCAGTTCTAAACTCTAACCCCGTGAATACTAAATTTATACAGCCGAACTTCGATAACTCGATAAAATTGGTTGGCAATAGCACCAGGAATAAAATTTCCATGTAGTTTGTATTTGATAACTTGAACTTCCATTACTCGAATGTCTTGATAACTCGAAGGGATTATTTGGCGGCACCTTCGATAAGTCGAATGCATTTGAATGCAATCGAAATCAGTAGAGAGCGGTATTTATTTTTGGGCGCAAACACAAACAACGAAGACGGCCAACACGCCAAGAGGCAACGTACAGCTGACCGGGCGAAAAGGAGTAAAATTCGAGATTATTCCCACAGACTTCCAACGATTTATTGATTCTCATCGCAAAAGCCAATCGAACGGGGAACTGAATCCGCTTGAATAGGAATGGAAGATCAGTTGGAATAATCGGTATTCGTGGGATGAGGACTTCCTCTCCTTTGAATTTGCCCTTGATGATCGTCGCTTGAATCACATTGTCCATCAGTGAGTCAAAGCGGGCAATTTGAAGTTGCCACCAGCTCAGCATAAGCCGGCGGATGCGCTGCAACTTGTATTTGCCGTGTGTGTGACATCAGCACACAGTAAACATACAGCACACGCTCATAGGCGCCTACGTTCTTATTTTATACGGACAAAATCAGATGTTGACATAACTCAAAAACGCGTTAACCAATTTCGTTCAAACTTTAGATAAACCAACTACACGGCCATACAAACAAACCCTGAAAATTTTATCGAATTCGGTTTGACCGTTCGTGAGTTATAAAGTCACAACGCTTTTGGAACTCTCTTTTATATATAGGGAGAATATAAAACAAATGTACGAAAAAGGGAACCTTAATATTCAAAAAGGATATCATTCTACTGGGTAGGTAAGAAGTTATAAATATAAGGGATTTTTAAGGGATATTCAGTTTTAGTATTTTTTCGGTGAAGAATGAATAGAGTTTTAATTTATTTGATGCTTTTTTGTTTAAAGTTGTGAAGAACGAGGATATTCCTGTGCACTCAAGTAATATACCGTCTTGACAGTAACAATTAATTCCTTTTGCCAAGAGCGGTGGATCCTGCTAAAAAGGAAAGTTACATCAGCAGGACGCAGCTATTGGAAGTAGTTTTCTTATATAAATTTTTCCTTATAGTAAAATTTTTAATATTATATGTAATTATAATTTAATTGTAATTTAAAGGGCCTAGAGGAGTTTGTAAAAAGGAGCGCAGCGGCGTGATTTTTGAAGGTGATCGTCCGACTAATACTCTAAAGGACACTTCCAGAAGGATACTAGCAATAAAGTAAAGCTTTTTTGTATTAAAATATAATGTATCTTTTAATTAAAGAAGAAACCAATTAAAATTTAAAATAATTACAAAAGTATATTGAAATTAAATATTTTTGGTATTAAATTAAATAGATATTTATGAAACATTTTTCCATGCATACTAGTTTCACAGGGGTTGTGTCAAATAAAGTACTGAAAAAGAGAAATCTATTACATTTATAAAAAAAGATAAAAAAAACCTAAGCAGCTTGTGGGAAATTCAAATTCAAATACAAATAGGAGTAAAGAAATGGAAAAGTAAAAAGAAAAACTTGTGAGATTTGTGACTCATGAAGCTGTAGTCTTACGCAAATTAAAACAAATGTATATAGCGATTAAAAATATCTCATGTCTGCCCATATTTCTAAGGCAACTTATCGAGGATACATCCAATTTATTATACCCTCCAGAGGAAGGTATATTCACTTTGCCAATACATTTGTAACGCCAAGAAGGAGTCACCGGAGACCTCATAAAGTATATATATTCTGAATCAGGATCACATTCTGAATCGATTTAGCCATGTCCGTCTGTCTGTCTGTCTGTCTGTTGAAAGCACGATAGCGCCCAAAGTAATTGACGTAGGTGAATGAAATTTGGTGAGAGCACTTATTTTTATCAGCGTCAGGTTGATATTGAAAACGGGGTATGTCGGTCAAGTAGTTCTGGTACCTCCCATACAAAACCAATATTAGACCCATGTGTCCCTCTTTCCGTTGAAAACACGATAGCGTCCAAAGGAATCAACCTAGGTGAATGAAGTTTTGTGAAAGGACTTGTATGCAGTGGAGGGTATCAAAACATCGGCCAGGCCGATGATAACAATTTTACTTGTTTTTGATTTCATTTAAAATAAAATGTGACAAATTTTTTAAGTCAAAAAGACATTTCGACTATTACACCTCTATACAAGCTATAAACAACGCCCAAGTGCGTTTAGCTTATTCAAGCTCTATACAACGTTGAAAAATTTGTATAAAAAAGTTTATGCGTTTATAAGGCTGTTTTAAGTATAAGAGATATATACAAAGTAGGGTAAATCAACATTTGTATGGCAAATTAATATTAGCATTAGATCAGACGCTTCATCCTAGATTTCTTTTCAACTTCGTTCAAATTAATATTTTATTGATTTTTGAAATTTAATAAAAAATATATTATAAGAAATATTAAATTCTATAATTTTTCCAGCGTTGACTTATATAAATACAACCCCAAAAATATTGGATTGTTGACTGTGTATCGTATTCAATTACCCAGTCGAAATGCCTTCTAAACCCTTCAACAAATATCTACTTATATCGATAAGAGGTCCTTATCACGTCGGCTATGGATATTAGTTTCAATGTTAAAAGTCATGAACAAGTTCATTTAATTGAGTTATTGCCCAGCTTCGCATGAATGCTATTTGTCCAATTTTTGTGTTTAGCTTTACATATGAAAATTCATTGCGGACAGTCCGTATTAATTTACACATCCTCGTTCAGTATATATATAGGTAGGTGTCCCCAGGGACATTGTCATTGGACAGAATTTGACTATTTTCTATTAAAATTGATGGCTACAGTTGGGCGCTTAATTGGGCGCTAAATTGAGCGCGAATAAATGTTTAAATATGGATATTAATGTACACAGAAATATGGGCGTTGTTTCGGGATTACATGTGGATAGTGGGGGAAGGGGCTGTTAGCGCCGTAGTTGTAACCAGCAGCTACAATTTGCAACTTAAATCGTTAGCCGACCAAGTGTTAAAGAGAATGCAAAACGATTTGAATTGAATCAGTGAAATAAACGGCAAGTTGTGAATTTATTCGCCTACTACCTATAGTGCCTACAGGCACAGCTTCAATGCCGAGTCCCAACGTCTGAATTGAAAGCTCCTCCAGGATATTTGTACTCTTGGATGTTTGCTTGACAATCTCCAAAGGTGCCGCAGTGGAAGAAAAAAACCTTAAGACGTAATCTGTATTTTTCCGCGCATCGAACATGAGATCCTTTGCTCAATAGTGCAGCAGAGTAACCACTGGGTCTACTTAGTTGGGAAAGACCTCTTCATAAATCATTTCTCTTCATGACAATTATAATTGAGCTTACCACTTCTAAAATTTAAAATCTAATATTTGAAATCAACTTAGATCATAAATTCTGGACCTCGGATAATAGCAAAACCTAGCCTATGTGTCAATCGCGATATTTTGCAGAGCACCTTTGAAAGGCGGAATCAATTTCGGGCAGTTGTTTTTAAACCTTTTCTGGATAAACATTTTTACAGTCGGAAAATTGGTTGCAATTTCAATTCAGGAAGGATTATCTGAAGTATAGTGTGTCGCTGATGTGTTGCCAATACACAGGATCCAACATATTACAGCGCCTCCTCACAATGTTAACAGAAATTAAATCTGGTGTACCTCAAGGTAGGGTACTAGGTCCAGTGCTTTACCTGTTATTAACAGGATGCTAGCGTTGGACCTTCTGTAATATTGCAGCGATTCCTCTGAATAAAATTAGACAACCAGTACTCAAAATCAAGAGAACCCGAAGCTGGTGACTGGCATACCTCAAGGCGGGGCACTAGGTCCAGTGCTTTACGTTGATTTCTCTCCAATAAACGGCCGGCGTTTGGTCTTTTAGTGAATTTACCATCATAAATGCTTGAAAGTGTGAGATGGATGGTCGATTCTTCGATCCACAACTCAGTACAGAGTTCGAGTAAAATTCGTTTCCAAGGACTACTACTGCTCGTGTTTATTGCAACATACATCACTGCGGCATCTCCCTGCAACCTGCGAGATTACACATTACACCTTTTGGCAAAGCGTTGTTTACAAATGTTGTTTATCGCACCCTCTCAGTCCGCAAACAAAAGATAAACCCACCCCGCTTACACTCAATCCATTATTCAGGATAATGGATTGCCGATTTTCGTCTCAGCTTTCCCATATCCTTCGGGGCGATAAAAAATATCCCGCCATAATGTTAAAAAATTTATGAAAATTGCTTGCATGTTTTTTTTTCCTTTCTTTTGCATTCGAAATTGAAACGGAAAATGATGGCTGGCAAGTGAAATTAAAATAAATTATTTACCTCTCCCATTTGGGTGATAAGTAGAAACGCTCACTTTGAGACCAACGCAACGAAGTCTTTACAGAACTCCACGCGTTACTGAAACAAATTCCAGGTAATTAAAATATTCATACATGACACAAGATGCTGTGCAACAAGGACATGCGGTCGCTTCGATTCAATTAACATACCACACGCACTGTCAATAGGCAATCCTCGAACAATAACCCAGCACAAATGCTGGATGGTTTTCGAGAATTTATGATTATCCTTTGTCCGCACAGGAACGCACCAGTTGTGTGCGGGCGGGTAAACTATATATATTGGCAATTGGTATATCTGCATTCATTAAGCCCCCCTGACAGTCTTGGTAAATTATTTACGAACAAATCGATTGTGTATATGTGCCCCAAGGATGCTAGCCTAATAAAATAAGCTCGCAATTGTAAGATTGCAAGTAGGAGTACAGAGTAGGTACACCCACGCCAGCCCCCGGGTGTATGGGAATTCCAATTAGGAATTTCATTCATTTGAGTACCATGTGTCACACGCACACAGAGCAGAGAGGGAATGACATTTTCATGTGAATTCGCCACTAAATACACTAATTCGAGTACTCCTTTGAATAAATATTTAGAAACAGCGTTTGCTGCACAGTCGGTGACTTGCATAATATTTTGTGCATTTTAATAAGTGTACTTTGGAATTTAATTAAAAGGACTTCGCCCCCGATGTGCTGCTGCACAGACGACGATAGACGACCGCAGGCGGGTTAGGTACAGAGAGACGGGATTAAGTGAAAAAGTTTACTATTTACCGGAGAAGGATTCGTATTGCAAGAAGTCCTTCGTAATCAGGGTTTCGAAATGAATTTGCAAGAGATACTGAGTTGGGCAGACTTTTATGCTCTGATTTTGTGCACCCACAGTGGTAAGGGGCGAAATGCTGAAAGGTACTCTGCTCTCTTATTGCGAGTTGGTCCTCTACAATTTATTGGGACGACGATGTGGGATATATTCTCCTCGCAGGTGACACATGAGAATGAGACTGTAGATTTTGCGAGAAACGACCGGGGAGCACCTGCCCACGTTCAAAAAAAACTTTAAATTCATATGTCCTCCGATTGGCCTAATGTGATGAAAGAAGAACTGATCCCCACAAAATGGGGTGTCCTAGGGTTTTTTGAGACGCAGATTCCGATTGAGTTGAGTATCCACAAAATCCATAAAGAGTACCATTGTTGTATATGCTTATGAGCATTTTGTTCATCTCCTCTGACTGTTAAAGACGCTTCTAAGAATTGAAGCAGATTTCCAAATGCAAGAGTTTGAAATATAAAAGTCCCTAACTCAGCTAAAGCCTGGGGTCAGATTCTGTGTAACGAAAACGTTGAAAAAATTTCCTGCGCACAAATGATTTTCGCTTTCGGTTTTTGAGTCTGTTTTCCGGCTTTTTTCTGTATTTTTGTATTTTTTAGATCGCTTAGTTGCAGAAGTAAATCGGGTTTGCACATGAAAAAGTTTGAACGCAGCTTAGGGAATGCCGACCCTGAGCTACAGTTTTTTAAAAGAAGGCCATCGTTCATTGTTTTGAACCTTATTCCAGATCTTGGCGACTTCGACTTATACGAAAGTTAAATGTAAGTAGAAGAAGGGCCGGGTCTTCTGTCAGACTACTCTTCTACACCTGACTCTGACAAAATTCAACTAAAAGACTGACAAACCGACCGACTTGATGACAAAATTCAACTAAAAGACTGACACACCGACCGACTTGATGACAAAATTCAACTAAAAGACTGACACACCGACCGACTTGATGACAAAATTCAACTAAAAGACTGAAAAACCGACCGACTTGAGGACAAAATTCAACTAAAAGACTGACAAACCGACCGACTTGAGGACAAAATTCAACTAAAAGACTGACAAACCGACCGACTTGATGACAAAATGCAACTAAAAGACTGACAACCGACCGACTTGATGACAAAATTCAACTAAAAGACTGAAAAACCGACCGACTTGAGGACAAAATTCAACTAAAAGACTGACAAACCGACCGACTTGAGGACAAAATTCAACTAAAACACTGACACACCGAACGACTTGATGGCAAAATTCAACTAAAAGACTGACAGACAACTACCTTAGGCAAAATTTTGAAAACAGGACAACATCTTACAATTCGCTAGGGGAAACCAAAAATATTAACTGGGCAAACTTGACGAGAAGGTACCTGTAAGGCGCCTTCCAACCTTGCGAAAATACCGACCACCGAGAGGTGTATGATACCTGTGAAGACGATAACCTCTCGCAGCCAAAAAAACCTGCCAAAGGAATAGAGGAAGGCACCAAAAATGAGGCCGGAGTTTGACTCCTTTTAAAAATGCTCAAACAGCTTTAAAAAATAGTATGTAAGGTTAGGAAACAAGGCAAACCATCTCGTGAGTAAAGTCTAGATTGTAGGTTCCAGAAAGGAGAGGCTCTGTCCTGCGATTTTCTTAGAGTACCTTGTGTTAACGCAGAAGGGGCACAGTGCATGAAAGACTTTGTCTGTCAGTGGCTGAAATGAAAGTTAAAAAGAAGCCAACCCTAGCCAAAGCAGATTTAAAAAGAGCTAGGCACGTTACTGTCGAAAACATTGTACCATTCGTCTGGAAGTTTATGGAAAATATTAAGAGCAGTAGAACTGAGTTGCACCAAGTCGTTGGTCAGGGGAAAATTATTTATGGCCTCGTTTTATGTGCATTGTGGGAAGCAACTCAATGTAAGAGGTCTTAAAGAACAAGGAAATTTGTTTCAGAGTGTCGAAGATGAAAAAATTAGAACTAAAATAATGAGCAAGGGACCCCCTCAGCAGTGATGCCAGATCGTGGGTAATTAACCATTTCGTGGGCATTTTGCCTATCAAAAAAAGTTAAAAAGGACATTATGTTTATCTCTCATTAGGTACAAAAAAAATTGTGTATTTTGTTGGTTTTATCGACATTGGCAAAAAGGACATTTTTGGGTATTTTTAGTAATCGTCGTGGGCAATGCATTCCGAAAAGTATGACCCTAAGCCCCTTTGCTCAAAAAAAGACTTACAACCTCTCCTAAAGAAATTTATCTTGAACTCTTGTCCAGTCTTCCCAGCCCTTGTATAAAATTCCCCAAACTAACTGAAAGACAATCCCCCTCCGACATTAAAGTAAAACTTCCCCCGCAACCGATAAACTTTCACAGCACTTCCGTAAAAAAAAAATAAAAAAAAACCAAAAACGATTTACGGGCCAACACTTTCGCTCGCATAATAAGTGGTAATTATCCATAGATGAGTGCCAGTGCATGTCGACTATCCGACCATCCTCCTTGCTTAAGTTTTTCATACACATTATGGAATTTTCCACACTCACTCACCTGAAACACCTTCGGTTGCTCGAGGAGGAAGTTTCGCCGGCAACACTTAGGGACAAAATATAAAACAAAACTTCCATCAGTATGTTTCATTAATTGTAAGCATGTGTTAAAATTTTACACTTAATTAAAAGTTTAATTAGGGATAAGGAAATAAGAGATGCAAGGATTTTTTTCTTCCTTCAGACACAGGAAGGAGTACATTTCGATTGGAATTGTGGAATGTTTGATGAATTATTCCTGTTGCAGGCAGACAAGTGTCCTTTTGCTTTGAACAGAGAAACACACGTCATCATCATGTGGCAAAAGGATGCCAATGTCCTTTGGGAAAATGATAGACAAAATTTATGAATTCATTCAGCAAGGAGTGGAGCTGCTCCCAGATGTGTGTGGATGCAGAGGCAGGCGGATAAATATTATGACGAAGCTATTTGAGAAGATTTAATTAAATTTAGATGTGAACAACTTGACACTGGCTATAGATAGGTGTGCGTGGGGTGAGGAATTTTCAATTTCCTTAGATGAAAGTTTCGGCACTCAAGTAGGTAATTAGATTTGAAATGTTTGGGTGTTGAAATAAAGATGGTTTTAGGTTTGATGCTGTAAGAAACTTCAATGCAAGTCAGGGGGGATTGGGACGTCGGCAGAGCTCGTCGAAATAATGAGGGGACGCCAATAACCAGTAACGCGATGCGATCACATTGAAGCCTGTTCTCAGTCTTAAGGCATTCACAGTTGGAAACGTCTTTAAAACGATGTCACACCCAGAAAGTTCTGCTAATATTTAGACCTTGGAAAGCTGCTCGATTGAAGGGCAGAAGGACTTTGAGGACTGCTTTCGACTGCGCGAGTATCAAGTTTAAAACAAGTGCTTTCCTGGTTGACGATAATTGCTCTTGCGCCACGCCCCCGCATTTCATACCACCCACATCACATTTTGAGCTGTGCTTGATATTTTATGTGCTTTTTACTCTCCAAATTTGTGGCTGTCATATGAATCGTTTTAAGTGCTATTTTAGTATGGGAAGTGCCACGCCCATTTTTTTGTAAGACCGCCCACATTTCGCCAAATGCTTCCAATATGAAATATGCGTCAAATTTACTAAGTTTCAAGGCTTAAGCTGCCATAAATGTCAAATTACTAAATTTCTCAGTTGTCTTGGATGTGCAAGACTGTCGACGATTTTTGAGGTCCCTTGAGTCCATTTGTCAAACTTCAGGGCTAAAGATGCATGGAAAATAAAGATACCGTGTCTTAAATTACTCTGTTGTATGGCAAGTGCCACGCCCTATTGTCCAAAATCGCCCATTTTTCAGAAATTGTTTTTTTTTCAGATATTGCGGCGCAGTATTTGAAATTTTACAATTTTTATCTCCCAATATTGGAAGAAAAAAGGTGCCGTCGATATTCTGTATTTACCGACGTATTTTTTCCTAGATTACAAACGAGTCCACAGTAAATCTTTGATCATTTTTACACAGTTTTCAGATCATTTTCTACGCATTCTAAACTGATTCCGCCACACAACTTGCGCAGCGCATCCGTGATTCAATTCGCTTCGAATTCCCGGAAGAAGGTTTCCTTCACCGGCGAGTTTATCTACGAGTAGAGTTCGCCCAATGGTAGAAATTCCACCATTTTATTGACCCGGCTTTTACACAACATATTGGAAAACAGATTACATGCCGCATTGCAGCTCTTCAAAATCAAAGAATCAAGCGAATTTGAAGTGAAAGTGGGTCTTAACTAATTCCCTTCACATATTTTTATATAATATTCCCAGGCAATGCATAATTCATGTGAAATGGTTGCTGTTGACGCAAAATTTCGATGGAGGAATCGCTCTCGATTCGCTAAAACCCACGCGGAAGAACAAATGACGAATACCTAGAGGAAGTCTAGGCGAATGTATATAATTCTTCTATAAACATTCGCCTAGACTTTCTTTAGGTATTCGTCTTGAGTTCTTCCACGTGGGTTTTGGCGAATCGATGGCGATTCTTCCATGGGAACCTCTTACAGCCCGTTTTTATTTTGTCTCTTAGAATTTTCAGTGCTATATTCAATTTTCTGCCACTGACTCTGCTGCTCCAATGAATTGCAATGCCTATTCCACAATTGCTAAATGACACCAATGGGGGTAAAACTGCATCAAAATATTTTATTTTATATATCTACCTATGAAATCAATTGCAATGGCAAAACACAACCGCATTTCCATTCAATTTAACATCCAAATCGACAGACGTTTTGTACAAATAATTTAACAACAGTCCGAGCATGCAAATGTCATTTCGCTTCATTAAATTGCCATCAACATTAATCGGGGTTCTGTCCAATAAATTCAATTTATCCCGGTTTACCCATTATCCGACACCCCATCCACGGCTCAGTCTAAATCATCATTAAGGTGGAAACAAGCAATCTCTGGTTTGACGTGGTGTCACATATCACACGCTCATCATATCGAAAATTATCCTTATGGATTTGTTTAACTACATTTTAATTATCAATTCGACTTGGCCATACCCACCTACAGGTCGATGAGTCTAAACTAATGCGAATGGATTAAACGACCATCATTATGGAGGTGGAGGTGCACATGTGATTTCCTGGGGAATATTCAACTCCGAGGGGTTGCCCGCGGAGCGCGTCTCTGTTGCCCGAACTTTTCAAATTAATTTCCTTGCTTCGATGGGCAATATAGTGGAGTGGTCATTTGTTTTGTCAAACATATGGTTGGGTGATGGGGGTGGCGATGGCGATATACATGACATTGGTTGATTGATTTGAATTCAATTCAAACAAACAAAAAAATCAACTTCAGTCGGACTGCGAAAATAGGGGAAAGTTGTGCCACTTGATCGGGAACTAAACACGACTTCAAGTTAAATGGAATCGAGGGCTTCAAGGATTGACAATCAAAAAAGTTCTTCAGCTCACTTGAAGCAGAATGGAAGCCGTGTTTTATCTTCTGTATAGTTCAAACTAAGCCTGGTTTAAAGAAAGTTTAAGCGCAGATTAGTTCGAGTCCCCGCTTATTCAAAAGAAAACATTTTTCAATCAATTTTGTTCGCAAAAGTTGAAGAAATCGATGCCATTGATACAGAGCGCACTTAATCTTTGATTAATCCCAACTTAACCGCGACTTAAAACCGAATGAAACCGATCTTTGCTCAACCTGAACTGAATAGATGGCTTTACACAATCCAATTTGAAGGATTTCCACCTAAAAGCAAGCTTAAGCACAGCTCAAGGCGAACCAAGCTTAAACCTATATTCAGCCAATGAAATCAAAGCAATTAAGTGGGCCTTCCGCAACTGTCAGCACCTTCAGCTCGACTAAATGATTATTTAACTTCAGGTTGATAGAAACTCCCAAGGTTAAGGTAATCGCGGCTTAAGTCTTACTTGAGGTATACCAAGTTTGTAGACGTTGTGATACCTTCAGTTACAAGCCCGTATAAAATAATAAAAAATGCAGAAAGATGAGACTGAAGTCAGACTTAAGAGTAAACCACATTTAGTTTGAATCTGTAGAATAAAATAAAATTTAAATGCAAATTAAGCACAGCTTGAAGCAGACGGAAGACCTGCTTTGACTCACTTCTTATAAAATTTATGTTGGGGTGCCTAGTCGAAGTCGCCGATCTACGGCTGAGCCCAAACATGAAACAGAGCTCGTTTTCAAGCCCGGCTTGGATACCTTAACTGAAATGCAGCTTAAGCCCAACTTAAGACCAAGCTTCCTAAATCCCCTTAGAAGATTGCCAACCACATCCAAACAAACACCGAAATAAAATTCAATTAAGACCAGACAATTAAATCAAACACAAGCCAGGTTTTCAGCCCGACCCAGTAAAAATCTGGCCTCCCAAATACCCACCATGAAGCCCCAGGTTAAGCCCCAATCAAGGCCCAATTTAGCAAAGATATGGCCGGATAAATCCCACCTTATCCCCGACTAAATGTCAAGGACAACTGCCACCTCCATCGAACTACACATCTTCCAAACAATTTAACAAAAGCTGAGCGCCATTTAATCCCAACTTTAAGACCACTTAATACCTTTCCCGCATTTCATTATTCCCATTGCACTGCATAAACATTCCTTCCTCTTTGACTTCGCTCAACTAGTCTAGAGAACTAGAGTCCACAAACTTCACACGCAAAACTGACAGCATCTAGCAAATTGAAAAACCACTAACGTTTGTGTAACCTTCTTCTTCACTAGAAATTTCCTCGAAACCAAACAAGGATATCAGCTCTGTGTTTGTGTGTGTATGAAATTGAATTTATCTTCCCGAGAACAACGTATGCGTCTATATTCAAGGAATTTTCGCTAACCCTCTCTGATGTATTTATTAGTGCGCGCAAGAGGATTCAAACGGAACACACACCTTTTGTGCGGTCGTCTAATACATACGTATATTATATATCCAAAAGGGGTTACGACCACATTGGAAAAATTTTAATTAAAAGAAAACCACCCTCGCTCATGAGGCTGAAGCAGCAAATCAAGACGACCGACGGTTGGTTGGAGCCTTTCCAGTTCAAGTTTAAACAGGAGAAAGCGGAATGAATTTCGAAATTGATAGCAGGTCAGGTGTCCTTTAAAGGTGGATATTCTGTTCATCTCTTGTCCATTATTCAAGCAATTACCTATTCAACGAGAGAGATAATACCGCAGAGGCAGAATAATCTGTGATCAAAAATTTTGCCAAGCTCCCCTTGTTTTCGGGCGAACGGAAGTGAATCGCTTGTGGTGGAACATGGACTCGGTGTATTAACTTCCGGACTTTTGTCGGCCTGATAAAAGGAGCGACTTGTTTGGACAGTGGTTGGCACAAGAACAGGGAGAGGAGACTTAGTTGTAACTGGTTACATTACAGAGCAGCGTCAATATTTTGTATGGATATCCAACTTGCGGAATTTTGTTTATTAAACCTGGACTTATGTGAAGACAGTCCTAAGCTCAAGTTAAAGGCTACTAAACCCCAACTTAAGGTGGAGGTAAGGTCCTCAACTGTCTCAAAAGTAAAATCGGCTGAGGGCTTGAACCAGAAGTCGATCTGAAGGCATTTTCACCGCATTTTCATGTCATTTTCATGGGATTTTCACTGACATCTAAGCCTACATTAAGGCTGACTTTTACCTGTCTTAATCACTGTTTAAAAAATGAGTTTCAAAAAATGCAAGTTGGTATCAAAGGTTTAATAGCAGGTAATAGAACTCAGGAGCTTTGTGCGGATTGGATGACTCTAATCACAGCTTAAGCCCGACTTTAATACACAGGAAACTGCGGTTTACTTGTTGACCTTTGGCTCGATACGACTTGACTTGACTTGAACCTGTAGTAGAGGTTTCTGTGTAGTCTGCACCTAAGCCAGGTTGACTAAAAATTAATCGCAGCTTAAAGTTTACTTAAATCGGGAAGGTTCACCCTGAAAGACGCTTGAGAAAGCATAGCAAAACAGCATAGAAACTTCTATCTAAACCATCTAAAAAATCCAGAAGCCCGCGCGAAAAAAAATCCGGAAAACAGGCTCAAAAACCTTTAGAATATCTATCTCCTGATATTCACAGAAAATCTCTTCAATAAAAACTTCAAGAACCGTTCTCTAGACTTGCCAAAAAATTCATGGAAGGCTTTATAAAAAAAAAATGATTTATAAACTCCCCGAAAATCGGAACAAAACTTCCCCAAAAACTGATTTAAGACTTGGAAAAAACTAAAATGGAAGTCGCCTGAAAAAAGAGGCCGAAAATATCCTCAGAAAACGCAAAACCTCACCAAAAGCTGATCCAAAGCTTACAAAAAGACCGGGGAAACTGCCTATATTAGGACGCCACCTTAAATCGAACTAAAGTTGACTTCAAGGTCCAAGTTAAGCTTGACAACCTTTTGCAGTAGAGTAAAGAATTAAACTTGCGACTTTGAGGAAAAGATTCATAGAACTGAGGAGCTCGTCCGTGAGAAACTAAGTCAACTTTGGTGGAGGTTTTTAATCATCACTACCGAAAATTTTTGAATACTTCTTTTTACTGTCGCTTTTTGGTTTTGTTGCAGTTTGCAGTGACTGCTCAAGAGCTTGTCGGTTACATCTTCCTGTCACTTTTTCGTTTCACGGGAGTTTGGAAGGACTGCCCAAGAGCCTTTCGGTAACTGCTTCCTGTCACTCTTTCGTTTTATTGGAGTTCAAAATGACTGCCATCCGACCTGTCACTTTTTCGCTTCATAGAAGTTTAGACCTTCTCCCCAACGAGCCATACTAAGTCCGATTTCTAAAACCTCTTGACATATCTATCTTCGTTTTTCTGGGGTCTCAACCGAGGTTTGAAAAATCACCTTCCATCTGGAACCCTTCTACAAAAACCACATTTTCTTTAGAACAAACAGCCATCACCTTCTCTTGCCAGCCCCACTGTATAATACCTTCCGCTTGATTCCCGGCTAACTTCCTGGATAACCAACAAACGAAATACCATTCAAGTTGCCTGCGTCGGGCAATACCTGCTGCCCGAAATTCCTCTAGTGAAATTTTCTAAAACACCTCCCCCACACCCCCACCAAACAGAACTTAAAACAAAATGGACTGCATCCTTTCTCTCACAAGCCGGATATGCACGGTGTAGAGGTATTCGGTTCTTCGTAACTTTTGATGTACAATAGCTGCACAGTATTTTGCTTGCACCGGTATCACGCCAGTTGGCTGTTTCATTTGCATTTTACCTGTCGTTTTGTCTCATGGTCCACAACAAAAATAAATGCCACATCCAAGTAATCCGTTTACTGTTGCATCTATAGCACACACCACACATCCTCATATACCGAGGACGAGAAGGGGATACAGAGCGCAGAGTTTCGCTTGGTTTTTTTTGTTCCCTGCATGACTGCCCAGCTTCGATGAACTATTATCCTCGTTGCATGGTTACAATCGTTTTGTGTCGCAGTCATCGCACGTATGCAAAGCCACTGTCGGAACGAAATACTTTCGACCAAAGGATATGTACGTGTATATGTGTAATTGGTATGTCTGAGGAATATAGTTTAGATTCAACCACATCCCGGACTGGGAGGCAAATTTGAAGTTGCAAAAATCTTCGCAGTTGTATACATTATTTGCCGATGCACTCTGGCAAACATCCTGTTGACTGTAGCTTTGTCCAGGAGGAATCAATGTCAAATTGCAAGGCGAACAGCATCTCCTTTGCATATAGGATGGTCAGTGTTTTCGAATCAATTTGTGAGATGGGTATAGTTGGAAAAGAAGAAGCTTCCGCAATGACAAAGGATAACGGACGAGGGCGGGCCATGACTGGCTCCAAACGCGACAGATTGAACTAAATTGTTCCGCAGTAAGGTGACTGGATCATGGGGGAATTTATTTTTAAAGAGCTTCGCTCTCAATTATTTTACAAAAATTATTTTAATGCAACTGCTCCCGAGCACAATTTGTCAAACGTTCAATTAGAAAGCAATTTTCAGGTTTGTTGGCGCCAAACCAAAATGAATCACACTGCCATTAGCCGGTTTCGACAAAACGCATCTAGTCGACCGCGCATTTATTTTAAAGCACCCCCTTGAACGAAGCCGCGTGGTAGGTACGTCCTTGGGGTCAGCCAACACCGACATCCACCCCATTCTGCGTCGAAACATAAATAACCATCACCGCTAAGTAGAACTATTCGCGTGGGTGTGGCTCCTGGTTGTGTTTAGTCCCACAATTTGAGTGCACATACCCTCGCCGATTGTTATTTGAGGTGTACACGTGGCGCCTGTCCATCACTAGCTCAGCAGACCGTGAATGGTTTTTTTTTTGTTTATTAGCCGGTCGTAGTTGAGAAAGTCAGACTTTCAGCGAGTGGTATTTGTACAGTAGAGGAGGAGGTTAATTTCGGCTTAAATTCCTTGTGATCCTTAGAAGTTACTAAGGGACTTACTGGGCTACAAGCTCACTGGATTCTTTCTGAAATTAGGGGATGAAGGGAAGTTATCGAAGACTTAAATAAATTTTCTAAAGGTGGCCTCAAGAAGTGGTTAAAGTTCGTCGTTTGTGGTACTAATCGGTGGTGGGTTCACAACTTAGAAAACAGCTGAAAAGCGATTGGAAAGAAATGCTTGACTTGACCTAGAGAATAAGAAATAAATGGGCGAAATGCAGAAGGCGAATCAAAAAGACTTCGATAAGCATATAGAAAGAGGGCAGTCTAGTTCAAATATGCGACTGGGTATTTAGCGTCAATTTAACTACCGCAGTTCCAAATCGAGATAAATCTTTGAACATCCGAAATATTTTGGGCCAAATGGTGTGGAAATCTCACTACGGCATGAGGGCGCAAAACAGACAATCAGGCGGCATGAAAAGACACGAAAAGAGCTCTAAAAACTGAGACATATCTTGGCAAAATAATAAAGCTAAAAAGGGCATTAAAAAAGCTACAGAAACTAAGCCAAGAAACCCGTAAAATCTGCCAAAAAACTCATCGAAAAACGACGAGTCTAGGCAACTAAGAGCCTATTCAAAAGCTGATTGGAAACGCCCCAAAAATCGTCCATAAAATCGCGTCAAAAAAAGGAATTATAATTAAAACTTCAAAAAACGACCCATAAGTAAATACCCAAAAATAGTTCATAAAATCGATCCAAAACTGCTCCGAAAACAATCTCGAAAAATTCACAAAGATTGAATGAAAATTGACTGAAAATTCTCTCAAAACCCGTAGCAACACGTCCCAAAATCTGAACCGAGACTAACAAAAAGTAAGCGGTAAGCGCGCACTTTAAATGGGGTGTAAAAAGGCGCCAAGAAGCAACCTAGAAAACTCTTTAAAAAATGGTATAAAACCCCCCCAAAAATTGATTTAAGTCTTTAAAAAACTAAGCCCTGAAAATCGCCTATCAAAACAAGCCAGAAACTGGCCCTGAAAATCGGCCCGAAAAGCTTTAGAAAATAAAGAGATAAATGCACCAAAAATCAGCAGTAAAAACGCGACTAGAACCATCTAGAAATTTGCTTAAAAACCGCTGCAAAAACTCTAGCAAAACTGACTCGAAACTTAGAAAAACCAAGCGGTAAACGCCCTTAGAATCAGCTGCAAAAAAGGCCTTGAACCAACCTAGAAAGCGCATTAAAAAATGGCCCCCAGAATTTATTTAAAATAACCCATAACCGAGAAATCGCCTCAAAAAATGATACAAGACTTCCTTCAAAAAACTGAACCACAAACTGCCTAAAAATTGCTACAAAATCTTCCCAAAATCTGATTTAAAACTTGGAAAGATCAAAGCTATAAAGTCCTTTAAAAATGCACCAAGAACTGTTCTAAATAAATCACATCGAAAAACACCGCAAAACCTGCCCAAAAACTGATCCAAGACTTGGGAAGACCGAGCCTTTAACGGCCTAAAAGTTGCTTAAAAAAAGGCCAGAGAAACTCCCCAAAAACCTGTAGAAAATCAAAAGATAAACTCTCCAAGAACCCTCTAGAAAATCGTCTTAAAAAACGCCACAAAAGCTACCTAAAAATGAATGCAAACTTTAGGAAAACCTAGCTTTTGATGCCCTTAAAGTCGCCTCAAAAACCGCCGAAAAAGCTCTCCATAAACCTTCAAAAAATCAAAAGATAAACGTCCAAGGAACCCTATAGAAAATCGTCTCAAAAAACTCCGCATAGCCTACTTGAAAATTGAGAAAAACGAGCCATAAGCTATCCAAAATGAATTCCCCAAAAATTAATTCTAAAACTCTGAGAGATCAGGGCTCTAATCGCGTAATTTATAAAACGATTTTCGTCGAAACGATTGAACACAACGATATCGTTTTTAGTTTGCTTCACATAACATCATCGTCGCATCGTTCAATCGAATCGTTCAACGTCCTCGTTTTCAACAGTTTGAGCATGACTGTAAACAAACTTTGACACCTAAAGAACTGAAAAAAGGGATGGAATTTTCTTTTTTTTTTTTCTTTTCTTGAATAAATTTGTTTTGTTTTTCTTCGTTGTCATGGAATTGGGTATTTTATGCAAAAATAGATAGCTAGGTAGTAGAATTTTTATTTTTAAGGGCGAATTGTAAAAAGAAATCAATGAATGCAATTTTACGATTGCATTTTTTTCTGATTGCATTAAAAATGCATAAATTAAAAAAACAAGTAGCTGAAATTCATTTGATATTCCCAATAAGCGCAATAACCATTTTTTTTTTTGGCAAAGAATACATTTTTTTTAAAGGTCGGATAAGTGCAAGTCGCCTCCAAAGAGAATATAATGTGTGTGTTTTCCTTTAATATTTTTATACTTCTCTCCAGTGGCGGTATAAGGGGGGGGGGCGGTGGGGGCGGTCCGCCCCGGGTGGCAGACTAATAGGGGGTGCCATCAGTAACAGAAAAATATCTTTGCACACTACAAAAAATAAAAACACAAATAAAACAATAAATTTGTTTCCCAAATACCTACCTATATATATGTGCGCATGAATTTCGTTACTGGCCTATTCTCTTAATATAAGTAATATGGAAATAAAATATTTATCGCCCAAGGGCTCAAAGGCTCAAGATGCTGGTTTGACGTTGGAAGAGGAAACACGAAGAGCCATGTTAGAATGTCAGGATACATTTTATACTGAACTTGTGCATCGATCTAAGGCCATGGAAGATATTGCGTCAGTTTTCTCAGCTCTTCAACCGAAAATATTGCTGTATGGAACGGAAGAAGAACTGCGGGTTGTGGTTCCAATGCTTACCTCGACATTTACAGAACTTACAGACAACAGTATCATATTGGAAATCCAGCGAATTCGGCGTCACATGGTAGCTTCAAAGATAAATTTAAAAGATGCAGAAATTTGGACAGCCTTTGAACTTTTAAGCTTCATTGTTAAGTGGGATTTTTCAGACTCTTTACCGAGTCTGTCATTGGCGATGAGAATTTATTTAACAATTTGCGTCTCAGTGGCATCGTGTGAACGAAGCTTTTCCAAATTAAAATTAATAAAGACTTATCTAAGATCAACGATGAGCCAAAATAGGTTGACTAATTTGGCTATACTTTCAATCGAAACGGAGCACACAAAAAATATAGATTTTAATGATATAATCGAAACATTCAGTACAATAAAAGCTCGTAAGCACCTTTAAATAAAATAAGTATTTGTTCGTGTTTTTTTCTTAAATTTTTCAAGGGGTGTAAGCTTGCTTTACCGCCCCGGGTGTCACTGCCTCTTAGTCCGCCACTGCTTCTCTCAGAACTAATTTAAAGTGAAAAATGCAGCAAAAACGATGAAACGATAGCAAAATAGCCATCGTTCAATCGAATCGTTTCGACGAGAGTACTTGACGTTTAAATTAGTAACGTGTAGCAACAAAAACGATGCTCGTCCAATCGTTTCGACGATTATCGTTTTTTGGTTGTTACACGAAGTAGAAGCATCGTCGAGACGATATCGTTCTATCGTTTTGTGCTTACGCGATTAGACCCCAGGGCTATAAACGGCTTTACGAACGCGACAAGAACCGTCCTATACAGCGTTGCCACTTGTACTACATATGTAGTACTATGCTACATATTTGGCGGATTTTTTAATGCTGTACTACATACTACATCGTTACCCCAAAGTACTACATTTCTTAAAATCCGTCTAACCATATTATTTTCTTACGAACAACATTTCAAATTTCGCCTTGTGCTTTTATAACTAAATAAATCGATTCACTCTAAAATATGTGCAAATCTTCCGCTGAATGCTGTCATTTACGTAGGTACGACATGAAGTGTCTGTCTCTGTCTATCAGCTGACAGCCAATTTAAATTTTTTGGTTTATTGTGCTGCACCCACAACAACTGCAAATAACAAATATGGATCGGTTTTTAAAAGTAGTTTCAGATTCGGACTTGGACTAGAATTTTATAGCATTATTTTTTTTTCTTTTTTGTTACTTTTTTGTGAATTAAAATTATATTTTTATTATGTCTTGTTTGTTACTTAATTTAAATGTCAATAAAAAAAAAAAAAAACAGGTGCTACATATTGTTTGAAAATGCTACATTTTGTTAGCTAACGTACTACATTTGCTAAAGACTTTAGTGGCAACGCTGGTCCTATACATCGCCTAAAAAGATGACGCAAAACCTCTCCTAAAATCTGTAGAAAATCTGTCTCTATAAAAATGAGAAAAGAACTGCCCCGAAACCCGGCCACAAAAACGCTACAAGAACCGCCCCGAAAATCTCAAAAGGACTCGCTTCCCAAATCGCCACAAATTCCCTGAAAAACGCGCCCAATACTCCGCTGAAAAAATACCCCAACAGTGACGCGAAAAACTCCCCGCAAAGCGCCACAA
Organism: Cheilosia impressa; assembly: GCA_948293265.1. Lineage (NCBI taxonomy): Eukaryota > Metazoa > Arthropoda > Insecta > Diptera > Syrphidae > Cheilosia > Cheilosia impressa. The sequence goes on along the minus strand of OX411884.1, from coordinate 52,299,643 downwards.
AAATTAATTCATAAATAAAATTGCCACTCGAATAATTAATCGCTCACCACTTGGCCATTTGCCGATTGGACGTTCACTTCCTGTGCAAAGTCAGAGCACTCATTTTGTACGACTCCTCCCAGTTCCCATCGAAGGATTACTCTAAATTCCTTTCTGCACCTTCCCAATGACGGCAGGGAAGCAAAAAATAAAAAAAAATCCTTCAGATCGTAGAATTTAATGATAATTTTTATCTGAATGCACTCAAATTGGCTTTTCCGGACTGCATTGTCCTGCAACAGATTCCAATATACCCCCGCACGCATCGGCGACTCGCAGCTCACATTTATTTGAATTGCGGTTGATGCGCCGCTCATTCAGATACGGGACTTTGTTTGGCCCACTCATGTGGGGCCGTTGGGCAAGGACATCCAAAGCCGCAGAGCTCAATAACTTGACATGGGGTTTGCAAATCGTTATGCACAACTGTCGCAAACAATTCAATTTTGAACAATATACATAATTGATTGTGACCACCACCACAATTCAATTTTCATTAAATTTAACTCCTTTAACTTGTGCACTCGCATGGCTCGGTACCGCTTCGGGTCTTACAAGTGGCAACTGTGAGTTCATCTCTGCACTCTAAACAAGTCCACTTTTCCCACACCCCCTCGAGCGCATAAATTCTGATATAAACAATAAAAATGACACAGCGCACAAAAACACCGCCCGTTTGTTGCAAAAAAGGAAGAGTCCTTTTTTCACACCTGTAGCTGGGAGTCGCAGAAAAAAATAACACAGACAATGGGGAAAAAATATGAGAGCGCTGCCAGGTGGGGGGTTGCAGGGTGCACAGTGTGTGCATCTGCATCCTGCAAGCTGCAAATTGTGCACAATTGTCTCGATGTGAATTCGGAAGTGCTAAAACGACGCGAGTGTGTGTGCGTGCACTCGAACGTAGTCTGAAATATTTTTTTTTTTTGGGTCGCTTTTGTTTCAAACTTTGCACGGGGAAGCAGTTTTTTTGCCGCCCAAATCTTCTTTTTTTTAGGATGTCCTTGCAAAGTTATGAGTATGTTTTGAACAGAGTTGGCCCTCCCCATGGGACGAGGTGCAACAAATGAAAAATTAACATCGGTGCAAGTTAGCTGGACAAACATGAGAACATTTTTGTCGGAGTGGATACTGGATACTCCTTCGAGGGTTACAACTGTACAGAAGTAAATTAGAGTTTGGAGGGAGGGTTTTTTAGTTCCCTCAGTTGTGCGGGTTTTTTGCTGACTCAAAGTAAAAGCAGCATCGTTGTAATCTTATGAAGGCTGCAGCCAGCCGCATGAATTCGAAACCGCGACGTGAATGCAGTCGCTGCAGAAATTAATTGTCTCGCATGGTGGGTGGTTTTTCCCCCTTTTTTCGTAGTCGCTCAGGAGGCTTTCAGTGTGATTTTGGAGGACATCGCTGTCACCGTTTGCAACAGGCTTTTGCTTATCTGCAGAAGTTAAAATCTGCTTTTGGAAAATCGAAAAATGTACTTAGACTTCCGAAGAGAGGTTCCAAGATCTCCCTCGCCGTTCTTAGGGGCCTTTTGACATTTTTAAAGAGCAAAAGGTAGTCTCTCGGGCTTGGGTTAACTCGATCTTTCCCATATAAAAACATGCCACCCTCAACATTCTTCAACCTTATAGTGGCTGTCAGAACTCCCTCCCAACCCTCAGAAACCATTTCGTAACTTCACAGATAGGGGAACAAATTTCTAAAATTCTTTACGATGATCTTAAGATTTATTAACCTTCTTAAACCGAAGGCAATCACGAGATTTGCTGGCGCTCCACTCTCTGGCGTGGTTTATCTGCGCTTTTGTGGTCATTAATTAAAGTTTCCGCAGATTTATGAACCCCGCGCAACTATAAATGAAAGCTGAAAGCACCGCAAACCTGGGAAATGGGAAATGGAAAGTTTTACACACAGCAGCGGGTGGATAATTTCTCATTATTAGCATCAGGTGTATCGTGGGATTTTCTTTTTTGGCTTTTTATCAAATCAGTTGCGTCCTAGTCATATCCGTACCAAAGAAGGGAACCAAACGCACGTTTGGGAGAAAAGAGCTTGGACCCTATGGTCCTATTTGGAGAGATATTTTAATCAGACCGCCATTGTCCTTGGTCAAATTGGACTAACTAGTTGGAAGTTTAAATTTCGACTTGTTGCGCTATGAAAACCTCTGCAAATTGGAAAGGTAATATTTCACAGAGAGACGCTGTTTGGGTGCTTGTTTGGACCAATAGTCAAGTACCCTCTGTATGGAGTTTAGCAACAAAAATACAGAATGTAATGGAAACGGAGGGAATAAGACGTGCCGACCACATCTGGGCGATTAAACCCTCTTCTCTACATCTAATAAAATTGCGAAGTTTGTCTGATTGGATGGGGACTACAATTGATCCATATGGGCCTCACAAAAAAACCATAGAGCCCAAGATGGAGCAAAATTTGTTGCCTTTTGCACAACCCTCAGAAGGAACGATTGCAATGTTAAAAATACCCGCAATCCTGGATCTATACCTTTCAAAAGGTCAAAGACCCAACAAAAGGTAGTTCTCAGACCGCTCAAAGCTTAACGTCGGACTCTACATACAAAAGGCTATTGGAAAATCGCCACGAAACCCATTTCTTTAGAAAGTGACTGATGTAGCTTCCTCTTTCTAAATCGCTGCTTCACAAGCCCTGTAGTTCCGCACTTAAGACCATTTGTTGATGCGACTCATGCGGATTTAAGTCCCAGATAAAATCTTATATAACAGTTTATTCCATACAAAAAGTGGTACACAAGATCTTTTGAAGAACTTAGATCGGTATAACTTGTATCAGCAAACGGGCCTTAATCGGTGCTTCACAAGCCCTCGCTTTTCAAATGTCCGTCTTGGAGGTCCGCACTTAAAGCCTACAAATCGACGAGGTTTCTGAATAATTCAGGGTCCAAAATTGCTTAGGGAAGCCAAATTGTAGATCTCAAGCTGTCTGGTCCAAGCCAAGTGTCTTTTTGAAAATAAAATTAAAAATTTAAGGCTCGTAATAAATTTAAGCCTCGACTTTAAATTTACGGAAATTGGCAATTACGAAATGCGTATGGCAAATTAAAAGTCATGTTTATTGGTAAGGCCCAAAATCAATTATTTTTCAAAGGCTTTGCTAGAAAGAGCAGACTCAACTGGCTTTGGCATCCTGTGAACCAAATTTGTCAAGACCTTGTTGACTGTTTGTGTTTCTGTTGCTCCATCTCACGAATAGCTTGGAGGAAATTCGCTTCAAGGGCGTCAATCGTTTCGGATGATCCGTGTAGCATCGATTTTTAAGGGCGACCTTTAAAAAAATTTATAGCCAAATCGTAAAATCACCTGATGACAAGATTACCAAATTTTGGACGCAGAAGATCGATTTTTTTATGGACAGCTGAAAACGGAGATCATCAGCGGTCCCGGGATGAGGAACAGCACTAATTTTGGGGCATTTTCAAGGAAAAAATCTCCTTAAAACCCAAATTGCTTAAAAGTAAAATTAAAACGCATTTCCAATACAAATAGATTGCAAAGCTTCCTCATCAGAATCAAATGTTCACTCTAAAGCCCAGAAAAGCTAAAATTAAGCGCCTCTCCACCACTTCGCTTAATTTTGACAGTGTAAGCTCCGTCAAAAAAAAAGAACTGTGTTGGTAAAGTTGATTGACTTGCTACCGTTAATTTGCTTTCGTTTGAAATTGTGTTGCAAATACTCTGATCTGTCAAAATTTAGGTTTGAAAAAATTTATTTTACATTAATACGCTTAAATTCTATAGAAATTTTTAGCTTAAACTGCGTACTGCTTGGCTTAACCGCTTTGCTTAATTTTATCTTTGGAGGAATTTTTGTATGGGGGCTTAATTTAAGCGCGAGCAGCATACAAGGCTAAAATATAAAATAAAATAGCCCATCGAATGTCTACGTAAGAATTTTTGTCTGAATGCATTCACTCGATTTGACGTTTTGTCTAATAGAAAAGAAAATCATTTCAAATTCAAATTTCATAAAAAATTAAAGGCACATTTCACTTGGGGAAAAAGGGGAAATTTATTGCCTTTGCTGATAAAAAAAAGGGGAAAACAGTATTCACAATCGGGGACCACTGAACACTGAAGATCATCCAAGTTCTTGTGACCAATTTCAGCTCCCAAAAGGTTCGGTTGTCGGGGCTTTGTGATACTTTGATATACAATTTTTAAAATTTGACTTAAGGCAACAAATTTGAAGCTCGGCAACAAATGGAGGGGAATAATTTTTTTAAATGTGTTGGCACACCGGTGGACAATTTTTGCTTTTCTTAAATCAATTTACAAAAATTGTGGTTGTCTTCTTAGGGTGTTTAGGTCCGCGTGTTGATAAGCCACAAAGCTAGTGCCACAACCCACAACCTACTGAGCAGCGTTGCCGTTGAAAAAATATGAAAAAGGGTTTCATTAGGAATAAATTTGTTTTTGTTTTTTATAAATAAATTTTCTTGGTGCTCTGTTTGTTTTTTATTTGCTATATTAATATTTTATGTGGAGGCCAATTTTTTTTGTCTCGGTCCCCACTTTTTGAAATTTTTCCAGGCTTCTACTGAGGGCATCCCCAAATGATGATGGATGGATTCACGAATCCTTTAAAAAATATAGGCAGTCCCCAATCACTTGGGGTGATCTTGCAAAAAAGTTTTTATTTCACCAACACTCTCAGTGCCTCATAAGAAATTTAATGCAAAAGTTGAGTGTGAATTTTAGGCGGAATATTCAAATTCTGACTGACTCGAGGGGGATTTTTCAAATCTGATCAATATTTCATGGAGTGGGTTCCCATATTGCTCACAGAGAATCGCTACATCAGACCGACGTTCACCAAGATCGGGTCGATTCACACTGAATAAGAACGAGCTATCCCAATTCGCATGGTTTAGACCGTTTTTTTCTAATTAGGACACATCTCATCATCAAATTAATGTCCAGATTCAAAGCTGTTCGCTGGCTTTGCCGTCTTTCGTTTTGTGACTGTCTTTCCCACATCATTAGTACCTACACATGAGCCTTCCAAAGCTTCTTTAGATACCTTCATTTTGAGTCTATAAAGTCGAACTACCATAATAATGGCATCTAAATCAGTGGCCAAATCGCCACTTCCTTGATCGAGATATACGTGCACGGAATTATGTCGATTTCCACGTGAAACAAAAACAAACTCCGTCACGTAACGCTCGTTTCAGGGACGAGACCCCAGATCTTAAGTCCAGTCCTTAATCGGTCCGGCAGTAGACCCAACCAAACCGATTTTTTCCTATTCAAAGAGGTCTTTTCATGATTCCCGCTGGTAGCTACTTACATCACTTCAAGACTCCTGAATCAAGACCCACCCCCGGCTTCTATCGACGGACATTCGAGGTATTGCAGGTTGCAGAAGAGGTTCCCTCCTAAACCTTGGTTTAATTTTTACTGACTGCCATTTTCCACGTTCTCCTTAAAGAAATTTCTGATCTCCTTTCTCGCCAGAAAAAAAATTGGCTACCTATCTCCTACACTCTGTCATCATAAGCAAGCTCCCTCGAAATCTCAGTTTGACTGTTGTTGCTGTTGTAACCAACAATCGCAAGCACGGTCCTACTGCTGCTGCTATGAAACACTTTCCCACGATTGCTTCTGGCTGACGGGCGGAGGGAAGAAAAATCCATTTCCGAAATTAGTCCGCGCTCTTGCATCGTGTGCATTTCCCACCTGACACTGACATCGGGCGGACATCCATCCGGCAGTACACAAGCTGCATTCCTCATAATCCGATCCCGACACCGACCGAGACCGTCTTCTTGTGCAGCGCACATACCTAGGTGCCATTATCATTACCCGCCAACACCGAATGCCCCTTATCGAAATGGCATCCTTGCCTGCATCCTGCCATTTCCGCAGAAAGCAAGAAAACTATATCGCTGCGCGGTGGTCTCGGTGGCAATTTTCCAGATGACATAGGGGAGACTGCAACAACAACAAGAGGCATCTAAATAGCATAGGCCCGGTAGGAATAAATTTGCAGCTTTAAATTCTTAATGTGACATCAGGATTTATCCGAATTCATAACACAAGGACATAACACAGCGAGCAAACAGAAAAAAAAAAGCAAAAATAAAAAAATTATAAATAAGGACGAATAAGAAGGTAATCAGCTGAAACGATAAATGTGCCAGCACCACCACGGGGAAGCAACAGTGCATTTTGATTCGGCACCGAATGTTTTCGTCCTTTTTTTGTTTGCAGTGTTGCAGATGTACACACGGTATACGTATACGTTTTGATTTTCACAGATGTTGCGCCTCATGAAAGCGCAAAACTGACAAAACTGGCAGAGCCTGCAAGACTCTTGGCTGGATGCCAGGTTTTTTTGTGTTTTATTCGTTGTGTGCAATGTTTGAGTCCATTAAATATGTGGAACAAACATTTCGTTGTGGTGCAACTGGTGTGGATAGGATACACTGTCAGCTGTCAGCTGTCGTTGTTGCGTCCTTTAAGATTAACTCGTTGCATTGGTACATTTCGAATCAATTAGACGGCCACCACGATAGCAGCTCTTTGAGTTTTGAACAATGATCCAAGGAGCGGCGAGTATACCAGTAGATTTTGAATAATTGCAAGTGCAGGCAGACCAGGACATGGGTGGACGCCGCACACAGTGGATAGGTGAAACTGACCTCAACACTTTAGGAATGGTTGCCGCCGCCGCACTGACCAGTGACCACTGACAAAGTGCGACGGGAATGGAGTTGGTGGGGGCGTTCCTGTCGCAATTGCAATCGAAATATTATGTGAGTTGGTATTGGTACAGTGTGGCTGGCAAAAATGGACAGAGTTTTGTTATAAGAAATGGTTCTAGCTAAGAGAGTGCAGTCAAAATTGAAATCCAAATATATTCGCACAGTGTGGCTGACAAAAGTTGAAACAGGGGAAAATTGTACTAGATTTTAATCTTTCCAGTGGCCAAAGTGACTTTTTCGCTCGACATATGCCAATGCCAATAGTCTACACCGGCTTTTGAATAAAACTCATCACTTAAAGGACATAAGTCCTCTTTCGGCAGCGTTCATAATTTTAAATTTGCATGCAACTGCCCTTCGCGCCCTACTGTCGGTGGCATCTAAACAATTTCCGCCCCCAAAACTCCTCTGTGTTCGAATTGTGTGCTTTGGCATTATCCAGACAGACCGCACGCATTTTGATTAGTGTCCAACAAGAGACGTGCAACATTTCCGACGATATAAAATCGACAAGGTGCCGCTGCTTGTCTGCGAGGCAAAAACTACCTCCGAACGCAGACACAATGGAAGCATCAGAAAGCCTGTTTGTGGGGGCGATAAAACCATCAACCATACGTCCGTCTGTCCGTCCGTTTGTGTGCCGAAAATTCACAATTTATCCTTGTCGAGTGCAAATGCAAATACTCGTAGTGCAGAAGGGGGAAACTAAAATTCCGGCCTGCCACCGCCACCGCAGATAATCAAGTGTTGTTCGTTGACCGGAATTTGGATTCGAATAACCAAAATGTCCTTGGTATCTGTCAGGAATCTGGTGGTTTCGAGATTAGGACATGTCGTGCTGTGTGCCCCATGCACTCGTACACCTCGAATGAAATTTTCGTTTCTTTTCCCATTAAAATACTGGAAAACCATTAAAGCATGTTATCCCGATAATTGAATTTTAATTGAAACCAATCAGGCTGTACAACACACAGGACTCACGTGGAGTTAGCGCCGGGTGAGGATGCCCGTGTCCGTGCATGCGTGTGCCTCATATCCGGCGCGGCGTCCCGTGTTCGTGCTGGTAATGTTACAGGACTTTATTAAACCGAAACTAGGTTCGTTCATATGATGGTCCTGTGTTGTCTATGCGAAGGTGATTAGTTTTCCATATCCCATCCCATATCGAAATTCGGGTCAAATCAATCATTATTTACGGGAAGTTCAGTTAAACAGACACTCCGCCGAGTGTTTGTCTGGGGAGCAGCAGCACGATTAGGCAGGCTTTGCTGTTGAATTCCGCTCGCTGTTGTGAAGGAGGACACTAGGAAGAGTTCTGGAATTGTAACGCTGATTGGCTTTTAATTGTTGATGAAGAGTGTTTCAGTGAGAACACACTTAAAATAAAATTGAAAGGAAAATTTACCACACTCTAGGACCTTTAAAAGGGTGAAGCAAGTCCTGAAAGAATTGGAGCCGCACTTTTTCAAAATGTGACACTCTCAAGTCTCAAAGTCATAGAAATGGCAACTCTAGTTCGTCTATTTTAGAGAGAAGAACAAGAATTGTTGGGCTTTGGTTGGAGTTATATGCGTTTCCAACCATTTGATGATATAAAGAGTTTTCCAATAAGAGGTGTTATTTCGGTATTCAAAGAAAAATGTCATTTTTTAAGATAAATGATCGGATGTTTATTTCATAATAAAGAGGAAGGTATGCCGTTAGTGATGAAAAATAACATTAGCCAAATGGCCACCATGAGCACGCATACAGGACCATATCCTTTTCATGAAATTTTCCATAACCAAATCGCAAAGTGGCTGCCTCATTTTCGAAAAAGTAAGGTCCAATGACCCCGCCGGACCATAAACCGCACCAAACAGTCACACGTTGAGGATGGAGAGGCTTCTCAACAATAACTCTTGGGTTTTCCGAGCCCCAGATGCGACAATTTTGCTTCTTGACGTAGCCACCGAGGTGGAAATGGGCCTCATCAGTCTAGATGATTTTTCGATGGAATTCCGGATCATTTTCATGCATTTCTAGGACCGAATGGATCGGCCGGCTTGAGTTCTTGTGTTAACTGAACTTTATAAGCCTTAAGACCCAAGTCTTTGTCCAAAATACGGTGTAATGACGTTTGTGGAATGCCCAATTCCAAAGAACGACGACGAATGGACAAAACTGGGTTTTCTTCAACAGCAGCAATATTCTCAGTTGTTCGGGTTTTATTCTTAACATCACTAACTTGTCCCAACAGCTCGAATTTTTCCACCAATTTCTTTGTTGCGGTCCGACAAGGTGCTTCACGACGACCAAAAAATGCTTGAGTTTTGCGAACAGTGACTGCAAGATTTTCACCATTTTTGTAGTGAATTTTAATAATTTCAATGCGTTGCTGAAGCTCTGGTATCGTTCCATTTTTAGTAATGGCGTTGTTTCTACTTGTCAAAAATGTCAAAGAATAAAAGCTTCAAAAGTGACAGCTACCGAAAAAGCGGGTCATTCACAATAACACCTCTTATTGGAAAACCCTTTACCATACAGAAACTACAGAAATGAAAATGGATTCTGCTTGAATTTATTTGACAAACGTCAACTTTCATTATATTTCTGGAAAATGAACTGGATTAAGCTCGTAAACTTGTAAGTAGTTGGCTAGTTTTGGAGGTCTATAGTCTCGACGATAATCGTCTGAAAAGTTACGGAATGAGTGCCCAGGCCAATCTGGTCGAACTAAGATAACTAAATCCTTAAATGTCAACTCAATCTTAAAAAAATTGTCCTTCTGTCAAAAGCGTAATTTCTTCAAATCGAATGAGAGAAGAAATTTGGATTTTCTGTTGCATTCAATTTGATAATCATTGCAGTAGTTCCAATGGTTGGTTTTTAAAGGATTATCCTCGCAACTATTGACATTAAGTTTAACAATAGGTGTAAACTCGGCGCAAAAGTAACAAATTCAGTTTAATCTCGGTAAAAATAATAAGAAATGCAAATAATCGAATCGACGTAAAGAATTCGAGAATGATAACGCCCAGATCTGATTCAGCTATTCAATTCGAGAATTTCAATTAAACAATCGTTTGTTCCCAGTGAAACGCGCTTTACCCAGCGCTTTCATTTTCTGAGGCTTTGTCTGTCAAAGCACCCTTTAACTGGACTGTTTTGAAAGCCAAAACTGGTAGTAAGAACCACCTGAACGCAAGCAAAGCTCACTTCGGAGAAACTGTATTCAACGACGATTGGATTGGCCGCATTCAAGAATCTAGTTATCTTAAGTCGACCTGAACGCAAAACTAGATTGGTCGGGAACGTCACTTTTTCTGCGTCAGCTACATATAAGAACTGTCAAGTTAGTACCCAGTCAAGAATTTCTTTACTAGATTCGTCGGCTACCCCTCCATAAACGTCAACTGAAACAGCTGCTCATTTGACCGATTTTCCCCAATCAAAACTTAGATCCACTTAGTGAGAGCTGTCAGACTTACTAAACTAGATACTTGAACGTCCCCATTATGAAATCAGAATTCGTTACTTCAGAAATGAACTGCCAGGCAATAATTAGTTGTTTTCTTCGCAGACAGATTTTAAATTCCTTTTTTCAGTCTTTGTGGAATTCGGACGCTTACAGAACAAAAAATTTAACGTTTTGATCTGTCAAATGCAAAGAAGAATTGGACAGAGCCATAAGTGACATTTGTATGCGCATGTTTAAGAGTGTTGCTCTCTTGAAGCCAATTTATTTTATATTAGAGCGAAAAACTGCGAAAGAATACTCGCAAGTTCTGACAGTTCAATTGCATGATACATTTCATTTGGTTACAGTTCACACTTTCACAGATTTCTCTCTGCGAAGCCAATGAATACAAAACAAAATAATGTACTTAAAAGCAAATTGCACTGACGTTTTCACTTTCAGGTTAGTTTCGAACGATTTGTTCATTAGCTGGTTTGCGGAACGCTTCCTAAAATGTTGCGGACTGTTAATAAGCTTTCCCAATTCGCTGCCAGAAGTTTGCAATTGGAAATTTACTTTTCAAGTTTGTTTTCTTAATTCATTTTGACAGATTCAAAAACAATTATTCTACGACTGGAAGAGTAGAATTTGCAATTTTCTGTTTATGGAGGGGTCAAAAGTGGCCTGTTCGTTTTGCCTATTCAGTCTTTCGCTGTCATGTGGAGAGGGCTTTACAATTATTTGATGCGGGTGTGTTGCAACATGAAAATTCGTGCGGGCAACTGTCAGGAAACTTCAAGATAAATTGACAGACAGCAATTTGTTGAAACAAAATGGCTGACTCTGCTACCGGTTATTGAACATTTAAGTGGCGGTTATTGAACATTTAAATGGCTGACTGTCAGGAAACTTCAAGATAAATTGACAGCCAGCAATTTGTTGAAACAAAATGGCTGACTCCGCTACCGGTTATTGAACATTTAAGTGGCGGTTATTAAACATTTAAATGGCTGACTCTGCTACCGGTTATTGACTATTTCAATGGCGGTCAGTACACCTCTAGAAAACCTCTAGAGCACTGGTGGTTACTTGACGTTTATAAGAGAGAAATAAAAGCGTTTAAGGAAGCGACATAGTAAAACCCTAGAGGCTGCCAGTTGTCACCTGTCACTTACTGTGTTCTGTGTATAGAAATGGAAGTTGTGGACTTTTACTAATCTCTTACTCTGGCGGCTCCTGAGAGGAACCTTATCTTCCCAGTCCATATGGGATGTCCTTAGTCATTTTGATTGGAAAACTATTTTCCCTATGAAAGCTGTCTTCGTGTTCGACTGACTGACTTTTCAGACACATCCGTCCCAAAGCCCACTGAAACTCCAAAACTAAAAACAAAACACCACGCTCCACTGTCCACTGTCCACTCTTTTCTTTATTTATTTAACATCTCGCCGGCATAGGGCGGCGACAATTATTTCAATCAGCAAGCACCCGCAACACACCCCATAGCACACCCCAACAAACACGAAAACCAATTTAAAATGCTCCACGCTCAGCAGCACCGGATGCTGGCGGGTCTCTTTCATTATCTCAATCAAACCGGACTCCCGTGCGTCGCGATAACTCATATCCGTCCAATGCAAATACAGTCCAGCACTCTCCACGTTCAGTGTAAACGACTTCAAGGACTCGTAAAATGGCGAATCATACTGAATGGGAAACGACAGGAACATATTGGGGACGCAAAAGTCGTGAGCAATCTTGAAAATCGGTTTCCACAACCTCGACTGCTGATAGTCGATCAACTTCCAGTGCTCCTCCTTCACAATGTACGCATACGTGGTGTTCAGTTTATTGCGGTGTTTCGCCAGCGTGTCTGGGTCTACAATGCGAACCCGTTTCAGCAACGCCTGTGGGAATACTTTCGTACCGAAGTACGAATCTATTTGGTAGTCCAACAGAAGTATCTCCAGACGAGTACGCAATATTTCCTCCAACGTTTCCGGTTGACGGCCGTACACAGTTGTGCTGAACAAACTGGTCAGCGATCCCACATACAAGTTGGATACAAAAAATCCCGTAAACACTACCAGCGAGCTGACAAGCGCCTTCGTCCTCCATCGGCGAACAACACTTGGTGGCAGCAATGACATATCCATCGGCTGGTTAATCATGCCCGCTATGGTCGATTGTATCGAGAGGCCAACCAGGAGTCGTCCCTCAAATCCGTAATTCGCAATCAACTCGATTGCCAGGAACCCAGCGAGCAGTCCAAGGATAACATTCCACAATTGAGGGCTGAATGCGTAGATTACGTAGTAGCTGCGATCGATTTCCGCCACCACTGGCAGTATGACGCAGGCATTGGTCTGTGCAAAGGGATAGCTTCCGTCCGTTTCGTACGGCAGCAGCGACGAGAATGGATGAATGCTAACGTCAATCACTTTGTCCCTTGTCAGCTGGACGACAGACTTCTGGTGTAGATGTAGTGAAATGTTCGAAACGCTTATTAGAAAGAAGGTGGCATTGATGTGACGGGTGAATTCCTTGTACAGCCGGCCGGCGGTTCCCCTGATGTAGGTGCGATTTAGCTTCTCGTTGTGCATCTGTATATGGGAGAAAAATTTCGAGTATAAGTGCAGTCAATTCGGGGTGTGTATTTGAAAACATCAGTGACATCAGTCTGCCACTTGCAACAGACCATCAGCCGTAAAATCGTATTCACAAGAATCGACTTCAAACGCTCAATGACGTTTCACACCATTTCCGAAAACAAAAACAGTCAAAACCTACCTTCATCACCAGTGGCTCGTCAATGAAAACGGGCGTTGCGAACTTGTAGCCTCCGACGTCGGCGACTTTGTTCCAAAAACACCCATCAACCGTCGAGTTTGTAACATTTCTGACATCTATCCGATCGGGGAAGGGACTGTACGTAAACACCTCATGGCGAGTGCCATTCTCCGCCGTGAACGTGACAATGACATTCAACAGATTCGCGTTCCAGCACCACCAGAAAAACTCGTTCAAATCGCTTCTACCAATCATCGTTGCGGTCGGCTTTGCCACAATGAAAAGGACCTTCATCGAATGAAGGCCTGTCAGAGCGGCTTCGCTGGTATTTCGTATCGAATCGGTTAGACTGTTCATCACGACAAATGCCAGACAGTTAAGGTTTAAGTTCTTTCTCAGACGAACTGTGTCGGAAATGTCGTCGTTACTGGTAATAACTGGGATTTCCAAGTTCCTTTGAAGCTCCTCGTCCAGATTAGGCCCCTCGACGTTCACCAGCGAAAGAGTATTGCGAAACAAAATGAGCGTTTGAAAGCGGTCCCTTTCGGCTAACACTTTCGTCAGATTGACAACAAAATCAAAGCGGTATGCCAGCAGATGGTGTGTGCTTAAAAACACGACAAGGATGTGTGTCCACAGTTGCATGTTGAGCACTAATTGAGTTACGGACGGTCAGGCGAATATATATCCTCAAAGTTGGCAGTATTTGATTTGGTATAAGTAAATGTGCGTCAGCAGGATATTATGTTTGTTTGCTGATTTGCGATATAATTCGATATTCAGTAAGTGTCGGCTGGGTAATATTTGCCTAACGTGAGTAAATAGACACATGGCAGCAGTGTTTAATGTGTGCAGGGGGTGAGTTTTAAAATGTTTGCAAAAGGACTGTTGCTGTCAACAAAATTGGATATAACAAAATCCCCACGAGGTGTGTTTTGTTAGACGACAAACGTGGAAATCATCTAACAGGTCGTAGGGAAGACCTTATTCGAAAAAAAAATGGCCGGGGTGTAACGTCTGTCCCGTTGGTTAGTCAATTGAAGATATTAGGCAGTTTTTAGAGGAGGAAGTCATTCGGTTTGAGCAAAGTACCCCCAAAAACCGCTTTAAATACCCCTCAAAAGTCAGACGGAATATGGCGAAAATCATTTAAAATTTTACTTCTTAAAGCTCACTCAATATAAACCCAAAAACTGGTTCAAAAGTTGTGCTAAAAATCGTTTAAAGTCGACCCAAAAATGTCCGCGAAAGGTTGATATACTTATCCAACAAAAGTACTTCAAAACTTAATTTAAAATTGTAATCTTCTGAAAATGCAGTCGACCATAACAACAGCTTACAAAATTGCATCCAAAATGCATCAAAAAACCTTTGAAGGTCGTCTTAAAATTTACTCCTCGAATGTGCCCTAAAAATTGGCGCCAAGACGAGTTCAAAATGAGCCTTTTTGGATAACTTTGCAGTTCGTATAATAGGCTAACTAATAATTTAAGCCTAGGTAAAAGAATAGGCTTAATTCAGCCCAGGTTTAAGGTAAAACTCCTTAGACAACCTGGCATACCGTTACCAAAAACTAGGTTGATTTTACACATGTTTAAAAAAGTTCGGCTACCTTATGAAAAATATAAGGTAAGTGACCTTAGAACTTACCAAGTTCAAAATGGCCTTAGGACTAAGGTGGTTTATACCGCGATTTAGGCAAAGTTTACACAGGCTTTTCTCTAGGTGTAGCTTCTTTATATGTTTAGGTAAAAATACAAATAAACTTCAAAAGTATTTGAAAAATCACCTAAAAATATTTTAAACTTCTGGAACTTCCTTCTGAAAGTAGGAATAAATTCTGAACTTTAAATTGCTTAGAAACCTGTTCAAATTTGATCCAAAAAGTCGCCTAAAATCGGTTAAAACAAGCTCTTAAAAGGTTTATCAAAATCTGACCAAACTACCCAAAAACTCTGAGAAGCGGAACAGTCAGAAAGTTCCAGCCAAAGTTATCTCAAAAGTGTCATACCAAATCTGATCGAATTAGTTTAAAAGTCAGCCCAAGAAATCGACTGAGAGAAGGCCAAACAATTTAGATATCCAAGGAATACAATTTTAAACTTGCTAGGTGTTTAACTTGAAAACGAATCAAAATTCGCAACAGTACCAGAATAGCCAAAAATAACCCTAAACGTCTTGAGCTAAGTGGTTCAAAAACGTCAAATCGCCGGAAAAGGTCTTTCAAAAGATTGTCTACAAACGCACTAAGAATCGAATCAAAACTAGTAGCGACAATTATGCATTCCTTAAGAAAAATTCGACACGACACCTGGCTCAAAATTTCACCGAGAATCGGACCTAAAATTATCTGTCAAAATTTACCCCAAAAGTTGTACAAAACTTGAAAACCTGGCGCTATGAAAGGGCTTTTAAGTCTCTTCAAAAATTCAGTTTCAAAACCGCGTCAAAATTGTGTCAAAAATCGTAAACAGTGGCGCCGCTCCATAAATAAGATCAAAAATGTGTTTTGTTATCGATCGATAAACTCCACAAAAATACGGTCAAAAACGGCCTCAAAAGTACTTAAAAGCTGTCGTAAAAATCGGATAAGCGGCATCTCAAAAAATCTTAAACAGTGGGCGCCGCTCCATAAATAAGATCAAAAATGTGTTTTGTTATCGATCGATAAACTCCACAAAAAGATGGTTCAAAACGGCCACAAAAGTGCTTAAAAACTGTCTTACAATCGGACAAATCTCGTCCCAAAAATCAACTAGTTTAGCATGGGAAAGTCCAACTGGTTGTTGGATGACATACCGCGTTCTTGGAGCTATCGATAACACAGACATCCGATCTATTTTCTTATTGAACCACATGTTTATTTCAACCGCTATTACTGCGTCGGTAATTTTTCAAGAAATAGCCCGTTTAAATCTCAATTTCTAATGTGACTCTCATGCGACTTTGGTACGTCAAAAACACTGAATAAAGCTTCCGCCCAACTGTCATAGACAATGACATGTACTGCATGCTTAACGCATCCTTTTATGACATCTCCTGCATTCGCCAAGTGGCTTGTGACTTTTCCGATTACTAGCGTTTCTCAAATGAGAAAAACTTTCAATCCCGACAACGACCGCATCAGGCTTACCAAAAAAAATTTTTTTCAAAACGAAAGACAACCACGTGTCACGTCCCGAACATAAATGACACTTAAAACTTTATTCAACTGGAAAATCCTTTAAAGTGTCACTACACAATGAGCGTGTTTTTTTGTTGAACCTTGCATCGTCCTTCAGCCACTCTAGGAACGGCGGAAACACCCTCATTCCGGATCGAAATTATATTCTAATTGAAACATATGACTTAGACGTTTCAGGCTGCGCGACTAAAAGAACAAGGACGAACATTTTTCCACTGCTTGTGGATTTATACATGCTTTTGGTGGGGCCGGGTAGTCGTTAATTATTTGTTTCAATTCCTCAGTCGGTGGTTTGTGTGTGTGTTCCTTTCAAATGTCAGCTGCTCCATGTGAGCACATCATTTCTTCTGTCCAAATTAATTTATAGGGAAATTGCAAGGATTTACGGATTTTAATTTTATCCTTACCCCAAGATTTATCTGCGATTTGAATTTTTTTCTCCATTCCCATTCCCATTCCAGGAGGAATGTAAGCGGATATTATTACAATCTAATTGTGAACTAATGGCAGAGGATTATCTGCTGTGGCGGGAGAGATCTCATTTGAAAAATGTTTTAAATGAATTTTAAGTGCAAGTTGCGAAAAGTTGCAGGTTTTCCACCAAAAAAAAAAAATAAGGAGTAGTTGGCTTTGCAACTGTAAAGAGGACTTTTAATTAAATCTGTGAAAAGTTTTATGTATGCGTTCATATAGTCGGGGGGTGTCTTGTTTTTTTTTTTTGTAAAGCACGCCGCAGAGATAGAGGGCGCCGCATTCATATGAAATATTCAAGAAGCGGGAAATGCGTTTTCCCGTTTTGAGGACGAAACTTATCTGGGTGTGGTATGAGGTTTTTTTTTGCGACTGCAGTTTAATTATTATCCGTGAAACTGACCAAACGAAACTCATGGAACTGAAACCGACTACCGACTAGTTGCTAAAGTTGTGGGGGCTCGCAAAGTATTTATGCGGCTGGCAGTTGAAGACTTGTGCGATTGCTAAAGGGCAGTGCACTTTGGGTGAGCAGGGGCCGGTGTTGATAAGATAAGCGGCAGTCGAAGGTGCAGGATTCAAACTTTGAGAGGATTGAGTTTTGGGTATGGAGATTTTCCCGTTATATGTGAAGCCAGTCTAGACTTTTAATAGAGTGGATTGAGCTGGGAGGCGAGATGCAATTCGAGTGAATTTAGGAAGATCCTGGCAACTTTCCAAATTGTTTTTCTTTTCTAGTTTGGAAGCTTGTTCCAGCAGAGAATGGGTAATACCATCTGCTGGCAGCGTTTTCAGCCTCACTTTATGCAAAAGGATGCCCAAAAGAATGTTGGATGTAAAGGAGCCTATAGGCCTTGCTTATCAGAAGTACCTTGCAGTTACATGTAGTCAAGGAAAAGTCTTGAAAATCAGAAGCATCTAGAGCCATCATCAGTGGCATTAGGGGTAAATAAGGGCGACCCGCATCAGCAGCAGAATAGCCAAAAATAACCAAAAACGCCTTGAGTGGCTCAAAAACGTCAAATCGCCAGAAAAGGTTCTTCAAAAGACTGTCTACAAACGCACTAAGAATCTACGCAAAACCAGTCGCAACAATAATGCATTTCCTAAGAAAATGTCGACACGACACTTGGCTGAGAGTAGGGGTAAACAAGGGAGACCGTCAATCGAGTTAGGACGTTCGAAAATTGTACTAGAAGGTTAAAAGTGCAATTCATGGGTACACGAGAATATTTGACTCCCAGCGGTGAAAGTTTTCAAGAAGACATTTCTTTAGAAAGGTCAAGAGACGTTCGTATACGGCAGCCAACACTCTGTAAGACTCATTTTGTTGTCAAATACATTCATCAATGAAAGGAAACTCAATATCTGGTCTCTGGTTGACAAAACAGGGGACATGTAGTAGTCTTTCTATCAAAGACCTTCTTTCGTCTTTCTTTCAAAAAGAACTCTGAGTGTCTGAAACTAAAACCATTCATCAATGAACTGATTGACTCTGAGGCAGCCATGTCAAGTTCTGGCAGATTCGACAATTTTTTCCTAATTCAAAGAACACCAGTCATCTCTTTAGGCCCTTTTGGACTCCACATAGCTCTATCGAGGGTAGAGATCCGCAGAGGAACCTGCGGCTCTCCTGGGCAGTCGAAGAGCTAATGCAAGGTATAAGCTTTATAAATCATCAACGTGCGCAAATTTAGAGAAACAAACTTCGAATGTGGGGTGGAATCGTCTCTTCCGTGAACGAGCAAAGCGTGACGGAATTTGCTTTTGTTTCGTGTGTAAGACCGGCATAGTTCCGTGAACGTATAGCTCTTTCACGGATGTGACGATTCGACCCCTAGGATCAGACTCTGTGAGGGAACGATCAAACATTTTCGTGCGCACGAATGATTGGCCGGATGTTACGCAGGCAAATCTATTCGTGCACACAACGTTTCGCCTTACAGAATGCTTTTTATTTTTGTTGGGACTTCATTTCCTAAATGGGCGGAACAACGGCTCAAGTATTTTTATTGTCGAGTCCGACTTAAACTTACTGATAAGTCACATTCAGGTCATTTACCGCCGAGTGCGTTCAACGCGTTGCTCAACGTCCGATGCTTTGTCTAGTGTGCGAGGGTCTTTAGGCTTTTACTTCTTGAAAAACACAGAGCTAACCAAAGGAGTTTGTTTGCCAAAGTCGCACTACAATCAATTGTCAAACGAACCTTTTTTTAAATCTTGTACCGATGATTAACCTATATGCAGACTTTCCAGACATTCTGTTGCAACAGCTGACTCCTGTCTTCCCATATACAAATAAAGCTAAATGAAAGATGAATTTCCGAAGGAAACGCATAAAGAAAGTTCTCTTCCGTGCGAAAGACATAAATAAAATAATTATACGAGTTCATATCTGTAACTATACACAAATGACACAAGGATCACGTCACTGTTGGGACATTTTTTACTGTTCCATTCCAATTCCAGGTGTTCGAAGGACATTTCTCGCATCACATCCTTCTGATTATGTATTCATGTGTTGTTTTTCCTCCGCCGCCATTAATAATCTCACCTAAAACAAAGAGGACATATACCTTCCCATTGCTTTTGCAGAATTCCTCTGTATAGTCTGTTCGGGAGTGAAACTGGGAATATCCTATATCCGTTACAATTCCTGATTTATTACGCAATGGATTATCAATTGTCTATGGTCTGTAGATAATGGGGCAATTTATGGCTGACTTGTTGGCCTTCAAGGACACTGCGCGCACGAATGCTGGATAGACATTCTGGGGATTGCTTTAAGAATGTAACGGATTTACACGATAATGATATATATTTCGCTAAGTGCCTTAGTGATTTCCAAGCCACTGGATCGGTATGTACTTTGTCACTTTGGGTGGTTGGTAATTCCCAAATAATGGCGAACATTACTTACACTTGTTGATGGTTGTAACGTCCCCCCAAAGTTTTTTTTTATGCCGTGTTGGTGGATTGAAATTTAAATGTGAAATGAGCGGTCTTGGAACACTGCGAATCTTTTTCAGAGTCGAATCGGAGGGTCAGTATCGGCTGCACATAGTTGGGTTATGGGATTTTACCTTGCAGAGGTCTGTATCATGCTTCAGAGCCCAATCGGCTGCAAATAGTTTTGGACAAAAAAGCAGGGTTATTGTTCTTTAGGTGACGATTACAAGCAAAACTGCGAATGGCAGACTTTGTTCCTCTTTGACTATTTCAGACTAGCTTCACTCACACAGCTTTGTCCGTGTCCAGCGATTGTTTAGCTTAAATATTTCCTTGCCTATCAGCATCTGAAGGACGCGCCTTATTTTCTATAATGAAAAATGCGCCAAACAATCATAAATCTGCCCCCTTTCAGAAATATTCTAAATTCATATGTCTTCTGAACAAAGTGACTGATTTCGATGAAAAAAAAACACATTTGTTGCTCAATGTGGCCTCAAGTTTTGACCTAGGATCCCATTCGTGGATTTGACGTGAAGCGTTCAAAAACCTGGCAAAACTAGGTTACAGTTCATAAGCGCCTTGTGGACGCATTGTGGAGCTGGTTTTCCAAAAGTACTCGCGGCTTCACTTGTTTTCAGTCCATCATTCAGAAGTCATCATCTAGGACCTTGTAGGGTTCCTTAAAAATTTCTATAAAAACGCGCTGCATGGAGAAGAGAGGCTCTGTAGTTCTTCACAGAGTTTGAGAGGTTACATTCACCTTGGTCGAAAGGCTTGACATCTCAAGCTTTCGTTATAAGATGTTTGACATTCTTACAGACCTAGAAATTCGATCCTCAGCAACGTGAGCCTTTATCCGGACTTTAAACAGTGTCCTGAAGTGCCATCCGTAGGGACTATATGCCAAGTTGAATCTTTTAAAAAATCAGTACTCACCTTCGATAGCCTCATCTAACTAATCTCGACCAACAACTCTAAGTAGACAGACAGAAAAACCTCGTCCTGCACGATTTTCCACCCGAAAACCACTCCTCGACAAATAGTACTCCCAAGTCACTCGTGCGCGTCATCCTTTTTTTATCTTCAGTTGCTCCACTAGAATCCCACGCCCAACCATGCATTAACCCCGCCATCAGCACTCGAATGAAATGCTTTCAGCTTAACTTTCCCATTGTTTTTCGTCCATACCTCTCTATCCCTATACCCAACTCGATTGTTTACTGTTTAACAGAGCGCCATCCCTGTCGTCCTGTGGACCATATTATCGTTTGAAATATTCGCTCGTATTTGTCGCGTTGTTTATTTCTCTCGGTGCCCCTATATTTACACCCCGCACATTAACGTGACCTACATGCAGAAGAGAATCAACACACACCCCAGACCCGGAGTGAATTGATGCCCAAGGAAACAAAGAAAAGCAGACAAACAAAAAAAAAATGTTAAGAACGATAGAAAATCTCGAACAGATTGTTACACAAAAAACAAAGCGATAAATTAAATGCAAAGTTATATCACCGTCTTAAGTCGCATTGCATCCTTCTTCTTCCCCACCTCAGACTTGTGCACTGTGTGTGGGTATAACTCGCTGGCTCCTTAGTGTACTAAAAAACACGCTTAAGTGTCTTACATAAAGCCAATAGCACTGTTGCATGCACATTCCATTGCACATTCCCTCAATTCGGGTGACAAACAAGAGAGTCCTTGTGGGTTATACGCGGAGTACGGAGTATAGGGTAACTGTGCCGAGCGTTGGAGGAGAGTTCACAAATAAAAGTATTGGATAAATGATTTCTGAGGTGCATCAGCAAAGTGTTGCGTCGAAGTGAAGGATTTTATGGCCTCAAGGGAGCTTTTTTTCTTAAACGGATTGAACGATTTAATGCGAAAGTAAAGATGGGGGATAGGAGCAACTAGCGCCACCTAGAGTGAGCAATATATTCACCACTTTCTTAACAATAAATCACTGGTTTTCATAGACAAATTTGAACGACTGTGTGTAGCGAATTGGCGGCCAATTGAGGAACTAAATTGGGAGAGTCTATGTCCTTTTCCGTGTGACAATCTTTCAACAATCGGTTAAGGCGTTGAGAAGTACAAGCAGGACAAACGAATAAATTTATTTAAAAATTTAAGAAACTTAAGGTTAAATTTTTCAATCGATAACAGTTCGCTTTGACTTCGACGGAGAGAGGGCGCTGCAACAGCACACAGTTTCTTGCAGCAGCAGAACCGCCTAGATTACGTGCGAAGCTTAGGAAGCTTGCTCCAGTTCATTACAGAAGTATAGTTACCAAAAGACCTGAGTGCATGCGGACTTATTTTGAATTCGCATTAGCCGATGGAAATATCGATCGCATTGGCAACTTGAGGAAGGTATTTGAAATAGAAGGGACCAAAAATTGTGAAAAGTAAGCAAGTGAAAGACCGCAAAGCCCTGAGACTATCCAGCTATTGACCTGCAGCACATTTGCCATTAACTTGCAGCGGTCTTTTTGGTAAACCATCGTTCGCTTCTACGCAGCTTAAGAGCTTGTGCTTGCTCCTTATTAGTGACGACCAATAGCCTATAGCCCTACTCAGGTATAATGCTGTCTTCTAGTAAAAGAACTTTTGGAATAGGCTCAGCAGTTCCTAAAATTTACCCCTACAAACATAGGTACGTTACCCACTCAAGTCGAAAATGCTCTAGTCCTTGACACAGCTAAAGTAAAGAATTTTAAAAGCCTTCCTCGATCCACAGGTCAACTTTAACGAGCAGTTTAAGATGGCAGATCCCGGCCTAATGTTGCTGGGTGAACTATTTTGCTTGGACAAGGACTCTTCGCATAAAAGAACCGAAGAAAGTACGGCAGCCACCTAAATGAATCGCCACTTGCAGTCTGTCAGAAGCAGTCATGTCCGGCGGTCTTATCCCTAAAATTCTGAAGGAGTCAAAATTCTTTTTACAAAATTCTGTTCTTCAAAATTCTGCAAACAATAAATAAGCGCGCTTTTGAATATTTTCCAAACCTTTTTTATTTTCTGCAGAATTTTGTAAGGCAGAGATTTTTTTTGTGAGAAGGCAGAATTTTGCAAACCGGATCCCTTCTTATCCCAAGTGGAATGTACCTACTTCTCCCTCAAACTTGAGTGGTCTCTGACGAACTGTCATAGGGTGCACCACACACAGCTCCTACAACGTCACAGGTTCTCCCTAACGTGTCAGTTGGAAAACAGTAAAACGACAACTGCACCTGCAACCCATGCCGCGTTCATCGTGCAAATGAATTCTATTTTATTTATGTCGAGCGTTAAGTTCCAAAGCAAAAAAAAAAACGAATCAAGCAAAATCAAGTGCAGAATCCTCCTGGAGGTTTTTTTTTTGTTGCGCGCCAGAGCACACCAGCTACACCCTTATTAATTAGAAAACTGGAGCACGCAGCAGAAGGTGCACTGAATGCAATTAACGTGGCGCAACACGAACTGGCGGGGGTGCGATGCGAATGGCAACGGATTCGCGAGTCTTAGCGCGGAAGATAAACAAGAAACAATTCTTAATTCCGCGCTTGCATTTAGTGGTGTGGATAATGCGAGTGCACACACTGCTTGCGTGCACGATAAGGACAATGTAAGTGGAAGAGGAACAGCTAAGATCTGCGGACACACCGCAAAGCGTTGGCGGAATATTAATCCGGGGGTTGGGCTAATAAGCGTTCGCGTGGATTAAGGATGAGTAATTGCTGAGACGGTGGATGGCGGAGGATTTGGCGTGTTTAATTACCCAAACACTGGGGTTAGCTAAACATTTGCTCAGACTTCAGAGTGTTGTCAACAAGAGAGATGAAGACGAAGACGACCGGCATCAGTCACAGATTAATGGCGCAGCAACTCGAAGTTGGAAAACTTTAAATAAGACTTTGCCGTCCAATCGATTAGATAGCAGGCTCCTCGTCCTCCCTACGCCGTATGCAGTCCACTTTTCCAATTTCACTTGGCCATGGCGGGGGTGGAAAGAAAAACGATAACTTCTGCTCTGCTGCCTCCTTATTATTTTTATCGGGTCACTTCGCATTGAAGAGCCCATGTATGAGAGCCATACATCCACCCTCACCGTTATAGAAACTTCTGCATCGCAAAATTATCTACCGTGGTTATTTCTCTCCCTCTCTCTCTGGGGGATGGTGGCACTATCACCACGCTGGAAGCAACAGAGATCACCTGCTGCCACTCCCCTCTAGGACACAATGAAACATTATTTTTCTTTTCAAGCCCAGGGAGTACTCTTTTGCAAAGTGGATTCATACGGTGAGTGGGTGTCGCTCCTCTCACAATGTGTGTAATCATTTGAAGGACCATAAATATTATTTTCCATTTTCTACACAGTGTATAATGGCAGGCGCATAATGTTTTTATCCTTGAGAGGAGCACATGAGGGTGAGAGCTGACAAAACTTCCCTACACAAACTGCTCCCATGCAGGGGTGTATAGCTGAAAGGAGCCAGTTATCGTTTGGTAAACGATTTGTCACCTTGAATTTATGTGTGTTTTGATAAAAGTTTCACAATAAGAAAGTTTCTCTATATCTGAGCGGGTGGTTTTTTTTTTTTCTTTGGCCAATCGATGTTCAATTCAACTGGGAATATGTGTTCTGGAACTGAATTAAGCTCTTGCACTTCCGTCAAACGGGAAAGTTCCTGCTGCACAATTTGGCACCGGCAACGCTTCTTTTTGTTGCGCAAAATGCCACCTGACAGTGGTGCCAAAATGTCATTTACAACAAGGGGACTTAGGGTTTAAGTGCCACTCGGAGGTTAATTTATTTGAATTGAGTTCGTGAGCTGCTTGAAATAGTCCAGTTACTAAAAAAATTAAACAACCAGCCAGTATACTTGATAAAAATGCGAGGTGTTGTTATATCGTGGGATTTTTCCCTTTTTGTGTGAAAATTTCAATGTGCGAAAAGCCGTCCGTGGGAAAAATGGAAAAAGCAGCAAAGTCGTGGGAATTTCAGAAATCTCACCACAAAAACATTCAAACTATAAACTTCTGCTCAAATGTCATGGAAACATCTACATTTCGCTTTGATTATCAACACACTAAATGTCCATACAAAAGGCTCATGTAAATCGCCTCTTAGCGAAGTTTTCCTGTTCCGAAAATTATCATAAAAATGGTAGCAAACTGCGATTTTTTTACTAAGACAATTGTACTATTAAAAGTACTAATAAATATTAATTTATTAATCTTTTTCACAAAAGTATCAATTTGAGTACGATGAAAAGGGAAAAGTTACCACGCTTCGTGGGAAAAATGAAGAGAGACTGCTACCAACACTGTGAAAGTAATTTTCATAATTTTTTTTATAAACTGTATGTATTTTTGAACAGTACCGATTTCGGCGTCATTTCAAAAAAGTTTTTTATGAAACTTGTGCCAAATGAGAGGGGAATTTCTCTAAGTGAATTTCCGCAAATATTTGTTTTTTGTCAAACATATTTTCTATAGATCATTCGTCTGCCAATGTGGGTCGCTATTTTTCGTTTTGCTGCTTGTGAGAACAAATTTATGAACCCAAAATTTTTAATTTAGTAAGACATTAAGCGGTTTGTAAATCCAGCGAATGGGTTTTCAGTCAAATAAACAAAAAGAGCTGTCACTGTAGATCACCTAGGCTTAAAGGCCCAGTCCATAGAATCGGTTGCTTCCATTGCGTCGACGAATCCGTCAATATTCACCTATTCGATGGAACAATCAGTTCCATAGATCTGTCACATAAATGGTGACAGCCGATGACAGTTTCTCTCATTCTCTCAGTATTTCCACCAATGAAACATGGTAGTGCTTCACTTAAAATTGTACCAACTGTCAACGGGTGCAACGGAGAGAAAAGTTGAAAGTAAACCTACTTTATCAATTTCCATAACCTGCTGTATATTCTATCAATCTGTCAGTCAAATACGTTGCGATTGTGACGTTCCGACGGATTCTATGGGTTGGGCTCTTTACTTTGTGGCACTAACTAACACTATCGTAAAACTAAACGACAATCACAGCAATATTAACCAAGGTTAAAAGAAAAACCGAACGCACTACCGAATTATGCAGCCCAAAAAATAGAAACCCAAAGCGACTGTCACTTAAAACACAAATTTACATAAATCACTTGTCATTATCACACAACGTAAATAAAATAATATAATTTTTTTTTGCGTGTCTATAGCTTTTTCATTTCCACTTCTAAATTAGCAAACAAAAATCACACACCAAAAAAAAAAAATACTGCCAAATTGGCATTTTCAAAACAAGCCAACAATTCAATTAGCATTTTGTTTGAAACCGAGCACCGGATATTCATCTATACATCTCGTGAAAGTGGATACCAAATAGCCAATTAAAATATCCAATTTATTATTTGATAGTTTGCAATGGAAAAATAAATGTTTTTGCAAATGGAACCGTCGTTTGTACTTGACTCTTGACATTTAATCGGAGGTTAGGGAAATTCACAACATTTTGTTAGAATTTGTTTTCGACTATCCATCGTCCTATCGCAGTGGGTCCAGAGATGGGAATTTACTTCATATATGTAGTAGATCTACATCATTAGTTTATTTCTAATCATCTGCTACATAGCAACTACTTTCTACTTCGTTTAACATATTTTTATCTTACGTTCAAGCTGATCATCCCTCGCAAAAATCTACTTCATTCGTCGTATATTTGGCTTCAGTTGTTTTATTTCTTCATTTAATTTATTTTATCTTACGTTCGAGCTTAGTTTAAGAAATCGATAAGGTCACTTGCGAAATCTGTATGCAAACATCGCAAAAATCTACTACATTCATGGTATATTTTGACTTAGTTTTATTTTTACTTTGTTTAACAAATTTTTACCTTCCTTTCGAACTCATTTTCGAAAATCGAAAAAGTCACTTGCGAGATCTGAATGCACTCATCGCAGTAATCTACTACAATTCGTTGTATATTTGGCCTCAGTTTTATTTCTACTTCGTTAAACTTATTTTTATCTAACATTCGAACTAGTTTTTGCAAATGGAAAAAGTGACTTGCCTGACCGCAAAAATCTAGTACATTTGTTGTATATTTAGCTGCAGGAAAAAAAACGATCTGTTCCTTGATTTTGTGCGTTTCTTCAGTGGGAAACGTTTCGAATTGGATTCGAATGTGCGAGTAAGCCGAACTGCTTCACATTTTGCAAATCTACTTAATTTTTTTGTGGGCAATTTGTTTCAATTTGCAATTTTGCTCGGCATTCTTCCCCCTTTCAGTGGCTACTCTCTCATACCCTTTTATCTGACCTCTGTCGTCCTAATTTCAATTTTATTTCTAAGCAAACTCACTGAACTGTATTCTGCATATACGCTTTTCAATATCCTCGCATAATAACAATCATCCTTGCATTTGAGTGAACAAACAAAAAAAAAACAAGCTACGAGCAGAAACCGCTCCTTGAGGGTAATTTCTTTACTCATGAATGGACTATTGTCTCGATAACAGAAACAATATCGATAACAGCGCAATAATAACGAGAACGCAACCGCCTCGGTGAAGGGTAAAAGGATTTTTCTTTCTATTTTCTTCTTCTGTTTTTCATATTCCATTTAGAGGTATCCTAATAACAAGCACTTGAATTACATTCCTGCGGGGAGCAATTACATCATCAACTATATTTGCACATCCCTTTGGCTGAGATAGAGATAGAGGGAGAGCGAAAAAGAGGCAAAATTGCTTTTCAGCGATTGAAATCCTTTGAGCAAAGACATACATTCTGGAGGAGTCTCACTCGTTTTATTGGAGATAATACCAAACAGTTGTGTATTTTGTTCCCCCAAGGACGTTCGCTTTAATGTCCATACCCGAAAAAAAAAATAGAAACCACACTCGCAACAATACCACTGATGATGTTGAAATGATGATGATAATGGAATTTTTATGTGACAACTCAAACAGGACAATTTGCATTCTCCTTTTTCCATTTCACACTCAAGGAAGCCATCGTCTTTCGCTTATCCTTTTGTAGTTTGCGCCTCAGGTACGACTATGGATTAGCTTATGTCATTCTCTCTCTCTATGTGCGAGTACATTTTTAAGAAGCACTTTGTGGCTGTGTGCCTGAGAAAAAGATCCCTTTTGAGGAAAGAGTGTTGCACAATGCAACAGGGGCGTGTGCATATTTGTGGAAGAGCAGTCCTCATTCTGCTTAAGATGTCCTTCTGACACAGCTCCTTTGGTATATACCTATACAAGCAAGAGGATTATTGTCTTTTTGGTTAGATTGAGTAAGAAACTGAGTCGACGGAGACTTATATGGCAGGAATCTATATCCTTAATGGGAATCCGTGGTGGATACCCTTGAGAGGCGGCTTAATTGGAGTTCATTTCGGGGCTTAGGTTAGATGTTATTGTGAAGGCTTTGATGGGAATTTTACATCTTAAGGGAGGGATGTCTTTATCAAATTAAAGGGGGTCCTCTAGGGGATGGAAAAGATGGAGGAAGTCACTCTTTGTGATCACAGAAAAGGGAGCAGAGTGCACAAGTACAGAAAGTAGCTGTCAAAGGACACTCTGAAAATGCAGCACAGGGAACCAAGTTCAATACTGATTTCCTTCCAAATTGCGTGATAAGATTCCTCGGCAGAAAATTAGAAATCCAACAAGCAGGAGCGAAATTGATTTTGTTGACCCTTCTTGAGGGAATATTTTGCAGGAGGCGCATTCACTTTCTGCCTGTAATTTCCTCGAAGAGCACCATCTTGATGCAATACCATCAGCAATACAGCTACGCCAGTTAATCTACTATTCGAGGACATCGAGGGGTTGCTGTATAGCCACGAACGGGCGCTCACTTTCTCTATGCGAAATTAGTTGTTAATGTAGCACGTTGGTCTTGGTGGTGCCGTTTCATTTCCTTCTTAATGGCTGAGCGGGAGCATAAGGGGTTTATGGGAATGGCGGGATTTCTTTCAGTCCGTTTGTGCCTATATATAGCAACCCCTCGATGTCCTCCTACGTGTGATAATGCGGAGGTAGGTTCTCCAGGAAAGATGCAGGCGGTTTCTTTATTTTTTGTGTAATAAAATCCAATTTCCTCGACCGAAAAATGAAAATTCTCGAAATAGGAAAATTACATTCAAAGTGGCAGTCATGGGGGAGGGGGTTTTGCCCAAGGGTGGTGGTTATTATCATGCATGATGTAAATGTCCTTTTTTACTTGTCTTGGTTGACTAATACTTGCCTTGTGGTGATGGTCCGTCTCCCAGATCGTCGAGCTTTGATCTTTTTTTGTAAATGACCCGTCCTGCCAAGTCTTGGGGAGAGAAGCGAAGCGTTTGTTGTTTCTAAATTCACAGCTTGGATGAGGCTTTTGGTAGAAGCCACGAGTTTGTCAATAGGCATTTGATTTTGGAAGCTATGACTGGTGCGGTCATTGATCCGTCGATATTCTCCCAGGGAGTTCCGACTTACCAAAGAAAAGACACTGAAACAACCGACTTTGACTGATCAATGATTAGGACCGCTCGTAGGTCATTGCCCTTAATACTCTCCCAATAAACAGCCCTCGTCAAAGAGGAGCCTCTAACCCAAAAACACGTCTGCTTAAAAATTGCGACTTTTCTAAGTCTAACTTAAGTCTTAAACTGTGGCCTGGTCCACTAAAAGGTAGCTCAAAACTCCTAATTCCATTTATCTTTAAACTGCTTTCCGTAAGCCCTGTTTTTTTTTACAGATTCCCCACTTCCACACTCAGTCATCATTGAAAAAGCCAAAACAGACAGTGCCACAATTTATTTCAACCAAAAGCCACCCCTGAACCGCACAACTTCCACGAGCAGCGTGACCACTCCCACACCCATCCCCACCGCAAACACAGCCCAACACACCAGCAAATGCGACAGTGTCAACGGCCTCAGACTGCCGGCATTCTCCGAGCGAAACAACTGCAGGTAATTCGTGGCCACTGCCAAATCGAATACGTCCGTCTCCCACTTCTTGTACAGTCCGGTCTGGTACAGCTGCAGGACAATCGCGTCGAAATTCCTCTGAAACGGCGAGTCCATTTGCATGGCGAACGTCAAAAAGTACGTCCCCAGGGTGCCCCTCGACACGTACATCCGCTGTTTGTCCAGATACTTCTGCTGTCCGAGAAAGAACTTCGTCCGGTCGTCGGCCATGACGAAGGCGTACGTCCGATTGAGGCTCTTGCGGTACTCGTTCACCAGGTCGATTTCTTCGATGCGAAAGATCATGTCGCCGTAGCGTTCGCGGTAGACGTCACTGTGGCGAATCAGACCGGACTCAAACTCTGTTGTCAGTATCCGGATGCCGCTGTTGGCCAACTCGTCGAAGGTTTCGATTTGCTGGCCCTGAACGGTGGTGGTGAGGAAGGCCGACAGGAAGGCTAGGTAGATGTTTGTCAGGATGAGAGCGTAGCAGAAGATTTGCATTTCGAAGAGGACCGCCCGTAGGCTGCAAGGCAGCGGCCGCGACGGCATATAGAGGAATTGGGTGAGACTTCGCGAGAAAACGGGACCGTATTCGAGCGAGTGGTGGCGGCACCACAGGGTGACGTAACCGACGAGGGATATGTAGGCGAAGCTCACGCCGATGCATAGCCAGACGTTGATGTCGAACGGCAGAATCAGGTACTTGTAGGAGGAGATTTCGTCGACAAACGGGACGACGGCCTGCCACTGGACTTGTGCGATCGGGTAGCTCCACGCGTACAGTTCCGGATTGAAGTTGGAGTACGTGTGCAGGAGGATGTCGACTTTACCCTCGCCGAGCAGCCGCAGGGCGTCGCTGATTTCGAAGCTACTCTGATTGGTCGAGACGAGCCTGTCGAAGGTTGCGTTATGCCGTCGGACGAAGGACCGGAAGATTTCCGTGTTTATGCCGGTTATCCTGGAGATGGTGTCGTTGGTGTTGTTCATGAAGACCCTTGGTCCGTCTTGCTGGATCGGCGTGAGAAAGGCGTAGCCTTTGAGATTGTACAGCTGGTCCGGAAAGTACTCCTCAATGGGCGCCACGGTGAGGTTGCGAACGCGCACTCTTGGGAATGGCTCGTAGCTCAGAATATGACCGTGCGTGTGCATGACGATCACATTGACAAATCCGAGGCGGAAGCAGGTTTGGAAAAACTTCACGTAGTCCCCGGAGGACTGATGCCCTAAGACGAACACCATCTTTGTCGAGTGTCGAGTTCGCAGCGTCCGATTGACAACGGCCAGCATTTCCGCGTTGTCAACGCTGTCCGTGAAAACAAACCCGACCGTCCGTGATCCTATGAGCCGACTCAAGGACTCAGTCTCGGTACAATCATCGGTGATAAGGACTAGAGGAACTGCCGCGCCCTGCGACCCCAGGAACGCATCAAATCCAGGTAGGCTCTCGACGAAACTCTTCTGCGAGAAAACCACTGCAGTGCGGATGTCTTCTCGCAGTTGTAAGTGCTCGAGCAGTGAGATAAGTCGGCTGAAGCTACAACCGCCACTGGCCAACAGCTGAAAAAGCAACAGCCTTCGCAGAACTGTGTGCATTTTGTACGTGCCGATGTTATGATTGTGTGGCGACTTGTGGGGCAACTTATAGCCTCCCTTCGAAATTTATAGCTGCGAGTATGCACGGGGCGGCTATTATCCTTTTTGCTGATAATTTGCACAAAGTTTGCACTGAAAATTGGCCACCATAATGCGCCAGGGTCAACTGCAATTGTTTGCACTTCAATTGTGTGTGATGGGAGGTCGGCGATAGGCAAATTGTCGGC
Source organism: Cheilosia impressa (assembly GCA_948293265.1). Taxonomy (NCBI): domain Eukaryota; kingdom Metazoa; phylum Arthropoda; class Insecta; order Diptera; family Syrphidae; genus Cheilosia; species Cheilosia impressa. The sequence goes on along the minus strand of OX411884.1, from coordinate 52,268,259 downwards.
GGAATTTTTGAGCAGAACCATTGGCGGTGGTGATTTGTGCTGGCGCAGGTAGTTGCCAGTTTTACTGCCGATTCAAGGTGGTTGAAGTTGGTTGAGAGTGGGCTGTATTATTTTCCGTCGTTGTTCGTCAATTAGTGACAGACTTAAGAAGTTTGAAGGCGGATATAACAAAAGTCCCCTCAGCAAGGAGTAGGAATCAGTTTACCAATTTTTTGAGCAAAACCTTCATCAGTTTGTCTAAGATAACCAAACTCTTTTAATAAAATCTAAAATGAAGTGCACGACTGAGAATGGAACCTTGCGGCACTCGTCTGCGGTTACAGGTTCATCAACAACTTCTTTATATTTGGGGAAAGCTTGTATATCAAGTCCAGAAAGCAAATGTAGAGTCTCACCCTCTTTTAAGCGATACTGTGATCAAATCAAAGTCAAGCTGGTTAGTAATTCATGACAGAAGTCCTTAAGGCAATTATTCAAAAATTGCATAGTCTATAGGTTCACATGGTAATTTTCCTAATTATTCCGATTTCAAGGCTCACGTTAATATTTTATAGGCCTGGAGGTGCATTTCCCAGTCCAAATGGGACCACAATTGTCTGCAGGCCTCCTAATAAGCTTCGTTTGTGCTGTGTGACGCCCGTGAAAGGTAAGGTCGTAGTTTATAAAAAGCCCATGTGGTTGTCTACACAGGACAAAGCAGAAAAAAATGTCTCTAAGTCCGCAGGATTCAATGGAAGGTAAGACTACATATTGCTGTGTGGAGACCACTATAATTGACACCCTAAACAGGCCATCGAAGTACCTCTAGGTACATCGTTAGTGGGCCTCAGGTTTCAGTACCTTTCAGCTGGCTGAACACCCTCAAGGGACGGTGCTCGGTCCCGTAATATTCGCAAGAAGCTACTCTTGCTATCAAAATTTACTTCCAAGTTCAGCTATTTAGAACCTACCTCTAAATGCAGGACGACTCGCCTTCCTCATCTCGAAATCTCCCAAACCCTTCGCTGAATTTCTTAAACGACCCCATTTGCCGACCAAAGTCCAGCTGTCAACTGCAGCTCTGCTAATTGTGCAGCCTTGCACTGTATTTACCCACAAAAACGACACAAATCGTTTTCCCAACACTGTCGGATTTAATTACCCCACCAGAAAGCCTATATAAAACACCTTGGTTCGCCCACGCTGAGCTCTAACTGGAATCGTCCAGCAACATGCACTGGCCACCGGTTGTAGTCCTCGTGCTGGCAGTAACTGGCGGGCACCGCTCGAACGCCGCAGTCAATAGCAGTTCGGTGATTGAAATCGTTCGCCAGCTCAACGACGTATATCGATTCGAGACGTTCCCCATCTTTTCGAGCAGCTCCAGCCAGCACCGAAAGAGCCTTCTCGTCGACCTGTCGCGCGATCTGACCCTGGAGCATCTCCTGCCATTGATGCAATTCGTGGACCCTGCCGCCGAGGAACTGAGATACCTGCTGAACAAGGAAATCCTCTCTATAGCGATTACCGATCAAATGACGACTGAGGTCCTGAAAACCGCTCAGGTTCGACTGCGCGGCATGCATCGGTCCAAGCTTCTGTTGGTCATTCGGGATCCGGTGGAGCTGAAGCAGTTGGACTTCTTTCGCAACTGGTTGTGGGAATCGCAATTCACACACGTGCTCGTCCTCTTCGAGGACATGCACACGCACCTGAATCAACTTTTCACCATAAATCCATACCCCACGCTGGAGTGGCTGAATCGGACAGGCGCCACCGATCCGAGCCAGCTGTTCATGCCGGAAACCAAAGACCTGAAGCAGTACCTGATTGAAATACCATTCACCGAGGACCCGCCGAGGGTTTTCCTTTACAAGAAGGATGAGAAGCACGGTCAGCTTAGGGTTGTCGGGAGGCATGGAAACCTCATCAAGCTATTCGCCCAGTGGATGAACATAAGTCTCGTCTGCCGCTACGAACCGAACATGGATCTGGACAAGATCCTGAGGATATTCCACAACAAGGGAATGGAGATAAGCGTGCACACGTTTTCAATGTTCGATTTGGAGGAAATCGGCTCGAGTTACCCGCTGGAAACAGTCCGCTGGTGCATTATGGTGCCGCTCCGCAGTGAGGTGCCCAAGAGTGAGTACGTCATTATTGCCTTCGACACGGCCACCTGGTATGTGATCGGCTTTAGTGTTGTGTACATTGCGTTCCTGATGCGGTTCATTGATCCACCGACAGCGAACACAGAGAAGTTGTACTTTCTGCGCAGCCTGGCCATCGTGATGTACAGCTCGAACATGGCCGAGCGGATGACGGCGCCGACAGTTCGACAGTTTTTATTCTTCGGGCTGGTGTTCCTGCTGGGCTTCATATTGTCGTGCATTTATTCGACGTACGTCACGAGCTACTGCACGAACATGGTGTTCCAGCCGCCGATAGACACCGTTGAGGACCTTGTCAAGGAGAACCTTCGCGTTATGGTCATCGACTACGAACTGGAGGCGATTCGCAACCGAGCCACCTACGGCGAGACGTTCCTGAAAATTCTCTACCCAGTCTCGTATGTTGAGGTGAATAGGCTGAGGAACAACTTCGACGGTCGCTATGCGTACAGCATTCGCCAGGACCGGTGGAACTTCCTCGACAAACAGCAGCGCGGGCTGGAGAAGCCATTCTTTCGTTTGTCGAAGATTTGCTTTGGACGGCACTACACGATGTTCCCGCTGCACTATGACTCGCATTTGCAGGCGAAGCTGGACTATTTCATCCTGCTGATCATGCAGGCTGGGTTGGATGTGTTCTGGGACGAGGAGGCGTTCCGCATGGCCGTCACGAACAAGGTGTCCAAGGTGCTGGTCGAGCAGACTGTTGTGATTCAGAAACTGCGGTTGGACTACTTCAAGCATGTGTATGCCATTTGGAGTGTGGGCATTGCCATGAGCACGGTATGCTTCGCCGTCGAGGTGCTGTGGACGAAGTTCCTCTCCGTGAAGAGGATATTGCAGCGGGCTCAACGTATCGATAGGGGCTTGCAGGTTGATGGTTAAATAAAGTTGTGCGAGGGGGCATTTCGTTGTTTGTTCTTTCAGTGATTTTTGAACAGTCCTTGAAGCAGCAGGTTGTAGGGAAGTTCAGCAAAATGCATTTAGATGGAGGATTTTCAGTGGAAGGCTGGACATTATTCACTCAAAAGAGCTGAAAGTCTCTTTGTTCGCATTTGATTGGGTCCAAGCAGGATCAAGACAGATGCCCAACCCCTTTACAAAAGATTCACTTTCGAACTGAATGAATTCAAAGGCTTCAAAGGCCGTAAAGTGGGTCATTTAACAGCGTAATCGAAGTTCTTCCAGTTACACGGTATGAGGCCTGTTTTATTAAGCATCTGTCTCAGCAAGGCAACGCTAGGTTGGTTAGGAAAATACTCAATAAAATAGCTCAAAATGACTGCTTAAATCATCCTGCAGGTATTCAAGCATTTGTGATGAGTTTCGATGTATATTTATATTTTTCTCGATACCCTTTTCCAAGTGGCCGCTACGTAAAAGTGTAAATGGCGCTGAAAGGCGTAATCTTTGTATAAAAAGAAGCATAACAAAAATCTGCAACTAAGACGTCAAAAGCGATCAGAGTTTAGCTGCTCCCAAGTCACTTTTGAATTGGTTAAATAAATAGAGTGCTTCCTAAAATTTCTACTTTACTTTGTTTCGCTGAGAAAAATGTTCAATCAAACAGGCCTACTGAAGCGCTTTCGACCCACCTTCCAACTCAAACATTTCTCCAGCGGACGCAATTGCGGAATATGAAAGAAAGCATTTGTCAATAGAAATATCAACAGCAAATACAACATAAGCCATCTACAAATAGTTGCGAATGTCAAATTATTACGTTTGACGAAAAATCTGACAGTAATGTGCTGCGAAAGTGAACCTACATCCGTCATGCATTCAGAACTTTTTGAGTGCACACCCAATCTTCGAATTTCGTTCGAATATCATGTACAAGAACCAGGAAGTTTCTCTTTGAAAGTAATAGAATACATATATTCAATTGTAATAGATGCTTTGTAAACTTTGTATTAAATATTGCAATCAGTTCAAGTATGTACCATCCACAAGGAAGTGGATGCTATTTGGATTTTAAGTTCCATCAATGCTAACAAACAAAAAGTTTAGATGGTTACTGCATTTCCGGATCTCAATTCTATTTTGACATACACAGTCTACCTCTCAGAATTCAAATAGAAAAACTTTAAAAGTCTCAAGAACTTCTAATGCAACTGTGCAGTGCACCGAATTCCAACAGCTATTTCCATCCACATGAAACAACTTCACTTCGAATTTGATTATGATTAAGTTACGACACCAATTTGCAACGGTTGACCATAAAGTTCTGTGAACAAAGTCAAAATTTGGTTAAACCCGAAATGACAGTGACGTACCTTTCGCAACGACTGATTGAAAATTAAGAGAACAAATTAAACTTCCGCTAAGGGGGTTTGTCTTTAAATTTATTTACTCTAAAAGTACCTTTAAAAATAATATTGAGTAACAATGACAGATTTATGAAACATACTTGAGCACGTAGTTGTCATAAATGCAGAAATTTTATATTTAATAATTGTTTTCTATTAAATTGGTTAATTTTCAGTATTTTGCTCATCCTGTTTTTTTTTCTGTCAAATGTGACTGGAAGTCAATTTATTCTGAGCTCATAGAGCGCGCTCTGATCGTGCTCGGAACGAAAAAAAGAAACACGAACTTCTTGTATAACAGTTCAGGTTGTGCTCTGAACTAAAAAAGAAAAACGCCTAATGGCTCAACGATGATGACACGATGATGGGCAATGATGAAGAAATGGGACTGATGATTACCTATCAGCCGCTTCATAACTTCTGCTGAGGTTAGTTCTTTCCTTTTAGAGTCTAGTCTCCTTGTGAGCTCAGCAACATTTAAGCCTCAGCAGTCAGCACGCATGCTCTGAACGATAAGGTAGACTCAGCCTGCGTTTCCATTGCCATCTGTGTTAAATAAGTTAAGTACCTTTCTCTAGTGAGTAGTGACATCACCCAGGTAGGTCATGTTCAGAGGGAGTGATGGCGAAATGCGATGTTTGTTCTAAGACCGTTCATATAAAAACTTTGTTTTTGGCAGTTTCTTTTGGTCAGAACTGTTTTTGGAAGGTCTTTTTTAACACCTCCTGATCTTGTTTCGTTTTTATGCAGATTTAATGATTTTTGTCACATTTTCAGCTGCGTTTGTGGGCCTAAATTCAGTTCTGACATTTCTAAATCATTTTTTGGTTTTGTTGCTTTTCTTGACGCAGTTTTGGCTCCTGACACAAACTACACATAATGCAGCTTCCATACAATCGATTGACAAATGCTCATGCATTAGCCTCCTGTAGACAAAAACAATTTCAATATAATAACCCTTTCAGTTGACCCAAACAAATAACAAATCGCAGGTTCGATTCAGTATCTCGGGGCATTCCGTTCGATAATGGGGAAAAATCCACGTCAGGCCTGGGACTGAGTGCGACTTACGTTTCGTATATAAATTGGCACAATCCCACCGTTGATATCATTAGTGTTGCACTAGTTCTCATCAGTCGCATCGGTATCTGTTGATTAAACGCAATAATGGCTAGTTTCTCGCTGACTTAATTTTTTTTAAACTCTTCTGACGTCAATGGCGAATTTCATGCAAAGTACTAACAAGACGGCAAAGTAGCTGTTCAATTGGATTTATTGAATTATAAGCACTTACACATACAAACTTGTCCGTTAAGAACTCTTATAAATTCTTATTCTACGCTCGATTTATTAATTTTTAATCTTAACACTTAAATATGAAACTAAAAACCGAAAACATTGTGTCACATCCAACTAGGTCCAAACGACTCAGAAAATCTTCTTCCCGTTAGACCAACTGAGTAGCGGTCCGACACCGACTCCTGGAACAAAGTGTATGGCAATCCCAACAACCACATTTTCTAGAGTTTTGACGATAGCTTCCGTTGAAATCATATCCTTTTGAACATAGTTCAGTTTTCTTGTCAGTTCGGCGATTTGTTCGTCATGTATGCCGCCCTGGGCTTGGTTTTGACGACGCTCATCGGCCAGTTGCTCCGTCAACGATTGGAAGTGATTTTCTAGGACAGCTAGACGAGCTTTCAAGTTGGCAGCATTATCGCCAGCTTCAGCGTCCGCTTTCAGTCTGGTGATTTCTGTCTGTATGCTTTGGATTTTATTTTGAATTTCACTGATTCGAGCATCACTGCCTGAGACAGGGCGACGAAAGTCCCCAGTGGAATATGCGAAATTAAGACACACTGCTCAGCAGTAGAATGAGAACTGTATATGAAGTCAGCGAGAAACTAGCCATTAGCTGTTTTTTATTATCAGCTATGATCCATATAGATCATCGATTTACATGCAATTACAACAACAGCACATGATCCTGCTTCTCATCGAGATCATGAAACATGATCTGAAAATTATTTCCACTATTTCCCACTAGATGGCTTGTTTCATTTTTAAGTGTTGGTGTGCCTGCAAACGATAGCCACACAATCAAGTTGCCAGACTAAAAAGTGGAAAAAAATCAATTGATTTTTTCGCATTCGAGTTCCGACTTATTTCTTTTCGTTCTTTAAAGGTACATTCAAACCATCCAAACACTTGATAAACAATTAAATACCTACATATTTCATAAATATTTCTTAAACATTTATTAAACAAAGCAATTTTTATGAAATGTGTTGCTGGTTTGAAAACATTTATGAAATGTTTCACAGTTTCCCAATCGTGATGGGAAATAATTTTTGTTTCATAAGTTTCCCTGCAGAAAGCAAGTGCTGTTTTTCGATTATTTTTTTTGTAAATAAAATACAAATGTCAAGAAAAGCTGGGAAACCTACGTAATGAGAAAGTGATGAATGAACAATTATTTGAATTAAATTGCGTGCCGCGTGATTCCCTAATCTAATTATAATCCTACCACATATGTTTTTTCTTATCCAAAAAAGGATGAAATTTAAATATTTCATAAACATTTAATAAATGAATTTCAGAAATCTTTTACAAATGTTTATGAAATGTGTCCGATTTGCTTCATAAACATTTCAGAAATGTTTGGCTGGTCTGGACACACCTTAATATGCCAAAATAAACTCAAGTGCTAGCTGCAAAATATTGTTCATGTGTTGCATAATTGTAGATATATGAAATAAATTTGTTATTAAAAAAAATTTGGAAAAGATAAACTATCCAAATTCCATTAAATATGGTAACACCCCCGATATTTCAAGTGAATTGTCAAGGGCCTTGTGTGACGTCACGTTGAGCAGAATATTTGCAATATGGCTGGCAGCAATATGAAGTTTGTAATACCCCTCTATTATCTCCTTTGTTTTTGAAAGCAACTGTTGCCACAATTCAGAAATTAAACTTTGCAATGATCCGTATTGTTTTATTATCGTGATCTGATCCGGATCAGATAACGTTGATAATAAAATACGTCTATTATTGCGTTTAATCAACAGATACCGATGCGACTGATGAGAACTAGTGCAACACTAATGATATCAACGGTGGGATTGTGCCCATTTATATACGAAACGTAAGTCGCACTCAGTCCCAGGCCTTAAGTGGGGTTTTCCCCATTATCGAACGGAATGCCCCGAGATACTGAATCGAACCTGAGAAAGAGTCGCGAATCGCGATTTGTTATTTGTTTAGGTCAACTGAAAGGGCTATTATACTGATACTGCTTTCGTCTACAGGAGCCTAACGCATGAGCATTTGTCAACCGATTGTACCTACAGAAGCTGTATGTTGTGAAGTTTGTGGCCTGGACTGGACAAAAGAAAACACCTGCTGCGATCGAAATTGGAGCGAGAGAGGGTTTAAATTCGACTAAGGAGAGGAGATTGTCGAAACTATCCCGTCAGCGATAGTGCCGTATATTATTGGCCAAAATTGTGGAGGGACTTGGGTGAATGTCTGCCTTTCAGAGTATCGCGCTTTTATAGACTTTAAGGCCCGTTTCTTCAGGGTTTCTGGACATTTTTACATCGTGTTCTTAGTATTGCTTTGCTCGTGTTTTACGGCTTCTTTTTGTCATATATTACTATGTCTGAGGCATGTTTTTGTCCCGTTTTTCCAATTTTTTAGCTGGCTTCTTAGAAGCAATTTGCTGCATTTCCTTGAAACCCTTTTTTGCGAGGAGTTTAGGACGATTTTTAAGCGATTTTTGTGCTTTTCAACATCGACCGTCGGTACGCGGTTTGAATGCATTTTTGGGTTGTTTTTCCTAAAACGCTTTTATCAGCATTTTAGGACGCGTTTCTATCGTGCTTTCACCCGTTTTTGACAAGAATTTCTTGCTGTCAAATGAATACCTCCAGGCAACACGATGCGAACGAAATTCCACAGAACGGCATTAAGTACGCAAATATTTCAAATAGGAAAAGAGTCAAACAAATGCAAAACCTTAAGGTGGCTTCAATAGCTGTTTTTTATTATGAGCCATGATCCATATAGATCATCGATTTACATGCAATTACAACAACAGCACATGATCCTGCTTCTCATCGAGATCATGAAACATGATCTGAAAATTATTTCCACTATTTCCCACTAGATGGCTTGTTTCATTTTTAAGTGTTGGTGTGCCTGCAAACGATAGCCACACAATCACGTTGCCAGACTAGAAAGTGAAAAAAAAAATCAATTGATTTTTTCGCATTCGAGTTCCGAGTTATTTTTTTTCGTTCTTTAAAGGTTTATTCAGACCAGCCAAACACTTGATAAACAATTAAATACCTACATATTTCATAAATATTTCTTAAATATTTATTAAACAAAACAATTTTTATGAAATGTGTTGCTGGTTTGAAAACATTTATGAAATGTTTCACAGTTTCCCAAACGTGATGGGAAATCATTTTTGTTTTGCAAGTTTCCCAGCAGAAAATGAGTGCTGTTTTTCGATTATTTTTTTTTTGTAAATAAAATACAAATGTCAAGAAAAGCTTGGGATACCTACATAATGAGAAAGTGATGAATGAACAATTATTTGAATTAAATTGCGTGCCGCTTGATTCCCGAGACCAAAATTACAATAAAAAAAACTTTTTTCGCTGGTAATTATAATCCTACCACATATTTTTTTCTTATCCAAAAATGGGTGAAATTGAAATATTTCATAAATATTTACCCTCTTATTAATAAACGCTGCGTAAAAGTTATCAACTCTTTATTCAGAAGTTACGTAAAATTTTTGTATGCTATCTGATGTCTACTAGCTAACTAACTTGTGCACATTTGTTTATTTATACGGGGATTAATAAATGAATTTCAGAAATCTTTTACAAATGTTTATGAAATGTGTCCGATTTGCTTCATAAACACTTCTGAAATGTTTGGCTGGTCTGGACACACCTTAATATGCCAAAATAAACTCAAGTGCTAGCTGCAAAATATTGTTCATGTGTTGCATAATTGTAGACATATGAAATAAATTTGTTATTAAAAAAAATTTGGAAAAGATAAATTATCCAAATTCCATTAAATATGGTAACACCCCCGATATTTCAAGTGAAATGTCAAGTGCTGTGTGACGTCACGTTGAGCAGAATATTTGCAATATGGCTGGCAGCAATATGAAGTTTGTAATACCCCTCTATTATCTCCTTTGTTTTTGAAAGCAACTGGCTGGTAGCAATATGAAGTTTGTAATACCCCTCATTATCTGCTTTGTTTTTGAAAGCAACTGTCGCCACAATTCAGAAATTAAACTTTTCAATGATCCGTATTGTTTTATTATCGTGATCTGATCCGGATCAGATCACGCTGATAATAAAATACGGCTAATGTAGCAAACCTCTGACAAAAAGGAGTCAAACTACTACATGAACCGCACAACGGTATTGCGCAATGTCTCCTGCTTATAATAAGTGAATAATTGCATTAGTTCATTTAATTTTCGCAAACTGACACTTCCTTATCTACGACTGATAAGAATGTAACGCCATCACTGAACTGCATGCATTTTAATTATCAGTGATGCACTTGCATTTCAACTGACTGAACGCATAAATAATGTCAAATTTATCTCGCACTTTTGCTATATTGCTCGTGCTATTACTTGGAAATGTCTGTTCCAATTTCGCGCAAAATTCGGGCTCTTTTCGTCCTCCGGATGGAAGAAGCGAAGAACGCGTCAGTCAAATTGAAATTAGACTCCAAACTGTGCAGAACAAAATTGCCGAACTAAAAAAAGCCGTAGCAGCTGGCGATAATCGTACCCCCAACTCGAAAAGTCGTCTATCTGCGCTCGAAAATCAGTTCCAATCTTTGACAGAAGAACTCGCTGAGGAGCGTCGCAAAATCACCGACGCAGGTGGGAACTTGAAAGGGAAATTCGACGAGCTTAGAGAAAAATTCAATTCTATCCAGAAACAGATTAAAGAAGTTGAAAACGATTTGCCCTAGATGATGCAAGAAAAATGTACTAGAAACTAGAGGATTGGATTACATTTGTAAATGATTAAGAATAAAGAATAAATTCGTTGTGTATCCGTTTAATTTGATTTAATGTAAATACCTTGTTTTCAATATGTCTGCTATGCTGTCCCGGTAGAAACGAGGCTGTCAGTTGTCAAAGGTAAGTGGGATACGAGGAGATACAGAATTCCATTTGATAACGCAGCAGTAAAGCTGATCTTCGCTGGTGAATGGCCGGGAATCCTGCTGGCAACAACTGTCATTAAGACAGTTTAGAAGCCAGTCTGTCATATTGACACTGGCGACTTTCAAGTATCTTGTTTAGTACGTCTGACAACTGGCTGACGTGATGTACCTTGGTTTCGATTGGTTTAGATCAGACATATGAACAGCTGTATCTAGTCAAAAAATTCGTGACTGATTACTGAGTTGACAGTTCGCATATGTGGCTGCCATATCTAGTTTTTGCGTTCAGGTTACACTTTATCCAGACCAATCTAATCCGCCATTTTCCTAGTCAATTGAAATACAATTTAAATAGATTGTATGCACAAGTCTTTATTAAATTACTTTTTGTTTGCATCAACTGGAATTATCTAACCGTTTTGTTGTTCTTTTTTAGCCATCCCAGTCATTACTTATAGTGAAACATAATAATAGCATAAATTACAAAATTATTTAATATAGTGCGCGCTTCTAAGAATAATGCTTCTACAATTGACTTACAAAATTTAATACACGACGTGTTCGTCAATAAGCATCTTGGTATACATTCAGGAATATTATTAAACTTAATTTACATTAGTACGAGTACATGTCTAAAGATAGACAACGAATAATATTAAACAATATCCTAACTTAATTATTCACAAGATCTTTTAAATATCAATCGATAATAATTTCGTTCGTATTTTGTTTTTCGTTTTGATTCAATATGTCGGCTTAAGTTTATTTAATTATTTACAATGAGTTTATGATTTGTTTATGCATACATATAGTTTAAATGATTAACAGGAATTCATTTTTTATTATTTACTATAATATTTAGTTTGTACATTTAGTTATCTTTGATTAAGTGAACCGGGAGGGTTTCGGGGGAGAGGGTGACCTTCTTTACTTCATTCGTTTGCGTTAATATTTTCCTTTTGTTTGCTTGTTTATTTTTCTTTTATTTTAATATCGCAGTGTATTTAAGAATAGAATAATTTAAATTTGCATTGTGTTAAGGCAACTTTATCTCATGGGTTGTTAGATTTTGAGCTCGTCTGGTCTTTTGTAAAAAATATTTCTTGGTGACAGGTGACAGTTGACAGTTTTTAAAAAAACAAATGAAACAAAACGAAAATATAAAGGGCAGCATTTGTTAATAATATTTGGACATTTGTAACTACCTTAATAGGATTTTCAACGCATAACATCGTTACAACCTTAGGGCTGAAATTCCCGTTTTTGAGGCACATCGTTATGGAAACAATCGTTCAAAAAGTGAAGTGCATTCGAAGTTGCATTTTACGAACGCATAATGGCGATAGTTTATAGCTTTCGTATTAAACTAACTATTGTGACCTGCAATAAATTTAAGGTGCAGTTATGCTAGCTGTCACTTAAGTCGAGTGTGAGAATATGAAAGTGTAGCTAGAGTTCAGTGATTTTTGGAAGTTATTATGCTCGAAGTCAATAAGACTCGAATCAAAGTGCTCGTTGAGAGTTGAAACGAATACACATTTGAGGAACAGATCTGTTTGTTCAGACGTCTAACCTCTGTTAATTTTTTTAACACTACCATGTGAGTAAACTCTCCAAGAAATTATATTGTTGGTCGAGTTTATTTAACACAGTTGGCAAAACGGCCTTAGTTGCATCAAAATGCCAACTCAATTTTGAACAGTTTTTTTCAACTTTAGAAAATATTGTTTATTGAGCTGTCAAAGAATAAAAATGGCATAATAATCTACTTGCTGCCAAAATAATGATATAGATGGATCTGGACCTCATTTGTGCAATAAATTTTCTACTTATTTTATGGAGAAAGTAGCCGTTTTTTTTTTTGACAGGTGGCCAGTAGACATTTTACAAACAAATACTCGGTGTCGGTAGTTAAAATTTTAACAACAAATATGCCCATTGGCTAAAAAATGGCTATATGATCTGACATTGGTCAGTAGCAATTGTGATGTACTACTGAGCGAGGGATCTGATATTGAACTACGGGAAAAGTTGACATTTGAATAATTAAACCCACGAAAAATTAGTGTCTTACTATATTAATTCACGATGTTTTCGTGTAAACAGCAATGGCTGCGGACAGGTTTATACAGACATTCTTAGAGACAAAGCCTAAACACAAATACTAAATTTCTGTTTGCTCCTTAATTACTTACGAGTATGTGTTCATACTTCAAATAAGAACGTTTCAATTATGTTCTGTTACTATCACCTGTCACTCCAGTTCAAATATAATAAAAATTATCCCTGCACTGACCTACGCACTGTCAAATAAAATATAGTAGGTGCTGCCAAATTTGACCACTTCCTCCTGTTTCCAGTGCTCAATTTTAACTGATTTGTTTAAATTCAATATGTTTGAGTATTTTACTGTAAATAAGTGCTGCCAACTTCAGTATAAATAAAAGTTTTGAGTGCTGCTAGTTTCAAAAAGTTCTCGCATCTGTGTAGGTGACCCAAACGCTGTCAAACCTACCCCAAGGTGTGACATTTGCTTTAACACAACGGAAAGTAAATGCTGCCAGATTGTTATTCTATTTTCTTGTTCGTTTAACATGTAATAACACTTCAGTCTTTAATTAATATAGTTACATTTATATATAATATTTGTTTAAATGAATTATTCTGCAGTCTCGTTTATTTATTTTTTTTTTGTAAAAGATGAACATACTCGTTTATGCATGAAGAAAGTAAATTATTATAAGCTGCTCTGGTTTGCATGTGGTGTCTTGTGATAGTTGGTCTTAATGTATAAATAAATAGGTTTTGTAAACAACAACAACGTTTTTTTGTTTTCATTTTTGTTTCTTTGTAAGTGTAATATTAACTAAAAAATAATAAGTACATATGTATACAAAAGATTTATTTAAAAAAAAAACTAAATACGAACACAAACACTCTACAAGCATTCTAAATAGATAAAAATAAAAACATATATACTAATCATTCGTCGTTTATGTACAATAACTTTTAATACTCTGGAAAAAAAATTTAACATAATTCTAGGTGCAAAAATAAATAAAATTATTAATAGTAGTGATAAATTTTGAAAGGAAAAAGGAATAAAAAATAATAATTGAAATAAAATACTTAACGCTAGCTGGTGAAGTTGTAACTTCTTGACGCTCGTCCTGGTGTGACGAGTTCCACTTTGATATTCGCCGTGGCTGTCACTTTCGTTGTGTTTGTGTCGGAGTGATGCGTTTCGACTGTCACCTCCGGTTGCACTACAATACTTTGTAATTCGGGATAGTTTCCACCGCCGCCGACATACGCGTTGTTCTTTGACGATCCGTGGTGCACATTCGATTGTGGTATGTAATGTTGCTGTTGTTGTTGTTGCTGTTGTTGTTGCTGTGGTGGTGGTGGTGGTTGTTGTTGCTGGTAGTGATAATTGTTGCTACTGTTACTGCTGCCACCGTTGCTTTGATTCCAATCGTTGTTCATTGTTATCGATGAGGATGATGACTTCCATGATGGGGGCTCCTCGGTGATAGTTGTCAACGAGGGATCATTGATGTTCACATGTTTATGATGGTAGTGCGGCTTATTGCAGCGCGAACGTGATCCGTTTACAATGACCGTCTTGTTGGCACTCCGCTTGCTGCGTGACAAAATCGGGGACGGTGTTGAAATTCGATCCGGATGCTCGAGGGGAATGAGCTCAGCCTCTGGCCCGACCATTGAGAGGATAATGGGAAAGAATATGAGCCCATTGATTGCGCCAACTGTCAGTACGACCAACAGCAACCAGAAGAAGTGACGTATGATGAATTCAAAGGGCGACGTCGAGAGCATGAATACCGCCAGAGCGGATGTGAGTATGCCGTGCACAAGTGGTCCCATCGAGACTTGCATTGATAGGAGAATCCTGCGCTCACGGTTGCCCACCGATGTCATGAAGCCCTGCAAGAACAAGATACAATTTTCTTAAACAAAATGTATGCATAGGTGAGAATCTATTAAAGGGGTGCAATTGTTTTGTAGATTGACCCTTCTGAGTGTCTATTCATTCTGTCTGACATGATTTATCGATTGAGAGTCTGACTCCAAGAGTAAGAGCTGTTTCTGTTACTCAAATTTCAAAAAGAAAACAAAAATAACTTACCAGCGATATGTGCACCGTGAAGCAAACAATCAGCCCAACACTCAGTATCAATATGACAGCTGGAATGGCCGACAGTTTTATGCCAAGAAGTGTCATGGCGCCAAAAATCTGCACCAGTGATGCGACCACATTGATGACCACTAACAACGCTGCCCACGTTGACAGCAACAATATGGAGACGAGCACAAAGGCAGCAACCAACGAACAGCACAATATGAACGCCAGCGACGACCGCAAAGTCATATATTGCTCCCAAAATATAAACGGAATGCCTGTCGAAATAAAAGTGACACCTGTCAGTACAAAAATCCAATAGAACGTTTCACTTAAGACCACTTACCCGATGGATAGTTTGGCAGTCCCCTCGTCTCGAACTTCACGCTCAAATCGCGTATATGGCCGATGAGATTCTTGATTTCCGATGTGTCTGTCAGTCCGTGCAAGTAGAATGGCAGCTGGGTGTACACGAGCGGCAAGCTTTTCGGAATTTTCAGATCGTACTCAATCGGAGAGTGGTAGTATTGACGAGGCTCTGGACGGAGTTTTCCCTACAAACAAATTATAAGATATAGAAAGTTGCACAAGCCCTAGAGGATGTTCAAACCCACCTGTGAAGCTCCATAGGCAAACACATCGTTCGTAGCCCATGCCGAGAGGTAGTTGTAGAACGCCTTCGGATTGATGATGCCCTCCTTGTCGACCAAACGATTCTCGCCAACCAAACTCTTGTCGATCGGATTGTCCACATAGCCGGTCTGGACAAGTAACTTGTACGCCAAAATTGAATCACTGCTCGCGTTGCCGAACCATCGTTCCTGAGTGATTCGACCCTCCCTCTTCTCCCTGTCGAAGGTGTCCTGCAGATTGATCAGCCAGTCTCGAAACAACGTCAACCAAAAATCCGGTAGACCACCATTGTCGTTCTTAATCACATGCGGCACCCGGACAAACGCCTCGTGATACTCGTGCAACAGCACCTGACTGGTGGGATATTCAAAGTCATTCTGCGTCACCGCGTACATGCTGTAGAAACCGAACATCGATGTTTGTGCGTTCAGAAACTTATACTCGTTGGTGTCCTTTGGCACCAGATCGATCAAATCCAAGCCATCCTGCAGTTTCATCGACGAATAGAATCCAAAGATCAGCGTTCCTATGAACACCATCACCGCGAGGAACTTCACCGAGCTCCTCATCAGGAACGGGGTGTAGTACTTGTAGGCGAATTTCGACAGCGAAAATCGCAGCATACGCTTCTCTGCGCACGATAACAGCGCTTCCTCTTGATTGACCTGATTGGGTAGAGTTCCAACGCCTGCACTGCGGTTGTTGCAGTTCTTAATCGGATAGCCAAGGTTCCTGGGGTTCTCGTAGCGATTGTTGTTCAGATGAGACGAAGCCGACGCTCCGGACATACTCGCCACAGGCTTCTCCTTCCAGATGGGGAAACAGCAGCAAAATATGTCCGCCCTGCCGGCCATTCTTCTTCTTAGATCCAACGAAATCATAGCGGGAAACACCAACAGCGCCGCAGCCAAATTGAAACACATAACTATCGCCGCCTGAAGGCAGAAGACTTTCAATGCCGGCACTGGTATGAAGACTGCGGCAAAGAAACTGCCCGCCGTAGTCACCGCACTGAACAGAATACTCGGACCGACCTTCTTGAGAATGTACTTGGTCTCCTCCTTGCGATTGCTCTCTGCGTAGGCGGCGGTAAGCATGAATATGTGATCCACGCCCAGACCCAATGCCAGGAACGGAACCACCTGCGTCGTTGCAGCGTTGAACACTATTCCGAGCAGCGCGCACAATCCAAGTCCCGCAGCGGTGGACATACCGATGAGTAGCACCCCTGCAACTCCAACACTGCTCTGCCCCTTGACCGGTTCCTTCCAGCGAATCAGAGTGCAAAAGGCATACAAAACCGTCGCCACCACCCCAATGACTATACTCAGCGGACTAGGGTGCGAGAACTTCGCCAGAATATCGTCCAGCGAGGCCGACGAGAACACGTAGATATCGTAGGAATTCGAGATGCGAGAGTTCTTGAGCAGAGTGTCCACCTCGTTTGAGAATTTCTTCTGCCAGGCGTTTAGCACCTCGGCCGCTTTCTCCGGTGTCCAACTGATGTGGTGGACCTTGTACTGGTCATTCCACGAGTCATACATCTCCTTCTCGGTCATCAGCTGAACGACTGTCTGCAGACCCTTGGCCTTCCTCAGATGGCCCGTACGATTCCGAATTACTCCACCGACAATCAGCTCCTCCGGCCAGTGCATGTACTTTGTGGCGTAGCCATAGCATCCGCCGGTAAGAATCGAACCAACATCCGGTGGCTGGGTGCTGTTTTTGTTGGGCGCCGTTTCAGGACACTGCGGGTTCTGCGGATTCAAGCATGGCTTCTCTGTGTAGCCCGAAGAAATGCCCGCTCGCTTCATATACTGCTCGACCACGTCAATGGGAAAGGGATCCTTCATGTCGCGCTTCATTGTCTGCAGAAAATTCAACGGATTCAGCCAGGTCCACTTGACGCGCTTCTCCATGCCACTGAAAAGGACAACCTATTAAAATGGGTCACACAACCAAAGAGGAAATGCGATTCTGATCTCATCTGACTGATCAGAATGACTGATCAATTGCAAAAATTACTCTCAACTTACGGTATTTGGACGGGAAATTCCGGACCCAACAGCTGGCTGCCCTCCCAGAAGCAATCCAACGGAGTTATTATCGAACATGGTATCACATGCGAAAAGATCTGTTCGATTAGATAGTGATCCTCGAAACTGGGTATTGTCGGTGTGTTGCACATGTCACGCAAGCTCCACGTTGTCTCAAACATGTGCACCGTCACCGAGGTCGCCTTCTTCAGTACCTCCAGATGCGTCAGCAGAGCTTGCGGATGCAGCACCGACGCATTCGGATCATGCGCTGTTTGTATGATTAACTGATGCGTTGATGATTCCACCTCGCCGATGGCTTTCTGTGTGTAAGCCAGCTCCTTTTCTAAGCGTCCGCCTTCTGTTTCATGAAATATTCCACTCAGTATTTGTTTAGGTTAACTAAATTGAATGAATTTACCTTGTATCCATAGCTGGTTAACTTTTGAATGGATTTGTGCGCTTTTAAGGCCCACACAAAACGTGCTGAGGACTAAAATCGCCACGAAAAGTACTTTGCCGGCGTGCTTCTGCACCGAATATCCTAGTGACTGTAGGTGGGATTGGAATACGGATCGTAGGTATATCGCTGTTCGGTTACCTCGCGCTTTACCCTGCAAAAGATAAAATGATCGTTAAATATGGTGGTATGCGTCTAAAATGGCGGTAAGTGAATTGGACGGATGCGCCTAAAACGCTTTGCCGTCAATGAGGCTTGGAATCTAAATAAGAAAGAAAAAAGGGAAACTGGGTCCTACGGAATCTCTAGAAAACTGTTCTAGGACCGCCCATCGAATTTAAGATCCCAGCGTTCTTGTGAGGCCTGCAAATTGTAATAAGAAAGGGTGGGCCATCTAGTGGTTTATTTTTATATCATTTAGGTTATTGTCACACTGACAGCTGTTTCGCGCTCGAAATCTTGACAGGTAGTCAGTATCATACCTCCGCGGAAAACTGGGTCTTTCGGAATCTCTATAAAACTGTTCTAGGACCGCCCATCGAATTTAAGAACCCAGCGTTCATGTGAGGCCTGCAAATCGTGGGAATAAAGGGTGGGCCATCTAGTGGTTTATTTTTAAAACATTTAGGTTATGTTGACACTGACAGCTGTTTCGCGCTCGAAATCTTGACAGGTAGTCAGGTCGTTCCTCCGCGGAACGAAATGCGTCGCTTTACGCTTGAACAACGTTGGCAAATATTGAAAACTCATTTCCAAATTGAGTGCTGTGCGGTTTTTGAAAAGAAGTTTAGGCCGAAATGAAGCACCCTGCTGTACGCAAGTTTGTGCAAGCTGCAGGACTGTTTTCCAACTGCTTGCTTTTGCAGTGCTTGTCATTTGCCTCGCGATGCACCTACTCCTCGAAACGAATAATCCACGCACCGGGCGTTTCTACCGCAACACCCAATACCCGGAGGTTGTCATGCCATAGGTTGTCATGCCATAGGTTATCAAGCTCGTAAACTTCTTGCGTATAAATGCCAGCTTATTCGTTTCTGTCGGTGTTTTACGACTCCTTCCTAGAATCTGGCCATTTACCTTGATCTTATCAATTAAAAGAGTTCCAAGCTACAGGAATTCCCCGAATGCTTTCGATTCCCCATGAGCATTCCTCGTCGCCCTCCGCACACCCATCTATACCGCAAAAACATTTCCACTGAATCAGAAGAAACACCCATACACAAACAGATGGGAATATTTATTGGCCGAGAAAAGCCCACCACTACACAAGTGGCCAAGATTGGGTCCCATCATAAAACGAGACCTCACAAGCTCAGCGCTTTTACTACACCAACCGATAGGCAGGGCAACAACTCAATTTTCCCCGAACGCCCAATGCGCTCGGTCGTAAAAAACGACTGTGTTCCTCCGCACCACAGCCGTCACCACTCACCACTAGATGGGGGCACCTTAAGGTACCTTTTAAGCCAAAAATGCTCGAAAGACATACCTACGCCCAGCATAGAGAACGGCAACGGACAGCAAACCGAGAGAGATAAAAACGAAGATCGGCTAGGTCTTGCCTGCGCGGCATGGAGCAGATATTTTAGCATTTCCGTGTATGTCTAGGGATAATTAAGCCATCAACCAGCATAGTTTTCACAGCAGGGGGCGGTCGGCGACTGGACCAACGTTGTTGCTGTAATTGTTGCCGATTTATATGAAATATAAAGTGTGTTGTGCGGATGTGTATGTAGGAAACGCCCGCAGCTCGCACAAACATCAGAATCTACTTACGATCCCGTCTATATAAATGTATAGGTACCGAAATAGCGCACTATTCGCTTTTGTTCCGAGAGTTTCGTTTGAAATGCTGAGCTGAATGCTGCGCGAACCTTTTTCTCTCTCTCGGATGTTGTTGTTGTTGTTGGTGGTAGTCTTCCTCGTTGCTTTTGTGATCGTTTTTCTTTTCTTTTTCTTTTTTTTTTGTTACATCTTGCTTCTTAGAATTTGTTTTAATCTTTCCTGGTGTGTTTCCACAAATCCGAAATTATAGGCCTGGCACGGAGCAGGAGGAGAAGGAGGACCGATCCGGGCATTGTTTTCGGATCACCAGGTAGGTCGTTGTCGTCATCGCTGATGCTCGTTGTAGTGATCATCATCATCGGTCTTCTGTCACTTTTTTGTTCGGTTGGTTTCTCGTGAATGTACCTTTCTTTTGGGTTTTGTTCTTCCGAAAAATCTGTCGGGTGGGTCTTTGTTATTAAGACATCAGGCGATTTCGTGGTTGTTAACACTTCGTAGCGAGAGTGATGCATTAGGCGACACGACAAGGGTTCACATACGCTACGCGTCCATACAAGATCGTTTTTCGCAACGATTTCTACACCCAAACTTACCGTGACGAAAAAGAGGTTGTTCGTTGTAGGTTGTACTTTGTACCTGGGACTTGAAGGGAATTGTCCTCATAGTTCGATTGCAGGTAGATAATTGTGTGTCGAATTCGTGTTTGGAATTTATACGATTCGTTGACATAAATTTGACGTTTCAATTTTCATGGGAAAGTTATAAGTCAATGGGATATAATTCAATCAGGTTCAGTTGAAGGAGACAGAGGCAACATGACGCAGTCGCCTTTAGTTTTGGATTTTTCGCAAAGCAGAAGTTTTGTCATGGTGACGACTAAAAGTGCAACAGCGCCTAAGGATAGGACAGCTACACACGAACAGCTCGTAGACTTCAATAAAAAGTTTTTAAACGATAACCACATGAAGACAAGGTTTTTCACAAGGGTTCCTTTAAATTAAGAGTCCCTCGTCCTCTTTTCACGCGGTTATTTTCCATATATCCTTATAATGAAAGAAGAGTAGAGTAGAAGTGCAAGTGAAGGTTACAATAAGTACTCCGGCATTCGTTTTTAAAGGTTTTTGACGCTGGAAATAACAATCAATCTCAACATCAGTTTTTAGCAAAGTCATGTAATTCTGATTAGTCGAACCCCCTTTCAAAAAATCGACGAATATCGGAGTGGGTAGAGCCAGCTTGCAAGTCCCAATCCAATAAAGCCCAAATGTAAATATTATTGGAGCAGTCACTTAATTGACTTACAGAGACTTGCAAAATTGACTCCTATCTGATACCTTTATAGAGTCAAGGGAATTTAGTTTAATCAGAGATGCAAACTGGCAAAGGTACAAGTCCTAATGTAGACACAAACGGCCTCACAGTGCAGCAGATGTCAACTTTTCTTATTCTTCGCAAATTTGTCTAAATTCAGAATTAAAAACATAAACAGAGAGTGCACTCTATTCTATATTGATGCAGCATCAATTCAGAAAAAGCATATGCCCCAAATTTTAACATTTTAACAAATCCAGACCCCTAGCCCTACCAAATACAGGGTCATTCATTTCGTGGTTTCAAGTTGATAGCGCTGGCATTTGACACCTGTCAAACTCAGCTGTCAATAATGGATCGCTTAACAATCGCACAACGCGTTAAAATTATTAAAACTTACTACAATACGGGACAACAAGCCACACTACACGGCCAATTATAACTTAATTGCGTGAGAAGTTTCCTAGTCGCGTAATTTCATATTTTAGCGATGTCAATTGGCCACCAAGATCATGCGATTTGACACCGTTCGATATTTTTCTGTGGGGCTACACAAATGACCATGTTTACAGAAAAGTCCATCTAAACGCATTAAAAACCAACATTACTCAAGTTATGGCCGAGATACCGCCCGAAATGTGCGAAAAGTGCTTAAAAATAACCTCAAAAGAATTGCATGCGGCCATTTGAATGGTATTGTATTTCACACTTAAAGCAAAGTCCAAACTTTAAAATGAAATAAAATTTTCATCAAAAATGTATCGCTGTGTGTGTTTTATTTCGCTATACTTTCGAAACCGAAAAATGAATGACCCTTTATGACACCGTTCCACTACCCCACTCACCCGTATAGACGTCAAAAGGAGTCCAAAGCACTAAACCAATGTAGACATCATCTTATCTGACACCAATATTTGCCTGCTGTCAAAAAGAGAATTGACGGTAAAAATATGAAGAACCAACTGCCTGACACAGTTTGTATAAAAATAAGTGTCAAATAGTTGACGTTTTGCTAAACAATCTAATGATGGATTAAGCCTCCGAAGATGCTGGTCAGAGATGCAAGTGCCCACACAAAGTGTAACAACAACCACTTGGTTGTCAAATATTTCTTGGACATAACCCTAACCGCCAACTGTTGCTTTCCTTTCTTAATAAAAGCAACATTTCAAAAATTAAGTCGTAGCCATTTTAATTGGGCGTATTCGTAGCCCCATAAAAAAAAAAAAAAAAAAATCCACTTCTCCGAAAATCAATTAATACAACATTCGGGTTGGCCCAACAACAAGACGCCACACACAGAACAAGATACAAATCCCCGGAATCCCATGCAAAGCAAACATATATAAAAGCCAATCAAATGACAGTTACTATTGATTACCAACGAACGTACAACAACAAAACTAATAATAAAATCGACCTCCTACCTACCTACTTCAACTCCACTCAACGCATGACATTTAAATTGATAGCCATCTTCTTGGGTGGTATGCCCTCATGCGATTTTGATTGAACCTATAATCAACAACAACGAGACCACCCAGGAGACACACAGCGCGACTGAATTGTATTCATTCATTCTTCGTTTTCGGTTAAGTTCCTGCCATTCGCCTCGATCTTTTTTTAGAAATGCCTAAGGAAATCTTTTCTTTTCCGAATTTAAAAACGTGCTAACGCACATAATGACAATAGTGAACGCTGAACGGCCCCCCACACACGTTACAGTCAAAATATTTAGCGAACGCGCTAAATGTGCCAATAATGCCAAATGCCAAATGGGAAATGTTTTATGTCTGGCATACATATGGTGGGTCTATGACTGGCAGTTTCAGCGCACACGATGCGATCTTTGCCTATGCGGGAAACACAATCACGAACTGCCAAATGGATGTGGACCACCCCAGTAGTTGCGTTGCGGTCGTCTTCGCCTCTACTCACAGCGTCTGACATCTGCCGCGCCTCGCTACATGCGGCCACCGCCATAAAAACGAAATTCCAAATATTTACGATCGCCTAAGTTTTCACATATTTTATTCACATACTAATTAGAATATAATGGATTCATGAACAAAAAAAAAGAAAGAAAACACACAGCCGCATTTTACGTGTAGCATTTAAATGATAAATTACGTCAAATGCAATGTTGACATTAATGACAGCCGCACATAATTAAAGAAGCGCTGTCAGAATAAAGCGCTGCTGTCTCTATTTTCGATTTTCGGAGTGTAATCAAAGTAGGAAGTATATCTATATACACATGAAGTTGTTGTTCTTTCTTTTTATGGCGATGGTGAGTGTGACCGACCTAAACCGACCACCAACATTGAAAATCCGTTCAAAGATATTGATTCTGCTGAGAGTTGCAGCTGCTGTTGTTCTCCCTCTGCTATAGCGCTACACATACGAGTGTGTGCTGTAACAGCATATGGGATATAATGATGATAATGGTCCCTGCGGAGGAAGATACAACCATACATATAATGCCAACAAAAAATGAAAACAGAAAATTGAAAACAACGGACCGATAAAAGGAACACAGTGCGAGAGAGATGCATACCATTCTTGTGAGCATTTTCATGCTCAGGCCAAAAGGCATAAAAGGGGAGCAATCGACTTGAGTAGCATGGTAGCAGCGGTAACTACCTACATGATGGTCTTACGGACCATCAACATCATTATTGTGATCCTCATCAAGTCGTTGTTGTTGTTTTTGTTTTTGTGGATCCGACCTGTCAAAAAAAGAGAGTACTTTGCTACTGTTGTATAGATGAATCCAGAAAAAGGATACTGTGGTGATTTTGTATTCTGGGAAAGGAGGGGCGATCAACCCAAAGATGTTGACACTAAAGTCGGGAGCACATCGAGGGGATTGTGACGTTTATCCATTCAAAATCTAAATGGTCATTCATATTTATCAGATCCTCCCGGGTGGAAAGGACCATCGGGGTGATTCTTTAAGAACTTTTCACAGAGATAAGCTTGTGATGCGATTAATGGGAATGCCAGCGTGGTCACTGACAGCTTTTGACATTCGCATAAGGAAATCTTTCTTAAATCAGTATTGCCAGCTGGCACACTTGCAAACGTAACAAATTTGCCCAAGTTAGTTAGCTAGCCAACGTCAGATATCACAAACAACATTGGCCGCATTCAAGAATCTAGTTATCTTAAGTCGACTAGATTGGTCTGGATGAGATGCAACCTGAACGCAAAAACTAGATTGCTCGGGAACGTCACGTTTTCTACGTCAGCCACATATGGGAACTGTCAACTTAGTACATACTCAGTCACGAATTTCTTGACTAGATTTGTCGGCTACCCCTCCATAAACGTCAACTGAAACAGCTGCTCTCATGACCGATTTCGACCAATCAAAACCGAGATTGACTTAGTGAGAGAGCTGTCAGTTTTACTAAACTAGACACTTGAACGTCCCCATTTTGATTTAACTGCTGCTTTTGGGTCAGTTCTACTACATTTTTTCTGCAGTGCATATATTTCGCAGTTTTCTGTCAACTTAGTAATTATGTGCTAAAGGTGGGTGTCCTTTGATTGCGACTATCAAAATGGAAGATATTATTTACTACACACAACTGTGGAGCAATCTATTACCTTCATCTGTTTTTAAACGCTACACCTCTTGACAATCTGCTACACCCTGATGGTTTGTAAATCGCCATTTTTAAAGTTAAACAATTACCGTGACAGATTTTTATTAAAACACCCACAACTTAAAGAATCACCTCTCGAAAATTCCTAACCGCGCTCCCATCAAGACTCCCATGTAGGAAATCACGTGCGAGAGCGCCATTAACGTACCTACTTTAATGTCATGCCATTAAACTCCTACATTTGCCTTGGCAACGTTTCCAGTCCCTCCATCTACATGGTTCTCCTTTAAAGTTCAGCCACAGCAACTGCACAGATTGAGTTGTTAAGCGCTTGTTTTCGTGTTTTCGTCTTCGGTTTTTCGTTTTTGCCTCATGAAGTTGGTGGTATATCATCTATTCAAATAGTACTAGATCTACACACCGCGAATAGTGAATTTTTATGTAGATCACTTGCGTTCAATGAAAATGCTCTTTTGTGCCGCAATCCCCCTTTTTGTGTTTCTCTGCCTACAGATCTGTTTCTGCCCACCACGAACGTTCAACTTGTTTTCCTTCTTTTCTTTTGTGTCCATCGTTGCCTTAACGAATTTCATTTCTTTATTACAGGCTTCGGGGTCGTCTTCATCTCTGGCTTTCCGGTAAGTTTTTTTTTTTTCTTTTTTTTTGTTCGTATACAGATATCTTTATTTATGTCAAAAGATAGAGGATCGACTGAAAAGGTAGACAAACGAAGAAGAGAAGAATGGAAATGGTAATAACAATAATAACTTCATTTCGTTCAGGCGAAAACCGTTTCTTTTGTAAGTGCCTACTCCTCGCCGGCCGTCATGGTCGCCGCACTATCGAGCTCGACTCTGATGTGGGTTCGGCTTAAGAAAAAAAAAAAAAAAGAAGATGAGAACCCTCTTCAAGACCGCAAACAAAATCATCATCATCGCATCGCATCGGTAGCAAGATGTTCACGTGTTGACGACGATGGTAATTATTTGATCAATTTGCGGGCGGTTATTCCTGATAAATGTATTGTGGCGGCGGCGGGCGGTAAATGATGTGAGAAACCGGAAACCGGATATGGTACTTTGAAAGTATGCCTCGCATCTTTGTATGTTTCCTTCTGTTATCGTTTGCTTTGTTTTGCTATTCTACTTCTAATTGCAATTGAATGTATTCCGTGCACGTATATTACGTAGATCGAAGTGAATTCCACCAACATACTCGTGTTATGCGGGTCTGTCTATGCTTTTGATGTTTATCAATGTGGGAGACAATCACAACGACGACGACGACTGACGACACGACGACATCGGCTACGAAACGAATGCGACAATGATGATGACAGCGATAACGAGCGCAGAGATTTCTTTTTTTTTTGTTTGTGTTGTTTTGTCGGAAAGAAGTCGTTCGTATCTTGTTCGGAGTGTATGTTTACAAATTCTTTTTGCATACACTTCCATTTTTATTCGAATATAAATCAAGGTCAAAGCAAGCGTGCATTGTTCGTTGGGTTACGTTATGTAGGGACATTTGAAATTCAAACAGCAGGACGGTCCGGTCATGTCATGCATGATGTCCCGACAGCAGCTGAGTTAAATCGATTGATCGGATTTTGATGAAGATATAAATGTACTCCAAAGTTTGAGGGTCCAGGAATCTTCCTAACTTCCGCTGGAAGACGTGCTGTCTTCGAAATCTGAAGCGCTAGTTTAGGAGCACTCTGGTTTATTGAACGCTTCCATGAATTTGGACGTGAAATGATTTAACAACTGAACTGTCAAACTATTTAACAATGAACGGGGGCTACACGAAATTCCAAACGTCAATTGGGCTTTCAGGAATGAGTTTAGTTTCTAGCCCAACTAAAAGAATGGCGTGTACTGTCAGACTGACAGTAGTCTGACTTACTGAACTAGAAATACGAACGCTTTTATTAACTTGATTCTACTCAGAGAAAAACTGCGATAGAGAAAGGCTTTAAAAACGTAAAAGAACCTCAACTAACTAAACTGGCGCCGGCAACCGCTTACATCCAGCTAAATATCACAAATCCAATACGGCGCGGCCTATCACTTCGCCAAATAGCTTTTGTCTAAAAGACAGACATTAATGACAAGTTCTAATGTTAATGCCAACTATTCGAACTCTGCGAACTCACTAATTTCAGTGCGTGCTCGTGAACTGAGTGGCTGCCATCCGCAATCACAGATTATGCCGAACCCAAAACGTACTCATCATCACAGTTTTAATGGACATTGGCCTCTTTTGCTACTATATCTCCTAAGCCCGCGCAGTAACAACAACTTTTTTTTAATTATTGAACCCAGCAGTTGACTTTCTAAATTAGGCGCACTCAATGTTATCATTTTCTGACAACTCGGTTTATTTGGAAATGATTCTGCTACAAGATCTTTTTGTAAACACAGCTTAAGCTCTCTTATCTTCAACTTGTAGGTATCTTGCCCAATTAACTCTTATTAAGATAACAATTTCCCTGCCGTCGGTAAAAAATCTCTTCCCTAACAAAAGAGCCATCGAGTGATGTAGGCAAATACCCACTTGAACTTAAAAGGAAAAACACCATTTAGAGCCGCATTATGTCACATTACTGATAAGCCCGTATCACTTTTGTATGTTTAACAAAAAAAAAGGTATCGTCTGCTGCTATTTGTCAAACATTGATAAGTGGAAAGCAGTCTAGTCCTTACAATGTCATTGTTCGACATCAAATATTTGTTTGGATTCTGTTTGTTCTCATCTGATGTAAGAGTTTGGATTACCCGCAAAAGCCACAGCCGGTGTTATCAGTTTGACAAATAGTATGGCTGACGAGATTTTCGATTGAAATAGTAAGTGGTTGTTGAGCGATTTGCCAGTGGAATTTTGAATAATATGTGTGACTGCTCGCTTGATTGATTTTTGAACTGCAATATGACAGAAAACGTCAAAAATTCAAAAACATTGACGTTTAAGCCTATCATTTTGATGCGGCCAACTCTTTTCAAGTTTTGTGCCACCCAACAGTGCCCGCAGATATATTGACATCTCCCTCCGTTTTGTTGCTTCTGATATAAAAATCGTGGACGTCATTTTGGCCAATACCTTTGTTGTGGCAATAAGTGTCAAACTTGAAGCCAACCTAAATAATTTTAAGGGTATTCGACTCCTTATATTCATGATATGTGGATTGTGCATTGTACGAGTTATTGAAGAGTATTTTCGAAGTATGTTTCGTAAAAACAAACGAGCTCGAAATTCGAACTGTCAAAACAGATATTACGTTCTCAAACTAAAATGAAATAGGGTCCGCATTGTCAGTTGAAAAATCGCATATATATGTGAATGGGCGCTTTCAAAAACTTAGTTATCTTTTGTCGATCAGATTGGTCTGGGCTAGATGTAAGAAAAACAACATTGGTCGGTAACGTCACGTTTCTTACATCATATGCGAAGGGTGAACTGTCAACTTAATACTTAGTCACAAATTCCTTGACTAGTTTCGTCGGCAACCCCTTCATAAACGTCAACTGAAAGGTTTTTTATTTGACCGATTTAGGCCAATCAAATCTGAGACACATCAAGTCAGCCAGCTGTCAGATTTACAAAACTAGATAATTTTTGCGTTTTTGACAACCGGCATAACTGCATCATTTTGGCGTTATAAGGTGATAAACTGTCAAACCGAAAACCGTAGATAGTTAATTCTATCTGTACCAAAGCTTCAATGTCGGCGGCTCTCTCAACGTCACGTCAAACTTTTACCGCGGCAATAAAAGTTCGCTTTCTTTGACGAAGCCTAAAAGCAGCAGTGATTTAAATGGTTGCAAAAATGTAAGGTCAAGTTAAAGGACCTTAAAATTGCGAAAAGTCTTTATATCCATAGCAGTATGAATGCATTTATTTGACACTTTAGATCCAGTTCTACCTAGCTGTTGGACAGTTGACAGGAAAGACTTTTTCTTGGTCAGAGTGGCTGATGAATGTATTGAATTCCAATCGCACCTCTACAAAAGAACACAAAACGTTAATAGGTCACAATCTAAATCCACACTAGAATCCAGTGCAATTTTGACATTTTTCGAAGTTCCTATTCGAATTTTTTTAAATGTGATTCCAATTCTTATAAAAAAAATTGACAGTTGGCCAAGCAGAAGCTAGAAACCCCACTGCATTGGAAACAAAATCATTTAACAACCTCATCGCTTATTTGACATTTTTCGAAGTTCCTGTTCGAAATCTCTAAAAAGACTGTTAACAACGGCGAACTTAGAACCACACCAACAAACAAATCCACTTAACACCCCACACTAAAGCTCATCTAATACTTTTCGTTCCGACCGCTTAAAACAATTTACCGTACACCAGCTTAGCTAATCCATTGTGCGGGCTGTTAGCGTTAGAGCGCTAAAACCTAAACTAATAACGACCGGGATCCCCCTTCGTCAGTATTGTGTTTATTTTCTAGTCCCCTGATGCTCGCCCTCCCCACACTCGCACCAATAACCAGTTCGGCTTCCATTCAATCTGACAGCTCAATGAATGAACTTCTTACTCGTATTTCGTATTTCGTGTTCCCGTTCCAAAATCAACAATACTGAGAAAGAAATTGTCCAATAAATCTCTCGCCACCCACAACACAATCCACACACACACTACATCCCACACATGGGAGCATTA
The DNA here is from genome assembly GCA_948293265.1 of Cheilosia impressa. Taxonomy (NCBI): domain Eukaryota; kingdom Metazoa; phylum Arthropoda; class Insecta; order Diptera; family Syrphidae; genus Cheilosia; species Cheilosia impressa. The sequence continues at coordinate 52,238,930 of OX411884.1, read as the reverse complement.
TTCTTGACGCGATAAGCAAGACATGGATTTCCCTATTCTGATCTATTTGCGGGTATTTATAGGTTCCCCAAAAATGGGGCGACCCCCGGCCACAGTACATTTTTCTTTGAAGCGCATTGTAATTGTGATGCGGTGCGTACGAGAGATCGTGGAAATCGCGCGCGCCGCCACCACACACAACAATAACAATGACAGCGAGCGGTGATGCCCCCCCAATCAGTCTGTCTCATTCCTTCTTGTTTGGAATGACAATTTGCTCCATGGGTGGTCGGCGCGATCGTAAGCGTGTTTTTTTTTCTTTCTGTCGTTCTGTTGGCGGTGTCGCTGTGTGGTGTTGATCGTATAGTGGATGGGCTAGTGTATAGTGTAGTCGCGATCTCCGCTCTACACACAGTTCGTTCCCTGTGGCATGGCAAACGCGCGATGGTCTTCGTTCGACTTGGACATCTATCATTCCGGTTTTGTTTTTTTTTACGGGCGGTCACTCTGTTGTACGCGCGCGGTCTGGGGAGCTGTCTATTCATACAATCGAACAGAGCCACCCCGCGACCCGCCACACACTGCAAGCAGGCAACTTTTGCTCTCACCCACTCTGCTATGTTGCTTTACTGTATGAAGTTGTTAACTCGTTTGTTGGTCGTTTTTTATTGTTGTCGTCGTCGTTGTTGTTGTTGTTGGTGTGTTTCCTTTTTGGCCGAAATGGTGAACTGTGTGTATTATATGGGCATCTTATCGCCGACTTTAATGACTCAATTTGAAATATAAAGACATTCAATACTGAAACATTATAATTTAGCTACGGCAAGCGGGACGGCAACGATGGCGATGATGACGATGCATGCGGTGAGCTGTAGCGGTTGTCTTACAACAGATATTTCACTGGGGTTTTGTGCAATGTATTTGTAGGTTTAATTCAGCTGATCGTTGTGACGTTTCTGGTAGATTGTTGGCGTTCCATTGACCGCTGGATGACAAGCGGTACGTCAAAACACGTGCTAGATGTCAAGAGCACAAATGATAGCGGTTCAATGCAATTTTGTTTAAGAATAGAGTTTGACGTTAATTTGACGTGTCGCCATACACTGTTTGAATTTCGAATTCTTATTCTAGTCGAAAAAGAAAATGTCTGCTGCATGCATACATCAATAAGGCATTTTCGAAAACGCTCTGCAGAGGTTTATGCACTTTCGAGGCTAAGCTATAATCAGAATTTTCTGATACGTGATCGAACGATAAAGTAGGTATCGATGGAGGCACATCGAGCTTTCGACCAATCTTGACTGAGATTAAGAGAAAGAAGTGTGAAAGTAAGTTTTTTCCAAATGTTTTAACTGTTTCATGACGTTACTTGAATTTTTAATCCGAATTTTCGAAATAGGTTCGCGTTGAACCTGCACGCCATTTGACATAGGTACTATGCCGATGTGGCGATCACTTGCGTCAGTTTCTTTTATGTTCGAATTTTCGGAAAAGATCAAAAATGAGTGATGATTTTAATAGAATTTAGAACTCGCCTTGAGGAATCGATTTTGACGACAGAATGCTTGCTGTTCTAAGAGTACCTATAGTCTCTGACTACATCCATCAAACTGTCACTATTCGAATATTCGAAGAGCACTTCACATGGATATAAAACCTACTGACGAAATCGAATTTTCCTAAATGACATATGATTGAATAACTGAACAAAATGTAATGTCCCACTTGAAACATAGTTTGTCAAATTTCTCTGAATGTGACTCAATATGTTGCCAAGGTCGAGTTGGAAATTTTTGACAAGCGTGTTACTAATAGATCAAAGATCAATCAGCTACGCGATCCATCACTGTCATATTTATTTATGTTACCTATTTCTGGACACATGAAACAGATTTGTTTCACAATATTTGTAAAACATATCTCCTATTGTTTTAAGGCCTTGAACACAGTAAATGGAGGCAGACATTTTCTACCTATTTTCGGACTCAAGGTCGTAACGAAATTTCGAAGAAACTACCCGCGTATTCGTACCGAAACATGTTTATCGTTTTATGATTGGACCAGAAGACGGTGAGCACATAAATCAAGAACAACCATTTACTGGCTTGCGACGAAAATGGTTAAACAACTACTAATGGGGTTTGACAGCCGTTTTTAATTTTATTGCAGACATTAGCTCTGATTCGAAATTTATTGCTGCCTATATTTTGGGCAGCGGATTTTGGTCACCCGCATATAAAAGTTTAATAGGAAGTTGTTGAACTGTTTACGAAAAATGTGGTAACAAATGTACTGACAGAAGTGTCAAATTTTGGCAGAGATGTGTGTAAGGGAAATGCAAAATTTAGTTTTTTTAGTTATGCAAAAAATTGCCCCCCTTTGCCATTTCAACTAAATAAATACTTAAATATTTTGTTTAATGAAAAATTGAGTTGACGGTATTCTCTTGGAAAGACATTTTCGTTTTTGAAGTTTCATTAGCTGTCAATTGACCAAGCTTCTACCATTTGCCCAACTAAGCGATGAGCGATGGACTACGAATTATTGAATACAACAGAGAGGTTGACAAGCATTGAGCATTTTCCCTTTGAGTACAAAATTGCATCAGTCTTTCGAGTCTTCTTTTTTCGTAGCTCGTCATTGAAGGCTATGACCATGTGTTTAAGCCACCAAAGTAACGAAACTCTTTCGTGGCTTCTGCTATGTCGTACAGCGCTTCCTCAAACTCCAATCCTGTTTTAATAATCAAATGGGCACAAATAAGTGAAGTAGAAGTCACATAGCATTCAAAAACTGAACCTATCGATAATCAAATGGACACAAATAAGTGAAGCTCTTAGTAGAAGTCAGATGGCGTTCAAAAACTGAACGTAACTGCTGAGTAACGAGTTGATAACTTTTACGCAGTGTTTATTAATACGGGGGTAAATGTTTAAGCCGCGAAAAACAATATTTGGACTATTTAAAACACAAAACAGATTCCGTCACGTATTGCTCGTTCATGTCTTAAGCGATCCGGCCACTGTTATGTGTTTTTTTTTACTAGATGTCGCCAAAGGCATTTAAGTTTAAAGATCTCACAACGCAAAGATGTAGTTAATGACTTTCTGGAATAGTCCTCGGGTCGTCCCTAGTCCGGTATTTACCTCAAAAAGTCCAATGGCACCTCGGTAATGACGAAATGTACATTTTTTTGCCCATCTGTCAAAATTTGACAACTGTAATTCATTTCAAATGCATTTGATCGCTGTATTCAAAATATACGTCCAAATTTTATTAACTTTCGTCAAAAGTTGGGTGCAAAAGAACTCCAAGAAGAGAACCAGACATGTCCCTTGCAAATGTTAGTCCCCGCAATATCTTGAAGAAATTTCATTACAACTGACAGATGTCTGTCAAATTTGTTGTATCCCCAAATGCAATTTAAAGCGATTGTACCTACGATAACCTTGAAAATGCATGTGGTTACAACGATTATAGAACCCATTTCCGAACTGACACTAGCTTAAGCCCCCATAATCCACTTAAGTGCGAAAATCCTCAAAACGATGGACCATGCACTATCAAACGCAATAAATTTGGCGTCTCCCTATTTCATGAGCGAATTTCTTCGCTTACACACCGAACGCGAGCACAAACAAAAAGCAAAGCACATGAGACCGATCAATAAAAGAACTCTTACCTTATCTATTTGATCGAGTGCAACATGTGCATCCACCCAACTCGTCCTTATGTACAGATCCGAGAATAATTTTTCGTCGACGACATCTCCATGTGTGTCGGGAACTCTGGGCAGGGTATCCATAGTGGGCACAACCATTTTTGTTTTTCTCTCGTGTTTTTCTTTCTTTATCTTCTAGACCCTCTTTCTTGAGCAATGTGTGAATTTGTATTTTCTTTTTATTTTTCGTATATTTAATAGAGGTACCTATATATATTTTATTTTGTTTTAAATTTGTTTTAATTCACTGTTTTCATTTTCGAATTTACACTAAAATTATGCTTTCGGCTGCGAGAAAATTTACATTTTATCCTTCTCTGTATTGCATTTCATTTTTCACTTCACTCACGTTTTTCTTGCTTCTTTTTTTCTCAGAAATTTATTCGTATTTTTATTTTTTTCTTCTGCTGCTTCGCGTTACATGTGTAAAATAATAAACGATATTTCAGCTCTAAACACAACACTAACGGGCGTCATATTATTTTCACACATCAATTCTCTATATTAATGCAAATTTTTGTATCGTTTACGAAAATAAGAAAAATATATGTACATATCTTGGAGATATGAGAAATAATTGAAGAGGCAAATTTGAAACCGATTATTTCGCACGGATCAACAGCGACGAAGATGTTCCTCGACCAAGGATCAACGGCAATCTAGTTGCTGTCGATGCAGCGGCTGCGATCTAGAGAGCGAGAGTACACTCTAGATACAATTCCGATTCCCCAATAAATATTCACATAGATACTGTGACGATGACGATGTGTGTTTGAGGGTGAGTGTGTGCCTAAGCCCTACCCATACATCCGTTACTTTTAACGGCCATTTTGATTTGTGCTGGTAGTGGTGGGCACGGTGCACGGAAGTGGTGTGAGTTAACATTTCAATTATGCTCGGGTTCATATAAGCGAGATGGAGTGGAGAAGAGGCTCGTCTGGTTTTGTGGTAGCAGAACAACGCCAGCGACAGTGTACCTAAATTGAAATGTCTAATTTGGAGGGGATTGTGTTTGTGTGCTTCTAATCGCATAGGGCATGGGCATAGCCATAGAGAACCCGATGAAAGAGCGATCAGGAGCGCGAAAATCAGTCCAACAGTTGGGGAGATAAAAAGCGGCCCACATCCACAATAAATTGTTGTATTCTAGAAAATGATTATTAAATTTATAACGAATTGCAAATCTAGCTGTAGTTAGTGTTGATGATTAAAATGGCGCCCAGGAGTGGGCCTTATGGGTCAGAGGAACACCCTTTTTCAAGTTTTGACTTAAAATGTATAGAGCTGTCAACAGGTTTATTTTCAATACAAATGTCGCCATTGTGACCTTGCACGGGCAATCGTGATGGATTTGTCTTGAAAAAAAAAACAGTAAATGACATTTGGTGCATCGGAGCGATGCATTTAAGATCGGATAGTGGAAAAGTTTGAACCATTGTTGCTGGTACGACAAAGTCGATGAGAAATGGAAGAGATTTGCTGGCGATCGTGGACTGACAGTTCTATCATAGAAGAACTAGAAAAACCAAATTTGACGAGTGCCGGGACTAGGGTTGCCAGGTTTTGTTCGCAACTCGACGGGAGATATGCCAAAAATATGGAACAAACCGGAGATTTCTAGTTTTCTCCCGGGATAAAATAAAAACGAATAATACAAGATACCTATTGAAATATTAATTTTTTTCTTTATTTAAATGAGTGAATAGTACGTCTTTGAAAATATACAAGATGTGTTAACTAGGTATGATTTGTTTTTCGTGAATTTGTGTCGCAAATCAAAACAAAATCAGTCCCGGCGGGACAACCAAAATTATATCTTAGATCGGGATATATAGCAACCCTCTCCGGGACTGACAATTACACAGTTTTAGTGTCAGAACTCCGCTCTAAATTCAATGGGAGTACTAAAAATTTGTTAATTTAAAAGAAAGCGAGTTTCTTAAAAGAAACCTCACAATTCCTGCTTCCTTTGGTAAGTTTTGAGAACATAAAAACTTGCGGGTATATTTTCTCCTCAGACCTAAGCAAGTAACTTTTCAGCTTAAAAGAAGCTACGCACCTTCCCCCAATTTAGCATGTCTTTCGATGCCGCTCTTTGGCTCATTTTCCGTAGACATGTCAACTGGTTTCTTCCGAGATTTTGGCAACCCCAACGACCTTGTGTTTCCCAGGGAACAGAACAAAACGTCCTTTCAATCTCTGTCGTTTAGCTCTCTTCAAGTCCTCATTCTAGATTGTAAGAGACACTTGATACATTTGTCATTCTTCAAATGTTGGTTAGGTCACCTCACTTAAGTATAAATACCTCGAACTAAGACGCTCTCATCTTCTTGACGTATTTTTCTCCACACTGACACTTGACAGCACATCAGCGGGCCATTCCGTTTGCCTGTCCATCTGCAGTCCATAACAAAGGCTTTTTGCTTTTCTGGGCAAAACCAGACGTTCCATCACCAAGCCCACTTAACAGAAATGCCAAGTGCGGTCCACTCTTCAATTAGCAAAGAAAACAGCGCAAACGCCCTTGCCCCTGTCACAACTTTTAAGTCATAACAATAACAAACTGACGCCGTCGACTTTGTATCGCCTCCACTGTCCACATCGCATTGTTATTGTTTTCATTTGGATTTCGTTTCGTATTCCTCTGCTCTCTGTCTCTCCACATCCATGTACTTGTACTTGGCATTTCGATTTTGATCGCCCAACACCCACAATTGCACAACCGATCGTCACCTACGTTGATCATGATCAGATCAGTTCCTCTGACGACGCTGTCCTCAGTCCTCTCCCAAATAAACACATTTGCTGAGAGCCAAAGAGCGGCAATCACAAATTTACAACAGTAAACGCTCGCGTACAGTTGAAGTCCCAACAAAACGAAACCACTACTACGATCGGCGGTGCACACACGCATACGCACTGTGGCTGTGTGGGACATCGAATGGCAAGCGTGTGGAGTGGAGCGCGACGTTATTGTTGTTGGCGGCGGCGATATAGTTGGGGGACCACACACGTGGCTTTCGCTTTACGGCTCCGCTACAAAACAATGTTTATCGTTTTGGGGGTCCAAAAGAATCAATTGCTGCCCTGAAATCGTCATCAGCCGCGCGACAGCGACAGCGCCGGAATGCGAAGGAAGCCGAGCTGTATGGCTTGGTGGCGCAACGGCGGCGGCAGCGGTTTAATGTAGCGATTGATCGTGTACACACATTTATTTGCTGCAATAAAATCCCTCAACACCAAAAGAGCTGATATAAGGTAAAGCGAAAAGGTACCCCCAGCGACTTGCTAAATTGGCACCGCACACTTAGGGGCTCTGGCCCTGGCTCTGGCTGTGGCTGCGGATTGCGATCGGGACCAGGCTGTGGAGTGAATTTTTAATCACAACCATTTGGTCGGGCCGATGTTTATTACCACAGTCGGTCGGAAATTGCATTCCCCAATCGCCACCGACCGACCGACCGGCTAAGGGGGGGCCATGGTGTGGGTGTGGTAGGTTACGGAAACGGTCAATCTGCACGCTCTTTCCCGCGCGCTTAATGTCTTAATTTATTTTCGGCGTCGTCGTCGTCGTCGCTGCGAACCTTTGTGTGCATTAGGTAATTGCGCTGTCTACCTGCAATTTGATATTATTTTCGCAGTTGCTACTCCGCTCTGGCTGAAAATGAGCTTTTTTTTGGCAGAGAAAATCATGAAGGGGCAACAAGTAGTTCAATTTACCTACCACGTCAAGCCGCATGGCCACGGGCCGGGAGACCACCTAAGACGTCGTCTTTGATATACGCTGTCTACGTTGTTGTTTTTTTTTTCTGTGCTCTCTCTCTCTCGCTCCCACTTGCGTTGTATTGTTTCCTTTTGTTGTTGTTATTGTTGTTTACTTCGCTTGACTTCTTCCTCGAGCGAGATTTTCACTTCTCTGCTTTCTTGCAGTGAACTGTGAATGTGATATGTGCTCACGGTTTCTTTTGTTTTATTTGTATTATCAGATGGATTCGCAAGAGTTTGGTCCTGTTTTTGTTTGTGTTGCTTTTTTATTTGTTCCTTGGCTTGTTTGATTGTTGTTGTTCCGTTTTTGGTTGTCGCGTTTGTTGTTTTAGTATCGTATGGTTGACGAATGGGTTAGGCGACTGGAGCTGGAGCCTGGCTGCAACGGAGTCTGCGTGTTTGATTAGACGGAGTGTGTGTTTGCTGATGGATTTGTAAGTAAATGGAGCGAGGCTGGTAAATATTTGAAAAGGATTCAATGGAAAACATGTTTGAAAGTGGACCTTTCCCAATTGGACACTTTTGTTTGGCATCGGTTCCGAATTGTGGCGGCGATAAGAGTTAGTTTGATCAGAAGGATGGAAACGAAATTTGGCCCAAAAGGACCCCACCATTTACCTTGTTCTGAGGAATGGCATTTTCAGACTGCAGCTTGGCTTATGGCTTGTTACAAGAGTAGAAACTTTTTGACGCAGTGTGCGCTTGGAAGGGAATTCCATGCGAAGGACATATTTCTAAGTTTCATTGCTTAGATCTTTTTCATATACCTTGTACTTTGAAGTAGCCTGATAGCACGTCTTTGGGGTTTTCGCTATTAGAAGCTCGAACTGAACATGATCGGCTCGGGGAAGATCACTTATTGACATTGACTTGTCATAAGCTGATCAATCGAGGTCTCTGAGGCCGGAGGGCTACGTTGCACTGCGTTGCTTTTTACTGTGTTGCTCTGCTTTCGGTCTACTGCGCTGCACCGCATTAAAGTTGAGAAAGTTTTAATAAAATAGCAGCCACCGGCGCCAAGAGATCATTTCGGGAGTACCTACGCGGAGTCCATGGGGACGTTCAAGAATCTAGTTTAGTAAATCTGACAGCTGTCAGACATGTTTCGGGTTTGATTGGCTTAAATCGGTCACATATACAGCTGTTTCAGTTGACGTTTATGGAGTTGTAGACGACGAATCTAGTCAAGAAATTCCATACTGAGTTTTACTAAGTTGACAGTTTGCATATGTGGCTGACGTAGGAAGAGTGACGTTCCCGACCAATCTCGTTTTTGCGTTTAGGTTACATCTAGTCCAGTCCAATCTAGTCGATTCACTGTTTTTTTTTTCTCACCATCTTGTGCTATCTACTGTCTGTCATCGACTGCGTTGATAATTAAGGTAAGAACTTTGACAGGAAGTCGATTAAGGAAAATGGTAGCTCTGCGAAAACTTTCCACATCCGTAGTGGAAATTATTGCCGGTAGATGTCACCGCAGTGGCTTAGTGGTTAGTGTGTTGGATTCCGAGAGTATAACTGTCATAAAGAAACTTCTCAATTCGCCCCGTTTGGACTCGGCATAAAATTGTAGGTCCCTTCCATTCGTCCCAAAAATGAAAAACTCACACAAGACGCATGGTTGTGAGAAGCTAAGCCTAGGGTCCCTATGGACCTGTTGCGCCAACTAATTATTATTATAATAAGATGTCAGGCAAGGTACCTACATATATAGCAAGTGGCTTATACAAACAAGAGGCGGATCGACATCTTTAACTTGAAAGGCATTGAAGCCACCTTAGCAGTAGGGAGATCTGAGAACTCAAAACCCAATTTCATAAGTAGGTGCAACGTAACAAACGTCAGTTTGTTCTTCCGTCACTTTGGATGACACTTCGCTCCTTTTACGCTTATTCGCACATTTATTTGACAACATTTTGTTGCATAAAGGCTTACACACCTTGGCGGACTCGTATACCCGCCCAAACTCTGCACAACCAGGTGCTCTTTCAACTAACTTCAAAAAGGAAGACATCTCTGTTGTCACCTCCGCTGCCATCGCTCAGTACCTGGTGTAACAATTATTACAACTTACGAGTCACGACCTTGCGGTGTATGGTGCAAAAGGTTTACAGCTTCATCTTTTGGCATTCCACTTTCAACTGCACCGCCTTTGGAGATGTCAAACATTCACACTCATTAGTCCCGGCATTCAAGATCAAAGATCCGATTTTCTTTCACTCACCGCACATTGCGTCAAAGACAAATTTTCACCTTCTCTCAGCCGGCAAATTGAATGAATTTCGCAAGCACACACATTCTCACACCTAACAAAAGGTAAACACATCGCAGCGACAAACGATCCAAACGATCGCAACTGAACTGTAAAAGGCCAAATAGGATTAGTGGATAGTGGTGCAAGGTACAAGCAGGGCCAGAGAGGGCCAACCCACAAGATAGATGGGATGAGTAACATCATCATCATCATCTCATCATCGTCGTCGTCTTTATCTATTGAATTCAATTTCAATCCATTTATCATTCCGTGCGTACATCTGTGACGGTGTTTCCAAATGCACTTCCAGCGAAAGACCAATTAAGGTGTCACTGTGCGTTTACATCTCAATGCGCATTCGATACCTTTCCGTTTCTTTTGTCCGAGTTTAAACGGAATCACATATCGATGGATGGACGGTGATCGGTGAGTGAAGAAGCAGCCGAAGAAGAAGAAAATCATGGCTGGATTGGTGCGAGAAAGGAGAATGACTTACGCGGCGGATTAGGCCCACTGTCAGTTCGGTGTACAACTCACTCGGTTATACCTAATCCGGCATGTCCAGGGGGGATGCATAATTGAAAATCGGGAAAATCTATGAACAAAAAGACCAAACGGAGACACACACAGAGTGAAGACCACGGGCAATGTGTGTGTCTTCGGTTCGGTGGTCACTGGTCACTGTCGCTGCTGTAGGTAGGTGTATACCTGCAGAGAAAGAGTGGTAACTGTCAGTGAGGAGATTGGATTATTTCAAAGCCTGGCTGCGGTAGGTCGCCCCCTCTCACAGCGAGCGCACCGAATGGCACACATAGAGAAAGCCATGATATCAAGAATAGATATGTCATGGGAGTTTAATGGTTTTTTTTTTTACAGAGCAAGATATCATGATCATGAGTGCGCGCGCGCCAGTTGCCACTGTCCGATGGTCGGTGCGCGGTCCAATGGAAAAATCGACTAAAAGGAAGAAAACATCCTAATAAAAGCAATAATTAGTATTATTATGATTATTGTTGTCTTCGTGTGCGTATTCGAGATATCACTCGCTCGCTCATACTCTCTCGGGTGCGGGTCCATGGTCCGTCTACATCGCTTCATCCAGGGAGTAAAAATTGTACTTAGTCATGCTACATCAGTTTGTAATAATTTTTCCCGATGGCTTTGATGGTTGCCGCCAATCTGTAAAATTGTGTGCGCCGCCGCGACGTACGCGGTGGCACTATGCGCCTCCTTCTGCGCAAGCGCGAATTCTCTTCTTATTCACTTTTTTTGTGAGTTTTTGTTGCTTTAACGTCGTTCTCGGGGCCAATCGGTAATGAATTCAGCATTTTATATGCGAACGGTGTGTGCCGGCTTGATTGCCAAAGGCTGCCACTGCGCTACGCTCTGGGTTACCTACCGGTTAGTTGCTTTTTTTTTCCTTTCGTTTTAATCAACGGTTGGAAATGTATTAAAAAATAATTAACACTCTGGCGAATTTTATGTGAAGATGGGTAAGCTCTGCGGTTTGCGGTATTTGAAGGGATTATACATATTAGTTTTTTTTGGGGTTAGGACGCATCACCTTTGGATGCAACTGGCTATGAGTACACCCGAGCGTGTTCGAATGGCTGTTTGTTATTTGGGCCTTCATCTTTTTGTTTGTCTGGGAAATAAATCACAAGGAGATCAGTCACGTTCGAGATGTTCGCTATATTTGCATAGGAATTGGAAGTGGAGCCAAAAGTAAGGAAAAGAGGCAGCACTTACATACCTGAGACGTTGTTGTAGGGTCTCCTTTGCTGAGGGCAGTGTTTAACAAGAAGGTGATCCAAGTCATATTCATTTTCGGGCAGGACATAGCCTTGGAAAATAACAAGATACCAAAGTTGACTGCAAAAATTGGATTCGTGATCCAGTTGTCATTGTCAGTCGTAAGGATTCCCTTGAGTAACCCTTCTTATGACTGTTTTAAGTGTTGTTTTATCAAATGAAATGCGAGTTTTAAAATGATGGTGAAAAGTATAAAATAAGTTGATTTTATTTAAACGTAAATCTTCAAACGGTAGTAAAGAAAAATACATAAAGAACGTTATTCTCGCAGAGAACTTTCGGGAAGAAGTATAATGGCTGCGTTCAACAATTCAGCGTCGTAAAACTAAGTGCTGCCAAATCAAGATGTTTATTTCAACATTCAGTCCCTACTGCCCTGTATAATGACAGTCAGGATTTTCTTACTTTCCCCTGACGGGTGGCAACGGGCACATTCGAAAATCTAGTTACTGTAGGTTGGTCTGGGCCAGATTTCAACTGGGCCAATGTTCTGTAACTCATGCGATACATATTTTCGCATCGAATTCCAATTTATTCCAATTTATATCGTTTTAGTGATGAATAGATATATAAAGATGTGATAATTACCGAACATGGGCAAAGAATGTAAACGTCACTCTTCCTACGTCAGCCACATATGCGAACTGTCAACTTGGGACTCAATCACGAAATCATGAATAAATTCATCGGCTATACCCCTGCATAAACGACAACTGAAAAAGCAGTCTTAGCGACCCATCTAGGCCAATCGAAACTGAGAAACATCAATCCAGACAGCTGTCACACTTCCTAAACTAGACACTTAAACGTCTACAGTCAGTATTATAAATGTCATCGCCATATGTCTGACAGTTGAAGCGAAGCCAAGCGTGAAACTCAATCTGCGAGATTTCAGAACCTACAACCCTTTCACACATCCACTTCAATGTCTAAAGTTTAGACATCTGTCCTGTCAAATATGCCCACTTTTCATTGTGTCAATAGAACATTTCAAACCTCCTTCCTTTTCCACCTTCAACCTCGAATTCTTCGATGGAAACAGCGAAGTGGCTATTCAAACGTAATTTTTGTACTGAACAGACGTTTGTCTGGCTTCGGGACTCGGCTACGTATTTCACGTAACGCCATAGTATTTTCATTAAAAAATTGTGTTTTAAGAAATAAGTTGATCCTTAAATTGTAGAGGATCGTCTCCGAAAATTAAATACTGGAGTTCAATGTCCTTTTAGCGAGCCACTTTACCCCTATCTGCTGCGATTTGACTTTGACATTTCGTTACGTAGCCAAAGTACGTGCGAATAGCATCAGCCCAAAAAAAACAAAGCTCAAATACTACGTACCGTGTCATTCATCTAACCCCGACAACTTGATTCGAACAGAAATCCCCTATACCCAACAAACCAATGCAACAACCTGTCACCTGGTCAAGATTAACCTACCTACTTGCAATAACTTTTTGTTTTGTGTAATTCTTTATCAACAATTCACTGGTTGATTATTATGTACATAACAGCAATTCACTGAATCAATATTGTATTGGTAGCACTACAGATAGTATACGAGTGGGTATATTTCAAAATGTGTCATGCTAATTCACACGTAGCCTCGTTTTTGGCAAAGCCAAAATATTCCTCACCGTCGCTGCGACGACGATCTAATCACGTATCCTTTCCGAATTGATTGCTATGCTAACACGTTGAATAGCCATTAGGTAGATTAAGATTTAGACATTGGAGTCAATTAACAATTTGAGGGGCTACCTATACTTGACTGTCATAATATGTTTACCACCCACGCCGTAATGCTTGCATACGTCAGAATGACAATTGGTTTTTGTAAATGGAACTGTAAAATATGCCTGGAAATATTGGTTATGTATACGTGACATGTGTAAAAATCATTTGTCGCGCCATTTGTGTAAGAATAATGGCTGCGTGTAATCGGGCTTACAGCCGTTTGTCATTACCTGTCTGTTTACTATTTTGGTTGCAGCTCGCGAGTGTCGGCTTTTATAGAATCTATACAAGCAATATATCAACGGGTAATGGGTTGACCTATTGCCATTTGGGGAATTTCCAATATTTGCACAGAATCACAAATGATTCGCATTCGCACGAATCCAAATGGTTTGGCAGCTGGGTTACCGAAGTTTAAAGTTGATGGCGCAACAGGAACTCTTGGCATATGTAGAATCTTAAAAACATTTCTATTTTATTTTTGGCGCGAATGGAGTACTGACACTGACGTACTGTTGTCTTCCCCTAAATTTGAAAAGTTGCTTTTTTATCAAGGAAATATTCGAGAACCTGCTCCTCATTTAATTGTTTCTTATAAATATTGTACATGGAAGCTATAAATGCAATTTGTTTAATAACGCTAACTTCACTGACATTTATAAAAAATATAGCAAATTACTGTCAAGAAGGTTCTTCGTCAAATTATGAATGCGGGTTGTTGTGTCAGACGTGATGTCGAAAGCGACTTTTGGCGGATTAATGTTAGCTCCTCGTCTCTCTTGTGATGGGGAAATTTTACATTAGTAGGAAAATAGTTGAATAAACAAACACTGCTCACTTGAGGGCAAAACACCCTTTTTGCTTTTTAATCAGATTTTGACATTTGTTTTACATTTTTTTACTGACGTTCACCCTGATTTTACCTGCTTATGTAGCAAGACTAATAGTTGAAGAGGAGAACATTTGCATGACGTTTTCCTTTCTACCTTTCTGTTTTACATTGGGGACGTTCAAGTATATCTAGTTTAGTAAGTCTGACAGCTCTCTCACTAAGTCTATGTCTCAGTTTTGATTGGGGGAAATCGGTCAAAAGAGCAGCGGTTTCAGTTGACGTTTATGGAGGGGTAGCCCTCGAATCTAGTCAAGAAATTCGTGACTGAGTACTAAGTTGACAGTTCTCATATGTAGCTGACCAATCTAGTTTTTGCGTTCAGGTTACATCGCATCCAGGCCAATCTAGTCGCCTTAAGATAACTAGATTCTTGAATGCGCCATTCTGCCTTTTTTTCTTACTCTGGCGTAGAAACGTCAGAATATAAGAAGAACTATACTGCCCAATACAAATTACTACACATTTTGGTACCGACAAGCTGTCAAATTTTCCACAAAAAATAAGGAATTTTACGAATGTCAGATAATTATATATAATTCTTCGATTCATGCAATTTGCTCTCACATTTTTGTTGACAGATTTAAACAGCTAACCATAATTTCTTTGACATTTTTATGTTTCATTACTAATAGCAAAAGACATTGTTCGGGAAGCATTTCGCAAAATTGTTAATCTTTCATTTGGCATCTCTCCCTTTCTGCGAAATATCACCTACGGTGACAAGACTCAGTAAAATTCCTAGGAAATTCGTGAGACTTCTTAGAAATAATAACCAACCTGACATCTATTAGCATGTTTTCTCTATTTTGTGGGATATAAATTTAAACCAACAACTTGTGGAAACTAATTATAAATGGTTTGAGAAATTTTTTGGATGCTGTTCGGAAAAGTCGTTCTATTTAGAGGAAATGTGACAATAAAATCAAGCTCGTGAAAATTAGTTAATCAACACGTATTGCTGTCGAAAAAAACTCGTAGAACTATAATTAAATTTTATTGTTGTGGTTTTTCCAACAACTGTCAAATTGCTGTCAGATGGATTTGTTTTTCAAAGAGTTTCCTGGCATTTTTATTGTTTAGCAGCTAACTTGGGAAATGCATTCTCTTGTACTTAAATTAAAAGGCCAAAAGTGTCATAAGAAATACGAGGACATACCCAAAGATTGTACTAGACGTGTTGGTACTTTTTGACTTTTAAGTCACGATTATACTAAAGAATCTTTAACTTTTCGTGAGTAATTAAGAAGGTGCCTATATGAAACCGAAACTACCCTAACCTACAAAGACAAACTAGTAGAAATGTCTTTGCGTTCTGTGTTCAAGACCACCACCCCTCAAGCATTAAAACCGTGAAAACAAGTGCTCATTTAGCTCGATCGTATGATGCGTCACATCACAAACCCATCGACGTTCCAAATTACGACAAAAACAAGTCAGTACCAACCCCCGTACATGAAACCGCAAACATTTGCACAAAACCGTGCTAAGGCGAATTATCTTACAAAACGATTGCGATGTAGGTAGGTAACCGTCTCACTCGCGGTACATATTTTCATTCATCGATACTGTTTTCATTCATGATTTGGCCTCAGAGCGCTCGCCGCTCCATTGTATTCCCTCAGAATATCTATTCACAATAATGAGCCATTTAATTGCCATTGTTTTGCTCGACGGACTACAGCTAGATCCAAAGAGGGCAAAAAGATACAAAAACGCGCGCGCAAAACAAGAAATACAAAACTATAGCAAGAGCCAGAGACCAGAGACCAAGGCACGAATAACAAATAACCATACGTTATTAAATGGAAAACGAAACGACCGCCAACATATACATTCGTGGTATTAATCGCTTAGCGTTATCTCTCCGCCAGCCGAGAACCTCAAGCAAAACCAGAGAGAAAAAAAAGCTTTGCATTTGCATAATTGAGCCACATTACGCCGAGGCGACGTGTGTGGCCCGCCACACAATCGCCGAGGTCCTGAGAATTATACACGGCAATCCGTTGCGGCTGTGCGGTGAGGTGGACCTGCAGCAGATCGCATATGTACGACTGTACAACTACCTCAAGTCCGACTTCGAAATAAATGGATTACGCATCAAGAATCTGTGTCTGCGTTCAATCTTGCCCGACGCGACGATTGAAAGTGCCAAGTTATTCATACATACAGATACCGCCAGATGAGATGAGATGCGAGGCTGAGTCGAGGCCATGGAATATCTCACACAATCAGATACTATGTGTAACATATACTATATGTGACCAATTAGAGTTGGATAATTTGTGTGACCACCATCGGCGAACAGCTTGCGCATAATTAACGCCGCCGATTATTATCGCTGCGGACGCGGCTCTGGATTAACGCGTTACGAAACTGGGTCATTTTGTATACGTATACGTATACATCTGGTAGTGGTTTTCAAATTGCAGTTGTATATAAATTTCTGACAGTTGTTTTGGATGTTTGCCTTTTGATTGCTTTGCACTGCGGCGTGGTAATTAGATTGAAGATCTGTTGGAGGGGAATTTTTCTTGGTTTTTAGAGGATCCCAGACACTGAAATTGTAAATCTCCCAAGTGCGTTCAAATTTTGGCCTGAATGGAAATCGCACGGCAAGTCTAAGCGACTGTTTTGGGAAGCTCTGTCTCATTTGTCAGACGTTCGCAGGTCATGCGTATTTCGTGCATAGCTGGAAATTATTTCTTGCGATTTATTGAAGCTCTTTTACCTGACATGAGGGCCATTCCAGGCATAACGAGAAAGCGGACGAAGTAGCGGAGCAAGGCTCGGCAGCTGTAGCAGGAAAAGCTGATTTCTCTGTAAACATCCCGCCTAGCTCACTCAAGCTTGATGCATGAAAAAGGCCTCAAGAGAGGCGAACGCAGTAGAAACTTGTCATACCACAAGATAGCTATGGCCAATCTTCAATGAAGCCAAAACCGAGGACAGAAAGTCTCTTCCCACAATCTTTTAGGACCCATAACGTTCCAGAACACTGCGGTATCACATGAAGAAAAGAGCTTGAAGGAAAAATAACTTTTTAGAGTTTGCGGTGATGAGGAAGCTCTTGAGGATACAGCCCACTTACTGTGTCACTGCCCAGGTCTCCATCACAACAGGCACAGATTTCTGTAGAGCGCAGTGTCCTGTTTAGGGCTGCCATCTGCGGTTAGAGTACCGGGGCTTTCACAAAAGAAGGGCCCCGGCTATAGAGACTTCGAAAACAAAAAATCTTCCAAATTCCAACGAGTAAACAACTTTCCATTTGCAATTTTTTTTCGTTTATTTGTTTTAAAATTGTAGAATTTATTTGGTAAATAAGAAGGGGCCAGGGGGGCTCTACTCCTTTGTTGCTCTAGGGCTTTCAGACATCTAAAGGTAGGCACTTCCTTCACGACTTAGACGAGCTTTCAATCAAACCTATAGACAAGATGTTGGGCTTTATCAAATCACGGGATGGTTTTTATGCAACAGCACAGTGAGAAACACAGTTATTTGTAGACAACCTTTTTCCCCCATGATCGTCAAATTGTGTCCAGTGGTCCCAGACTGTGAAGACTGGTTTCCCCTTTTTTTATCAGCAAAGGCAATAATTTTTCCCCTAAATGAAATTTGCCTTTACTTTTATATGGAATTTGAGTGTAAAATTATTGGGGACGTTCAAGTATCTAGTTTATTAACTTTGACAGCTGTCAGACTGTCTCGTTTTTGATTAGGGGAAATCGGTTATATGAGCAGCCGTTTCAGTTGACGTTTATGGAGGGGTAGCCGACGAATCTAGTCAAGCAATTCGTGACTGAGTACCAAGTTGACAGTTCGCATACGTGGCTGACGTAGAAAACGTGACGTTTCCGACCAATCTAGATTTTGCGTTCAGGTTACATCTTATCCAGAACAATCTAATCGACTTAAGATAACTAGATTCTTGAATGTGCTCATTTTCTTTTCTATTAGTCAAAACGTCAAATCGAGTCAGATACACAAAAATTCTTACGTAGACGTTCGATGGGCTGTTTTCTTTCATGTTTAGTGTGAACATTTGATTCTGTGTAAACTTTGAAATTTATTTGTAATGGAAATCCGTTTAAATTTTACTTTTAAGCAAATTAAGCTTGAAAGAGATTTTTGATTTGTTCCCTTTTTTAAGCTATCCCCTGGTTTTCCCCTTTTTCATTAAAAAAAACGTCAAAATCGGCGCTTTTCCCCTCAATCTGTGACCACTGATTGTGTCCATATTGACCTGAGTGTGACACGGAGTACCCCACGCCAACCCACATACATAAACCGGAGGCGATTCGCCTTTAGTTCGCTTCCGATTCCCCTGAAGAAGACGATGAGTTTATCGGGGAATCCAAAGTGATTCATGTATTGTAAAAAATGGTTGCATTCGGGCATTCGCGAAGGAACAAAAAGCGAACACTTAGAGGAAGTTTATGCGATGTGCAAATTTTGATTAATATCTTTGCCTATACTCAGGACCCATTGCTGTTTTGTCGCTGCAAATATCTAACGCCCTCTCACGTAATCTCATCTGATGCGTGCTGCGCTCGTGCCCATTTACAAACTCGCTTGATAAACCCATCGTCAAAGTAAAACCTCGCGGATATCTCACGTTCGCCGCTGATTGTGCCGCATAAGAACAACAAGATTATGCGCATACGTCGCCCTCAAACGCTTCCTCTCACATGCGGTGATTAAACTAGGAGAACACATTATGATAAGGATCTCTCCTGCATACACAATACATCATTCATCCAGCCCGATGAGCGTGCTAGATAGTTCAGTCTTCAGTCTTCAGTGTGGCGATGGGATTTATGCATCCAGATCCAACACATGTGTGGCATGCGGACAATCTCATTTCCATCGGATTTCTTTATATTTTTCGTTTTTTTTTTTCACCATGTTACCGAGTTATGTTTTTATCTTGCGGAAGAGTCAGATATGGCATGTGACGCTGACGAGGCCACCCGAGTGCAGCGCCGGCCGGCACCAGCACACTCGTTTCATTTGAGAGATAGCGAGAAGCTTTAGTGTGTCGCCTACGAGTACTCTATTTGTGTGCGGCTGATGGCTGATCCATCCGACAATATGTGGACGCTGCTGCTGATGATCTTGACGACTATCATCTTGTTGTTGAGGATGACGCCGGCCGCTATAGTGGGGAATCTGTCGCTTTTGCATATAATATGTGCCCACATTTACTCTGGCCCCCAAGCAAAGTGAGGGCGAAAAAGAGTGAACAGCGCAACAAAAACAAAAACACGCCAAGAAAATCAAAAGAATGAAATTAGTATCTGTATCCGTTGAAGTAGCAGCGCGCGATGGATACGGATACGTATGGACGTACGCAGTCGGCTTGGTGTATCGCAGCGCGATATATTTCAGTCATCGTGTGTCTTTTTTTTGTCGTAATAAAAAACTGTGTGTGGTCTTGTATTCATTGACTGGGTGGTCGGAGCTCAATTCTGTGTGGTCCGTCTTCATTATACTCCCCGATTTGTTCTCTCCCTCTCGCTGTGTGGTTGTTGCCTGTTGGTTTTGGTTGGATTGGACTGCTGCGCTGCGCGTCGCGCTGTTTGCTGCTGTTCCTGGGCTGCGGCTGCCGCCAGCTGATGTACCTTTTGGCATCATCACACACATCACATTTCGAATCGTCGTCGTTGTCGACGACGTTGTCCTCGTAGAATTGTCGCTTGTTGTTTGGCTGGATCTGGATGGCTGGCTAGGATGGTTGTAGGTCCACCCGGGGTGGAGCGTGGAGGTGGTGGCCGTTTCTTTGATTGCCTCGAGCATAGCAGAGGCAGTCTACCATAAAAAATGTTGTGATATGATTTTGTTGCTGTTGTTGTTGTTGTTCGTTGTCGTTCCGGTTCGTTTTGGTAGAGTAGTTTTGAATTGGACTATCATAATGTATGGTCTTGGCTGCTTGAGGTTGTAATTGTCTCGAGACGACGCTAAGGCATAGGCACTAATGAGCGGGAGTACGGGTCGTTAATTTAGATATTTGGGAATGGGTACGTAACGTAAATAGGTGTACTGGATTGTAATGGTCGCTTGTACAGGAGGACGACAGTTGATAGCTTGGTCTTAATAGGGTACTTAAGTTTTTTTTTGTTCGTAAAGCAGGCGCTAATGGAGTGAGTTCGTGACTCATAAAAGTTTACTCTTTCATTTTACAGATAGAAAAGTAGTTAGCTGCAACCAGAGTCTCGGACTTCTGTGGACGCCGCTGCAAGCATTTAGCACTAGAGTGGGTCCCATAACCTGGTGAAAGGAACGCCTGAACAGGTAAGTATGTGTCAAAAGTCTGTCACTTCAATAGCAACCTCTTGGCAGTCCGTGCAAGCGTGGGAGGTTGGGTATTTAACGTGCTGCGAACATTAATCAACTGTCATTTAGTGCTTCAAGAAAGAGAGGCGGTTCTTTTTAAATTGACGACGCCTTGGCTAGTTTACATCAATAAGGAATTATCTTCCTTCTTTAATTAGGACTTCTTCACTTACAGACTCTACAAGTAGCCTGAAAAGTGCGCAGGGACGAGGATGACACGAATAAAATCGCAAAAAGCTGACAACCAGTTAGTGGCACGTGGATTTGTAATTTGAAGAAAGTTTAAGCAAGGATTCTTGAGTTCCAAACATGTTAGGGAACATACTTCATCTTTGAATCCATAGAATATATATCTAATAATATATCTAATAATTATTGGCAGAGCTCGTGCAATAGGTCCTTTGGTAAAGATAAAGATTTTTGCCAATGATTTGCCAAAAACCCTTCGCAGAAGCCCAACCTGTCATTTGAAAGCTTATGCAAATGCACACGAAAACCCTATGAATTTAGTCAGGGGAAGTAGTGTTTAAGCCCATGTCCACCCGGGACTGTAGTGTGTAGTGTTTGACTGTAAGTGTGTAATGCTTACCTACCTACATAAATCAGTAACTGCCAAACATGGCAAAAACACTTTTCCAATTTGAATTGATATCCAAACAAACCTGCGCAATTTTGTATTCGAAATGCCGAAACAAACAGTCCTCGGCACCACTTCGATTGCTTCCAGCAAACCGCCACCGCACTGACAGTTCAACATTCCAATCAATTTTGACACCCTCCTCGCAAATGTCATTTGAAAATCGTGTGCTGCGGATGTGGATTTTTGCAGCAATCCAGTAGATTGCCCCACGTTTGTACGCAAATTTTTCGCATTAAACGGTATCAAAGAATAAGCCATTTCGTCCAGAAACCGCAGCTCTTCTAACGTTGCAACAAAATGCCGCCGAAAAAGACCTGCTCTGCTGCCCCAAGCAAAAAAACCGAGCAAAAGAAGAAGGAGAAAGTGATTGAGGTAAGTGTGTGTTGTGCCGTGTGTTCAGTGTTTTAGAACCTGTCTAAAATTCAACAAAAAAAAAATGAGAAGAGTGAACAAATTGTTACCATAACCTTAAAATAATCTCCAATCACACACAAAAGATCAAAAATTGAACTGATCAAATAATGCAACCAATTTTGCCACAAAGGACAAAACATTCGGATTGAAAAACAAAAAAGGTGCCAAGCAGCAAAAATTCATTCAACAAGTCCAGAAACAAGTGCACGCCGGCGGTCACCATCCCAAGACTGAAGCGGACAAGAAAAAGGATGAGAAGGAGAAGAAACTGTTGGAACAGAAGGAATTGGCCGCCCTCTTCAAGCCAGTGCAGGGCCAAAAGGTCGAGAAGGGAACCGATCCCAAGTCTGTGGTGTGCGCCTTCTTCAAGCAGGGCAACTGCACCAAGGGTGACAAGTGTAAGTTCTCGCACGACCTGACAATCGAAAATAAGGCAAGTATCCCATTGCGTACTCATTGTACTTCGGGCTGAGGTTTGTTTTGTTCCAGGCCGAGAAGCGATCGATTTATGTGGATATGCGCGATGACGAAGGCGATGACATGCAGAACTGGGACACCGACAAGCTGCAGGAAGTGGTCGACCAGAAGCATTCGAACGAGAAGAGTCGTCCAACCACCAATATTGTAGGGATTGTGAAAGTAGTCCATTCGTAGCTCATTTTTACTCTATTTGTCAGATTTGCAAGTTCTTCTTGGAGGCGCTGGAGAAATCGAAATACGGCTGGTTCTGGGAGTGTCCCAACGGCGAGAAATGCATTTATCGGCATGCGCTCCCACAGGGCTACGTGCTAAAGAGGGACAAGAAGAAGGACGACAAGCCATCTGAGATTTCGTTGGTCGATCTGATCGAGCGGGAACGATCCGCATTGGGAGCAAATCAGGTTAGTTTCTCAATGGGGCATAGAACGGGGGAACGAGAGCTCGGGAAGTGATGCACCCTCTTGTTCAAGACTACTGCTTGTGTCAATTTAATTGGTTTTGGTAGTGCAAGGCATATCGCTTCAGTTTGTGATGAAAATGTCGCTCTTTGCAGACGCGTGTTACCTTGGAAACCTTCTTGGCATGGAAGAAGCGCAAGATCCAGGAGAAGAAGGACCGGCGCACCGCCGACGACGAGAAGAAGAAGGTCGACTACAGCAAAGGCAAGCAGTTCGGAATTTCCGGCAGAGAGATGTTCAGCTTCAATCCCGACCTCGTCGACGACGGTCCCATGGAGGACGGCGATGCCGCATTCGATAACTATGCTCGTTCAGATGACGAGGACGACGTTACATTTGAATACAAGGAACTGGATCTGGCGTCTCTGTCTTTAGCAGCTCAAGAGGTTCTTACAAAAGCTCCCCAACACGGCTCAGTTTTTTTATGGACTTTGTTTTTTAGGTCGATGGCACTGGCACTGTCGCTTCCAGCACTCGGCTAAAAGACCAGCAAGACGCTGCGGACGCCGAAAACGCTGCAGAAGCTGAAAATGCGTCGCAAGCTGACAACGCAGCCAATTCAACCGAAACACCTGCTGATGACGCGGCTCCTATCAACGAGAATCTATTCCTCGACGACGATTGCTTAGGCGGCCTCGAAGACGAACTGAACGACCTCGACTTGGACGAGGAGGACTAAGTAGTAAGAGATTTGCCAACAGCATTGTGCGTATCACAAAATACACTCTTTCTGATTATCATTAGTAGCCGCGATTGTTTTTTATTCTTAAAATTACAAAAAAAAATAAGAAAACCTCAAAATTAACGAAACAATTTTCTGTTTAATACTAACGCGTCAAAATTGGAGAAACTGGTTCTGTGGGGCTACCAAAAGTTTGCGGGCAGTATGCCCGGCGGCTTTGGCATTTGTCCCTCCTTGAGTATCTTGCTGAGGAGGATCTCTAAGCGTGCCTTTGGTCCGCCTTCGTCTACTGCCGACAGCTTGGGAAAGTACTGCTGCTGGATGACGAACAGCAGCTTGTGGAACTGCTTGCCAAAGTTGGCCAGCATGTCGGCGCCGGCGATCTGTAGGAACTCCCACATGAGGGTGGCGCAGATGTCCGGCAGAGGGTAGAGACTTATGAAGTTGCTCAGCCAAATCCAGCCGTTTTCGATGCCGTATGGGTGTTGGGGGCCGTCGGCGCGACGCCCCGCCGTTATCATGACCGCCGCGTAGAGTCTGGCTATGCCCGACTGCCGCTTGAGGTACATGTCTTGGTTTTCTATGCCGGCGTCGGTCACTCGGTAGCCGAGTATTTTGGAGTACTCCTCAACGGATTGGCCCCGCCTCTGGGGGATGAAGTAGGGCACTAGGAAAGGTGACTCCTTGAATGTGTAGGCCAGGAAGATCTGTCCGAACTCGGGCACCAGTTTCCACAGCGACACTATGACGGTGGCGACGGGGAACGCTGCTTGCGGGTTGCTCGAAACCGCTGTGTCACCCTGACTGACGAACTTTTTGGCCATCAAAAGGACGCAGTAATCACGGCCGAGGGGGTGATCGTTGACGGTGATTTGGCCATCGGCAGTTTTCAGCGGATTGCCGGAGATGAAGGAGAAGAGCTTCTCGAATTTGTCCTGTAAACAAGGAGGGGGTAAGACGAATCGAATTGGCTGCATCTAACTCACCTGTAAATGCTGCGGACTGACAGCCGAAATGGCATTCACCGGAATGTTGATCGCTTTCTGGCACGCAGATCGGTACTTCTTCATGTTGTCGTCCGACTGCAGCGACTTGACCTTCTCCACTTTCTCAGTGTAGAACTTGTTGATTTGCGTATAGAATTCAAAACGTTCCTTACTAACGAACTGAGCTGATGCTTCTGCTGGTACATTCGAGACTACGGCAGCAGCGGTGGTCGCGGTAGCCGCGGTGGCTGCGGCATCCGTTGTGTCCTTGGGTGCGGCGGGTTGTTCCATCGCTTTGTTTTGGTTCAGTGCGACTAAGGCAGCAGCTGCGGCCGCCGCTTTCTGCTGCTGCTCCTGCTGTTGCAGTGCCTGCGCTTGCTGCTGCTTCTGTTGCTCCAATTGCTGTTCGTGCTCATGCAACTGTTGCAGTTGCAATTGTCCCTGCTGGTGCTTGACTTCGCTGATAATGTTCTCGTCGAGTTCCGCGATTGAGTTGCACAAGTTCTCGGCGATTTTCATCTCGGCGGTGCCGCACTCTTGACTTCTGATTTTACCAATGAGCTGATCGAAGGACAGCACAAATGATTTCAACTTCTGATTGTACGTTTCGGCCGTCGTCAGAGTCTGCTTGTCCATGGACATGAGCAGCTTCGCTACCTTTTCGTAGCGAAGTCGAAATCTCTTCTGGTACTGCACGATTGCCTGCACAGTGATCATTTGGAGGGTATGTTGGCTCTGTTGTCGCAGGGCGGTGATTTCTTCTTCGTTTTCTGTTATCTGCAGTTGCGCCAGTCGCTTGGCCTCCTCGATGATGCGCTTCTCATTTTGCAGTTGCTCCTGCAGTCTTTTCTCTCGTCCTTCTTTAAGTCTTTGCCGGATCTCATCGAGTTGGTTCTCATTCGAGTAGGTATGGCGGTGTATCTCTTCGATTTCCTTGCGAATAGATTTGCGGCGATTCTTCTCCGTTTCCCGGAGGATTATGGTCGTATTTATGGTTTCGTAATCTATATTCTGAACCGAATTGTAAGTCTTAAGGTACTCGTATTCTTTTCTGTATTATCTCACCTCAGGACTGGAACGAATAGTTGGTGAAATGATTCGGGGACTCCTCTCTAACTTGGTCGGGGTTATGTATGTATTAGGTGCTACGAGTTCAGTTCTTGTTAGACTTGCAGATTGATAGTCCTCCTTGTCTGGGCCAAGAGTTCTTTCGGTAACAAACGGTGAGATTTCCGCAGCATGTTGCAGCACTTTTAAGCGCAAAGTCGAGACTTCTGAAACTAGCCCTTCCAGTTTTTTTCGCTGAAAATAAATGGAATCACTTTCGGTTGAAGGCTGTTGCAGTTGCTTGCTTACAGTGGCACTCATTTTATAAATTAATTTATTTAAATAATCACAATGTACAATAATAAAAATAAAAAATTGTTAACTATAAACGTAAATTGTTTTGAGAACTCTCGGCAAAGTGACAGTTGAGTGGCGCTGTCGCAAGTGATGCCAGTATACAGTTTTCTGGTTGATTCTCTAAAGTTCTTTTAAATTGTTTGTAGTGGATGTAAGTTCGAAATTTATTGAAAAAAAATCAAGTTAAGTATAGGAAAAGGTGAAAAACGTATTTCATATTGTACAATTCAAGTATACACTTTGTAAGTAGACTTACTAGGGCCCTACTCTCTATTTCCTCCCATTCGAAATGGCTTTCCCCTCTTTTCTCCGCTTTTAAGTAGGTACTCTGTAATAATTTCGGAAATCTAAATGCGACATAAGTACATTTCATTCCACTTTCGAAATACAGAGTAAAAAAGGTTCGTTCGCCCCAAGATTCCCCGGATACAGTAGCAAAACCCCTTCAAGAGCAACAAATAGTGTTGGGATTTACAAAAGTCATCCTATGCATCATAAGAGTCCCCGATTGCTAAGAATTTTATTGAAAACCCGGCTAAAATAAGCAATATAATTTTATTTCCATTATCCGAAGAGTAATGTATTCGTTTGCCTTTCAAAAAATGGCACCACTTGAGTTTATTACATTTTCCACATTCTGCCAACTGCTACAAAGGAATACGCGATTTTTTTTTTAATGGGAACTGTCACTTTTGTCAGCTGTCAACAGAAAAATCCATTTGTTCGCAGGGAGAAGGAAAAATATCTGCCCAAAAATGCCCGAGTTATCCACTGCCGAAAAGCAACTTTTGCTGAAAAAGCATGAACGAGCAACCCAGCTTCGTGCCGAATTCAATAAACAGATAACCAACCCCCATAGGCATGCAACCGGCGAGGGTGGCACTGTGGTAAGTAGGAATTACAATTCCGACCGTCTTGTTATGTCATCATGGTCACTAAACTGTAAATTACATTCCAATTGCAGTTCGATGCGGGTATGCAACGCTTCCAGGCGATGCGTGTGAATCACTACGAACACTTTAAGCCAACAGGTAAGGCATTTAGGTTGGGAATGTACACTGTGGTCATTCCGATTGTTGTATTCGCCTGTGCCTTGAAAGCCGAGCGAGACGGTAGGGAACACAAATACCGCACCGGACAAGTGGCCTACAAGGATCGCAACTTCAAATGGATCTAAATGTGTTTGGAAAGTTTGGTTTTATTGAAGATTATTATAAATAAAGTATCGACGCGATGTCTGTTGATGTATAGCCTGTGTTTGGTTTACTTGTCTTCCAGCTGTTTGTCTCGAGCGATAACGTAGTCCTCGAACTTGACCATGTATGTTGTTCCCTTGTGCCAATGGGCGGTCACTTTGCATGGCTGAAACAAATAGAAGTGCATGTATAGCGAGGGGAGGGGCAAAACCGAAGAAGAACCTACGAATCCACAGTGGGTGAGGACTGCTTCGACAATGCCAGCAGTGAAGTTGGCGCAATTCAATGAGCCCTTGTCCTTGGGCACACTAATGAACGCGTTGACCAGGGGATCCTTTTCGATGATGTAGTAGGTGCGTTCGTCATCGTTTGCGTGCTCAAGCTTCTCGGCTTCCTTCCCAAAGAGGTTCTAGAATTACAGTGAATTGATTGGAAGTACTTTTCAAAGTAGGTGGAAACTACCTTCCACAGTGTGGTCTTGACGAAAAGAAGCATTTGGGTGAGTTTTGTTTCCCGCTTGGAGCTTCGTTCACGCACGAAGTAGATGTCAATCACTCGGGTGCCGACATCCTGGCCCATCTCATGCAGTCTGTTGAACAAGATAATCAGTTAAATGTCAATTGCTTGGTTGGTGCCTTACTTTGTTTGCAGCTCGGGGACGGTGTACACACGGCTCTGGCAGTATTGCACAATTTCACTGAACAACAGGGCCACGATGCTCTGGGAGACCTCTGTCTTGCCCTTAGCTAGCGGACGATCAAGTATATTGGTTCGGGGGCGCATTGAGGATATTTTTAACGCTTCCAGCTTCTCCATCTCTGTGTTTCAACAAAAAACTGACTGACGTAAACAAATCCAAGTGACAATGACAGTTTGTGTCAAACGGGTATATTTGGACGCAAGATGGTGGAAAGCCATTAAATGAGAAGCCCTGGATGGCAAGACGAAAGCGGAAAATGTTGGACGGACTTCATGTGGCCCATTAGCTCAGTTGGTTAGAGCGTCGTGCTAATAACGCGAAGGTCGTGGGTTCGATCCCCCCATGGGCCAGCTATTTCTTTTTTGTTTTTGATACATAATTTATGTATGTTGTGTGAACGTCGGTTTCGCATGAGAGAAATGTCATACACTTGTTGAAGCTCCTGTTCCCTTCTACGGGGCGTTCCCTTTCCATTCTTGTAAGACGTCCGTTCATTGTTCCTGCAGTTGCATCCATTGGTCGCTTATTGTGCTTTTCATTTTCTCCCAAGACGCCGCTTCCGCCCTTAGTTCTGCTGCGTTTTACAACTCGAAATTGTAAATAATTTCCAACGAGGGCAGGAGCTTCGTAGCTTTTTTTATACTTTTATGATGAGGACGCGCTTAAGAGGTTATGGTTACTCTTGTAATAAAGTGTAACGTACCCAGCGCGGGTATTAAGGAAAAATTAAGCCATTAAAAAAACAGTAAAATTCAGGTCTCAATAAGACAGGGAATACCCTGAACATCAATCGCGGCTTGAATGATGGTTTCCTGACAGTGTTGCCACTGTACCAGTTGTTACTGTGGAAGTTCTAAGCGCGCGGCATTGGACAACGCGATCGGAGTAAGTTCTGGCAGTCTCTTTGCGATTGCATTCCTTCTTTGTTGGGGAGAGTATCCGCATTCCTACCTTGACTACAAGAATGTAGATAGATACCTAGATAGGTTTTTTATCTATCTAAAAAAAAGGTAGTAAAGTGCTTCACCTTTAGCCACGGGGAAAGGTTGAACCGAGAGTTAAACAGGATACTCTAATACTGTAAGCGTCTGTAGCAAAATGATCAATCGGGTGAAAGTTTGAGATGCGGCCTACTTGATTGTGACATCATCAATATACATATTTATAGGTTATATTTCGTCGTACCGATGGCGGTGTTATTTCAAAACAGACTTCCGTGGCAGATGTACCAAATGAAAGGTGAAATTCCGTAGAAGGGAAAAATGCGACTTTCATAAATTGCGACCCCAAAAACAAAGCTCTTCTCCTATTTCCAATTGAAAAGAAGTGGCCAAAAAGCGTTTGCACCATAGGCAAACAATACTGAGAACCCCAACTCGCAATCCTCTTGCCGCTGGCCCCCTCAACTTGCTTTCAAATTCGGCCATTTTATTTTCCTATCGGTGTTATGTCAATAAGAATCCCCGTGACATGCAAAAACATAAAGGGTTTTCCAGTAAGAGGTGTTATTTTGGTATTCAAAGAAAAATGCCATTTTTTGAGATAAATGATCGGATGTTTATTTCATAATAAAGAGGAAGGTATGCCGTTAATAATGAAAAACAACATCAGCCAAATGGCCACCACGAGCACGCATATAGGACCATTATCCATTTCATGAAATTTTCCATAACCAAATCGCAAAGTGGCTGCCCTTTGTCCTCGATAACAATAACTCTTGGGTTTTCCGAGCCCCAGATGCGACAGTTTTGCTTGTTGACGTAGCCACCGAGGTGGAAATGGGCCTCATCAGTCAAGATGATTTTTCGATGGAATTCCGGATCATTTTCATTCATTTCGAAGACCCAATCAGCAAAGACACGACGTTGTTGATGATCGGCCGGCTTGAGTTCTTGTGTTAACTAAACTTTATAAGCCCAGAAGAAGAAATTCAACGTTGGACGCCTTAGAACACCTGGAGTAGCCAGAGTCTACAAAGAGCGCCTGAGTGAGAAACTCTCCGCAGTGCATTCACCTACCACAAATGCCAACACCCAGTGGTCCCAGTATCGCGACATCATCAAAGAGGTAGCCGAAACCACCTTAGGGTACCAGCCACCCCAGAGAAAGAGCCCGTGGTATGATGATGAATGCGTACGCAGGAAAAAGGTGACAGAAGATGCACATATAAAGGCGCTGCAGCGCAAAACAAGGGCAGCGAGGGAAGAGTATCGAGCCAGGAGGAGGGAGGAGAAGAAAATCCTGCGTAGAAAGAAGAGGGCCTACGCAGTCTCCCAGCTCAAGGAGATCGAAGAGTCCCGCGATCGAAGCAACATCCGGAAGTTCTACAAGAAAGCCAAGCAACTGGCTGCTGGCTTCAAGACCGGAACGCAGGCTCTTCGAAACAGTGATGGAAACCTAGTCACCGAAGCGCAGGGAATAGTAGATGTTTTTAAGCAGCACTTCCAGCAGCTGCTAAATGGGCATCATGTAGAGAAAGTGATAGGGCAAGAAGAGAACCCACGTCCAGTCAATGAAGATCCAGTTCCACCGCCCAGTATAGAAGAAGTTGGCTTAGCAATAAAAAAGCTAAAGAACAACAAGGCCGCCGGCTCTGATGGTTTACCAGCGGAGCTCTTCAAATACGGTGGTGATGTTTTGGTAGGGCGCATGCACCAAATCATCAACCAAGTATGGGTGGAAGAAAGTATGCCCGATGACTGGACTATCAGCTCCATATGCCCCATCTACAAAAAAGGCGACCCTATGTCTTGCAACAACTATCGAGGCATATCCCTGCTTAATGTCGCATACAAGATCCTATCCAACGTACTGTGTGAACGTCTCAAACCGTTCTGCAACACACTAATCGGCACGTACCAGTGTGGCATCCGGCCCGGCAGATCGACTATAGACCAAATTTTCACACTGAGGCAAATCCTGGAAAAGACCAATGAATTTCAAGTCGAGACTCACCACCTTTTCATCGACTTTAAAGCCGCATATGATAGCATTCATCGTCAGGAGCTTTATGTGGCGATGGCCGAATTCGGGATCCCGGCAAAACTGATCCAGCTATGTAGCGTGACGCTGGAGAACACACGCTGCAACGTGCAATTTGGAAGTCAACACGGAAGGCACTATCTTCAACAAATCCGTCCAGCTACTGGGGTATGCAGACGATATTGACATCATCGGTCGCTCCCAGCGTGCCGTGATAGAGGCTTTTACGGCGATTGAAGAACAGGCGAAATTCGTTGGTCTTGTAGTAAATGAGGACAAGACTAAGTACATGCTATCAACAAACAAACAAGCATCTGTCCACCGCCTAGGACAGAACGTCACTATTGATAGCAACAATTTCGAGGTAGTTAAGGAGTTTATCTACCTCGGAGTAAACATGAACTCCACAAATGACATCCTAGTGGAGATCCGGCGAAGAATTACCCTAGGAAACCGCTGCTACTTCGGTTTGGCAAAACAATTGGGTTCAAAACTCCTAACTCGAAGGACAAAATGTATGCTTTACAGAACCCTTATCCTGCCAGTTCTGCTTTATGGCGCCGAGTGCTGGACGATAAGCAGGAAGGGAGAGCTGATACTGGGCTCCTTCGAAAGAAAAATTCTTCGGCGGATTTTTGGTCCTGTGTGCGAGGAGGGCGAATGGAGGAGAAGATACAACCGCGAACTCTATGAGCTGTACCAAGATGTGGATGTAGTCCAAAAAGCCAAAATACGTCGACTACATTGGCTCGGCCACATCGAGCGAATGGACAATAATGCTCCAGCTAAGAGGATCTTCGAATCCCAGCCGCCAGGTTCGAGACGACAAGGAAGACCGAACCTCCGTTTCAAAGACCAAGCCATCGCGGATGCCAGAGCGCTTGGTCTGGATAACTGGAAGCAGCGTGCCCGGGATCGCAGAGGATGGAAGGCTGCAGTGTCTCAGGCAGAGACTCTCCACGGGTCGGGAGCCCGTTAAGTAAGTAAGTAAACTTTATAAGCCTTAAGACCGAAGTCTTTATGCAAAAAACGGTGTAATGACGTTTGTGGAATGCCCTATTTCAAAGAACGACGACGAATGGACAATCCTCGGTTTCCTAAACACTAAAGCAGCAATGTTCTCAGTTCTTCGGGTTTTATTCTTCACATCACTAACTGGTCCCAACAGCTCGAATTTTTCCACCAATTTTTGTATTGCGGTCCGACAAGGTGCTCACGACGACCAAAAAATGCTTGAGTTTTGCGAACTGTGACTGCAAGATTTTCACCATTTTTGTAGTGAATTTTAGTAATTTCAATGCGTTGTTGAAGCGTGTATCGTTCCATTTTTAGTAATGGCGCAGTTTCTACTTGTCAACTGTCAAAGAATGGAAGCTTCAAAAATGACAGCTACCGAAATAGCGGGTCATTCACAATAACACCTCTTATTGGAAAACCCTTTACAATAAAAATTATGTCAACCGTGGGAAATAGAGTTCGGAAAAACAACATTTTTAACTTACTGAATGCTTTTGGGTAGTAGTTATGTTATATTTAAAAAAAAAAAACAAATAATTTGATTTTCTTCATTGTCCCTTCAAATTTAACGGACAAAATTCAATGAACACTGCCGGCAACTTTGCCCGAAGGTTAAGTGGCTCATACTTTTTGCGAGGTTTTCGGTGAGCCCAGGACTTTTGGTTCGGTTTGTACTCCGACCAGGACAGTCAGACATTTCTCCAATGTATCAAGCATGGCTCACTGGCCCACTTTACCCTAGAATTCCGTAAAATTTCTTTCGCTGCGTCTGCCCATTCTCTTCAAAGATGGCTGACCGGTAGAAGGCTTTTTGAGAAGAAAAAAAAAAAACTCATCATATATTTCTGTAATTATATTCTGTTTGTAATAGTTTATTCTGTTTTTGTTAATGTTGTACGTAATATATAATTTATACTTATAAACATTTAAGTTGTTTTTTTGTTATTTATGTCCGCATACACATCTACATACACAAAGCAACATGGCAGGTATTTATTTTCTCTTTTCGATTTAAGCTATACCCACATGCTGATTTGTGTACGTAGACATTTATGCACGGAAATATATTTTTGCATTTTTTTCTCTTTTATAATACACATAGTTTTGTTTTGTTTAATACATTCATATTCTTTATTTAATTATGATAGTATATATGTTTTATTTAAATAAATGTATGTAGTTTTGTTCCTTTTTAAATAACTATACAAGTTTTCTTTTTTCCTAAATAAAGACATTAGAATAAATAAATAAATAAAATTTACTTCAAACGTTTCAAAATTTAAATTTGTTCTACGTCCTCTTGTTAAGTATCTAGGTTTCCATTCACTTGCGTTTTGTTTGTGTTTAATTTTATTCCTTAATACTGAGTTATTATTCTGAAATAACATTTTGGCAAGTATTAACTTTTATTATATTTTTTTTTCTACGTTCTAGATCTCATTTCATTTTGTTTGTACTAAAGATTTACATCTTACTATTTTTTTTTTTTGTATTTTTTTTGTTTTATATTCACTACTTACGTGATTATTTTGTAGTGTATTTGAAGGTGATTTGTGTGAGGGGTTGATTTGTGCCCGCTGGGGTTTAGCGAGGGGACACAAGTCAGCCCCCAACAAATGGAACTTTCAAACGAATGTTTTTATTTGTAATTGGTTACAACCTTTTTATATATATGTATAGTTTTTATAATTCACTGTGTAATACGAATATATTGGGGCAATTCGTGTCACATGCTTAGTGGTTGACATTTACCTAAGAATAAAGTTTAAATACATTGTTTTGTTTTAGTTGCACATTTATTGATAAAATTTTGTATTTCTCTTTTAGTTATTTGCCTAAGATTACTTGGTTTGCATATTATTTATTAATTAACTAATAAAACAACGTCAAAGGTGTAGGTGGCAGTGTTTGTCGCAAATTTGATCCGATAAGCCCAATCAAATTCGACGAGAAGCAGTGCGCTCGATGCGCCAGTCAATTCATTTGTCGCAGATGCCACTTGTGTCAGTTTTGTTGCGGTTGTTCCTTTTACAACAACTATATAATGCTTACTTTGTTTAACACGAATAGAATATCTTTTTACTTAAAAAATATATATTTATACAAAAAAGAAAGAGAATCGCTTCGGAATTCCATGAGCCCTAGGGAAAACCAAACGCGATTAGACAAAAATTTGGAAATGCCCCCAACTCGCCGAACACAGTTGCGCATCTAGCGAGGCAATGAGTTGACAGCTCGCTTATTATAACGTTTTGTTTGCTTAATATCATAACATTTTAAAAATGTTGGATGAAAATTTGTCACACGCCACGGCTTCCGCGTGGAAATGGCCACCAATTTGCATTTTATTCCAGTTAATATCGTTTACTTTCGCCAAAGCACGAGAATTGAGTCCTTCTCAACCAAAGCTCAGTCGGCCATTTCCAGGCAAGCCGTCAGCTTCTTCTTGATTGGTTATTTATTTTTTTTAGATACCCAAATCGGCATATCTTTCTATCTTAATACTGTAAGCGAATTGTTTTGTTTTTATTCGATTTTATACTCTAAATATAAAAAAAAAGAAACAAAATTATTCAAAAAAACTACAAATAAATTGTTCAACAATTTGCTGTTATTGTTTAAAAAATATTGTAAATGTATTGTAAGCTTAGACTTGAGTGGTTCCTACCTCTAAGGCTTATAGATTTGTTTTGAAAATTAAATAATACCGAGTTTTAGTACAATTGTAAAACATTCATAATTTACTTATTAAACAAAATAATAAATAACTACCTAAGAAATAATAAGAAGTACCTTTGTGCAGTGTCGAAATGTCATATTTGTGTGTCTTATTTATGCGTAGATAAAAAAAAAATACTAAAAATTATAGTATACTCGAAAAGTTAAATACAGCAAAAAAATAAAAAATTGTGTAAACTAAAATATTATATTACAATGTAAATAGAGAGAAAATCATAGGTTCTGTTGTACTTCTTTCTCATTTGGTATTTGATTTGATCAGCAGGAGAGCTTGGACAATTGGCTTTGTTGGTTGTGTGTGTTTGTTTTGTTTAGAATACAAGTCTACCATAATCATTGAGTTGCGGCCGATGGACCGATGGTTGAAATTGTTGCAGTTGGAGTTTCGGTTGTTGCTGTTGTGGATAGTTTGCATGGTAGAGATGATAGTCGCTGTCACACTGCTGCAATCTAGCCTCCAAATGTCAGACCTGCGGTTTGTGCTTTCCACCACATACGCCGCAGGATACGCCAACCCAATGGCAAGCTCGTAGTGGTGGATAGCACCACAGGCATGGTACAACAAAGGAAAGAAGTGTCAAACCGATCCATCTGCAAAATTAAATTTTTCTTCATGTGGTTTTCTTAAAAATATATTTTTTTTAAATTTATTATTCTAGCTGTTGCCTCGCGGGAGAATTCTCAACAATAAAAATGTTGGTGGATGTGCAACATTGATTCAAATCATGCGTTTTAATGTTACAGAGGGGAACAGGACAAAAATTCAGATTGTGCTGTTAAAGAGACACTAAAAATGTCCCTGGCAGGTTTCAATAAAAGGCCTCAATAACATTGACTATGGCCAAGTCCATCGAGAACTTCAGGAAGAAGCTGCCGCAAATCAGCCGCCTCTTCTGGGTTTCAGTCTATGTGATCATAGAGAGAGCCGTCGCACTGGGTAGACTCTGTGGCTCGCAGACCATATAGATCCATAGGGCTAGTTTAGCACAACCATTAGTGGGAGTTTTATTTTTGGGACCGTCTTGTAAAGTGTTCGTCATTATTCGCAGCAATTTTCTCGGGAAGGTTTGGCTTGAATATGCTTCAGTTGCACGTTTAGAACGATAGCCTCTGCAGTAGAAAAGTCTCGGGTTATTTCCAAATGGCTTCCAAGCTGAAGAAGCAGTCTGACGTTCTTTAAAAGGCGCCCCAACTAGACGCACATTGATACCAGACAAATAAGTCAACAGCTGGGGTCGAATCGCGTCGTCCGTGAACGAGCATTGCGTGTTGGAATTTGTTTTTCTTTTGCATGATGGTATAGCTCGTTCACGAAAGTGTCGATTCCACGCCTGCTTTAACTATTTACTCTGACTAAGATTAGTTTCGTGGTCTTACAACAGACTACCCTAGGTCATATAGGGTGGCCCAAAAGAAGTCATCCGATGTTGTTTGGCTCTCATTTTTTTTCTAAATTAAAAATTCCGATTCTGTTTTTAGATTATGTTTATTTGAATCTTTAGAATTTTAATGGTCAAGTCGAGAAGATGATATCGGCCAAATGGGCGCCGTCACAATTGATTGCCATACGGGCTCGTTTTATGGCATTTTCCATCACTTCGGCGAGAACTTCGGGCGACAGATTCTCGCACTCGTGTCGAATGTTGTCCTTGAGAGCTTCTACGCTTCTAGGGTCTCATGCTTGTTCACGTAAACACGGGACTTCAAAAAACCCCACAAAAAAGTCTGGAACGGTTAAATCGGGCGATCTTGCGGGCCAGTGCAAATCGCCAAAAAAGAAGAGGAGAGGCGACCGGAACGCCGCCTTCAGAATATTGGTTGTGGTTCGCGCAGTGTGTGCCGTTGCTCCGTCCTGTTGGAACCACATGTCCTCCAGTCCTAATTCGACCAATTGCGGCAGAAAAAACTCGGTTAACATGGCCCTATAGCGCGCACCGTCCACAGTTGTCATATATCCCATTGCTAAAACGAGCCCGTATGGCAATCAATTGTGACGGCGCCTATGAGGCCGATATCATCTTCTCGACTTGACCATTCAAATTCTAAAGATTCAAATAAACATAATCTAAAAACAGAATCGGAATTTTTAATTTAGAAAAAAAAAGAGAACCAAACAACATCGGATGACTACTTTTGGCCCACCTTGTAGTTTCGATTTTCATCCACAAAATGTAGAACCCTAGCGGCAAGAATTTCAATTTCATTTTCGTAGAATATTGGTCACAGTATTCCGAGTGACTCTTTTACATTCCGACGGACTTTTACTCTAACCTCACAACGACCTACGAATAAAGGCTGTCTCCATGGGGATAGCAGTACTTTCAAAGCAGTGAAGCCGTGTGTAGGGCGTTGCACTACTCAACAAGGAGTCCCTGGCTTCAAAGCGAATTTCACAACTCCTCCATTCAACTACTTCCAAAAACATTTACCTAAAACTACTGCTTACCTCTTTGTGCAGCCCGTCTCATTTATACATTCGCACGGATGCGACGGTGTCTCTCCCTCGGCGTCGCTCATGCAATGGTACAGCATGCAACGCGCACAACCCATTCCCGAAATACACTCAAAGCCAGACCGAAAGTGATCGGGAGCAAATTCGCATGCGCCCTTTCGGTTGCACTCGTCCAAATACAATTCATGACAGTACCGGCATCGCACTCTGTTGTTCTTGCCCATGACGGGTATTTTCAAGCCACCGACATCAGTGCCCGACTCTGGCGATGCCTCCAGCGCGGTGCGTTTCTTCAGATTGCAAATTGATTCGCGGCGTGCATTCAACACCTGTGCCGCAGCTGGCTGGTCAACAACTGGATAATTATAGTCGTGTACCTGTGGGCGATAATTGTACAATTAGTAATTTTGCTTTGGCGCCAGTTTTGTTTGGGTTACTGCGGTTAAAGTGACGTAGGAATAATTTTCACTTGGCGCTATAGACGGCTGCTCTGCATTCGGATTTGCTATTGGAGGTGGTGGCGGCTTGTCACTGGATATGTACTGAATGCTGATCTTTTCCTTTTCACTGTCTTTGTCGCGTTCACTGCTCCCTGTGGGAGAAACTGCAAATGTAGTGTGACCAATGTGCTCGTTCAAAACCGTCCACTACAAAACACTTACTGCGACTTTTTTCGCTGCCTTCGGGACTTGTCTGTGTCTCGGTGTCAATCGGCAAATCCAATGTCTGAATAGAAAAGTATCAAGTTAGAAGGAAAGTCCTTTCAAAAGTCTGTCAAAAACCCACCATAAAAACCTCATCTTCACCAACTGAGTCGTATTTGGCAAGCGGCGGCCATATTACCGATGGATTTGATTTGGCCAGTCCTGAAATTGTATCGTTTGCGTCACGTTTACATATGAATTAAATTTTTAGTTGAAGGAATTGCACACGCTATTTGATTTATTTATTTTTAATTTGTGGTTTTTTATTTGTTTACAAGCAAATAATAAGAACGACAAATAAAAATGAGAAAAATATTGTTATTGCTTGTTTTAAATTTTATTTTGTTGTTGGTTCTAACTCTCAAACGGAACTTACCAATAATTATTTGTTTATATCGAAAAAAAGTTGTCCAATTATGAGGCAAAACAAAGAAGAGCACATGATGTTAGATTTCGGAAAAATAAAAAACAAAAACGAAAATGTTTACAATATAACAACAAAAAAAAAAACAAAACAAATGAAAATAAGGTAAAACACAATTTTTAATTTATTTATTAGAAAAACCAAAACCAAAATGAGAAAGGAAACATTCGATTTGCATTGTAAAAGAAATGTCAGGTGTGGAACAGTCTATTCCTGATCGAAGGATGTGTTTGGATTCGCTGATTTGCAGTGGATAGTCGCAATAACAAAGGGACCAAAGAGCGCTTGAAGCTTGATTTGTAAGACGGATTTAAATACGCTAGAAGACGAATTTCCTATCGACCATTAGTGGAACAGGTGGCAACTATACCTCATCAAATTTTAGCGCAATCATTCAAAAGTCTGTTCTACTTCTGCCTCTTGCACAAAGGTTGATAAAGTAGTCTTTGTTGCGTCGAGTAGGCAGTGGCGCCTGCCGCTCTTCCAAGTTTCAAAGCGAAGTTGATTGTGACTGCTAATGGGGTAAAACAAAGAATTTTGTCAGTCGAGTCAAAGCAACCTGATATAACTTCGAGGTAGTTAAAGACTTTGTGTACCTGAAATCGACGTGAAGATCAAGCGAAAACCACTGTTGCCAACGCTGAAGCATCAAGAAGTCTTTCCCTCTCACACATCAAAAATAGAACCATTGAAAGAAACTTTTTGAAGACTTCGCAGAATTTTCCGACAGGTTTACAAACTTACTAAGGTGGTGCTGCAGTCCCGGTGGACTTGGACAGGTCTTTAAATAAGCTGCTTGGATTTGTAAATCCGTCGAGATGGCTTTTCAATCCGCAGGGTTTCTGTAGTCACAAACCCCAAGAGCATCACAATGGAACTTCAATGTTGAGCCAAGTGTGGCGGATCGCCATTCTGTAAGACGAAACGTTCAACATAGGGTAAATAATTCATGGGCACGAAAACGTTTCAACATTTCGCCTTACAGAATCTGAACCCTGGCTTTTAAATGTTTTGCCAAACCTACTTATCTAACCTAACCTAACTTTATCAACTAGGTGTGCGTGCGCATAGATGGAGTGGCTTGTTGGTTAAAGCCATGGTCCTCGTGAGAAATATTATTCCTAAGATAGTCGGTCCCAATTGTGCCGACAAGTTTTGGAAGAGACTATTCAACGAGGGGGCATACGAGCTGTTTGTTGTATAGCTTTGTCAAACTTGTCACGAGCCCTCGATTATGACCTGGAATGTTAACGCAGCTGGGCAAGACATCGCCTAAGATGCCGCAAAATATCGAGGACCATCAAAAAAGGTCTCTCAGTTCAACCTTAAGTTAAAGTTAAGATTAGCGGTAGGAATACTTTCTGGATGCTGCCTTCTAAGGAAGCGGCATGAGATGTAATACGGATATATGCAGGTACGGTGAGGACCTACAAGATATCTCCCACCTTCTATGCGAGTGTCAAGCAATTAATCCGAGTAGAAGGAATTTAATTTAGAGGAGGTTGGTTCCTCAAACAATATTGGCACCGTAATTAATTCTGTAGGGAAATCGACTGTTTGGGCGATTTGGTTTAGGTTTTTTGGTTCCCTTGGGATGGCGATGTGCCTTGGTGCCTTGTCGCGCCCACTCAACCTAACCTTACGCCTTACGCTAAGCAAGACCTCTCCTAAGATGCGCAATTAAAAAAGAGCCGCAAAATATCGAGGACCATCAAAGGAGGTCTCTCAGCTCAACCTTATTCCCCAGCTTGTCGAAAAGGTGCCAGACAAAATGTTCTTTTTGAATAATTTTCACTCGAGAATGGCTCCCGTTTTTAACGCCACTGCAAACAAGAATAAGGCAGCTTGTTGGGCCATGTTTACACTTTCAAGTCTTTTCTAAAAAGCTAAAGTTTCAATAATCATTTTCTTACGTCTTTCCCACAATAGTTGTTCCACATTTGGTCAGACCCCGAAATCTTCCTTAGGGGACACCCTCAACACTTAACTTTCGTCAAAATAAACTAACAAAACTCTAGATGCAAAAGATAAGCGACCATGCAAAACACAATAAAAATAAAAACACGATTTCTAAACCAAAACCAAAAACATGAATAAGTAAACGAAACCATAAACTTGAAACATATATATAGAAACGATCAAACGATTTTTATTTTAACTTCCAATCTTTAACAAAATATTCGAGATCACCACCAAAAAGTATAACCTTACCGTCAATCAGTTCATTGTATGCTCGAACGACTCCCTTGTCGAAGGCCCGGGCATCCGCCGCTGTTTGAAATGTCAGGCCGTTGCGCTGTTTGCCGGCACGCCAATGATGGAACGTTGGCATCACTTTGAAGTACTTTAAATCACGATTTATTACACAGCTTAGGATTACCTACAAGAGATGGCGCATGGACAAAATTGACAAAAACGCAAACACTCGAAATTGGCTACTTACATTTTGATCGGAAATTCTTTGGCCATAGATAATGTATTCATGTCCACCTGCGCCGGGGGATAGTCTAGTACGTTTGCGTATTGAAACATTAGCTAAACCACCCCCAGCAAGTGGTAACCAACCTTCAGTACTCTCGTCTCTAGTCATTACCTGTGCTCGTACTTTAACTAAGAAGTCGCTGGAAAATACAAAAGAATGGAGGTTTGAATGATTTGTTGTGTTTAAAATGAAGTTTGGAGGTTAACCTGTAAAAAGAGAAGAGCTAGGAGTACACCTACTGCAACAGAAAATAATTAACAAAATATGCGGGATCTTTAGACATTTCATTCAGCTTTTCTTCTTAATAATTCTGCCATTGTGAACTGAATTTTGCCAAAAGTCGTCCCCAAATTGTTCTATTTCAATGAGCTATGTGTATCACTGCGTTCCAATAACCAGCAGCAAGTCAAACGCCAAACTAAATTGGAAGAAAGACACTTGGTTTTGCCTTCAGATAACTCGTCTTTAAATTTGCGGAAGTTCACAATAGCGAAATCTGTAAAAACTATCCTCCCCATTGAGATATCCGTTTGGAACGGAATTTTCTCCGAATTGTACGGAATCGGAGAATTTCCATTCGAGATATCCGTTCCGATTCAACTTCCGGAAAAATTCTCCGATGACATGTAGCGCACATTGTCGCATTGTGTGGAACCGCGTTCTACCACTTCCTTTTGACAGCTACGCTGAAAATTTTTTTCGAAACTCGACGCCAACTAATTACGTTTGTTTGATGTGGCTAGCACTAGTGACCACTAGTGCGCACTGAGAAGTGTCATGTAATTTTCACGCCTGTCAAAAACCCAGGACAGCCCTGAAAATTCGGCTTCTATACATCGAACGCAAAATCTTAAACTAAAGTCTGTCAGTTTATGACTTGACAAATATTTACACTTTTTTCCGTTTATTGTTAAGAATGGGTGAACTCAATTCTGAACTTGGGTTTGCCATAATGCAAGTAGTAAAGTGTTCGCAATATAGATGATGAGTTTGAAAATTAATGACAGCAAACGAAATGACAGCAAAACTCAGCACTGAGTTCTTGCCCCAACAACTTAACTGGTCAGTTTAGAGCACAACTAGGGTGCCCTAGAAGTCATGTCAAACACAGGTTTTCAGTACCAGGGCGAGTTTAGTGCTATATCGAACGCATTAGGCTTAACCCGGTGAACACTAGGGCCCACGACAAACAAACCTGTTGCTGCGGAATATTTGTATGTGAAAAGAACGCGTTTATATGCTTCATTTATTTTGTTTCGAAACGGATACTTCGAACGCAATTTGGGCTCCGATCAGATTTGACTTTCGTTAATTTTTCCGAACGAATACCTGACCTGGACCTGGATAGATGTGTATAGCTATGCGAACTCCTCCAATTTAATTAAAAATCGCTTAGGCCCAGAAACTCCCTGCATGTTTAAAATCGATAACTCAAACATCGTTCCAACAAAAGCAGTCAATTGTCTAAGTTACAAGTGACACAATGGGGACGATCGGATTTCTAATTTAGTAAATCTGACAGGTGACTGACTTGATGCATTTCAGTTTTTTTTTGCCACGTGAATAATTTATTTCAGTTGACGTTATAAAAGGGCACACGACAAATCTAGTCAAGAAAATCCTGCCTTCATATACTCAGTTGACATTTCCAAGTGTCAAAATTCAAAATAAACCGTGAGACTACAAAAACAAGTCAAGTTGACTAGTCAACGCGTTCGTATACCTAGTCCATCATACAAATCTAGTTGACATTTTACTTAAACTAGGTATCCGAACGTCCCCATTCACAAACGTCAAAATGTGGAGACTTGTTTCGCAAACATTAAAATCTGTTTCCTTTTTTTGGACTGGCAGAACAAATGCCATTTTTGGCAACCACTCAACAATAAAGGTAAAGTAACCACCAACAGTTTGTAGATGACAATAGATTGTTTTGTATGACACATTTTGCGATTGAGTTCGTTCAATCTTCAATCTAAAATGGACGCCACAAACTCTGCGAGTACTTGTCTTGTTGAATGATTAGAGACAAAAAAAAAAAAACCTATCCAGTCCCTTACTTAAGACCGAAAACTAGTTTGAAAAGACCTTTGGCTGGCAGCAACTTTAAGCATTTAAAACACAAATTACCCTCCACCTTTGTAGCTCATAGGCTATTTTAAAATCACACACTTATTTATGTCAAGCGTATAGTCTTGACGGTAATTGCTGTCAAAACATGACAAGCGCGTCGATCTACTACAAAGTAGGTATCAACACGTTATGTCATTCTGGAGTCGAGTTAAAGTGCTTTAATTAATTGTCGCCATCTATAAGTGGCGTATAGCGCTGCTGTACATGCGACTAAAGGTGAGTAAATGCATGCTAATCAGCAAGTGAATAAAGCTATTACCAGCTAAGTATGTTGGTTAATGACTCTCCCTGGACACTATAGGCGGGTAGGGAAATTAGTTTAGTTTGCAGCGGGTGAGTGTTTAGCTAAAAGCGGACCGTGGTGTCAATCGCATTAAAAGTGTTAGCTTTTTTATAAAGAATGAGAACGTTGTGGCTAAGGGGAGTTTGTATCTTTATACAGAGGACATATTAGCTGCCAATAACAAATGGACTTCATTTGAAGCTACAAAAGTCAGTTTATATCGACATACACGAAATGCAAGGCACGTTTCTTTACTGAACGGGTTCCCTACTCCTGATAAGAGTCCCTGACTAAGCCAATAAAACCTCTCGAACATTGCTTTCCGTTGTGCAACCCAATTACTAAGGCTTGGTCTTTGAAAAAAGCGGAACGCTCTTTAAAATGCACTTGACTAACTTTAAAAACTTTGTAAAAGTGAACAACTTTTGTACATCAGGCATTGCCGAAGAAGAGCTTTAAATTTTTTTCTTTATGAGAAGTCTCTATTTCGATTCCATTTTGGCCCTCCGGTTTTACTCATCAGCCTTGGAAGTTCACTAAGGGCCGTTTGCTGATACGACTCATAGCGAACTAAGTTCCACATAAACTCTTATGTGACAGTTTATGACCTGAAAAAAGTAGCCCATAAGTATTTAAGTAGAACTTAAATCGTTAAGAGTCGTATGAGCAAACGGCCCTAACAGATTTAAAGTTCACACAAGCGTAAATTTTAACTCCACGGCACTAACTAAACAGCTGTCAAAATGAGAGTGTCAGACTCTGTTTGACCTTTTAAAGCTATGGGTACAAATCTATCACCCAAACCTATTGTGAGCATCAAAGTCTCGATGTCTAGGGTTCTATATAAAGACGTGTCTTGTGCGAACTGAATATCTATTTATCCACCTACAAAAACCGAATTGTAAATAAATTTTATGACGCAAGAGGAT
The DNA here is from genome assembly GCA_948293265.1 of Cheilosia impressa. Lineage (NCBI taxonomy): Eukaryota > Metazoa > Arthropoda > Insecta > Diptera > Syrphidae > Cheilosia > Cheilosia impressa. Next base: position 52,195,336 of record OX411884.1, on the reverse strand, counting down.
GATCTAAGATCGGCGACGGCCCCCCCTCCATAAAAGTCAACTGAAAAAAAACCTATTCACGTGGCCAATAAAAACTAAACTACATAAAGTCAGTAAGCTGTCAGACTTACTAAACTAAGACAGACCCATTGACAAAGCACTATTTCTGAACTTTTCGGGATGAAGAAGGGACCTACAATTTTATAAATAATAAAAAGCTGCGCAACAGGTCCAGGTCCGTAAGGGACCCTAGTTCTGGCCTACCTCACTACCATTCGTTTTGTGTGAGGTTTCCATTTTTGGGACGAATGTAAGGGATCTACAATCTTTCGGCTAATTGAGGAGCTTTTTTTATGACAGCTGTGCTCTCGGACTTATGACGGCTAAATTAAGAAGCTGTTTCTAAATTTTTTCCCAAAAGGTAACTCAGAGAGGAAAAAGCATTAAGAGGGGTACGAACCTGTGGCCCCCTCCGAAGTCTAAAACTCTTAAGACTGATCCATCGAGGCCCAGTGCACACAGCCACCCAAACATAAAGAGAAACCAACAAAATCACAGATTTGTTAGTTCATTTTCGCCGATTCTTTATTAGTTGTTCCGGGAATTTGCCATTGGCGAGCCGTCCTGAGCCAGAACTCGATAGTTTCCCTCGTAGGGCTTTCTCCAATTCAACAGCTTGATTTCGCTTATTTCGGAGACTTGAAAAGTTATTCTGCCCTCATTGACAGCAGTCAGATCAAGAGTAAGAACTACCAAAGCAGATCAGCAACTCACTGTCGGGCACCTCAAATTGGAAACAACTGACGAGTATGTACTCTGACTATACCACCTTTTATCTGCAGATCTCCCTGCGGGTTCTTTTATTTTTCTTTCCCTAATTTCATGGTTTAGCGTCTCGAGGACTTTTCTCCTAGATCCTGAACGTCTTCTTGAAGCGAAAATCAATTCACCAGACTTCTTAATATCATTCAGCAAATCAGTGAATGGAAAGCTTTTCGCCAACACACACAGCTTTTATAGAACAAGTCCTATTCCATTCCGCACACATACACCCGTGCCACCAGAACCCACCCCACTGAAGTTGAAGTTATGTTGCCATTTACCAACACCAAACGGTGCCAAGGGAGAGAAGGATGCGCGCATATGCCAACTCTGACATCGCACCCCACATTTATATTTATATAAACACCAACTCCCTTTCTATATATATACACACCAGCGAAAAGTTGTTGAATATTTAGGTCAACTTTTAATTCACATTCGCTTCGCTAGGACACACCGAGTATCTGTGTTGCTTTGCTGTCGTCTTTGTTGCTTTGCGCCAACTTCATCGTTTTATGTATGCCAAATATTTTTAAATATTTTTATACATATGTACGCGATGTTTATATACCTAGTTCATTCATAGGGTTTTCATGTACGTATGGATGTTGCATTGTCAGATAGAAGGGAGGTTCCATTCAGTACATGAACACAGCGGTCGGGGAGGGGGATGTGTGCACTTTAAGGTGTGCTCTACACCAGTGGAATCCAACCCGACATTATCGGCGGAGGCAAGCTATGTATGCGCTGTGTTACTGAATGAAGTCGTCTGCAGTTCATTTATGAATTGGAACTTTTCAATCGAAGGTATAATGAATGCAAACTGTCATCAGGTTTACTATATAGTTGCGGTTGCCGCAGGCAGATAACATTCACCGCGCGCTCATACGATGACATTGACACAATTTTAGTTTGAAAATATTCATTCAGTGGTTGGGTTGGGTAGGGGCCGCCTCAGCTGGAGGAAGTGGAAATTCATCGGTAAACCGCAAGTCAGGAGGTCTTTCTGTCTCCTTTTTTACTTATTGAATGTTTAGCTGCATTTTTGGCCGAATATTTGACAGGCGACGTCAAACAAGGGCCATCAATTTTAATCGTTTTTAACTTTCACCTTTTTGCTGTCAATTTTAGATATATGGCAAATGTGGCGATGTTGAGTTGGTTAAAAAAGACCACAACCTGATGTCACTACTCAGCGGGCTGCCACTGGGTCGCTTGAAAATGGTGACGTTCGGATTAGGTTCGTTCGGGTGCCTTTTTGCAAACGTAAAATTATTAAAAATTTGATAAGAAACTCTGCGAGAGAGAAATCTATTCCCACTCTCTTGATTTTTTCGTAATTTTCTACACGCCGAATTTCGACTTACTGAAAAATTAAAAATGAAAACTGACAACTAAGTGACAGCTCAAAAGTTTGACAAGCAAAACTCTATTTATCTTCGTCTTCAACGATGCCGCAGGAAGAAGTTGTAATCGAATATTATCCTAGAACATATCAGCGGACTTAAAATGGTCAGTTCAATAGGTACCCATTTAGCTTATAAAAATTCAATTCCAAATGTCAAAATGACACTTCTTAAACTTTTTAAAAGAAAACCGGTCAAGTACTTTTCTTGAAATTGAGAGATTTCTTTTAATTTCTCTGCTGAAAGTACACGAACGAACCTATAGTTCATTTAAAACGTCAACTAGGTACACGAACGCGTTGACTAGTCAACTTGAATTGTTTTTTTTTTTGTAGTCTTGGGGTATATTTTGAATTTTGACACTTGCAACTGAGTATACAGGCAGAATTTTCTTGACTAGATTTGTCGACTACTAAAAAGGTAGCCGACAAATGTCAACTGAACTATTCACATAATCATAATCATAATACATAATCTAGTACAATAAAAACTGATATACATCAGGTCAGCCAGCTGTCAAACTTACGAATGACGTTTTCCATTGGTTTCACTCAGGGATCCACTCATTCTGAAATCCAATGGAACAAGAAAACTGCTTCTGATTGAATCCACAAAAGTATTCGTAAAATGCCAAAAAAAATCTACGGCTGCTGTCAGCTGACTTGTATAATATACAAAAACTGCACTTGTGTCAGTGCTTCTTGAGTGGATTTTGACTTTAAATCGAGAAGCGAAATTCAATTCTCAGAATCACCAGAAGAGTATTTTTTGTGCAAGTGGAACGGTTTGAGAAGTGATTTTTTCGATTCCGGACTCTGCCGGACGATTCCTTTTGTCCAATTTAAAACGACATAAACTAAAAGTCCGAATGTCCCCAATATTGGGACAAAAGGGTCTACAAATAGGTTTAGTTGTAAAACCGAGCAGAACCAAGTTTATGCTGTCGACAAAAAGGGACAGATGACATCGATCAATCGGACGGAATGTCAAAATGGACAGCTATACCTTTGAGAAAGGTAGGAAATCCGGTCCACTGGTCACTATTCTGACATTAACATGACTTCCAGTCAAAAATCAGGAGATACACTTGCCAATCGCTGATTGTTTGGCCTAAGAAGTCAATTGAGTGCTAAGGTCTTGAGATAACTCTATATAAGACCCGCGCAATCGTTCCCGACACAGAAGCATGAAAGTTTATAAAGATATTCATGGTCTTTTTAAATGCAAAACTCGTCAAAAGAACTTCAAGCCTGTTTGCTCTGACGCGAAGAGAAAGTCAATTTGACAGAGGGCTCTACAAGCTGTGTCGTCTAAAATGACTAGGTCATGTAGAGTGATTGGAATCGAACATTTCCCCTCGAAGAGCTCCAATTCGAAGCTCCAACGCAGTTAAGGAACATCGCTTTAGACGGCGCTCACAAGTGGGGAGCTACCTCATCCCACTAGGGTTAAACTCAGCAGTTCTTTTAGGCGATACAGAAGGAGGTCTGTTAGGAAGCTGGCGCATGAAATTTGGTCAAGTGTTTTTAAGTGCTTGGACCTGACACTATAAACTCTGCACCACTGCATCCAAAGAGACAGATAGACCTTTAAAATTTGGCAAAAGACATGTGCGGGCGTTTTTAATCGAACAATGTGGGCGCATACGAAATGAGTGCGGTCTTACTAACCCCGTGGAGATCGAAATAAGCTTCTGTTGGTGATAAGCCGATTGTTTTGACCAAAAGACTGATGGCGCTCTCGACATGTCGCGGTAGCTTTCTATAAACCTTTACTGCAACATATTTGACATCGCTGACTTAATACCTTCTAAACTGCAGTGTGTCAAATTCCTTCTTGTATAAAGAGGACGACCTCTGTCTTTGGGAAGATTCACTGGAAGCGCGTTGCTAATACACCATTCATCGATCATGTCCAAGGCTGTCTGAACAAACGGTCTGAACCAACAGCATATAAGCGCAGCTGATCACCCTCACAGGCCGGAGCAAAGACATCAGTGACATAGACTGCAGTATGCAGACTGACAGTTACCATGAAATTTAGTCAAGAGGTTTTTAGCGGTTAAACCTGGAACCTCTCGCTCAGTAGCCTAGCATAGTGGTTCCCAGTCTTTTTCAGCCCTCGGCGGGAACCCCTGGCCTAGCACACTAAACGCTGAACCACCGAGCTCACTGAAACAGATAGATCTTTTAACTTAGAGGCGACAAAACGCAGCCTTGTCAAAAGCCTTTACTTACTTACTTAACGGGCTCCCGACCCGTGGAGAGTCTCTGCCTGAGACACTGCAGCCTTCCATCCTCTGTCAAAAGCCTTCAACGGTTTATTCTTAGCTCCAGCTAGGGTTCAACGGGTAGTTTTTGAGATCATTGATGCTGTCACAATGGGGCTACTCTGGTTTAAGTGAAGCTGCACCTGGTGTGGCCACCCGAACCAAACCTAGTCTAACACCTGTCATGAGTTAGCTTAATATAAATCCAGCTACCTTTTTTTTAGCGACGCCTTGATCCGGATAACAAGCTTCAATAACGCCGCATGCTCTCTAACTGATCTACGAAAGCTGTCAAAAGTATAGCGATGTGTATGATACATAACCTCAATGCCGGCAGTGAATTTTTGTGCTTCCTGCTTAAAGACTTCTTCGTCGATGTATCGATGTATGTGTATCACCCGTTCGACCAGCTACTATCTCCGGGAAATGCCACCTGCCTAGAAGTAAATGGTAAATCACGCGAGACTGTGCTGTTAACCTGGGGGGTTTTTTTTTGGGTTGAATCGCAGCATCCGTTAACGAGCTCTACTTCTGCAAAGTTCACATACGAAACTCGAACAAATTCCGTCGCATATTGCTCGCGATTCGACCCTAGGTTTACAGCGCAGTTTCGCATGATTTACCATCTGCTAGAGATGTTGGACGTCACAGAGATGGTGGCAAACATGCGCACGTACAGCTCCATCAGTCTTGTCACACTTTCCATCAGGAAGGACGGGCTGATCAGTCTCAGAAGAAAATAGCAGTCAGCTCTATAAGCAATACTTCGAAACGAATCTTCGATGGTGGATCGCAGACCATCGGAGATTAGTTTCAAAGAAGCAGCTGGATATTCATACATTCCATCGAAACAAGGGGACCCATCAGAGGGTTTAAGAAGAACCACTTGCACGGATATCTACCACAAAAGAGAGTAAACAAAAAATTGCTGTTGACAGCAACCAATTTTGACACATCAACTCAAAGGAGCAAAAGAAAAAAAGTCCATTTCCTCCCATGTGCGCAGACAAAACTATATATACTCAAAGTACATACCACTACCACTACCACTGGCACCTTGGTACACAAAGCATTGCACCGAATAAGCTTTCGCCCGAAGCTCTTCACTTTGTGGATGAACTGAAACAAAACAATCCATGAATGGATGCCAGAAGTATATCAACAGCTCCTTGTGGTGGCCGTGGCGGCTCCCCTTCCCTGCCCCAATGTCATGGTGAATATGTGCCATGCGAGGTGTACCCGCATAAGGAAACTAACCTCACTCTTTCACCGTACACTATGCACGTTCAAAAGAGTTTCATTGTTATTTCCGTGCGAATGTACACGTACATAATGTACACCGTGTACATAATGTACCTACACCAAAGTACGACATCATCATCATTCAGCCCGTGGGGTGGTTTACCCTCCCGTCATATACTGTAGACCGCCCATGAGGTGGGGCGGGGGGACACTCTCTGAATTGTTTATGTTTATTTTATTTCTCTCGCTCGGTGCTGTGTCAGGTTGTCTCTTAGAGGTCATGTCTAAGAAAATGAATGAAAAACACACATTTTCATTGATGAAAAACTTGCGATTGGTTTTTCAGGCTTTCTGCTTTTAGTGTTGTTTTCCGTTTTCTTGACGTTCGTCGGTGACGAGAGGAGGAATCGAAAATTCTATTTCGATTGCTTCCGAACGAGGTGGGTATCTGTATCTGATAAATCTGAATGAAAATCGTCTCGCGAGACCCGCAGCAGAAGAAAGCGAAAGGGAAATAAAGGTAGAAATTGTTTAAACAATGTCTTGCGGTGGGCTTGTGCCAAATGGCACTGAGTCAGCGGCTCTGTCCAATGGATGTACATTGTACATGTTGTTAAATATTTTCATAGTTGTTGTTTACTATGGCTTGGTTTTTGGCTTTTTATGTATACACTCGGTGCGGGGTAAAAGCTTTTCCCCAATTGCCGTCTTCTTTTGTGAATGAATGCGAGGGCATGTAGAGTCATAGACTTGGGCGATGGATTTTTTCTTTTTTTTCAGATAATTTGTTGTTAAGGTTAGTTTGAACTAAAATTGAACTTCAATTGTGAAGGGGACGGTTTACAGATGATGGGTAAGGTGGGGCGTCATCAAACGTCAAACTGTGTCAATAAATGATCGCCTTCAAGATGGGAAAAAAAGGTGAAGTGAATTTTTAACCATGTTTGCAACGATCTTAAGACACAACCATTCAAAATTTAGACATATACCTATGTGGTAGGCGGACTGAAATCCCGCAGCCATATTTCTACATCGTTTTTATGACTTTTGAACTGACAGATGTCAGTGCAATAGTCTGGTTCAATGGGTATCTAGTTTAGTAAGTCTGACAGCTGTCTGACTAGAAGAATCTCGGGGAAATCTGTTTCAGTTGACGTTTATGGAGGGGTAGCCGACGAAACTTGTCAAGAAATTCGTGACTGAGTACTAAGTTGACAGTTCGCATTGGGTGGCCGACGTGGAAAAAGTAACGCTCCCGACCAATCTGGTTTTTGCGTTGAGGTTACATCTTATCCAGACCAACTAGATTCTTGGATGTGTCCAATAGTTTTCTGCAAGAAGTATTTAAGCAGGAAGCAACAAAAATCCACTGCTGGCATTGAGGTTATGTATCATACAGACGAATGAAGATGGAGAACATGGTTGCCACTATTATTACAAAAAAAAATCCCTGACTTTCCCTGACTTTCCCTGACCAGTTTTGAAGTTTTCCCTGACCAAATTTTGCAAATATACAAAAAAAAAAACAGCGCATTTAAACACTAGTCTAGTTTATAGGCCTATTATCATTAGCGAGTCGAATTATTCGCTTAAATCGAGTCAGTTGTCGAAACACTCGCCTTGTACGATTATGGTCGGCGAATTAATTCATTCGCTTAGAAATCAAAGGCTACCTATATAATAAAAACGAAAATGACAGCACAAAAACGACAATTCGAACATGTATGTCAACAAAAAAGGAATTCCAAATGAAAAATTTGTGTGCCTTTAATATAAAATATTCTTTATTGGATTTTTTTAAAGCTCCAAATTGTACCAACCCTTTGGCTATGGCTGGGTTTTGTTCCATATGTATGTAGAAATATGAATTGAATGGGTTTTATACGTTTTTCTTGAAATTTCATTCATAAGTTACATTCGCCTCAGGTTTCACCAAATATTTTTGTTCGCCAAAATTTGAAGTTTTAGGCGAATGATTTTTCATAAATTCGCAACCCGCAATAATGCCGCATTTACACAGTCACACATTCCTATCACGGAAGATTAAAGGGATGCTAAATACTAAATAGCCGTGTGAATGAAAGGGACGGCATTACCTAACACGCAAAAAAACGTGACACGTTTTTTTCGTCGCCCATCTAGTTTACGTGGTAGGAATTATGGGAAAGCTATGCATGTTGATATTTTTATAGCGACGGCTCACGAAATTTCGCTTTCCTATAAAACAAAATGCCTTCCGGAAGTGATGAGCGGACAATTATTTATAAATTTCTTACAACTGATTGATGCATTTTTGGTTAAATTTACTGAAACTTAAAATCGCTCTCATTTCAGATGTTTTAAATCAGAAATAGAAATATTTTCAAGTGATTACAAAAATTATATTCTCCGGAAATTGGGTTTACTTCCGTTTTACGTACCTATAATTATGGGCAGCACATCCATGACACTTTAGGCGTCTGATTTGTGATCTCATTCTTACTCCTTTACTAGCATTGACTGGGGAAAAACGGATTTCTCACTCACGTCTCGTGCAAAAATGCGCGTGCGTGATCGTGTAAATGCAGTTTAAGACGACTTCAACTTCGCCAACGGTTTGACAGTTCAGGCGAATGAATTTTGTTCAATTCGCTAACCATAATACAAATAAGTCACATTCGCTTTTTTTTTTGTTCGACTCGCTAACGATAATAGGGGCATTATTTTCTTGTTTGAAACAAATCAAAATATATGTTATTATTGTCAGTCTTGTTAATTCTTGATGGATTCTGCAATTTTTCATTTCTGTTGGTTTGATGAATATTGATTTTTATATCTTTTTGCGGAAACGTGTGGGTAGACTTCAAAGCTCGACACAAATAATTTTTTTGAAATTACAATATTAAAAAAAAATATACAGTGAATTTTCCCTGACTGTTTTCGAAATTCCCTGACTTTCCCTGACATTCCCTGACCAAATTTTCGTTCCCTGACTTTCCCTGACTTTCCAGACCAGTGGACACCATGGAGAAGGCTCCAATATTGGATCTCAAGGACGGCATGATTGCCACTATTATTTAAAAAAAATCCCTGACTTTCCAGACCAGTGGCAACCATGGACGGTGTCATCGCCAGCATAAAAACGGCAGCAGTCAAAAAGAAATGTAGATCTCCAGCGCCATCTGTTGCGACAGTACAGAAATGCCACTTTTAATGGAGATTTTTGTTTTTAGACTGATGGATCTTTTATATATATTGGGCTCAGTGATTACTGCGAGAAGTCCCCCATTCAACGTCCGAAGAACTGTCGCAAGCGTCTGATGAGCATAATGTAAAATTATGGCAAGCTTCTCAGTTCAGCCGCATGGATTCGACTTAAAATTCTAGGCCCAGTCGGACTATAAAAATAAGTCTAACGATGGGTTGTGTATACGAATATAGACCTAGGAATCTAAATAGATCTGTTGGGCCAATTATTTTCTTTTGGAAAATGTGAAGCTTCCGCTAGATGGCGGTCCAAATGTGTGCAATTATTTGTAGCAAAGTTGAGTTTTGTGGAGGTTTAAGATTCATCTTATTAGATCTTTAGGAGTTTCATTACGCTTTACACGACAGCAGCACGCTTTCAGACGTTCTATTGGAGACCATCTGTTTATTACAATAATGAACAGTTTTGTATTCGAAGACGATGTTCATTATCATGTTATTTGCAGACAAAAACATTTTAAAATGTTCTAGATTTTAGAAATTGTTCATTATATGTTCTGTATTTGATTTAAATTCTTTAAAACATTAACAAAAATTAACAAAATCCTAATGTACTAATCTAGTACAAAAAATTGCGTTCTATTTGAGTTTCTAAAGTTAATCTTATTATAAAAATTACGTTTCGAGAGAGAGAGAGTCATTTTTCCGCTTTTGACGTCTTGTTCTTGATTCCTGTTAATTGCTTTGCAGTTGTGCTTGTTTTACGTGTTTGACATCCCGAATTCCCGAGCATTGGAGAGTGTGTTCGCAAACCGAACTCTACATGCAAACCTGGTTGGTTTTCGAGATTAGTTTTTAATCTCGTTTTTTAGGCAATGAAAATTTGTACGATAAATCTGGATATTAAGGGAAATTAGTTCTAATCTCGGAGCTAATCTCCGGTGGAAACGTGGCATAATTTTTTTCTTCATTGGTTTCTTAATAAGTGAACTTGTCTCCTATGGAGTGAGGTTAAGAAAGGCTTCACAAAATTCGACGCCAAACAACAGCCGCTGTGTGTACATGGTCGAATCGAAATAATTTTCAAACTAGCTGAACACGCGTCTTTAAATTCAAGTTTGGCTCGGAGTTCCCTTAAATCCGATAGATGACTCCCTATAGAGGTTATTAATTGTTATAGGCGAACAAGAAGTAAACTACGTTCCTACCGACGGGCAATAAAATAATGGAACTACATTCTGATGATCAGTTAAACCACCCACCAAAGACTCGCTTCATCCATTTCAGAAGTAGTGCGTGTTTCTTATTCAACACCAATCGATGACACATTCAGATTGGCCAGAATTGAAATAAAACAAACAAGGGATGCATTGAAATTTAATACTCGCTGTTGCACGAAAGCGATTCTTGAAGAAACGTGCACACAATTCGCGATTAGTTATTCGATTCCATATAATTGTTGTTCGGCGTGTTAACAATTTTCAACGAAAACACAAAATGAACTCTTCGTTCAGTGTAACGAGAAATTGCATTTTTATTCGATGAAATAATTGAGATCAGTTGGGCAGATAGTTAAACAGAAGGTAGGAACTACACAAAGTGCAGAGGAAATTATTCTTTCCAACGAATTTGTGTGTGGAAGGTCATTGCAGACGTCAGCTGCACAGAGTAGTGCTAGCATTTGAATGCGAAATAGAGCATGATCGTCGGGCGATTTAAGATTTAAAAAATAAAAAGCGATCTAGCGTAGCCACTCCATGGACTTCTGCCGGATATGACTAAGCGCGATTTGAAAGGTAAAATGCTCACTAAAGAGCCGGTTTCTGTGGACGGTAGGTATGGGCAGTCCAAATAAAGCAAATTAAGTACTACAATCTCTCAATTCCCTTCGTCCTTCTTACAACTACGTGTAACTGGTTATTTACTTGCATACAAGTAGAAACCCACCACCGGCATGTCGAGCATATGTTCTTTTACGGGTCTCGTGTTCCCTATTCAAGAGCAGACTGTAATTCGAACCTTCGGCATGCAAAACAGGAAATTGGGTTTCGTTTTTTCAAGCATAAACACATGAACTTGAGGTTGAGACCTGTAGAGAGGAATAACCCAAACGATTACTTTCAGTGAGAGTCAATTGTGGTCAAGTGGATGAACACCTGTCCCCGACTCAACCGCAGCACTTAAAAATTATTACTGAAACTAAATACGCATGCAAAGGTAAAAAAACGACTCTGATGACAATAAAACCCAGCAGACTTTTTAGCACGAACAATCAAACACTAGATGATGCAATTCGAAAGATAACCAACAACGATGGGTGGCAGTACAAGCAAAACGACTGCAAGACTTGCGATATCTCAGAAAGAAAAATATCATCAGCAACCATGCGATATGTTTGAATCAGCGGGTACCGTCTGCGTGTGGGCGAAAGACTGCGATGCATCCTGAGCGAGTTTTTGCGAGTTAAGCGAAAAGGGGAGTACCTAAGTATCTTTGGATATTTGGAGCTGCTTCTCTGCTGGAAAAAACGCTGCTTGCGCAACAAAAACCATAAAGAGCTCTTAGTGCTGCTTGAATAGCTGTGATTATGTGCATGGGGGCGGCTTTTATCACACATTTCGAAATGACGCTTGCACATTTGTGAATTGAATGGCGGACGCTCACGGCTCCTGTTTCCATGTTTCAGATCAGTCCGCATGGCACTACATACCTTGAAATAAATCATGAGACTCTTAGAAGGCCGACTTGGGATCGACCATCGCCCCTCCGAATGACGCACAGCGTTTTTGGTAGATTGTCGTCAAGAAATGTCAGAGGTGGAGGTATGCTTGGTCTACGTGATCCATACAAACGCAGATGAGTCCACAGGCCTACAAGAGTCAAGTACGTTTGGCAACTTTGTAGCAAAAATGTAAATTCCAATTCAGTTTCTTATGCGAGGTTCCAGAACCACACCCTGAGATGTTTGAGGACGCTGTCTGTTGAACCTTGGGTCCCCATTGTGAAGGTAGTAAGTAATTTTGAGAAGAAACTTACTTCATGCATGTGCTGCAGCAAGATGAGATGAATTGATTACAGGTATACTTACTGTGAGCGATTCTACTAACTTTACACATTTATTTTTCAGGGCGAACAGTCGTCCTGTGCGCATCTAAAACGTTGTTGATCCCATCTGCATGCATTCATGCATGCGAACGGATTGCTTTAAAACACCCAAGCGCTTTCAGTTCCATTACCCTGTCTCGGGAAAAAATTCCGAAACAAGTGGGTGCCTCTTCAACGAGTTTCGAAAAAAATATCTCTCAATGAATGGAATCGCTTTGAGGACGTTGTGTGGTTATGTTCAGAGTTATGTGTGTACCTTTCGGGGCACGCATTCCCAAATTCTTGCAGTTTCGCTTGATTTCCATCTCAGGTAAGATGTTGCACATTCAAATACCCCAATAGGACAACAGACAACACTGTCCAGCCCCACGAAAGTAACCAGAAACAGAAATGAGTATCTACCATCAAGTTCGAGTGGGAGGAGGGCAGGCACCTGTCATCCTTTGACATATATTTTCACTTAAAATATAATTTTTTCCATGTTACTCTTACCTTTCATGTCCTTCTGTCATGATTTGTAATCACAAATATCCTAATATTGAAGCGTAGCACGACCAGTTTCACCATGTTTAAAGCATAAAGGCATCAGCCAACGAATTTCTTTAAGGGATTTCCTCACTCCCACTGGCTCGATTCTTTTCCAAGGAATTTTCTTCTTTTTTCTTTCTCTATTGAAACATACGACCAGAAAAACGAAAACAATGTTTCAACAGACACCAGCAAAATATTAACTTATTCGCTCACACTTTTGTTGCCTTTTGCAAAACACTAAAAAAAAAATTTATTTATTTTTTGGAAGCACACACTATACACTCCCTTTTTCACTGAACATGTATCAAAAGAAAAAAAAGAAAGAAAAACCTACTCCAACGACGAGACACGCAGATTTTCTTCTCTTCCTCCTCACAGTGATTATATTGAATTTTCTATTCTTAATTTTTTTTTTATTTGTTGTAGTTTTCCCGAAGAGGAATATCCGATCAATCGACTTTTTCCCGAAGAACCTGTAAATTTTTTAACAAGAAAATTCGTAAGGGATTTTTTTTTTCTTCTCTGTGCTTCACTTTAGCTATTTCACATCCGAAGGAGAATCAAAATCAACTTTGTGAGTGTTGTGCAAAGTATCGACGAAAAATTTGCAAAAGGAAAAAAAAAACACTTGCAGGCGACCGATATTTTGGATTTCACTTTCTGTCAATTGATTGAGGGAATATACCGTTTAATTGGAGTTTTCCAATTGATATTCCCCTTTTTTTTCTTCCTGTTTAAAAAAGAAAGGTTCTTCGGGTTACACTTTACACGGCTAAGTTACGGCGACGTCGAATTACTTGCTGCAGAGCAGAGCCTTCTCGCCTTCTTTTCCAACTTCGGCTGGTTTTTTTTGTGCTTTTTTTTCGTAGGTAATTTTTCTCTACGCATCAAAATGTACTGAATGGGGATGCCACTTGGTGGGAAATGCTGACAACAAATTGGTGAAATGAATGGTACTGCGCATTAGAGGTGAATGTGTAGTGTTATATTTTTAATTTCATGGCTATTTGTGACGTTATACAGCACACAGCTGTCATCTGTCAAATATTGATAGTTATTTGTAAAAATTAAATTATCCTTCATAGAATAAGTTGTGGGTATCAAAGGATTTGTTTTAGGAAGAACTTAGTTATGAGCCTGGTTTAAATAAGCTAAACTAGACTATGATTTCTCTTAAAAAAAACATCTGTCTATATCTTGGATGGTCTATTCTACAACAAACTTGTTATTTTCATCAATGATGCACCAATGGCCGCATATCTTCAAGCAGATCAAGCTGGGAAAACTCCAAAATCGGTAAATTAATCACAAATCGCATACCCTACTACTCTCTATTTTCAGGAACACCAATCCACTACCAAGAAATAAAATCTACTACAATACTTCTTGCTGTTATAAATTGACTGGGTGCAAGTCTATCGAAAGTGGTAGCTCTGGTATTGTGCCAGGCCTGTGATTATGAAAAAGCAGAAGACGGCATATAGTGTTGTGCTTGTTGGGTGTTCCTGGATGCCGCTATGGGCGTGTATGTTTGGCCTTGTTCGATATTGGCGTTTCACATTTTGCGTTTTTTTTTGAATGAATTGAAGCACCGACGACGTCGACAGGGGCGAAAGATTGCGCATGCTCCCAAATTTTATTTTTCAATGAAATTTTCGTTTTTCATTTTTGCCCGTTTCCTTTGTGAAAGGATTTTTTTTGTTGAATGGACCATTTCGAGAGGGGATTGTAGTAGTTTCGAGTGCCAAGGTAGTACACATTGGATTCTAGTACTTTGAGGGCTTATGGTAGTGTTGCACCTTTGTAGTTAGGGTGAATGAGTGTTATATTTGTATTATCAAAAGATTTTTAATTTTCCTAATTATGAGTTACATAGTTATTCTCCTGAAGCTGGAAGGCACAAATAAATTTCATTAAACAAAAATCAATCCGGTGGCAGATTTCAAGGCGAAAGAACGCTTGGATGTTAAGAATGCTGATAGAATGGATGGTAGCTTCAAGGAGAAGAAAATGGAAGTCGGGCGCAAGCAAAATTTCAAAAATAATGCCAAGAAAAATCGCGGAAGAATTTTGCCAAAAAGTCAATTAGAGATTACAGACCCGCACAAAAATCTAAAGTTAACAGCAATACCGAAACATAAACTCTCCTTTCTAAAAATAAACAAGATTCAACCCCATATTTCGCAGAGAAATAAATATAAAATTCCCCCATACAAAATAATAATCTATTACCATTTCGTTGGCATCAGATCAGACCCACCACCATTGCAATATAAAAACTTGGTCGCTTGACATTTGGCATTTCAATTAAAATCACCACTACCAACCTAACCAACAATAAAACCATCTTTTCGTTCGGTGTGCGTACGTTTGATGACGGCTCGAAATTATTCATTCTAACTTTTTCGTGTGAAAATTCGCTAAAAATGGCAAAAAAGAAAAGTGAAGAATACGCCGGTGATAGCGGCGATGAAAATGAATATGGAGATGAGCCGAATTTCGAGGATCCCGAGGGTTTTGTGGACGATATTGCCGATGATGGTAAGTTGTATGCCAGCACAGCATGGCCGCTCCTCTACGCCACACAAGAGTGCATAAATAATTTCTAACCTAAAAAACTTTTCGCAAAATGCGAAAATTTCCACAATTCCAGAGCTGCTCGCTGATATGCTCGAGCAGAAACCATGCGAAACCGATGGCGTCGAGAGTGTGGTTGTTGTGGACAACATCCCAAAAGTTGAACCATCTCGCATGGAAAAATTGAAATCGGTGATTCACAAGCTATTTTGGACATTTGGTGAGATTGTGAATGTATTCCATCCTCTTGATGAGGAGGGCAACACCAAGGGGTATGCGTTTTTGGAATATAACAACGCCCGGAGCGCTGCAGAAGCGGTGAAGACAATGAACCACCATCGCTTGGACAAGAATCACACATTTGCTGTGAATTTGTTTACGGATTTCCAAAAGTGAGTAGACAGAAAAGTGAAAGTTGCTTTAGGTGGTGGAATAAACAAAACAATTTTTGCTTTGTAGGTACGAGAACATCCCAGAGAAATGGGAACCGCCAACGCCTCAGCCGTTCAAGATGCAGAACGATCTGTACACCTTCATCACTGAGCCCGACGCATACGATCAGTACTGCGTGGCTGCGGAGACTGCACCAAATGCAGTGCAAGTTCAGTTCTGGCAGAATACTCTACCTGAACCATCAGAGTTGGAGACGCGCGATCGTTTCACTGATACCTTCGTAAAGTGGTCGCCCCTGGGAACGTATGTGGTTACGTTCCACAAGCCTGGTGTCGCCATCTGGGGTGGAAGCACCTACAGCAAGATCAACAAGTTCCCCCACCCGAACACGCAGTTCGTTGAGTTCTCGCCGTGCGAGAACTATCTGGTTACATATGGGCCTACTGCCACCGGCCAGAAGATCATCATTTGGGACATCCGCACAGGCTTGGAGAAGCGCAGCTTTGTCTCCGACGGAATGTCTAACCTGTCCATGTTCCGCTGGTCGCACGATGACAAATATGTGGCCCGCATGGGCGACAATGCCATCCATGTGTACGAGACGCCCAGCTTCTACCTGCTGGATCTGAAGTCCATCAAGGTGCCCGGCATTCGCGGGTTCAGTTGGTCGCCAACCGACAACATCATCGCCTACTGGGTGGGTGAGCAGAACCAGATCCCAGCTCGAGTTATTCTCCTGGAGATTCCCAAGAAGCGTGAGCTTCGTAACAAGAATCTCTTCCACGTCGCTGACTGCATGATTCACTGGCAAAAGTCCGGCGACTACCTGTGCGTCAAGGTCGATCGCTTCTCCAAGCAGAAGAAGGACAAGAAGGACTTCGACGTCAAGTTCCTCGGCATGTTCTACAACTTTGAGATTTTCCACATGCGCGAAAAGGACATCCCCGTCGATTCGGTGGAAATTAAGGACCTAATCCTGGCCTTCTCGTGGGAGCCCGTCGGCAACAAGTTCTCCATCATTCACGGCGAACCCAGCAACTCGAATGTCAGCTTCTACGAGGTGAAGAAGGGCCAGAAGCCCAGCCTGGTCAAGAAGCTCGAAAAGAAGACCTGCAGCCACTTGTTCTGGTCGCCACGCGGTCAATTCATCGTCCTTGCCAACCTCACCATGGGCATCTTCGAATTCGTCGACACAAACAATGACTTCATTGTCATGGCATCGCCGGACCACTTCCGCGCCTCCGAAGTCGAATGGGATCCAACTGGTCGCTATGTCGTCACTGGTGTCTCCTCGTGGAAGGTGAAGGAAGATACCGGCTACAACATGTACACGTTCCAGGGCCGCATCATTAAGCGCACAATCCTGAAGAACTTCTTGCAATACTTGTGGCGGCCGCGTCCTCCCACCCTCCTGTCCGACACCCAACAGAAGGAGATCAAGAAGGCCCTCAAGAAGTACTATCCGCAGTTCGAGAACAAGGATCGTCTGCGCATGACTCGTGCCTCAAAGGAGTTGCTCGAGAAGCGCTCCCAACTGCGCGAACAGTTCGCCGAGTACCGCAACAAGCGTATCGTCGAATGGAAGGAACAGAAGAACCGCCGCTTGCAGCTCAGAAATCGTAAGTTCCCATCTATCATTTGGTTTCCCCCTTCTAACCCCTTCCCCTTTCACAGATGTCGATACCGACAGCCTGGAGACGGAAGATGTTGATGAGGAAATTGTTGAATTTTTGATTAAAGAAGAAATAACCGTGCTCGAGTAGACGACCACTGCTCGCCACACCCAACTTGCGCCATTGCAAACAAACGAATTTCCAGCTGCGGTCTTTTTCCATGCGTCAAACCACAGAACCCTTGGTGAAGATCGCGCGCGCGCAAGTTACACAAACAAACAAAATTTAACAAAATAAAAGGAAAGAAAAAAATTGAACAAATTGCATAAAATTCTCTGCCAACTCTTGGCCAAAACAACATCCGCTGAGAGCAGGTTTTTTTTTTACACAAATATACAAGGCATACTATACCAACACGCACGACTCTCCATACGCTCGCGCAGTGTTGGCCTACTTTTTATAAACATAAAGTGATTTTTTTGTAGAAAGATGACATCAACGGCGAGGGGTTTTCGTAGACACAATCCACACTCCATGGATGACATTTCGTCGTACATATTTAACTGCATAATTGTATTCGTAGACAAATATTCTAATAATCAAATTATGAAATATATTCTATTAACCGTTTTATGTGTATGCCATAAAGGAGCGAGTTTTGTTTTGGAAGGGTGTGGTGGGATAGCTTCCCCGGCAGGTAAGCTTTTGTGTTTGTCCAAGCTTGCGAAGTAGAACTTGAATGCGTGACAGGAGTCGATTGCTACTTGAAGTGGTTGACTTTGACCTCTGATTGTTGTAAAATCGCACGCGGAAAAGGAAAGAGAGACACCTTTGGTTGGACAGTCGAAAGTAAGTATAGACTGCCGATGTGGTTTGGCTATCGATTCCTGCTGCGGAGCTATGCAAACTGTCACTTGCAACTGGCAAGGACACAGTACCGGTGCTGAGAATGTGGAAAATTACTTCTACTGACTGAGAAACGGCAACGGGGAACAATGTTCAGCTGTCTGGCAGAACGAAGCACTCAATTTAGACAACGGATGATAGCCAAATCTCTGTTTATTCATCAAAAGGTAGGGAGGAAGCAAAATCCCAGCTAAAGTCCTCCGGAAATAATTGTAGGTTAGGTAGGTAGAAGTGGCGGTTCAGCTTTGAGCCCAAGTAGCACTGTGATGTGCCTTTTTGTTACCACGACTGATCATAAATTAAGTACTAAACGGACCGTCAGCTCCCGCGCAGCTACCCGCATTCCACTAGCAAATTTTGAAAAGAAAATTCTCTCTTAAATTTCCGTGAATACATGGGAAGCAGCAAAAAAAGAAATTCAAGATGGCGGGGGGTGTAATAAAATACTACCACTTCTACATCGTGGTATTTCTACCTTTTTGTGGGAACTATGGTTTCCAAAGCTTTAATATTTAGACAGCCACTTCAACCTAACCTATATCCAACCTATGGAGTTAAGAAAACGGATTATATCTAACGTCCCTTTACCCGAAATGTCGCTAAGGTCTTCGGAGAAAGGTTGGACATTTGCAAAAGAAAATGGGAGAGAGTTTCTTTCTCATTTATATTCCCACAACTGTGGCAATGAGGGTTGTTTGGCCAATTGGCCAATGGCCCGTGATTCTGATGATGCTGAGGTTTAGTAGGTTGCTTCTTCTTTAATTTTGATAGTATGTAGGGCATATCTTCTCTGATATGGTCAAAACCTTCCATTGGCGATTGGCTTCATGCAGGAAAAGTGATTGAATTTGTCCATTGACCGCTCCTAGTGAAACGTGGACCCTTGCCCCGAGTGAAGTGTGTCCGCGCTCTATACCTGATTACTTTTATAACTCTTGCAGGTTATACTTTATACGGCTTGGTTTTTAAAGCAGCTTTGGTGGAGTGCGAGCCTGCGAGGTGATATTATTTTATTGGTCATAATTTTTTTAGAGGTCTGTCCCGAACGATAACGCGTTCGAACCCATTAGTCAACATAACGCAAAAGTAGGGTAGACAGCAACGAAGTTGGACTAAAATGGACAAATGTATTCGAATGCATTTTCATAAGGGAGCAGAACTTCTTCTTTGTCTTTGCCTAAGCTGCCACACTAAAGTAGATTATTGGTGAGGCCTACTTTGTGCAGTAGGTCTGTTGCAGTTTTGTTGCTTATTTCAAGTCAACGTTTACTGAAATGTTACAGTAGAGCTATGCAGTCGATAGAGATAAAGGCGTCAAAATGGGATCGTAACGTTAAGGCAGTGGCTCCGGTGCAAGCGAATGTAAACGAATTACAACTCGAGCGCATTAATGCGAATTGAATTATTGCGGTGCAAGCGAGTTTTACTGTTCGATATAACGTATGTGGAAACCGCCAAAAATTTTGGCATGCGGTTTAACCAAGAACAACCATAAAAATACAGTACTGGATGGAACATTTATGGTATTCTTTCAACTCTCTGGGCGACACAGTCCTTTACCCCCATAAGAGTGCGTACTTTACTGGCGAAGACGCTGGTCTTACCTACTCTAATCGAAATATACTCCTATTGTGCCTCCGTAAGCAAAAGAAGGCTCAATGTCACTTCCTTTCCATTGCCAGAACAATATTCCATTCACCCAGCTCCATCGTCTTAATGTGAATATGCATTTCTTAAATAAATAAATAAATAAGTACAAATAAAACAAATACGTCTTGCTTTTGCTTAATTTTGTTTAACCATGTGTTTGTCGTTTTATTAAAAACATATGTTTAGTTTCTTTCAAAAGTGTCATCATAAACGAAGATCGTTGATAGAAAAGATGGAAGCAAACGCAAGTTCCGGCGAACAAAATTTCCGCAATCAACTAAAATTCAACTGAATTGATTTGAAACATTAGAGCCAACATTATAACTCAACAAAAGAAAAACAAATTGTTGTCGTTCCACTACTTAACTGTCCTGCTTGACCTGGTCAAAAAGCTGAGGATGCAGCGACTACGACTGAGATGGCTGGGGCACGTGAAGCGTATGGACAGCATGGCACCAGCCCGACGAGTTTTTGAGTTCACTCGTGAGGAAGAACGTAGTTGAGGAAGACCCCACCTTACTAGAGGCAGTTAGCTAGGGACCGAGCTGGATGGAGGGGTTTGTTGCTTGAGGCCGTGGTACGCTATAAGTAAAAACAAGTAAAAGTGTTATCACCGGCGTGGCCGATGTTTTAATACCCTCCACTGCATACAAGTCATGCAAAATTGGTTTTCAACTTGGCCGACATACAATACCAACCTGACGACGATAAAAAGAAGTCCCTCCACCAAATTTCATTCGCCTTGTCAATTCCTTTGGGCGCTATCGTGCTTTCAACAGTCAGACAGACAGACGGACGTGGCTAAATCGATTCAGAATGTGATCCTGATCCGGTGACTCTACCTTCCTGTGAAGGGTATAAAAAAATAAGTTCGCTACTTCCGGAAGTAAAATTGAGTAGTCCATGAGTTAAAGAAATACCGGATTAAGAAATTCGCGTGATTTCTTGTAGTTATTTCTTGCAAAAGAACTTTTGGAAAATTGTTAACTTTAGGCAACGGCATGAATGTGTTCTGTCTTTTGATTCTATTTCGAGCAACGCTATCCTTTGCTTGCATGTTAGGTATAGTGCTGTCCCTTTTCGCCTGTCAATTATTGGGTATGGAGCATCCCACTCATCCCTCGTTATAGGTTATGTTGATAAATCGGCAGCCAGCTAAAAAGCCAGTCCACTTAGACCAGTAATAGGTCCATTGTGTTGCCGTCTGGATAAAAAATTCCCAAACCCTCACTCGCAAAGCCAATTTGAAGTTCTAATAAGGCAAAGTAGACTTCTAACGTCGGTGGTAACAAAACAAGGTCACTTGTATCAAGGGTAGATAGCCCCAGGTGAATTTTTTATCTTCTGAGAAGGAGCGGAACAGGAATACAGACAGGAGGAAGATCCTATGGCATAGATTTGCGTAAATGTATCAAACAAAAGCACGGTCTTGGGTGGCACTCCGATGCGGAACCTTTGTCTCAAGCCTTTTCATTCAGCTCGGTTCTTAACTTGCCTTTAGTTTGTTGGAAGGGTATGCCCCTTAAAATTGTAGGGTTTCATCTGCAAGTATCAAGGTGCGACACCCTTTTTTTTTCAAGCAAGTCCTAGTCCACGCATCCCTTTTCATTGCTAACCAAACCCATACCTCATTTGATCTGTTTTCATTTGCCTTCCAAAAAAAAGGAAGCTCAATAAAGTACGCCGTACGTGCCTAACCGCGCTCGGGGTATCTTTAAGCGAAACCCCAGTCCATTTATCCTCGGGTAAATCATCTCTTGCGCTACTCAAGAAGTGGTTATAAAGGACTCCCGACGAATCGAGAGACCTGCGAATTTCGTCGCTATCAGATCGCGTTTCCATTCGGCAGGGCAAAGCAAGGGACACCCCCTTTCAAAACGATTACCCCCCGCCTAGGTGGAGACCACCTCTGTCTACAATCCAACTGCGCACTCCAACAGAAGGAAAAATGTTTTTCTATAATAATTTCGATTACAGGCAGGATATGCCGGGAAATAAATTTAAATGTACAAAGCATAAATAACAGAGAACATGCTGGATGCCACAAAGAGGAAATTTATTTGGTATCCAACTATTTGCGAAGCGAGAACTTCCTCCACGTCTTTGGGATGAATCAGAGAAATGGTCTCCGCATCTACCATCCCTCTGAGCGCGCACACACCTACCTATACCGTACACAGTCGGTCGTTGTGCGGTGGACCAAACTTGTTCTCTTGGCTATACCGAGCCGACATTCATATGTGTGTTGTGTACTTAACTCATCCCGATTTGCTGGGTTAGTGCTCCTTTGGAATCCATCCAAATATCTGGATGTAAATACTTGAGATAGAGATTTGTTATTTTTCTTCCCCACTACTACTGCGGATTGTTTTGTTTTTGCTTGTGGGCGACACAGCCGCATCAACATTTGTACAAAGTCCCAGATGCGGATAGAACTGGCTGTCTATATCCATCTCGATGAGGATTGCAAATTAAATTTCCGCATTATCTTTATCACTGATTTCTGTACACGTACACGGAGTTAATTAATGAGCTTGCTCCTTGTCCTTATTCATTTCTGGCTGCGTTATGTATAGCTCCAGCGAGCCAGAGTCAGGACGAATGCACAGCGAACTCAATTCAAGCCAAACAGAAATAAATAGCGCAAAAAGGTCCTTCTCCTTCATTAATCATCAGAATAATTTCGTTGAAACAATGATGGGCGAACTAAGGGGGCAGTGGCGGCGAAGACGATGCGGAACAAGGTGAAGCTGAACAAAATGGTGGCAGTGCAGTGCGAAAGCTTATCATGGCAAATGATAATAGATGGTCGGAGTGCCATTGTTATTAGTCATCGAGGAGAGGGTGCAAATTCTCCCGAAAAATATTAATACAAATGCAGTGTCAGGAACAGGATGCGGGTTGCGCTCGGCCATATTTCACATTTAACTACGGGGGTTGTATGTAACTTTTACAAATTTTGTGGCAAAAATTAATTAATTTAATTAGAGGGTTTGACCAGTTGTGCTGGAGGGGGAGATTAGATTAATTTGGTAGGTAGTCGGTTGGTTTATTTTATTACGGGAATAGGACCCATGGGTGGGTGAACATGGAGTGGACGTCCAAAACTGTTTGTGGTTAAAGCCCAAGAACCATTCAAAATGGAAGTGTATACCTTGTGGTGTGTGGTTTTTGAACGAATGGGGAAGAACCTTTTATCACCTACCACCTATTTCCACAATGTTTGTTCTCAAAACAGCGTGGTGTCGATCTAAAGGCTCTCACACATTTCGCAGAATGAAAAAGCCAAAATAGATCTTGATTCACTCGGGGGATTAACAGCCGTATTTATTAATTTCTCTTACGATGCCTCTACGATGTTGTTTAGTTAAACATCGCGTAAGAATTTACGCAGCCTCTACGTGGCTTTCCTGAAATTGTGATTTATAAACATTTTTCCGAGGTAACTTTACTAATCGAGGTTTGTGTCTAAATAGGTAAGAATTTAGATGAACTATTACTGAAAACACTGAAATCTATTACTTTTTGCAACTGAAACTGATCTTAGCTGTGGTTGACAGATTAGCTTCGTAAGAAAATCATACATAATACAAACAAAAAGCCAAATTATCTGGGACGATTCCGAAATTTCCTTGGAGGGACTGCTGAAATATCTACCTGCAATCATAATATGTCGTTTTCCATTGGGCAAAAAGAAGCGTCCGGAATCGAAAAAATCACTTCTGAAACCATTCCATTGGCACAAAAA
Source organism: Cheilosia impressa (assembly GCA_948293265.1). NCBI lineage: Eukaryota > Metazoa > Arthropoda > Insecta > Diptera > Syrphidae > Cheilosia > Cheilosia impressa. The sequence goes on along the minus strand of OX411884.1, from coordinate 52,171,909 downwards.
ATACTCTTCTGGTGATTCTGAGAAGAGAATTTCGCTTCTCGATCTGAAGTCAGAATCCACTCAAGAAGCAGTCACACAAGTAGTGTAATTTATGTTTTTTATACAAGTCAGTTGACAGCAGCCGTATAGATTATTTTTTGGCGTTTCATCAATACTTTTGTAGATTCTTTCAGAAGCAGTTTTCTTGTTCCATTGGATTTCAGAATGAGTGGATCCCCGAGTGAAACCAATGGAAAACTACAATAATCTATCAACCACCACCAAATCTGAAATTCTATGTTATAATTGCATTTGCAGACGAAATTCGTTTGGTGCAAATTTACACCACATTCGAAATGAATGCACAAACAAAAATTAGTTTCACTTTTTGAAATTGTTTCCAATTCGACCATTACCAAAAATGACATTAGCTGCAAAAACATATTTACGTAGGCTCTACGCAGGCTCTAAACGCAAATTTTCGCGTTTAAATTACGCAGCCTTAAAGCAACGTTGCTTAAGTCCGAAAAATCTTTATAAATCGCATTTCCCTGCGTAAGGGCATTTTAGAGGGTGTGTAAAGTTAAGCAGACTCTACGGTGGGTTTATAAATAAGGCTGTAAACGTCCAGCACGAATCTGTCAGAAATGACGGTTGCGGCAATGTATTCAACATCAGATTCACGTCAACTTATGGAGATCATCCTCTGACAGCTGGCTGACTTGATGTGTCTCATGCAATTTGAACAGTTGATATTGCTGTCAAAAATAACGAAAGCAGATCAATAATTTCGTTGCATGTACCATGAGCCGCTTAAAGTCAGAGATCCGAATAAAATATCCCAATCGCAATGGAAAACCATATCAGTTTTAATTAGTCAGTTGGTGTTTATAGATTCGAAGCCGACGAATCAAAGTCAAGAAATTCGCGACTATTAAGGTGACAGTTGACATAAATATGTGGCTGACAAAAAATGGGGACGTTCAAGTATCTAGTATAGTAAGTCTGACAGCTCTCTGACTAGACGTATCTCGGTTTTGATTGGGCGAAATCGGTTAAATGAGCAACTGTTTCAGTTGACGTTTATGGAGGGGTAGCCGACGAATCTAGTCAAGAAATTCGTGACTGAGGTACTAAGTTGACAGTTCGCATATATGGCTGATGTAGAAAACGTGACGTTCCCGACCAATCTAGTTTCTAGAAATTGATCTGCTTTTGTAAATGGATTGGTGCGTTATTTGACAGCAATATCAGGTGGTCAAATCGACTAAAAATGTTTCCACTGTTGTAGACACAAATGGAGTAGTTTTGAATTTTTAATAATTCATAGTCTTTAGATGATGCGGAAGACGATGAAGATAATAATTCCTCCAAAATTATAGCCATCTGTTTCCTTTATTTTGGTTTTCACAAAATTTTGCGCATTTGTTTTGTAAGCAAACTTCTTAAAATGACGTAAAACAGCTGTGGGTATTTCTGCAAATCTAAAAAAATATCGAGATCCGCAAAAAGTCATCCGAATCAAAAAAAAGATGGAAAACACCATGAGATACAAGGATACAACACGTCAGCCAGCGGTCAGATTTACTAAACAAGATACTTGAAAGTCCCCAGTGTCAATATGACAGACTGGCTTCTAAACTGTCTTAATGACAGTTGTTGCCAGCAGGATTCCCGGCCATTCACCAGCGAAGATCAGCTTAACTGCTGGGTTTTCAAATGGAATTCTGTAGGTATCTCCTCGTTTCCCACTTACCTTTGACAACTGACAGCCTCGTTTCTACCGGGACAGCATAGCAGACATATTGAAAACAAGGTATTTGCATTAAATCAAATTAAACGGATACACAACGAATTTATTCTTTATTCTTAATCATTTACAAATGTAATCCAATCCTCTAGTACATTTTTCTTTCAACATCTAGGGCAAATCGTTTTCAACTTCTTTAATCTGTTTCTGGATAGAATTGAATTTTTCTCTAAGCTCGTCGAATTTCCCTTTCAAGTTCCCACCTGCGTCGGTGATTTTGCGACGCTCTTCAGCGAGTTCTTCTGTCAAAGATTGGAACTGATTTTCGAGCGCAGATAGACGACTTTTCGAGTTGGGGGTACGACTATCGCCAGCTGCTACGGCTTTTTTTAGTTCGGCAATTTTGTTCTGCACAGTTTGGAGTCTAATTTCAATTTGACTGACGCGTTCTTCGCTTCTTCCACCCGGAGGTCGAAAAGAGCCCGAATTTTGCGCGAAATTGAAACAGACATTTCCAAGTAATAGCACGAGCAACATAGCAAAAGTGCGAAATAAATTTGACATTATTTATGCGTTCAGTCCGTTGAAATGCAAGTGCATCACTGATAATTCAAATGCATGCAGTTCGGTGATGGCGTTACTTTCTTATCAGTCGTAGAGAGATAAGGAAGTGTCAGTTTGCTAAAATTAAATGAACTAATGCAATTATTCACTAATTATAAGCAGGAGACATTGCGCAATACCGTTGTGCGGTTCATGTAGTAGTTTGACACCTTTTTGTCAGAGGTTTGCTACATTGAAGCCACCTTAAAGTTTTGCATTTGTTTGACTCTTTTCCCATTCGAAGTATTTGCTTAGTATTGATGCCATTCTGTGGAATTTCGTTCGCATCGTGTTCCCTGGAGGTATTCATTTGACAGCAAGAAATTCTTGTCAAAAACGGGTGAAAGCACGATAGAAACGCGTCCTAAAATGCTGATAAAAGGGTTTTAGGAAAAATAACCCAAAAATGCATTAAAACCGCGTACCGACGGTCGATGTTGAAAAGCACAAAAATCGCTTAAAAATCGTCCTAAACTCCTCGCAAAAAAGTGTTCCAAGGAAATGCAGGAAATTGCTTCTAAGAAGCCAGCTAAAAAATTGGAAAAACGGGACAAAAAAATGCCTCAGACATAAAAATATATGACACAAAGAAGTCGTAAAACACGAGCAAAGCAATACTAAGAACACGATGTAAAAATGTCCAGAAACCCTGAAGAAACGGGCCCTAATGTCTATAAAAGCACGACACTCTGAAAGGCAGACATTCACCCAATTCCCTCCACAATTTTGGCCGATAATATACGGCACTATCGCTAACAGAATAGTTTCGAAAATCTCCTCTCCTTAGTCGAATTTAAACCCTCTCTCGCTCCAATTTCGATCGCAGCAGGTGTTTTCTTTAGTCCAGGCCACAAACTACACATGCAGCTTCCGTACAATCGGTTGACAAATGCTCATGCGTTAGGCTCCTGTAGACGAAAGCAGTATCAGTATAATTGCCCTTTCAGTTGACCTAAACAAATAACAAATCGCGGCTCTTTCTCAGGTTCGATTCAGTATCTCGGGGCATTCCGTTCGATAATGGGGAAAACCCCACTTAAGGCCTGGGACTGGGACTGAGTGCGACTTACGTTTCGTATATAAATGGGCACAATCCCACCGTTGATATCATTAGTGTTGCACTAGTTCTCATCAGTCGCATCGGTATCTGTTGATTAGACGCAATAATGGCTAGTTTCTCGCTGACTTCATATACAGTTCTCATTCTACTGCTGAGCAGTGTGTGTCTTAATTTCGCATATTCCACTGGGGACTTTCGTCGCCCTGTCTCAGGCAGTGATGCTCGAATCAGTGAAATTCAAAATAAAATCCAAAGCATACAGACAGAAATCACCAGACTGAAAGCGGACGCTGAAGCTGGCGATAATGCTGCCAACTTGAAAGCTCGTCTAGCTGTCCTAGAAAATCACTTCCAATCGTTGACAGAGCAACTCGCCGATGAGCGTCGTCAAAACCAAGCCCAGGGCGGCATACATGACGAAAAAATCGCCGAACTGACAAGAAAACTGAACTATGTTCAAAAGGATATGATTTCAACGGAAGCTATCGTCAAAACTCTAGAAAATGTGGTTATTCCGCTTGCCTTAAACATAGTTCCAGGAGTCGGACCGCTACTCAGTTGGCGCTGGTCTAACGGGAAGAAGATTTTCTGAGTCGTTTGGACCTAGTTGGATGTGACACAATGTTTTCGGTTTTTAGTTTCATATTTAAGTTTTAAGATTAAAAATAAATAAATCGAGCGTAGAATTAGAATTTATAAGAGTTCTTAACGGACAAGTTTGTATGTGTAAGTGCTTATAGTTCAACAAATCCAATTAAACTGCGACTTTTTTAATTTTGCCGCCTTGTTAATACTTTGCATGAAATTCGTCGTTGACGTCAGAGGAGTTTAAAAAATATATTAAGCCATCTGACAGCTGCCTATCCATCAACACAGTTTGCAGTTGCAGAAGATCACATCGAATTTGCATTTTAAGGCCATGTTTACACTTCTGACAACAGCTTTACAATTAAAACTGGAAATTGCCTCCGCGTTTCACCATTTGTGACTGCAAATAATTTTCAACGAAACGTCACTGTAACTGTATCTAGTAGTCGATGGTGGTTTTCTGTCATGTAATTAATCTAAACTGTCAATTGCGTCAAATTGTGCTGTAAAGAGAAGATCAACAAACGACATTGGGCGTTGGGATTAGTCAGTACCTACCATAAACTTGATAACTTAAAGCCATCCAAAGGCCCCTTAATAATACTTGCTACAGGCCCCACGCTGGCTTAGTCCGGCACTGCGTTTATACAGTTCGAATTGGTTTTCTATATATGTAGGTTGGTTGGTATCAATGTCGGTTGTTGTCAGTTATTTTAAGTTACTTTATATCAATGTCATTAATGGTCATTCATTTTAGTTTGTAGTCCAATATATGTTTACTCTGGGATCGCCGACCGCCGGCCGCGCTGTTTCTGTTTAGGTAACAATATCATCGTGATGAGACATCGGTCGCGCGTTTGTTTATGTTTACGGGTCAATGATATCACCATGATGAGATATCGGTCGCTTGTTCTCGCTTTCCTTTCGAGTCAACCGGAGAGTATCGATTGCATTGATTCATCGGGAATGGAATGCAATCGATAAGATCGAATGAAAGTGTTGACCTAGATTGGCGGTCATAAAAGGCAAAGACGACCAGCATTTGATCGTAATACAATGACGCCGTTGAAATTAGCATTGATCGTACTGGGCGCCTGCGGCGGATGGATGGCCCTGACGTTGGCCGTCAAACTATGGACTTGGCACCAGGTGTTGAGTGCGGTTGGCCTATGGGACTGGATGGGATGAGCTGACAAGGAAGGAGACGAGAACAACGGCAGGCAGTCTTTAGATAGCAGTGAGACGATGTGGTCGGCGGTCCGGTGACAAATGTAACGTTTGTTCAATAAGAAGTCAAGTAAAATAAAAGTAACGCCTGTTCAATAAGAAGTCAAGATTTTTTTTATTTTGTTTGATTTTGATTCTACATGGGGGCTCAACCGGGATTTGAAATATTGAGAGGTATAACGGAGTTTAATCGAAAAGAGGTGTAACGGGGTTTTATTGGAACATTGAAAAGTTACGGCGGATTTGTGGAAAGTGTCACGACGTTGGTTTTAACCGAAAAACAGTAAACGGAGGGTTACGAGTGTGCGTTACAACGCTACGAGGAAAAATTGTGCGTGCGGCAAGCTACGAGGAAACGAAGGTTACGAGAAAAATTGTGCGTCACGACAAGCTACGAGAAAAAATTGTGCGTGCGGCAAGATACGAGGTAGAACTGTGCGGCATCCCAGTTACGAAGTTACGGTGGGATACGAAAGATAGATGAGAAGAAGTGTTAAGTCTAGGGGGGTTAAGTGAATGGACGAGTTACAAGAACTCACGGTTAGACAGCTACAGGCATTCCTGAAAGGAAAGAACTTGTCATACCGTTACAACGTGAAGACAGATTTGTTGACTCGAATCAACAATACATTTGGAAGAGGAGTCATAACGAAGGAAGAAATCTTAGCAGCCTCAAGGGGTAGCGATAAGGAGACCAGCGACGAGGAGGAGAATATCGACGAAGAGGAGATCAGCGACACGGAAGAAACAAAACAAGAAGGAATTAACGGAGAAGGGGAACCAGGCGACAGGACAGGAATCAACATGACGAGTGAAAATAATTTCGCGTTCCGAGACGTCGAAGACTCATTGGAGCATTTTTCAGGAGAAGTGGGAAAAGGATTCGAAACCTGGATAAAAGATTTCGAGGAAATCGCGACGGTGTGCAGATGGAATGAGATACAGAAATTCCTATATACAAAGCGACTACTGAGAGGAGCAGCCAGGCTCGCAGTGGAGGCGAGGTCAGGTATATCTAGTTATGCAGCGCTAAAAACTATTTTGGAAACGGAGTTCAAAACTAAGCGGGCTAGTATCGAAGTCCATCGAGCCTTAGAAGCGCGCAAAAAGAAGGGCACGGAGAGTTTGTTGGAGTACGTATACTCAATGCAACAGCTCGCGAACGAAGGAGCCGTCGAGGAAGTACACTTCGCTTCAACTGAATAAGCACAAACATTTTCTAAGCTACGTTGTCCATTTTAACAAAACATTGTGCTTTAATTCAACATTTGATGATGCTAACTGTTTGCTTATGATATTGAGAATATAAATCAGAAAGAATAACTCAACAAGTACCGCTATTTTTTCTCTGGCTCTCTTGCAAAGCACTCAATATGGAAAAATGCAATTTTATTTTGCGTCAACTGAATAGACACAAATATTGAAATTGGAAATAAAAGTTATTAGTATTAAATGAAACAAGTTTTTTTTTAAAATTGTTTTTTATTGGTTATTTTAGTAGTGGGTACTGCCGCCTTTATTCATAATAACTTCGTAGATTCGATCCGGCATGGAATCGTACAGCCTCTTTATGTACTCCAGCGAAATTTCAATCCAGGCCAATTTAATGGCTGCAGTAAGGGATTCTCTGTCCTCAAACTGACGGCCGGACTCATAAACTTTTCGTACTAACCATCCCCAAACGTTTTCAATAAGGTTCAGGTCGGGTGAGTACGGCGGCCATTGAAGCAATTCCACATTCTGCTCCTCTATCCAATTTTTTACTATGCGTGCCGTGTGGATGGGGGCGTTGTCCTGCTGAAAAGTCCAGTTGATGGGTCCAAAAATGTCCGAAAATTTAGGGAAATTTCTTTCCAAAATTCCTTTGTAACTTAATGCAGTCATTTTTGAGGTTTGGAATTCTAGCTCAACAGTGCCATAGTAGGTAACTGCTCCCCATACCATAACACCACCTTCTCGACTATGATGTCGCGTTAAAAAACGCTCTTCTTTGCGCACATCGTGGAAGTAATAATTAAACCCATCCGGGCCATCAAAATTAAACTTCTTCTCATCCGAGAAAACTACGTAACGCCATTCATTTTTCCAACTCATATGGAGTCTAGAGAATTCAAGGCGCATACCCTTCCGTTGCTCGTTAAGTGGTGGTTTCCTTTGAATTTTCATTCTTTTCAGGTGATTGGCACTATTTACAATCCTTCGCACTGTTGAAACGCTTGCAGTTACACCGGCCTTCTGCTTTATTTTTGCCGCAGAGTCACAGGAATTGGAAGCACATCTTAAAATTGCTCTTCGATCAACTGCTGTTGTTGCCGTTTTTTGTCCTCCTTTCATGTTTTTTCCATATGAATTTTTCTTTCTTAAATAAGAATAGACAACACTAAAACTTCGTCCAATTTTGTCAGCTATAGCTCGCCCGGTTAGTCCTTGTTCTCTTAGTAAATCGATTTTAGCTCTTTCGACACTATCTAGAGATTTTGATCTACCCATTTTTCTTTAAAATACAATTAAACAAATTAAAATCACTTAGAGCACTTCAACTGTTTATCCAATGTGTCAATCTCCACAGAACGCTAATAAACAATGAAGATAATGACCTTGTGTCTATTCAGTTGACGCAAAATAAAATTGCATTTTTCCATATTGAGTGCTTTGCAAGAGAGCCAGAGAAAAAATAGCGGTACTTGTTGAGCTGTTCTTTCTGATTTATATTCTCAATATCATAAGCAAACAGTTAGCATCATCAAATGTTGAATTAAAGCACAATGTTTTGTTAAAATGGACAACGTAGCTTAGAAAATGTTTGTGCTTATTCAGTTGAAGCGAAGTGTATCATTAGTCGAGTACATACGCAACGGAATTCCGGATTCGGTACAGAACAAGACCATATTATACGAAGCAACTAGCGTAAAGGAGCTAAAAAGGAAACTAGAATGCTACAGCCAAATGAAAAGATTTATACCAGTACAAATCACGAACAGGAGTAGCACGAGGCATCAACCGCCGGCGAGAGGAGCAGCTAGGAGTGCAGCAGCCCAAGGCAGACGGTGCCACAACTGCGGCTCTACAGCACACTTGGCGATAAACTGTCCAGACAGATCAAGAGGGACACGCTGTTTTAATTGCAACCAATTCGGACATATATCTCCAAACTGTCCGATAAAAAATGAAGCACCATCAACATCGAGAGGAATAAGCCACGTGAACCGTATCGAGTCAGACGGAAGTCACTTACCAATACAGATTGAAGGCAGGTCGTATTTCGCGTTTATAGACAGCGGAAGTGACGTGTCCATCATGAACGAAACTGTGCAAAGGAGGATCAAAAAAGCACAACTCGAGACGTCTGGGGTTATGTTAAAAGGAATGGGAGGCAGACCGCTGAGGACTCTAGGAGCTTGCCTAACGGAGATTCACATTGGAGAAGACAGTCACTGGATCCGTTTTCACGTGGTGCCAGATCAGTGGGTGCCAGACGAAATTCTATTAGGAAAGGACTTTCTGAGGAACGTGGAACTTGTCATGAGTAAAGGTAAGATAAAGAGCGTAAAAAACATAGGTCCAGTGGATCCTGAAGTGGAGAACAGCTACGCTTTGGAAGAAAATGATGTCTTTAAAATCGAGTGGAAAGACGACAAGGAGAGTGAAGAACCAGAGTTGCGAGTGGGTAACGAAGAATATCGGGAATTGGTCACAAATATCATAAAGTCATATTCACCAAAGAATGTTACAAAGTCGTGCGTCGAGATGGGAATTGTACTGAGGGACGAAGTCCCAGTATACAGAAGAGCAAGGAGATTGGCACCGATAGAAAGAAATGCAGTAAACCAACAAGTACAGGAATGGCTAGAAGAGGGAATAATAGTACCAAGCAGATCGGAATACGCCAGCCCAATAGTGCTAGTGAAGAAAAAAGATGGATCTTATCGACTGTGCGTCGACTATAGAGAGCTGAATAAAAAAGTAGTAAAGGATAGGTTCCCGATGACGGTAATGGAAGAGGTATTCGAGCAGATGCACAACGCCAAGGTATTTATAACTCTAGATCTAAGAAACGGATTTTTCCATGTTGACGTCGCGGAAGAGAGCAGGAAGTATACTGCGTTCGTCACACCAGATGGGCAATATGAGTTTAAGAAGGTGCCGTTCGGACTGTGTAACTCGCCGGCAGCCTTCCAGAGATTTATTAATCAGATTTTTCGGGAGTTGGTACTGCAGGAATATTTGCTTATATACGTGGATGACATAATAATCTACGGAACTAGCGAGGATGAGGCTCTGGAGAAACTGAAAGTCGTGCTAAAAGTAGCCGAAGAGTACGGGCTAAAGATTAAGTGGGAGAAGTGCAGTTTCCTAGCTAAGTCGGTAGAGTTCCTCGGACACGTCGTAGGCGAGGGAGGCATAAAACCATCGCAGGAAAAGGTAAGGGCAGTGCAGAAATATCCGGAACCGAACAGCGTAAAGGCCATTCAAAGTTTCCTGGGGCTAACGGGGTTCTTCAGGAAATTCGTTAAAGACTACTCGACGATAGCGAAGCCGTTGTCGGATTTACTAAGAAAAGATAGTAAATTCGAATTTGGGGAGAAAGAAAAAATAGCGTTTAATGAATTAAAATCTTGTCTTTGCAGGGATCCAGTGTTGAAATTGTTCAACCCCCAGCTACATACGGAGTTACATACAGATGCGAGCATTGTAGGCTACGGAGGTGTAGTACTACAAAAACACGACGACGACCAGCTACATCCAACATTCTTTTTAAGTTTTAAGACAACACCACAAGAACAGAAGTACACGAGCTACGAGTTAGAGGTACTGGCCATTATGAGGTGTCTGAGCAAGTTACGAGTTTACTTGCTAGGGCTGGAGTTTACTATCGTAACCGACTGTAAGGCGTTTGAGGCAACAATGGCGAAGAGAGACCTATGTCCAAGAGTGGCCAGATGGGCCATTATGCTACAGGAGTACTCAATGAAAGTGATACACCGAGCGGGGAGGACAATGCAACACGTGGATGCCCTAAGCCGATATCCAGTAGTGATGAGAGTAGAAGAAGGTCTACTACACCGCATAAAGACGGCGCAAGGTAAGGACGAATATTGCCAATTAATTCTGAATGTTATAGCAGCCACGGGGAAATACAAAGATTTTGAAAGACGAAACGATATACTCTACAAGTTCGAAGAGGGAGCATACCTACTGGTGATTCCAAAGTCTATGCAGAAGGAGATAGTGAGAGGAATCCATGAGCAGGGCCACTTATCGGCGAAACGAGTGGAAGTAGTCTGTAAACGGGATTACTTCATCCCAAAGCTAGCAAACTGTGTGCAGAACGTGTTGTCGAACTGCGTGGCATGCATTTTGGCAGCAAGAAAAGGGGGAAAAATGGAGGGTTATTTGCATCCAATAGAAAAGAGCGATGTACCACTGCACACGTATCACGTCGATCATATGGGTCCGCTTCCATCTACCAATAAATTGTATAATTATGTTTTTGTTGTAGTAGATGCCTTTACGAAGTTCACTTGGATCTACCCAGTACGGAACACGAGATGCGAAGAAGTCATCAAGAAACTAGAACTGCAAGGTGAAGTATTTGGACAGCCAGTCCGCATCGTGTCGGACAGAGGAACCGCCTTCACCGCAAACGCTTTTAAAGAATTTTGCGGAGCTAACCACATACAGCACGTGTTGACCACCACAGGCATACCTAGAGGAAATGGTCAGGTGGAGAGGATGAACCGCACCATTATTGGTATGCTTACACGGATGTCAATCGAGGACCCCAGAAAATGGTATAAGCACACCGATCGAGTACAACGGGTGATAAACTCCACAGTGTCAAGAAGCACGAAGCACAGTCCATTCCGTCTGATGTTCGGAGTGGACATGAGACAGAGAGAAGACGAACAACTGAAGAAACTATTAGAAGAAGCGGCACTGGAAAATTTCGAGACGACGCGCGATGAGCTAAGAAGATCCGCTAGGGAAGAGATAGAGAAGGTCCAGCAGGAGAACCGTCGCACCTATGACCAGAGAAGAAAGGCAGCCCGAGAATACAAGGTGGGCGACCTTGTGGCAATAATGAGGACACAGTTCGGCGTGGGCTTAAAATTGCATGCGAAGTACTTCGGGCCCTATGAGGTGGTAAGGGTAAAAAGAAACGACCGGTATGACGTCAGGAAGGTGGGACAGCACGAGGGACCGAACAATACGTCAACAGCAGCCGACTGCATGAAGCCGTGGGTCACCAATGACGACGGCGACGATGCGGAAGAAGACGAAGACGAAGAAGACTAAGAAGCTATTCGACCGCTCGACTGAGGACAGTCGAGAAGCTCCAGGATGGCCGAGTGTAGGTTGGTTGGTATCAATGTCGGTTGTTGTCAGTTATTTTAAGTTACTTTATATCAATGTCATTAATGGTCATTCATTTTAGTTTGTAGTCCAATATATGTTTACTCTGGGATCGCCGACCGCCGGCCGCGCTGTTTCTGTTTAGGTAACAATATCATCGTGATGAGACATCGGTCGCGCGTTTGTTTATGTTTACGGGTCAATGATATCACCATGATGAGATATCGGTCGCTTGTTCTCGCTTTCCTTTCGAGTCAACCGGAGAGTATCGATTGCATTGATTCATCGGGAATGGAATGCAATCGATAAGATCGAATGAAAGTGTTGACCTAGATTGGCGGTCATAAAAGGCAAAGACGACCAGCATTTGATCGTAATACAATGACGCCGTTGAAATTAGCATTGATCGTACTGGGCGCCTGCGGCGGATGGATGGCCCTGACGTTGGCCGTCAAACTATGGACTTGGCACCAGGTGTTGAGTGCGGTTGGCCTATGGGACTGGATGGGATGAGCTGACAAGGAAGGAGACGAGAACAACGGCAGGCAGTCTTTAGATAGCAGTGAGACGATGTGGTCGGCGGTCCGGTGACAAATGTAACGTTTGTTCAATAAGAAGTCAAGTAAAATAAAAGTAACGCCTGTTCAATAAGAAGTCAAGATTTTTTTTATTTTGTTTGATTTTGATTCTACATATATATCTATAAATGTAGCCCTTTCTTCAGCTTTTACCCGCCAAGTAACTTTGAACTTTTGTTGCTCTGTGGTTCGCACAGGAGTTAGAAATCCCTTAGCATCGTCTTGGCAAGGGTGTCGAAGAGGTCAAAGCCCAACTCGTCCGTATAACGACAGCTGCTTGGACCGAAATTGTCAGAAAACCGCTTACTGTTCTCATATCGCCTATATCCTCTGTGCTGAGAAGACTTTCCTTCTTGTTTGTCTGTGGTAAAGAGCCGCTTGTCCTTGGAACCCGTCATTCTTAACGTAGGTAACGAAGGCGCGATTCGAAGCTCAACCTGTTACCGGGCATGACTCTTCTTCGACCTAACAATTCCACAGACAGCCTCGGTCAATAACTTTCATTTGGTGTTTCGTTGCTCTAAAAAGGTCCGATCTTTGTTCAAAGGTAGCTTTGAGTACCGTCAGGTCCGGAAGCCTCATTTTCACCCATCTTCCTGAATCGCTTCTATGGCATAGATCTACCTCGTCGCATTAGAAGAAGCAGTCGCAAATTAGCAAGCCTATAGAGACAGCTTGCTGTTCTTGGGATGACAGTCTCACTCTCGATCGTTGGAGTCGACTCTGCGTCGCACATCACTCTAAGCTCGTTTTTTTATTTCGTAGCAAAGTTCGCACCTTTTTACCTGCGTCTGTGCCCTCCCCAATTAAAAGCCTCTTTCTAATGCAATTGGCGTCGCAAAACACCCGTAGCCCGAGTGCCCCTGCGGCTCATCCTACCCACCCAAGTCAGAGCCACTTAATTTCAATCGCATGATGGCAGACAACAACCCACTAGCATGCCAATTAAATGCGCGCGCCTACATATCACTGGTCGACACGAACTCCGATTGCCGGCACCGCATGCAAATCGCTTGCACCTACAAACACCCGTCTTCAAGTATCCTTGTTGCAACAAAGTAACTTTTTCGCCATCCTAGAGATTCTGTTCTGTTCTGTTCTGTTGAATCCAACGGTGGAGGACCGTGCGCCATCTGTTGTGTGCGGCGCTCGTTAATTAAATGCCACAAAACCAAAGAACGTACATTCTATTCAAACAATTTAGCCAGAGACGCTGCAACAGTATCAGCAGCAGCTTAACATTGCCAGCATTCATCGAAGGTAAGTCTCCTTCCCAACTGAAAAGGGGCACCTATTGTATTTGTACCACAAAGTGGCATTGAACTGCCAACGCTTCCGAGGATCGGTAATTAATTGCATGTGTGTACGAGTACTCGTATTTGTATGGCTAGGGTAGGAAAAAAAACCATCCACAATTTTATAAGCGCTCCATCGTGACCACTGCGTGCCTCCTCTACTGAGGCGCAATCGAATTGCATGTCCGGTCCGTCGACGTTCGACGTTCGTGTCCATCGTTGTCTCTCTATTTTCATGCGAAGAGGCGTCAAGAATGATCGGAATCCGATATTAACAGTGTTGGTTCTTCCACCAGGCTTATCGTGCGGTCGTTCGTGGCACGCAGTACACCAGCGCAGGGAGAATCTATTTTCCGCTCGAGTGCGACTTAAATCCGCAAAAACTGGTTCCGGGAATTATAGAGAGCACCTCAGTCGTCGCTGCTATGTGTGGATATGTTGTTTGGATGGACTCGAGCGAGTGGACGTAATGACATGGCAGCTAGAACCGACGAATCTGTATCGTCCCGCCGCCGCCGTGGTCAGAGTGTATCCATGCAACAATCAGTGCTTACTAGTGGGGAACCCACTAGTGGCAGTGGGGTACACTTCAGGTCACTCTGGCTCGTTTCAAACTGGAGTTCTTGTTGGTTTGTCTTCTTTTTGTTTTTGCTGTTGCGGCCGCCCCCATTTGTCCACGGAAGTCACATATTCCCGACCACGCGTGTACAGTGGATGATTTTATACGAGTGGCTATGTGGATACGCATTTTAGAGCTATAATCGCATCGGAAGCACTCATCCGTGAAATAACCCTTTAAGCTGTGGCGGAGTGTGTACACTCAGAGGTATGGGGCATAAGTGCAGCACAGCACAGTCGGATTATTGGGAGTAGCTTTAGATACTGAAATAGCTTACCCACGTTGATGCTTTGTCTACGTACGTGACGGCAGAATATCGAACGTCGGTTTTTGTTAAGTTTTTCGTTGTGCAAGCGTTTCACCTTTTCGCGAAAGTGCTTAAGTTTTACAACCTCGACCCCTGCATTGTGGTAACACTGTAAGTTGCATCAAGTGCGCGCTATTAACCGGGGTTAAGTGACAGAGCTAGGGCACTTTTTATATAGGTAGGTATTAGGTGAGGGCTGCGACACAGTTGAAGTTTGAAAGTTTTCGTCGGGGCACAGTTGTAGTGCGCAATCGAAATTTTTGCTGCCATTTTATGGGCGATTATTGGCACTGGGAAGGTGTTTCTCTATCATTGACTGTGATCCGTTACAGATCTTCCAAGAACACTCTTTTTAAAAAAGCAAAACATGGGATCTAAGTGCTTAATATAGAATCAACAGTGGCTGCAGGGTTTTCAAGCTTTAAGGGCTATAAAGGGTATGAAGAGACCCAACTTTGCACCATCGTATACCTACCTACAACTTTGACAGTCAAGAAGCTACAAAAGAAGGAAGCTGGACTTTAAAGGACGCAAAAGGGCCACTTTTGAAGTCTCGATAAACATGGTTAGCAAATTGTTTGAGTGAGCTTGAACAGACAATTTGCGATTTTAAGTTTCCGACTCTTTTCAGTTTAGAAATCCATGATCTTCAGCCTCTAGGGCTTGAGGATTGTCAATAGAAGGTGGTTCACAGGTTTTCTTCTTCACTTCGACATTAGAGGTCAGTGGCTTGCGCTCCAAACTTCTAGCCCAAAAGACTAAAATCGATCATATCGCAAACTGTATTGGCTTCCCTTAAGCACCTAGACAATGGTTCATTGGCAGCGTAATTTGTTCTGTGATATGGAATCTTAAAGAACAATCGGTTTCTAAGCAACCTCGCAGGCACATTGAAATTAATTAAGCCCAAAATATCGGAACAATCAATATGATTAGTTAACACGTCACGAATAAACATAATCTCAGAGAACTTTCTTCGAATGTTAAGAGGCAAGATTCCAAATAATTTGCACCTTGTTTCATAAGAAGGCATATCAATATCCCAGTGAAGCCTTTTCACTAATACTCTTGTGAAACGTTTTTGTATTTTCTCGATTCGAAAAGAGTGAACCTCATAAGCAGGACTCCAAATTGTACTACAATATTCAAGAGTAGATCTAACAAACGCAAAAAATAGACATCCCAAAGTGTGTGGATCACTGAACTCCTTTGAATTACGCAGAATGAATCCTAACATCGAATTACCTTTGGCGACTAAAAAATCGATATGTTTTAAGAAATCAAGTTTTTTGTCAAAAATTACCCCTAGGTCTTTTTTGAAGGTTATAATTGAAAGAAATGTATCGTTTATTTTATAAGAAAAGTTAATAGATGAACGATTTCGACAAAACGTTAAACTTTGACATTTTTCAATATTAAGGTGTAAGGAGTTAATCAAACACCAATTTGATAATCTATCAAGATCTTCTTGTAATAACGTACAATCATGCTCAGATTTTATACACCTATAGACTTTCAAATCGTCTGCATAAATAAGACACTCAGAATTTAAAAATACCTTGGGAATGTCATTGATAAATAACAAAAAAAGGAGGGGGCCAAGGTGGCTTCCTTGCGGCACACCCGAAGTAACATTGATAGGCGATGATAGATTGTTATTTATACGAACATACTGAATACGACCCTTTGAGTATGTCTTTATCCAGTTCAAGAAGTTAGAGTGAAATCCTATTTTATTTAACTTCATAAGTAAGATATCATGATTAACACGGTCAAATGCTTTGGAGAAGTCTGTATACACAACATCAAATTGATACCCTTTCTCAAGTCCATTTAATATGTAATTTGAAAAAATTGTAAGGTTTGTGCTAGTTGATCTACCAGCAACAAAGCCATGTTGACGGGGAGAAATCGTACATTTAAGAATTTGAGTTAATTTTATATAAATCAGTTTTTCAAACATTTTTGGAATTGTAGTAATTTTACAAATAGGGCGGTAGTTAGAAACTTCCTGTCTACTTCCTGATTTATAAATTGGGGTAATTATAGAGCGCTTCCACTTTATTAAAAAATCACCACTTATAAGGGAACGATTGAAAATTAATTTTAAAGGTATAGCAAAGACTTTCGCACACCTCTGTAAAATAATAGGAGCAATTCCATCCATATCAGGTCGTGTTTCAACTTTAATTTTAGTTAAAATTTGTTCAATTTCTGAAGTTGAAAGGACTAAACTACCAATGTTAAAATAGCTATCAGAGTTATTTAATTGATTACACAGAGGTATATTCGGAGAGCCATCTAAATAAACGGATTGAAAATGTTTAGCAAAAAAGTTGCAAACAACTAAAAGATCGGAAGATGATATGCCATCATGACGCATTAAATTAGGAATGCCATTTGATTGGTTTTTAGCGTTTATAAATTTCCAAAAACTTTTACTATTGGATTTCAAATCACATTCAACAGTCAATAAATACTGATTATATAGGAATTTATTCAGATTATCAAAATTTTTTTGCAATATTCTATATTGTTTGTAAAGATCTCGATCATTGTCAGCTCTGCGAAGTTGCCTATAAACCTTATTTTTTCTATTATTGAGATTTATTATTCTTCTATTAAACCACACTGGCTTTGAAGCACTTTTTATTTTTACTTTAGGTGTGTATAAGGCAATTGCATTATGCACATTTCTCAAAAATAAATCGTAGCACTCATTAAGGCTAACATTATCAAATAACGCTTGCCAATCGGTTCCACTGAGATAATTATTAATTGAGTCGAAATTTGTCTTAGCAAAATTATAAATGAAATTAGAATCCGGAGTTGCAGGTGAAAAATACATATAAAATTCAAAGTTCAAACTGAATGCAATATGATGAATTGTATTAGGAAAAAGTGAAACCATATCGTTGTTTATACCCACGCACAAATCCGAATCAACAAAAACCAAATCAAGCACATTATGAGATCGAATTGTGCCAAGGTATCCACAACTTCACAATCATGATTAAACATAACATTAAAAGGAACAAGTATTTTTGCCCTCGGTTTTCACGCAGTCATCTGTCTTTTACCCTGTTTGCCACAAATCTATAGATTTAGCCCTTTCTTTTCAGCTTTTTACCTCCAAATAAAGAGGAGCTGTAGCCGGCATGGGGTTTAAACAGGGGACACAAATTTCTTATAAAATCTCCTTGGCAAGAATGCCGCTAAGGTTGAGGGTCATTTCTGTCCATCTTTCTAGCGATTAAAGCCTTACTTGCTATCCTGCATAGCTCCTTTTAATACCTTTTTCGGCCTTATGATAGTCTCCTTCTGATTCCACCCACTGCCGATTTTGGTGACTGCTTTGTTTCTAGATTTGTTTGGTCATAGTATTCACGGCAAAATCGTCAGCAAAAGCCATGAGTAGAATAAATCTTCGTCGGATCAATCTCGAGACTTCCTGACATCTAAGGGGCTCTACCAAATTGTAAGTAAAAAGGGGGGAAAATGCAGTTTAAACTGCAGAGACACCCTGCGGCTCTTAAGCTCTTTGAGAAGGCTTCCTAACTGGCTATTCTTAGGCCGATGACAGGTAAAGATTAGCTTCCTTGTTTTAAGCTGACAAGGGAGACCAAAACTCAGCTTTAAAGACAAAGCTATAGCGGACAAAAAAGCAAGGCACGAGCTCGTAAAAGGTGGATGCCTGAAGAGTGAGTAACATTTATTAGGAAGACTGATGTACATAAGTGGAAGTGGAACAAAAATCCATCACGAACTTATGTCTCGTGAACTCATGTCCCTGCACCAGTTAGGAAGCCAGAACATAATCTTGATACCCTCCTCGTCGGTTTATTGGAACTACAACTCTCCCTCTAGCTCATCTGTTAGGTTACGTTAGTAAATATAACTCTCTTCGATTCCCTTTTTCATCGCGCAGCCAACTTCACTCTCCAACGCGCCAGTTTATACAGTCCACGAATCTCAATTAGGTTCCTGGCAACCTCCTCCTCCACGACTCCGATTATCCAACAAATACACAGACCACTATACACAGAACTCTCCGATGCTCGTCGACCCTCATTACTGATTCCTTTTGGGGGCAAATTTTAAAGAATGCGCCCCATCTGCCCCCATCTCTCCACGATATGCAAACTATAACAAACCCATTGTCCACTAAACATAGTTGTCTGCCTAAGGACTGCTGTTTAAGTTCCGGTCAACCGTGGCAAAACCTCAGCTGAGAAGTCTGCCAAAGTCCTCTCGCCCAGTCGCCCATGGCCTTACTTGTCATTGTCAACTTGCAACCCGCTTTAGGCATCTTAAAGATTTGAGTAATTAATTCCGCAAACTGGCATCCCCTTTAAAATACCTTTAAAGGAGCAACAAAAACAAAGGCCCTTCGTTGCGGGCCACAAACGACCAAGTTTAAGTAATTCACAGAAGGACTCCACTAGACTATATAGAGAACTTGTTCAAACAAAAACGGACCAACAAAAACTTTTGTTTCCCGTAGTGTTTTTTTTTTTTTAATACAAAAAGTTCTGCACATTAAACTAATTCAGCAAACCACCTTGGAACGACGCACACTGCACAAAATGTTAAGTGGATTGTGTCTTGTGTGCCGTGGTGGCCAACACCGTCCGACTCTAACCGGTAAACCGGGAGAGTTTTGGATAAACTTTGAATGAACAATGAACTCCCCGAACAGAAACTCCAATTGTGCTAATCACATCGGTGCACGACGGAGGAATTACATGAGTTCTTGCCTCTCTGTCTCACCTGGAGCCTGGACCTGGAATCATCATCCTCCCACTGGCAGCACAACTGCTTCTGTTCGCAATCAAATCCAAACAACAACAAACCAATTTGAAAAGTTCTTTTAAGCCATTGCCGCCAGTGGCCTGCTTCCATTTTTAATTAGCACTAGTTGAGGGTAAATATTTTCGAGTACCACGCCCCGCCTCTTGATCCGGAAGGCAAATTGATTTCCATTTAAAATTGAAACAGGGCGATTGAAATGTTTTGCATCGACGTACAGTCGAATCGAATGAGCTGGGCGCTGGCGCTGGGATCGGGACACAATTGAAAGTAATTGAAAAAAACACCCGCGCAGGATATGAGAGAGATTTTGGGAAAAACAAGCTTGGAGTCCTTTTTTTCGGCGGTGGTGTGGTGATCGTTAAATTTTAAACGAGGAACTCTTTTATTTTGTATCTGGGTGGTGGCTAGTGCTGTGGCCAAATGAATCAAGCGGGTTACATGAAACGGACCTCAAATTGGACAGGATGGAGGACAAAAAAACGGAAAACACTCGCTGCAATTACGCGGGGTAATAGAACTGTCACTAACTGTCTGCCTAACTGGAAAAGAGTTATTACACCACCAATCGATCTGAGAGTGACAGAGCTGTCTGACGGCATTAGAATGTGAGGGGGTGTAGGGTGCATTGGGGAAGGAAGGAAGTGGGTTCAACAATTTACAAACAGGCTCTTTAAAAAATGGATCCTTAAGGTGAGAAACTGAAGAGCCCAACACAAAGAATCCGCCGCGTCCGTTGCGGCAACGTACATTCGACTGACAGGTTGATAGAATACACATGACACATGGTTTTAAGACTTCTGTATTTAAAAGGATAACACACGAGTGTTTTTTGTCAGACCTTTTAAATCTTCAACAGGTTTGGTTTACTTTACTAGTACTACTTTTCCGTCCGCTGCACCCGTTGACAGTTGGCACGCAGTTAAAGGAAGCACTTTCATGTTTTAATGGTGGAAAAATTGAGTGAATGAGAGAAACTGTCATCGGCTGTCACAACTGATTCCATAAGAATGCATCTGTTGAAGAGCGAAAGAAGTAAAAAGACTATTCCTCTCAAAGATTCTTGCTTTATTACAAATTTAACTCTTCTTCCAAAAAAGCAACCACGTTGACAAACTTCAAAAAGCCTTTGTTTTCCCTCTGACATTAGTGAAATGACACTTCAAGGAATATGTGTCCCACTCTAGATGTCATCGGTAGCATAAGAAAGAAAGGCAGCGTCAAATGCGACGATATTGACGGATTCTTTTGACATGACTGATGACGGTGACGGAGGGAATGGACCCTTAAGTCTTCTGACAGTCAGTGCTTTTTTTGGGACACTCTATTGTGATGGAGTTGATGCCCTAATCAAGACTTTCCAAGCCTAGTAAAGAAGGCAGGATCATCTCTACAGCGTCGAATGCGTCGATATTGACGGATTGCTTCGACATGACTGTGACGGAGGGAATGGACCCTTAGGTCTTCTGACAGTCACTGCTTTTTTTGGGACACTATATTGTGATGGAGTCGATGCGCTAATCAAGACTTTCCAAGCCTAGTAAAGAAGGCAGGATCATCTCAACAGCGTCGAATGTGTCGATATTGAAGGATTCCTTTGACATGACGGATTGCTTGGACATGACGGTGATTAAGGAAATGGACCCTTAGGTCTTCTGACAGTCAGTGCTTCTTTTGGGACACTCTATTGTGATGGAGTTGATGCCCTAATCAAGACTTTACAAGCCTAAGAAAGAAGGCAGGATCATCTCAACAGCGTCGAATGCGTCGATATTGAAGGATTCCTTTGACATGACGGAGGGAATGGACCCTTGGGTCTTCTGGAGACTACTGCCTCTTTTGGCACATTGTGATTTAATTGAGGCCGTAATGAAGACCTCCTCAGCCTGAAAGCATGCAGTATATCTTCTTCGACGTGTGCTTTTGGATTGAGCTTGGATGGTGCCCAGAGGTTTCTTTTCCACTCTTGTGTATAAATAGATCCGCTCCACCCCTGTTCGAGGTTTAAAGCGGGTTATACCATTTTATCTTGTAGATTTTTATTTTCAACGGTTTGATCTCCATCCCTTGCCCAGCTGTCTTGCTGTATACTTATAGCTGAACAGCTTCTGAGGACTGATATATGAATTTAACTGGACCTAGGTTTAAGTTTCTTCTTACAATGATGCGACTTCCGCTTCCCATATTTTCAAAAGCTTGTCAGTCACTAAAAAAGAGCAGGGGAAGAGAGCGCCCTGCCAAATCGCCGGGTGAGGCTCACGTCTTCTTAAGGCATGATTGAGTTAAGGTCTGCGTCTGGCAGAAGTCCAATTTATTTACATAGACCATTTAGATGAGAGCTTCCTAAGTGCTTGTGGCTTGCTTCAGAGCCTCAGTTTGCAAACCAGAGGTCTATACCTATTTATAAACTTGGGCAAGCTTATAAGCTGAAATATCAATCGACCTATATCGCTGGAAATTTAACAACTTGTTCCTCTTAAAGCCGGCAGTATTTCGAGAGAGGTTTTTGAATAAATTTCGATAGGTGGCGCAGGTGTTTCACTTCTTTGTATATCCATCTGTGACTGCGCTAATCTAGAGAACCACTGAAAGGACTTGGTTGCGGTTTTCACGATAATTATCTCCGGACTTGGTTGCGGTTTTCACGATTATTATCCGTCTTCAACTTAGAAAGCTCTGCATTCGAGCTAATTGTGACAGAAGTGTGGTTAAATCGAATGAATACCCAACGACTGTGTGAACTCGCCCCTTATTCCCTCCTTTGTTGCCTAAAATTGCTCACGAATTGCCACAATTTGCCACCACTAGCTCCCAAACTTTCCACATACCTACTTTCATAGTTAGAAAGGTTTTAAAGTAGCAGCAACAACCTGCGGGTCAATTTAAACTAACCAAGTACGAGCATGCGTTCGGTGGGTATAAAGTTTAAACAACACCAGATCCGTTCGCATTAGCCGAGTTTTTGTTGCACAAACAGTGATTTGAAACTTTTTCCCACTGCCAAACTACTCTTAAAAATATACTCGTGCATGAGTGCAACAGTTGAACAACTTTTCCATCCTCGCGCAGTAAAAATAAAGCTGTCATCTCTCTCACGGACGCAGCCTTTATAAAGATCTGAACCTGGCAGTCTGCCTGCACATTTGGACGACCGACGCTTGAGTTTTAATGAGGCGATATATGTGGTGACGACGTCAAGTTGGAATTATTCAAACGCAGACCTATACGCTCTGAATGTAATTGTTATCAGCAGGACACATCAGCAATAATGTTCAAAAATTTGCAGATATCTATTGCCATTTGCTGGGAGCACTGTCCACAAATTAGGTGCATGTAATATTCTGGGTGGTCTCTGATGGTCTGCACTGTCGAAACAATACTGTCCACGTTGCCGTAGTCATTATTCATAATTGTGCGGTTGCCTCTGGTTCGGTACTCGTATGAAAGTTTTGCGAACAAACGGAGTTTACTGTCAAATGTATGAGTTTGCAAATAACTTTTGTTCGAAACTGAAACAAAATGCGGTTAAAGCTACCAAGTTGTTCACTTTTCGAATGGGATTTGCATTCGTTGTCTTCTTTTGTTTTAAAACAAATTGTTGAGCTATAGGGGGGTTAGCTTGGCGATTCAACAAGGGAAATAAGTGACCGCCCTTCTTCTACCCGGGTAGGGGGTTCATACAATGATGAGTCTAAACAAATGTAGAACTAAAAGGGAGCTCACAGTTACTTAAGGCCATTAGAGTCCTAAGAGTCCTAATAGTCTGGTAATTCCAAGAAAAAATATTGTAGCAATGTCGCAGCTCCAAATTAGTTTGTCCAATCGCCAAACTTATCCCTAAGCAAACTGAATCCAGCAAAAGTACGACACTCAGCGCCATCTTTCCTTGAAAATCAATTGTCCCCTGTCAGGAATCTTTCCGAATAAGAGAGCTCAAATTGGGCACATTTGAGAATCTAGTTCTCTTAAGTCGGACTACTTGTACCCTGAACGCGATAACTAGATTGGTGGGGAACGTCACTTTTTCTACGTCAGCGACATATGCGAACTGTCAACTTAGAACTCGGTTTCGAATTTCTTGACTAGATTTGTCGGCTTCCCCTCCATAAACGTCAAATGAAACAGCTGCTCATATGACAGATCAAAACCGGGATACATCTAGTGAGACAGCTGTCAGACTTTCTAAACTTGATATACTTGAATGTCCCCATTACCTTGATCCATCTGTCATCTTATTGCGAAAGGTATGCACGCCTTCTTTCAAGATATGCGACGCAAAATCAAACTTAACATCGCCAACAGTCTCAACAGAAGACCCAATCCAGCAGTCAAATGTGTGTGTATCCGAAGACCCCCTTATTCCAATTACAACCGAAGGAGTCACTAATTTGATGTTAATTTCCCACGACAGAGAACTGTCTCTCATCGCAACACGAGCGCCAGCAAAATTGGTCCCGTCTTTATCATTTCTCGCATTTTTCATCTCGCGCCACGACGTGAGGACCATTCCAATCCCATTGACAGTTTGAACGTGCTTCCACCTCACTGCTGCGCTCGGACCACCAGCGCCGGTAGGAGTTATGTGCGCGCGCAAAAAACCGAGAGCACCGAAGCAACACTGCAACTCCCGATCCGGCTGATAATCATAACGCAGAAAAAGCCACCGAATCCAAACAGAGATGGCACTCACGAACTGGTGTCACAGAGACTCGCGCGGTAATTTGCTGCGATTCCCATCGCTGCACAGCAGGTAATTGCCGCAATTTTGTATCCGAAAGTGCTCGCAATGGTATCCAGAGTCAACACAAACATCTGTTGACAGACCGCAATTGCAATGTGACTCCCCGATAGGACACATGCACTTCCACTTCACATGCAAAAGGACTTGAGTGGAGGCTGCTCCTGGCTACAACTGCACATCAACTCGGGCTCGTTTATAGTGTTTTGACGATGATTAGTTGCTGCACGTGCAGCGAAGGACGAGTGGCTTCTTATGTTGTGTGCTTGTCCATGAACTATGTGAATAGTTGAGTGCGTATATCTGTCCTGGCACTCTGTGCCGTCGAAAGGGTAACAGCTCTCTCTCATTGGCCCTGACGATAATTGGAAGGCAGAGTGATTAGTTTGGTTTAGCATCGGTGCGGTAGCGGTATATCTACTTGGTCGGACCGAGAGTGCGAGTGGAACACAATCGGAATGGCAATTGTGGCAGTTAAACATACAGGCCTCCCTGTACGCCACCCCGATGAACGCACACTCTTATTGACATTATCAATGAAGCGACGCGGTGCCAAAGTGCGCTGGAATGTGATTAATGTAATTAGCACAATGAGTAAACATTGCGATTGTTTAACGAACGTCTTCATTATTGGAGTGCACGGCATCTGGAGTTCGAGCGAAGACGGAGATGGAGATTCAGCCGCTCTGTCTACGAGGAAGGATGAATTTTCCGGTTGAAGTAATTTCATGCGAAATTGCGTCTTCGGCAAATTGGCGTGGCCTCTGATGGCGACGGGAACTGGTTAACAAATGAAACAATACGTGGAAAGATATTCAATTTAATTGGGGAATGCATTAGTGTTGATTCTTGGGTGGTATTCCTGCGTGAGAAAGGCGGGGAGTTGGTTTCTTTTTTTTGAAGTGAAACTAGCGCTCCAGCCAGAAGGAACTTGAATCAAAAATCTACCCAAATTGTAATTCCACACCGCCGCCATTAATTTTGACACATAACATTCACAGACATGGAAATTATGAGAAATACCGGTGAAAATCGGGTATAGGTTAGGTTCGCTGAATGTCTAGTTTGGATAGTTGTGGTGGAGGCCATCTTTGTGCGATGGGGCTGAACCTGATTGATACTTCGGGCAGAAGCACTGTCAAATTGACGAAGAAGTTTAACCTTCAAAACGTGAATTACAAAACTTCATTCAGGGACGCACACATTAAACGAAGAGGACGATGCTACTGGAGGCTTTTTCTACGAGTTCCTTGGCAAATATGTGAACAAAATCGTTAAGATTTGATGAGGGGACTGGAACCCAAAGAAAAGGAACACAAGAACCGGAAAGCTTAGCCACTTAAAAGCCGGCTGGACCTATTCGCTTTTCTCCAAAACGTAAGTTTAACGCTGTCTGTGGAATTACTCACGCAAAATTTAATAGTACAGTGATGCCAACGGCGAAAAGAAAATAACAACGTGACAGTTGACAGTTTGGGGTTAGTAAAAATTGAGCGCTATACGAAAGAACAATACATTTTTCACTCTCAGCTACAGTCCGCAATTCTCGTACAAAATATGGCAGTCATGGTGATTTATGCCGCATTTACACGCTCACACATTCCTTACACGGAAGATTAAAGGGATGCTAAATACTAAATAGCAAACAAACTAAAAAAGTATGCTATATGCCCAACAAACGAAATTTGACAGCTGCTCTGCCATGTGCTTTTTTTGCTTGTTGTTTCTCTTTGCTTTGAATTCATCGCAAGTGGAGATGACACGTTTTTTGGTCGGCCATCTTGCTTACGTAGTAGGAAATGGGAAAGCTATGCATGCTGATATTTTTATAGCGATGGCCTACGAAATTTCGTTTTCCTATAAAACAAAATGGCTTCCGGAAGTGATGAACGGACAATAAATTGCGTGAATCATGGTAAACCCTTTATTTTGTTCAACGGATTTTATGGAACAGTTCCTTCCGTTCCGTGAGGACCAACTTGGAACACTTTTTGCTGAATAATTCCAGAGGCAGCATGTTTTGTAATGGAATCTGTCATCGCCGTTTCAAAATTGCCTCCAATGTGTTTTATCTCAATTTGTTTCCCTAAATCTCTCAATATTTTCACCAATAAGAGCTCATCCTCAATTTGTGAAAACTGTCCACGGATTCAACGGACAGAAAAGTAGAAAGCAAAACTTTGCGTATGAGGTCTGTTCCTTTACTTTTAAAAATTATTACAAAATCTTGTGAATTTTTACAAATTACAGTTACAATTCAAAAAATTCGTAAAAGAAAGCAGCTTCGAGAGATGAAGCTATTAACCTTCCACTGAGAATCTTACGAGTTTTTACTCAACAAATTTCTTGGTGTAAAGTCCAGTATGCTGCTCGCGCTTATATTAAGCCCCCATACAAAAATGTTTCCAAAGATAAAACTAAGCAAAGCGGTTAAGCCAAGCAGTACGCAGTTCAAGCTAAATTTGTTAGCCAATGTACAAAAAAAAACTCTATAGAATTTAAGTAAGCATATTAATGCAAAATACATTTTTCCACAGCTAAATTTTGACAGATCAGAGAAAATATCGGTATTTGCAACGAAATTTCCAAAGAAAGCAAATTAACAGCAGCAAGTCAATCAGCTTTACAAACACAGTTTTTTTTTTATGCAACTAACACTGAAAAATTTAAGCGAACATTAAGCGAAGTGGTGGAGAGAAACATTCGAGAGGCGCTTAATTTTAGCTTTCCTTTGGAACAGCATACTAGGCTGTAGCAGGAAAAATTAGCAGGATTGTGGTTTAGCCAAACAATGAATTAGGATAATAAAACAAAATCAAAGCAGACGAACTTCAGTGTGAACAAACCATTACTATTCTCATTTGACAGTGAACACTGAACACAGCCATTCAACGAAATCAGCTAATTTTATATTTTTTTATTATTCAACGCTGTATAGAGCTTGTATAAGCTAAACGCGCTTTGGACTTTGTTTAGAGCCTTAATAGAGGTGGAATCATTGACTTATTATAATATGGACTGCTAGTAGCCAACTTCACGCGTGTTCCAAAAATACGGAGCGCTACTGTTTTACAGCGGAAAACAAAATAACATTGAAACGACCAAGTAGTTTACTTCCATTACAAATTTTGCTTATAGTATGCCTATGCGTTTAGAGGGTGAAAACTAATGTAGGATTTGTGTGTTTTTATTCATTATTTACCAATTATTTATGTTTCTATATTTTACTTGGTCGTAGTACCTACTTAGTTCCGTAATTTATATTTTAATACTGCGATCTCAAGCCAAGCGAATTCAATACGAAACACAAAACAAGCGAACAGCTACCGATATTTTCACAAAAGCAAGAGGATTGGTGGGCGGCCATTAGCAACATGCTTTTTCGTAGTTAGGTCTGGAGTACCTACATTAATCTGTTGCGCTAAATAATTATTTATTTATTTATGTATAATATTTGTTTAGCTAACTGTTCACACTTTTTTTGTTCAAATAAATAATTGCTTGGATCATGGTCCTTAAGTGACGGCTGGATTCACTAGAAAGTCATTGGATGCATTAGATCTTAAAACTACACCCTTAGAAAGAAAAACTAAGAAAAAAGTCGTATATCTCATGATGGATAAAATGGCTATAGGTAAGCAAATTCAGTGGGATGAATTAAAAAAGAACTAATTTCAATTTCACCGAAGATTTACCTCCCGAGATATAAATATTAAGGGATTGAACGCTACATGGAAAATATCTGTAAGTTTTTAATTTTAGTTTGTGAGTCAAAAAGTAAAGAAATTGTTATTTCGTTTTGTTTTTCGAAATAATAAAATGTTACAAAATTAATTTCAAATCACTCTTTGTAGCTTTGCTTCTTTTCAATAGATGACGCTCTTTTGTTTACACGTTACTATGGAAATGAATCGCTTCCGACAAGATGTCGCTCTTTTGTTTACATGTTTCTATGAAAACGAACTTTTTTTGAAAAACTGTAGCGCCTGCGTTTTTTGGAACATATTTTCTCGCAGAAGTATATGAAAATGACATTTCACTAGCAGTCCATATTTAGTATGTCTATGGGTGGAATAGTATCAAAATGTCATTTTGACTTAAAAAATCTGTCACATTATATTTAAAATAAAATCCAAAATAAATTGGATAGTTTTACCGACATTTTTATTTTCAATTTTAAAGATTCTACAAGTATTATCGATAAGATTTATGTGCAGATATATGAGATATTTTAAGCTGTTTTTAAAATTTGTTTTAATTTGCATAAGACTACCGTTTCGTGGAGTCCCAAACCTCACATATTTATTTTTTTACCGCTCAATTTTTTTATTCCAATTTGTATTTGAATTTGCATTTTTCACAAGCTGCTTGGATTTTTTTTGTCTTTTCGGACAGATAAATGTAATAGATTTCTCCTTTTCAGTACTTTTTTGTCTTTTTTTTATAAATAAGAATTTTTGAAAGGGTGTATAGGCGTATTTAGCAAATTCTAATAAATAAGGCTGATAGTGTTTAATGATATTTTTGTGAAATTTGTGTGCGGCGGGCCCGTAGCTATAGCTACTCTTGCTACGTGGCTAATCCGCCACTGTATGAACTACAAAAGGAACGCATGGCTTTTATACGAATTGGTTCGTAAATATGATACAAAACACGATTTGTCATTGTGCCTTTCGCTTTTCGCCGAGTATATCCATATCCACCCTACAACCTTTTCAGTTCTAATAGTCATAACTGATCCCACTGAAAGACAACAACTTCTATCAACAACAATCAATTCCTTCGACAGCCCATTTCCTGGGGAGCCACCTCCACCGCCATTCCCCCACTCAGCACCACCCTGGTGCAGTTATTAACTCCCTCCTCATGGTAAACTCCACCGATTCCTGTACACAGGATGTAAAAGTGAACACGAAACTAGAGTCCTTTTACTGAAAGCCCAAACAATATCTACTCCAATCGACCAGCACAGCTCCCTTCAAATTCTAATGAATGCATCCAAGAGGCACTCGGACTGCGACTCTGACTCCGACTCCCTGCACTCGCTCTCAGTATCAGTGCAGCAATGGTTCACTTAAAGCGTCCTTCAGCACGCCCCCATACAGCTGAACCATTGGTAATCGCTTATATCCATTCAGCCTTTTTTCCAGTTCAGTTTTATTTCGCCATTTTGCCGGCCCTCGTGGCCAACGACCGTATTGCAGTAACAGATCCATGAACGAATCAAGGATTAAGTTCAAGTGTTCAGCGGCACGGTTCGCTTGGATTTGAATTCGTAATGAAAAAAGTTTTAAATTTCTTTTTCCCATTCTATTGCTTTATTTACATATGTAAGTGGATTGCGTTTTTGGCCAGACTGGGATTTTCATTCACCCAACAAAGTTGATGAATGCGAAAGTAGGTTGAAGGACTCTCTGTGTGTTTTTTTAAATTTGTTGCCACGCGTTTCTAGCGAAGATGCCAGCTGCACAAGAGCCTACTTATCAAATTGCGATGGCAATTCCGGCCGCGCCCAAAGTGAAATTAGATCGGGAGCAATTCGAGTGTTTTGTGCGGAGACGAAATGTGCTCCAGAAAGCCGTCAACAACATCGGTTCGCCATCAAACGGGAATTATGAATAAATTTGCATAATTGCGTGCGCCGACGATGAAAACGTGTACTCAAAGTAGGAGTATTTAAAAAAAGTTTTGGCTCTAATTTCGCACAAAATGCGTGGGTATACCGCAGCTTGGAATGATGCTTGTTAAGCCATCATCGTCCTGGAAAGATCAGGAACATATTTTAATTGTGATGGGCAATAATCGTGTTTTGGAAAGCAATTCTAAACAGAACTGGGATATTTTTGTGGCAGGGAGGGCTTAAAACTTCCTATAAAGTTGCTAAGAAGAGAATGTCCTTGTCGTATTTTGTAAATTAAATCACATAAGGACGACCAAAGTCACAGTCGGAATCAGAGTCAAAGTCAACGTCAGAGTCAGAGTCAGAGTCAGAGTCAGAGTCAGAGTCAGAGTCAGAGTCAGAGTCAGAGTCAGAGTCAGAGTCAGAGTCAGAGTCAGAGTCAGAGTCAGAGTCAGAGTCAGAGTCAGAGTCAGAGTCAGAGTCAGAGTCAGAGTCAGAGTCAGAGTCAGAGTCAGAGTCAGAGTCAGAGTCAGAGTCAGAGTCAGAGTCAGAGTCAGAGTCAGAGTCAGAGTCAGAGTCAGAGTCAGAGTCAGAGTCAGAGTCAGAGTCAGAGTCAGAGTCAGAGTCAGAGTCAGAGTCAGAGTCAGAGTCAGAGTCAGAGTCAGAGTCAGAGTCAGAGCCAGAGTCAGAGTCAGAGTCAGAGTCAGAGTCAGAGTCAGAGTCAGAGTCAGAGTCAGAGTCAGAGTCAGAGTCAGAGTCAGAGTCAGAGTCAGAGTCAGAGTCAGAGTCAGAGTCAGAGTCAGAGTCAGAGTCAGAGTCAGAGTCAGAGTCAGAGTCAGAGTCAGAGTCAGAGTCAGAGTTAGAGCCTGTTTAGCCGACTTTTGTGCTGGCTATCTAACCAGAGGGACTTGTAGATCTCAAAGAAAAAAGCTCCACGTTGAAGCAACGCGCAAGGCTCTACAAAAGTAAAAAATTCTAAGTACTCTCTCTTCTTTGGTAATAGATCCGAATTGTATCACAAAGGACAAGTCTGTGTAGTCTTTCGTAGGCAGCCAGACCTCGGCCAATGGTCTTCTGGTCGCACTGTACTTTTTAATGACTGACAGTCTTTTCCATTCGCAGGAGTTGTTAAATTACTCCCTCGTTGCTGGATTTTTCAAAAATTATTCCGTAGGCGTTGTTAGGGGATGGAATTTTGAACCCACGGACATTTAAAATACACAACTCCTCGCACTGCTTTTAAAGACTTTCGCTGTATCAGCAACACAACTCCAGTCCGAACCTTCCTTCCAACTAGACCCCTGAACCTTTAAAATTTAAAAAATACACACGAGCCTCCACCTTGCACCCTCAATTTTCCATTCCGGTCATGATTGGGCAACTTTGTATCCACTCGACATCTGTTCGAATGTTAAGCGAAAACCACTTCGCCCAACCACGAAGACGACACCTCGCTCCGTCGGTCGTTCCCGCTAAGCCAAAAGAACTTAATTTCAAATTACAAGTCCTTCTTAATTTCCGCTTCGAAAAACATCTTAAATCTCATAACACAAATATTTTGGCAGCCACCACCCCTCGGCGGACGTGCGCTCCGGGGACTGACGAAAACATACCTCTACAGTTCTCGGCACCATTATCCTTAAGAGAATCATTCTCCCGCTCCTTGGGCACGATTCAAAATAACGCTTACCTAGAAATTGAAATCATTATGCAAATAAGCTCACCTTACCCTCCGCGTAGGATAATCCGAGGAATTTCCCAATATCAGTCCCAGTGCCAGTCCCAGTCGTACCCAGGTTGCTGTCGGTGTTGGATTGTGCTCTGTGTGAGTGAATTCAAGTAACGAATCCCCGGGAGGTATCCACATTTCTCGACAACTGTACGGCACATTCATCTCTCAAAGAACGTGTTTCCAAATTTCCAATCGAACGGATAAACTTGAAACTATCGCAAGTTGCATCGGATCCTTATTGAATTTTTTTTCCTTTTTTTTTTTTCGCTGCTCATTTCGTGCTGCGTTACACAAGTCATAAAGCGCCAGAGCAAGAGCACCTGCTCCGCACAATAAAAATGAGTTGTAGTCCAATAAAAGTGTCACTCAACAGATTTTGGGGCGCGTTATCTCTCCTGGAAGTGACATAGTTTTTGGGGGGCAGGATATAATTGGGAGATAAATCCGTCGTGTGATTTATTTTCAATATTCCCCCAAAAACCTCGGCTGGGCGAATGTATATGCGCCCTCTCCCTCATCTCATAAAGGACATGCATGTTATTAATTGGGGAAGATAGCCATCGCCTCTCTGTGTACACACGCTTTGGGGGTAGGTGCGTTCTCGATATGCCGACATGTGCTTCCTCTCTGGCAAATTGCTGCCTGGAAGGACATGCGACACACATTTAAGCCGATAGTTTTCGGTGGTGGTTCAAGTGGCATTAGTAATGGATTATTATATGCCTCGGCGGAAAGATCCCCAGCCGGAGATATATCTGATGACAGTGTATTCGTGTACACAGCTTTGGTGTGGGCTTAAATTTTAGATACAATTTTGAGGGGGATTTTCGACTGCGGGGTTGTGCAAAGGTTAAATGTGTTTATAAATTTTGCTGTAGGGATGTAAGTGGGAAGTGGATTTGTTATGGAAATGTCACGTTTTTCATACTGCCAGAGTTTTATAAAGCTTTTGACACGGCTGGGGATGAAAATCTGTGTAAAAGCCTGTCTGGCAGAACCCCAATCTTTCTCAATGCCTTCCAACCCACAGAGGCGTTCCACAAGGCACAGTGGTGGGTCTAATTTTTGTTTTTATGGATCTTAATAAGCTCCATTGACAGATGTTGTAAGGTTTCTCTTGTTGGGGACTGCTTTTCGTCGCTTTTATCGCGTCTTTTCTTGGATAACATCGACTTCAGATGCAAGCGCGCATTGTCAGTTATCACTCATGGAGGTCGCTTGAATTTGTTTCCACTCAAGACGAGTGCACTGTACTAGAACTCTTCTAAATGGAGTTTTCGTCTTTGTGAGAGAGCCGGACAAGTAGAGTGGGGTGCAGAATAGTTTCTTCTTCCTCTTAGCCCAAAAAGCTTCTGCAAAAGTCGTTGGATAATACGCCAAGCCTTTTTGCATGCCTGCCTATGTGACAGAGTCCTGTGAGATATCTATTGTAGCACTGATATGCTTCCTCTTGAGGGAGATCAGATGCCTAGAACGTTTTAAATCCAGCTTTGGGCAGATCTGACATGTCGAGCCGGTTGTCCACCAAAGATTTGTTCTTTCGATATCACCCAGCTTTATTTAGTAGCGATTGGGGTACCTAAGGAATTCCTCCTGGGAGTAGAGAATGGGAGATAGGACGCCACCTTTTGGGGTTCCTCTACTGACAGATCTTCTGGTAGATTTCTCATCCAGATAATTCGACTGTTAAACATGAAATTGACCAAGTGAGGCATCCACCTTCAGAGCTGACAGAGCTACCAGCAACCGCAGATGAGTCGACGTTGTTGAAAGCGCCTTCTTTGTCTAAGAACCATTGTATACTCCTTACGACGGAGGGCATCTTCTATGGAACGCGTTAGCGTGTGTAGAGCCGTTTCTACTGATAGGAATGTCGATAGAAGCTTTTTTGTCAATACTTTTGCGTAAATGGATTTCAATCAGTCGTGCTAAAGTTTTCAGGGGGAATGATGAAAGACTAATAGGTCTGAGATCTTTCAGACTTATTTACCTGCTTAGGGCATTAAAACCGCCTTAACTTCTCTCCATAACAATGGGATGTACACCAGATCTAAGCAGCTTCTTAGGATTGTCATCAGCACTGGCAGGATGATATCAGAGGTGTTTTGTACAGGGTCAAATTGTCAACTGTGACGGCGCCCATTTGGCCGATATCACCTTCTCGACATGACCAATAAAATTCTAAAGGTCCAAGGAAACATAATCAAAAAACGGAATCGAAGTTTTTCATTTAGAAAAAAAATGAGAGCCAAAGAACATCGGATGACTTCTTTTGGCCCACCTTGTAGCTCAGCTGGTATTATGCCGCCTGGTCCCGAGGATTTGTATGGTTTGAGGGTATGTAGCGCCCAAAGTACTTTGTCTCTTTTGATCAGACCCTGTATGTTGGTAGATCTGTTTCGATCTGGCAATACCTTTTGAGCTGCCTGGGAAGTGGGTGTCAAGCGGCAGATTAAGCGATTCTTCAAGTCTTCCAAGAGCCATATGTCTGTTGGGTTTGTCGAGAGTATCTTTCTTAGCCTTGATGCCTGGGAGGTTTCTTCTATCTTACCACCTAACACTTCCAACATTCAGCAACCCTGTGGGATGTCCAGCTGCACTTTTACTCTTACGTTGTTTGAACATCTGTCTGAAACGGTCGTTGCTTCTAGTTCGCCGTCCAGCTTCCCCTTCCGTTGTGCATCACTATCAGCTCCATAACTCACTCTCATCAAAGTCCAATGCCCCCCCCCCCAAACTATCCTTTCCAATGCGAAAAATCCCAGTCACTGGTGAAATCTCGATACCCCATCCACTTGTCCAACCACAAATCACCAGCACGCATTATATCTCCTCTCCGCTACAGGTGCCAGCGACAGCGAGCAACGAACTTCACTAACGAAGCGCGACACAGTTTGCTGACCTCGCCCCAGTCCTCCTTTTTGGCGATGAAATTTACAACCTCCGCCAAAGCAAAGACAACTTGTGCACAACAAACTCTGGCACGGCACAGACAACTAAGCTCCAACCACAAGTTTTGATCAAAAACAAAACTTACAACCGAGTCATCCCGCTTCAATCTACCGAGCTGACACAGAAATATCTTTGGTTGCCTGAAATTCAAGGAATTCCTTAATGACACACACACACACACTCTGGCGCACAATGTCAGCAGCATGTGTGTAGGACCCGACTGGCGGGCCATAAATAGTTTGACGACTTCGCCTGCCCCATTCCCTTTGGCAGTGAATTTGTCGGATGTCTGTTGTCGGATGCTGTGTGCGCTCTTTTTCCAATTTATATCAGCCGTCGTGGCTCGGTTGAGGATGTGGATGTGGAATTGTTTAATTTGCATGTAAGCGCATAAAATTGAATTACTGAACTCAAACTCAAACAGGGAGTGTAACTGCGACCATAAGCACGGGAAGAAGTTAATCGCGCTCTTCAATTGGGGGGAAGCCAGCCGCAATTTTCAATTTTCCACTCGGACGTCAAGTGGCCGAGATTATCAAAGTGTGGGTACAGAATCCACAGAGAGTAATTTACGAAAAAAAAGGAGGAATCTTCGGTTGTGCGTTGAAAGGACGAACCTAAGTAAGACGGCAACGACCGTTGCCCCGTGGCCAAATTGATACTTTGACGAATCTCCGACAGTGTTTCCTTGGAATTAAATTCGGGTTAATCTTTGAGATGAAACAGTCAAGGAGCTGAAAAATGGCGAGAATAAGGACAAAACGTAATGCTTTCTGTTTTTTTTTTTATTTTTTTTATGAAGCCGTTCACGGCGGGGGTTTTAATGACCCCAACGAGAAGAAGGTTGTTTGGCAGCATCTTTCAGATTGAAGTGGATTTATTTTTTTTTTTGGGATGTGAAAAGAGTACTTAAAGATATCCTCGCTCAGTGGTACTTAGGCTGTGGCGTTGATGCTTTGATTTATGACTTGAATGCGGGGCAGTGGGGGGTCAGAAGGGATGTATAACTGGGCTCAGGCTCTTCACTGTTTGGACAGACGTAGTTTGGAAGATTTTACTGACTTTTGACCGTGGTTTTTTGGAATCGGAATTTAAAGCGTTCGACTTTAGGCCTAGAGCGGACCATACAACAAGGTGCAAGAGAGGTGTAGCTGGTTGATACTTTGATTTGGTGAGAAGACTCGCCTGCTCGTGCTGTCTGTAGCCATTTCTGAAGACGTGTACAAGGTGGAGAGCCACTTTTGTTTATCTCATTGTGCAGGGACCTTTACTGATCTTTAAACGTAGCCAAACTCTATAAGCGAGAACAATTTTTAATGAAAACATAAAGTCAAGTCAAGCCTTGAACTAAGTTATTAAATGTAAATATTACAATAAGTCTGCGCTAAAGACCGACAGAATCAAGCTTCCAAGTTTTGTCTGAGAGCACCTTAAGCCTCCACGGTCTTACGGTACAGCTCGATGGATTGATAGCTGCAAAACAAAGCATCCTAGGGGTTCAATGAACTTCCATAGCTTGTCTGTTGCTTCCAAATTTTGTCTGAAAGCACCTTAAGCCTCCACGGTCTTACGGTACAGCGCGATGGATTGATAGCTGCAAAACAAAGCATCCTAGGGGTTCAATGAACTTCCATAGCTTGTCTGTTGCTTCCAAATTTTGTCTGAAAGCACCTTAAGCCTCCACGGTCTTACGGTACAGCGCGATGGATTGATAGCTGCAAAACAAAGCATCCTAGGGGTTCAATGAACTTCCATAGCTTGTCTGTTGCTTCCAAATTTTGTCTGAAAGCACCTTAAGCCTCCACGGTCTTACGGTACAGCGCGATGGATTGATAGCTGCAAAACAAAGCATTCTAGGGATTCAGTGAAGTTCCATAGCTTGTCTGTTGCTTCCAAATTTTGTCCGAAAGCACCTTAAGCCTCCACGGTCTTACGGTACAGCTCGATGGATTGAAGGCTGCAAAACAAAGCATCCTAGGGAGTCAATGAAGTTCCATAGCTTGTCTGTTGCTTCCAAATTTTGTCTGAAAGCACCTTAAGCCTCCACGGTCTTGCTGTACAGCTCGATGGATTGAAGGCTGCAAAACAAAGCATCCTAGGGATTCAATGAACTTCCATAGCTTGTCTGTTGCTTCCAAATTTTGTCCGAAAGCACCTTAAGCCTCCACGGTCTTACGGTACAGCTCGATGGATTGAAGGCTGCAAAACAAAGCATCCTAGGGATTCAATGAACTTCCATAGCTTGTCTGTTGCTTCCAAATTTTGTCCGAAAGCACCTTAAGCCTCCACGGTCTTACGGTACAGCTCGATGGATTGAAGGCTGCAAAACAAAGCATCCTAGGGAGTCAATGAAGTTCCATAGCTTGTCTGTTGCTTCCAAATTTTGTCTGAAAGCACCTTAAGCCTCCACGGTCTTGCTGTACAGCTCGATGGATTGAAGGCTGCAAAACAAAGCATCCTAGGGGTTCAATGAACTTCCATAGCTTGTCTGTTGCTTCCAAATTTTGTCTGAAAGCACCTTAAGCCTCCACGGTCTTGCTGTACAGCTCGATGGATTGAAGGCTGCAAAACAAAGCATTTTAGGGATTCAATGAAGTTCCATAGCCTGTCTGTTGCTTTCAAATTTTGTCTGAAAGCACCTTAAGCCTCCACGGTCTTACTGTACAGCTCGATGGATTGAAGGCTGAAAAACAAAGCATCCTAGGGATTCAATGAACTTCCATAGCTTGTCTGTTGCTTCCAAATCTTGTCTGAGAACACTTAAAGCCTCCACGGTCTTGCTGTACAGCTCGATGGATTGAAGGCTGCAAAACAAAGCATCCTAGGGATTCAATGAAGTTCCATAGCCTGTCTGTTGCTTTCAAATTTTGTCTGAAAGCACCTTAAGCCTCCACGGTCTTACTGTACAGCTCGATGGATTGAAGGCTGAAAAACAAAGCATCCTAGGGATTCAATGAACTTCCATAGCTTGTCTGTTGCTTCCAAATTTTGTCCGAAAGCACCTTAAGCCTCCACTGTCTTGCTGTACAGCTCGATGGATTGAAGGCTGCAAAACAAAGCATCCTAGGGGTTCAATGAACTTGCATAGCTTGTCTGTTGCTTACAAATTTTGTCTGAGAGCACCTTAAGCCTCCACGGTCTTACTTAACAGCTCGATGGATTGAAGGCTGAAAAACAAAGCATCCTAGGGGTTTAATGAACTTCCATAGCTTGTCTGTTGCTTCCAAATTTTGTCCGAAAGCACCTTAAGCCTCCGCGGTCTTACTGAACAGCTCGATGGATTGAAGGCTGCAAAACAAAGCATTCTAGGGGTTTAATGAACTTCCATAGCTTGTCTGTTGCTTCCAAATTTTGTCTGAAAGCACCTTAAGCCTCCACGGTCTTACTCTACAGCTCGATGGATTGAAGGCTGCAAAACAAAGCATCCTAGGGGTTCAATGAACTTGCATAGCTTGTCTGTTGCTTCCAAATTTTGTCTGAGAGCACCTTAAGCCTCCACGGTCTTACTGAACAGCTCGATGGATTGAAGGCTGCTAAACAAAACATCCTTGGGGTTCAATGAACTTCCATAGCTTGTCTGTTGCTTCCAAATCTTGTCTGAGAACACTTAAAGCCTCTAAAAAAATCTGTTTTTATTGGAGATCTGGTGAGTGGAATAGAAACTGATGCAGCCTCTACAAAATTCGTCTACGATCTGGAGAGTTTCCAGCTCTTGTTGTGCACAATCTTGAGTAGAATGGTCTGTAAATTATTTAGCAAAAGAACTAGTTTAGCGATTGTTGTTAGGAGGCTTCGCAAGAGTCCCTAGTAAGGTGGAACTGTATCTTCTATCATTTATTGGAATTCTTCTGTCGAGGGACGGCCAAAAATTATTGAACTTCCATGGAAGTTCGCCTGGAGCTCACCTCTCTTATGGCTTCAAGCTCTACCTTAAAAGGGGATAAACTCACGGATCAGTTGTGGAGATTTTCCTTCATATTCCGTCCGCATTTTTATTGCCTGGATCTGAATTTAGGTGAGGCGGCGCACCAGAGCGATACCGAGCCTCGATCCAGCTTGCCATAGGCCCCCAAAAATCACATTTGAAAGACCCATGTCTTTGGAGAGGCGCACAGACTTTGTCATGGCCAACGATTAAGAGAAGATGTCTATAACCTTGCACTGGTGTCCATTTTTGATCCGTCTGTTTGTAAAGACAACTTTTCCATTTTTCCCTGCATAGATAGGCGCCTGACAAAGGTCTAATGAAGTCCGCTGTGATAGGCGCACATCAAAACTGTAGGATCGATTTTTAGTTCATAAACTGTCTGATTCCAAGGTCGCTTATGGTGCAGATGGTTGAATGGCGGGAACAATTCAAAAGACCGTCAGGAGAATTACAAATATAAGCAAAACATGTACAAGCTTGTTTTAGTTAGTTGATTGAATCCCGTCTGCGAAAAACCGCTTCCATGCGAACAGGGAAACCCGCAATTCATCGCATCGGTCCACAACTCAAACAGGAAGTTTTATTCCTTACAACCTCCAGTTGGCAAACACAACTTGGAACAATCGGAAAGTTTTAATTTATTTAATCACGCATGCAGCGTTCGCCTCAAACCCTGCCAAGCTCCGTCATCATTATCCTCATCATCATCATCGACATGATGATGAGCGCAATCAAATCGGCATCGTGATAAATTTGTTGGATAAAACGTGTCGGCAGTCGGCACACCATATCTCGTTCCCGCATGAGCCCTTATCGGCCAAAAACTTTACCAATTTGTATACCGTGTTTCTGGCTTGCGTAGGTGTAAGTGTGAGTGTTTTGGCTCAGCCCTTTCTATCGCAAACCGAAACCGCTCTGGCAGGCAGTGTGAAAATAATTTTCGCCAAAGCGAGCAATTTCCCATAATTATTTACGACACATCCTTAACGCACCCGATACACACAAACACACACACACACACAGAGAACGAGCATCTCTCTCCTTTCGCTCACTATATGTTTCGTTTACAAATTGATACTAAAGGTGTAATTAATTAAACGGGGTTGAACAATATCCCGAGAGGAGCATCCATGGAATGGGGAGATCCTGCCTGAATGTGTGTTCGCAGGAGTATACTTATTTACCTGATTTCGCTTGTCAAAGGGCAGGTTATCTGGATGCCGCGTGTGCGGCTGTGAGCTGTGTATCTGGAGCGGTTTGGGTGCTGCGATTTGTTCGTCCTTTTTCGTTTTATTTTTCTCATTTCCGGAAATAAATTATTGATGAATATCAGCAGACACGAAGATGACAGTCGGTTGTATTGTGTTTTATTGCGCTCCCGTGCGAACGTGAAAACTTGTGTCAGAGCGAGCGTGTGAAACTGGGACGTTGATTTATGGACTCCCAATCGGGGGGGTTTCGCCTTTTTATTATTTTTTTTTTTTTAAGTCTGCAGTCCCAGTTGAAAGACAAATGGGAAATTTTTTATGGCTGTAAATTACGGAACTCAATTTATGAGCGCAAGGAGTTAATGAGGATGTCGATAAATTCACTGAATTCCTATGGAACGTGGAAGAATTCCACTCAACTGTCAGTGGCGGTGGCGGCTGGCGGGAGGGTGCGATATTAATTAAGAGCTCGCGCGGTAGCAGCCATCTAACCGTCTAGAAGAACCTATATGCAGATGGGTTGTTTGCATTTGTGGTAC
This sequence comes from Cheilosia impressa, assembly GCA_948293265.1. Taxonomy (NCBI): domain Eukaryota; kingdom Metazoa; phylum Arthropoda; class Insecta; order Diptera; family Syrphidae; genus Cheilosia; species Cheilosia impressa. Next base: position 52,132,023 of record OX411884.1, on the reverse strand, counting down.
ATCCTGCTAAATTTAATTCAAGTTTGAATGTTTTCAGCGGAACTTGTCTAATTGACGTGCATTAGGGAGGGTCCTAGTGCAGGAGTTTTCGAGATGTAATTGCGCGAAATGATTGTGCGAGCTGTCAATTTGTATTAGGGAAAGTTTGGATTTGCATAATTGCCGGAAGTTAATGACGTGCAAGTTGAATTGGGTGTAGGGTGTAGGATTTGACAAGGGGAATAGAAAGGATTTAGATACTGCTAGCAGAGGGCGTTTTCTTAGAAGTTTCGCTGAATAAAAGTTGCCGACAGAGGGAGAGCTAAACGTCTTCTTAGAATTGTCGCTGAAAAACATTTAGCAACTGTCTTTCGACTTGTTCTACTACTTTATTTATGAAGTTCAATTTACTGAACGAATTTTGACCAATAACAAATTTTAGTCTCGACTTAAAATTTACGCCAGCTCAAATTGCAAAGTTCCCATGGAAAATATAGAACATATATATGAATGACTTAGATTTGAAGTAGGAACCAAAAATGTTTAGGCCCATTAACTTTGACAAACTGACTTTGAAAAAATCATAAATGATCTGTTCAGATGAAAATAAAATAAAATTACACCATTAACTATAATCTCCTCTGTATAATGTAACTCGGGCCTTCAGCCACTAAGAATCTACTACTTTTTGTTAGCCGTAAGCCACTGCACTGAATTTAGCTTTCGAAAAATACATTTCCTGGTTCTTTTTCCAACAGTCGTTGTCTTTATAAAGGGTTTTTCAATAAGAGCGCCACAAAAGTTTTTTTTAAATAAAACAAAAACGGTTTTGGATATCAATGAAATTCTTTATTCCTGTGAAAGTACGTTCGATGCCATTATGTATGGAACTCGATTTCTTTTGCCTGGCCACCACGGGCACGCTTGCAGAAGTTCAGACGCTGAGCCCAATTTTCGACGGTTTTTAAGCATAAATCGGCTGATACTGCCGATCGATATTCGCACGAAGTTCATCAATCGTCGCTGGCTTGTTGGCATAGACCATAGACTTGACGTAGCCCCACAGGAAATAGTCTAACGGCGTCAAATAGCACGACCGAGGCGGCCAAGCGACTGGACCATTTCGTGAGATAACACGCTATCCAAACTTGGTTTCCAATAAATTGATTGTGACATTCGCTGTGTGGCTTGTGGCGCCGTCCTGTTGGAACCACATGTCCTCCAAGTCCATATCATCCAATTGGGGCCAAAAATATTCGGTTATCATTGAACGGTAGCGATTCCCATTCACAGTAACGTGCCGGTCTTCATCATCACGGAAGAAGTACGGCCGAATGACGCCGCCGGCCCATAAACCACACCAAACCGTAATTTTTTTCGGGATGCAATGATGACTCATGGAGTACCTGTGGATTGCTGCCTGGCCAATACCGCATATTTTGTTTATTGACGAAGCCATTCAACCAGAAATGAGCCTGAATCGCTGAAGATGATTTTTCGATGAAAATCCGGATCATTTTCAAGTTGTTGCTCAGCCCAATTCACGAACATACGACGCTTCTGGTGGTCAAGCGGCTTGCGGATGTAGGCCAAGATCTTTTCGCAAAATTCGCCACAACGACGTCACAGAGATGCCCAACGCTTGAGAACGACATGTGAGAGACACATTTGGGCCTTCTTCAACTGAAGCCTCAGCAGCAGCAATATTCTCAACACTACGGGCACTTCTTTGTCTCACTGGCACGTGAACATTTTGTACTGTGCCTGTGGATTCAAATTTTTCCACTAGACGCTCAATTGTTGATCTGCTAGGACGATTATGACGACCATAAATTGGACGTAGCGCTCTTAACGTTGAGGCCACAGACTCTGAATTTCGGTAGTAAATTTTCATAATTTCGACTCGTTGTTGGCTCGTATATCTTTCCATCATGAAATGGCAAACCTTATTGAAGAGAAATGTCAAAAGTGCGGCAAGAAATTCGGCGTCGTTTGCTGTCCCTGTCGCTCTACTTTTGTAGCGTCCCTGTTGAAAAGCCCTTTATTTTGACTCGGTAACATTCAGATTCTTTCGTCGGTTTTATCTAGAATCGCTTGGTTGTCATTTGTATTCGCTTACGGCGAACGTCATGTGAGAAACTTTACTGCCATTCTGTAAGGCGGTGAGCGACACAAAAAACGACAAACGTCGTGAAAGTAAAACGCCACTCGGAATAAGGCTGATTGTACTTTCTTATGGCGCACTACCGCTTGCACCATTGTTAAGAAAATCGTTTTATTTCATTGTGGGGGCAAACCCGGAGGCACCAACTTGAGAGTGGAACAATAGGTACAACCACCCTTAAATATGATCTTCGGACTTAGGCTGGCCAAACACAAGTCAATCGAAGCCGCTTATTGTACGAAAACTTTTGCAGAAAGCAGAACTTATGTGACTCCGAATGAGTTCGACTTATTGACATCGCGTGATAGGTACTAATAGTCGTATTTAGTATCCAGGCGAGCTTACAATGGATACCTATTTTTATCTGGGGAATATTGCCTACAAAATATTTAGTTCGAGGGTCAAAAATGATTATTATTACGACTAACAAGCTTCGAATAATTGACATCCAAAAATTAAAAGTTGATGGTCAAACCAACTAGACAATCATTTTGTGTGACAACGAAACCCTCACAAGATCAACTGCATTTACCAATCAACCCTGGAAACGACAGTGAACCTGCTAAGGTCCCACAAAAACCTATTCACAACAAAAACCTATTCACGACCAAAACCTCACAAAAAAAAAAAAAAAAAACTATTCACATGCGAGAATCAATATCGAGAGACTCATGCATAGATGGCTTTTCAATTTCATGGCAAAGCCATAAAGTCGTGTCAACGACTGTTTTAAAGGCGCACATGAACAGGAACGCACACAAAATGTTCCCCACAGGACACATTCAATCGGAGGACCGAATCCATTGGCACAAAAGGATGAAAAAGCAACGAACACAAAAGGTATATGGCCAAATGTTTACCCAAACGAAATTTTCCAATCGGATTTCTCTTTTTCACTCTTTCTTCTGTCTCCCTTACCGCCGTCCGTTCAAACAAGCAAATAAAATATCAGGAGCTTAATTTTAGCTTTGTTGGCAATTTTGACTGCAGTGGCAACAATCAGTAATCCGCCGGAAGATGGTCTTTTATTTTTCCCAACTGTCTGTGTCCTAAACAAACATGTCAGCCAGCACCTATAGATGTATAGACCAAGGTATTGATGGACTTGCAGCCCACAAGGGCGAGGAATCTGTCAAAAATGCTAGAACAGATGTTTTTTGTGGGATTTGGTTTTTTTAACTTTTACCTAGTTGTCATTGTAACACTTTTCGTTTCTGTTATTTTGTTTTTAATTGGTAAATAATTTACCAACTTTAATCGAACGGACAATGACATGACAGCCACGCAAACAAATCGCCCCAGCCATTCTCATATACTCGAGTGTGTGTTTATGTTTACAAATACCTACCAGAGATACCCCCGAAGGAGGAGGGAGCATGACTGAAAGTGTCATCTGAGGATTTTATTAGAAATCCGAAGAGCTTGTCTTTGTGCGGCTTGAATGCAAGTTGTTGTGAAAGTACCTACCTCGTTGTGGAGAGGATTCTCAGTCTCACAACTTTGCTTTGTCCGTGCGGATGGGGATCAAATTTCGTCTGAATTACTCGTAGCCATAGTAGCTTCGGCTGAAAAGTTTCATCAACGCTTGCAGGGAATTTGGAGTGCGGCAGGAGGGATGATGCAATTTGAAAGTTTTGCGAAAATGATGAAGGAAATCCGAGATTTTATTGCAACAAGTCGGAGGAAGTGTGTGCAGTGTGCACCTGGGCTGGATATCTTAAGCTGGGGGTAAGGACACAAAATAAATACGTCAAAAAGGGCTCTCATCTCACTCTGGGGGAAACCCTTGTCAACAGATGAAGCTGGAGTTGACTTAAGGGAATGTGGATAGTTTAGAATGGAGGTAAGCAGTCGAACCGGTCGAACCGAATATGTTTTGTGGCAACACAAAGTTCGTCTGAAATGTCAAGTGGAAAGTATAAAAAAAGGCGTCTGTTTTGATGATCCAAAAGTCTGTCTCAAAGATGGGGGACTGAACCATCAAGATGCAGGTCAGTGGAAGCAGACAGGGAGAAACGCCGATTGACCTGTGCCGCGAGTAGGTCAAAACTTGTCTGTCTAGGTGCCAATTCAAGTCAGAAACACCTCCAAGCTAAATGGACACTATCAAGAGAGAAATGCCAATCGCCTTGCACCTTAAGTAGGTCAGAATCCGGAGTCAAAAACATCCTTAAGCTGAGTGGACAGTTTAATACTTCTGTCAAACACATTCTGCCAAGTAGATGTATAATGGGCTTATTAGAGCAAGAGAGCGGACAGGTAGAAGGAGCTGTTTACCATTTAAGCCAGCTTGACAATGTTACTCCCGTCCATCACTCGCTAGAAAATCTCTCTTTGTCCCAGGGTCTCTCAACAAGGCGTGTAGCAGCTCCGCTCATATTCTAAAAGCCGCTTGCAATAGCCCCCGGGATTGCCGTCAAGTCCCATCGCCTTGTTATTCTTCAAAACCGCCTGCAACAATCTAAAGGGCAGTCTACAAAACTTGAAGAAGAAGCAAACTGGTAATCGTAATTGATAATCGTGGGCAACTCGGTCCAAAAAGTCTGGCATCACTTCTTCTGCACGATTGTTAGAGGACTTATTCTAGTTCCCAACCCAGAAACCAACTCTACTTCCATTCGAAAATTTCGAAAAAGTCCACTCAAACCTACCCTACTCACTCAGACACAGCTCTCTACTTAGCACGCGATATTTGCCAACGACAACACTGCCTTCATCTCAACATTTGCAAAAACCTTCCCAACAAGTTGCTACACTTCCAATGGCGGCTGCCGATGGGGATACACCACAGCAAACTCCATATCCCCTCAGACGTCAGACCCCATCTTCTTCGGTAATCTGCGCAAGAGTCGGTTCACTAGTCCTCTCATCGCTCATCCGATTCAGTTTTAGATCCAACGAAATGAGAGCGAATTAATCCATAATCCGACCGATTCTTCTCTGTTTACTCTCCGTTTCGTATCAAATTCACCACAGTCCACTGGCCTGGCCAGTGCCAAAGCCATTCCCATCCAACCGTCAACCGACACAAACACAACGTCACTGGAAAATCGAATACTCAACACAACAAGTGAATCGCTGGTCAGTTTTCTGTTCTTCTCTCTCATCTACCTGATTAGAGATGATGAAAATGGAGACACAAAGTATGGAAAAGCTTCTCCACTCCAGCTCCGGCCACCATTCCAGTGGCCCACCGCCAACAACAACAACAACCAGAACTCCTCTTTTACCTCTTTCACGTGTACAAACGTGTTTGTTGCAGAGCAGCGCTGCGATGATGATAAACAGAAAACAAACCTCGAGCTCGGCAGCACTGTAGCCACTTTCGAGTCAGTCAGTCTGCGTCTCACCATTTACAGTGCCGGTTGGTGTTTGTTTCTGTACGTGTTTCGCGGAGTGTGAAGAAAATACCAAATTTCTCCGGCAACGGAAAGTGGATAAATCCCACATAAAAGAGAAAGAAGCAATCTGCCAATCTGTCAATCTGTCAACTCTTGCTGTGAGTTTTGATTTGATTGCGAAGGGATACCACCCACACCCACACCCACCCTCCACCTCACTGTTGACGGACAGCACGCATATTTCCATTTCCATTTCCAGTGTTGTTTGCTCTCCGTTACCACGGGCTACGCGCCGCGTTCAACTTCAAGTTTCAAGCCAGAGAGGTGTGCTATTTCTTTAACGGGACTTTTGTTGTTTTGCCAAAAAATATAAAAAAAAAAATTTGATTCAGTTGGATTTTTGTTTTGATGTTTGTGTTGCCGTGATAAAAATCGATATATACCTGCCAAGTCGTCGTTGGTTCGTTCTGTGATCGTCCTTCTTCAAGAGCCGCGTCGTCCATCGGTGTTTGCGTGCCTTGCTCCCCAGGATTGTAATGCAATCGTAAACAAAGAGTGGAAAATCGAAGGCTGGCCTGGCCAGTGGTTGTGTTCTGGAATTCCTTATCACTGTGTGTTTCTTATCAAAAGTGTCACATCCGGGTTTGGCCGTTTATTTATCTTTTTCGGATTTTTTTTTATCCACCCCCTCCGCCACCGTATCCCATTGAAATTTCTTGTTCGGTCGAATTCGTTTTCTTTTGTTTATCTTGCAGTTATCGCGTTTCCCTTTGCAGCCGCGTGGTGTGATTCGGTGTCAAGTGGCGTGCTGAGTTGAATTTGATATTTTTCCTTTTATTTTCGCTGTAGCCGGCATTTCTTGGAGTAAATCACAAAAATATTTGCAGAATTCAAAATAATATTTATCCAAAAGCAAAGAAGGCGAACTTTGTGTGTGTGAACTGTGAAGTGAATGTCAAACAGCGGAAAATTGAATTTCATGAGATTGGCGATTAATGCAACGAACAACGGCGGCGAGACGAAGGCGACAGATTTGAGGCGCATTTTTGGAATAATCACAGGTGAGTTGGTGTCGTGCCTTACGTTAAATGCTTATAAAACGACTTTGGAGAGTTGAAAGACCTGAATTTGTTTGGCAGAGGGACGGTGCAATTTTGTTGTCAATGACATTCGGCCGACGAAGTGAATGGACACACTCAAAAATTTTGTTATTTTAAGTCGACTAGTTTTAAGTCGACTAGATTGGTCGGAAACGTCACTTTTCCTACGTCAGCCACATATGCGAACTGTCAGCTTAGGTCAAAGTCAAGAATTTCTGGACTATATTCGCCAGCTTCGCCTCCATAAACGTCAACTGAAGAAGCTGCTCATGTGACCGATGTAAGCCAATCAAAACTGAGACACGTTTGACAGCTGTCAGACTTAGCAAACTCGATACTTGAGCGTCCCCAATGAATTCAAGCAAATTAGGCTAAATTAGGAGTACGATTAATCCAGGCGTGACAGTATGGAGTTGCTGCATAGTTTGCAAACATCCGCAATCCATCTTTGACATCTTGTTGTCAAATTTGACAGAAAATAGAGTGCAACAAGCCACAGTCCTGGGCACTTGGAATTGAACCCAAACTGGTACAACCTTCACAGCAATAGGTTTTCTTCTTGTCTACCGCTATTTTAAGACGGATTTTTATAAAATACCAACGGAACCCCGCCTAGGCTTTTAAATGCGGGAAAACATAATTTTCTTAAATGAAAACTGCTGTATTTTTATAACAAAAGTAGCCTTAAAGCTGCAGACATTTATTTCATACGTTTTAAAGAAAGAAATTTGTAAACTGGTACAATAGTTCGAAAGATTTTTACGGACTTGCAATTTTGTCATTCAGTTTTATATATAAAAATACACCAAATGGAAGGTGGACTTCCGTAGGTGAATTCCCTCTTCCATATGTATTTATCGCTGTTGGGGGTACCACACTCTGTTTGCAGTATAGACTTGCGATACAAGGCTCAAGCTGCTTTGAAAATTTTGTCGAAAAGTTACAGTTCACAGATTGCGCTTTATTCGACCCAGCCTCTAACAACCTAGCTCAACTATAAACTCCTCGAAATCGTCTTGTATGAGAAGCCTTATGATTTTTAGCTCAAGTCTTTTATTTTCCCTAACCAAAATAGCTTTGTAAAAGGCTTGGTTTGCCTTTGCCCTACCCCTAATATGGGCACTTTTAGCCTTAGAAATAAGCTAAGAAGTCAAAGTTATTGCTACTTGTTCCAGCGAGGCTTTTGACACAAATGAATTCTTTTAAACTGTCTGTTTGAGCTCATTTTCCTACCTCGAAAGTCGTTTCTTCAATGTTCGTTTTAGGTCCGTTTACCTTTATTGGCCACATTTCGTGATCTACAGGGCTGTCATCAAGTTTAGGCATTAAACATCTTTAAAGGGTTACAATAGACTTCGTTCTGTACCCATGACTTCGTTCTCCTTCAACAAAATTCATATATATTGGTGCAAATGTGTAATTATTCAATTTAAATAAATGAAATGAAAGTGAAAAAAATTAAAGGAAACATCATAGAGCTCAAAGTCACCAAGTTCCAATCTGTTATTTTTACACCTCTAAGTCCTAGCGGTCTCCTCCCCGAACTTAGCTCTTCCACGGTTTTTCGTCCAATTTCTTGGCGACCCACGGCTAACTAAGTCAGTAGCATCAGCTACGGTGAAAGTAGGTTCTTTTATTTATTTGCTGCGAGCTTGTGGGGTGGGTAGAGTCCTAGTTTTAACATTCTTTTTGTTTTAGGGGCTCAACCGGAAACCTATCCGCCAGCACAATATATATCCAGACTCAAAAACCAATCGACCGATTCCTCTGAAAATGCTACAACTGGTTTCTTTTAGTGTTTGCAGCAATTAGAAAGTGGTTTAAATAAAATCCGATAGGTGGCGCTGTTGGTTTACCTCTCTCGTGCGTTCATCTAGAAGACTGCGCTTATCTCGAGAACCACTGATCGGATTTGCACGCAGTTTTCAATGTTATCATCTGCATTTCACGGGAAGTTGTACACAAAAGTGCTCAGCTTTTAGAAGCTGAGCATTCGAGGTTCAAGAGGCTGAAAGGGAAGTGAAATTCGTCATTGAAATGTGACTAAACAGTCCAAACTCAACAATGGCTTATTGGGCTTAAAAAATGTCGTCCCTCACTTTTACTTTATAAATCATTCATCTGTGGTGGCTTGAAGCTGTGCTTGAGTTTTTGTCAAAAGGTTAGCAAATATGAGGTACGAAAGTTACTATTTTTTACCGGACTACTTCTATGGCTGTAGGTGCTCAAATTTTGTAAAACTACTTGTCCATGCGCGATGGTAAAAAATCAATTTCTTCGCCAAAAAAAACTCCGACAGATGGCAAAGCTAACCCCGACTTGTCAATATTTTCCAAATCAAAGTATGTCGGTCTTATATTATTTTGCTATTGGTCCATAGATATGTAAAATGGAAAGTTTGTTATGACTGCATACTTCCTCTTCAGCAAGTCTTAAGTTTGCTTAGCAAGAAAACCGCCTAAAGCTTGACATTAAAAGCTGCTTAGATATGCACTTAAAAATAGACAACCTTCGGCAACTCATACGTATGTGTATTCAATCGGCATGGCCTGGCCTATTGCAAACACTAAATCATAGGTCAGATCGGCTGTAAACGCGTTACCTAATTTAAATTGCAAATTTGAGCCGTAAGATGCTGGTAACGTGCTTGACTGCCAATACAATTTTTGGTGTTTGTTTTTTCCGCACTCGGCGTGTAAACCAGTTACTCCTGTTTCTGTTGACATATATTCATGGAGAACCGGCGACAAAGCGAACACACATTTTGCGGTCCTAGACTCGACCAAGGTGGCTCGGATTTCAAGGAAACATTTCACCTAGTCGGCTCCATTTGATTTCTGATTGCTATACTCTTCGACTCTGAGTCCATTACCATAAATGAGACTAATTTGGTTTTAACTGTAAATGGAGGGGAAATAAATATTCCTTTGCTTTTGGTCGCAATTATGACTCACGTGGTAATTGTGCTAATTGTTCGGGGATCAAACGAAGACGGATGGCATCACCAAAGGGCAGTGACTTCTCGGAGTGACATACTTTTGTAACAAAATTTTGCGATACCCTTCTGCGAGTGTTGCTTGTGCTGCATCAGTCAAATGTGTGAGCACTAATTGTTTTCTTAAATTATCACCGTAGTAAGGAGTAAATTAGTATTTATAGCTCTGGTGCTAATAGCTACCGGTATAGTAATAGTTGCTGATTGCCAGACAGGTTATTTGTTGTTAAGGTAGGCATATGGATGTCTGAATAGCACTGTGGGCGATGAATATTTATCTTTTATCAAGTGTGAGCTGGGTGATCATCTCTTAAGAGCGTGTGGAAGACTAAGTAAAACCAGCTTTGTAAAGAGGCTCATTTGGGTAGAGAGTTTGTAAGGAAAATCACTGGAATCAAAAGGAGGGGGTGACACTTAATAGAACAACATCTCAGGGGACTGTGAATAAATTCAGACTCAGTTTGTAGTAAATTTTTCGAGATATTTGCAAGCTTTCATATCGAGAAGTAAGCAGTAGTCCGAGCTGAAAGTTTTACGTAGAAATATGCAGAAGACTGATCGATCGCACTGTGATCAATCAGGTTCTTCATGTTTTCATCAGGGGACAGGCACGTTTCCAAGTGTCAATTAGCTTTAAGCTGTGACATGTCCCGTGTAAAGGTTGTACATACCGACGGTACACGGCACTGCTTACCTAGTCAGTGGAAGCCGACGTTAAAGGTACCTTGAAGCTGAGTTTTATAAGGCTTTTGCTTAGAGCTCTATAACTTAAGACTTGTAGATTAAGTCCGCTTGCATCAGTAGCAAATCCGTATTCATACGCCCAGAGATCTTTACAATGTCAGACCTCAGACCAATTGAACTCTCTATAGCTCAAGACCTCTAGTTTAAGTCTGCTGTCCTATTTTTTCTCTGAAGTCGCCAATTGTGGTCTTAAAGTAGTACTAATGTGGCTGCTCTTAAGTCTTCTAGATGAAAGCGCACTTAAGAACTACCGACTCTATACCCTGATGCAGATTTTAAAAAAGCTTCTGCTCAGATCAGAACTTGAAGCTTAAGTCTGCTTGCATCAGTGACAATTCCGTATTCAGATACGTCCAGGGGTCTTTTCAATTCCAGACCGCAGATCAGTTGAACCAATGTTGGCCTTGTTACTCTCTACAACTTAACACTTTGTCTTATACGTCCAAAGATCCATACCAATTCAGGCCGTTGACAAATAGAACGCGAATGTTGCCCCGGGTCGTAATATATATAAAACAGAGTAGGATTGTTGCAGACAATGGACTTTAGGTAGCTCAACAAGCAAACAAAAATGCGATACCAAGTGATAAGTCAAAAGATCGAGCAGACAGTTGAACCAATACTCAGGGAGGTATGGAGGTTTCTATAAAAAAATTCACAGCCCCAGGTCTATAGTTTCCAGAGAAAAGGTGTAAAAAAATTCTAGATCAAGTAACGTGCTGAATTCACTGTTTGAGCTCGATCGTTCTCTTTAAAAAACGTTAGGCCGAATAAATTCTTTTCTTGACAAGTTACTGTGCCCAACTAAAGGACGAAGTTCCCTGGGCTTTTACCTCAGTGCTGCGTACTCTGTTTTGTTTGACACATTTAGTACATAACAGCCCGATAAACAGCGACGATCGAGCGCGTCTTTGAAAGGGCTCTTCATAAGAAGTGCACTCCTCCAGTAACCACTATCATGCTTGTTCGTTTGAACACAAATTTTGCGGCTGTCCAACTTTAACGAGACTGCCTTTCAACCTATTCCACCTACCACTTCAAATTTTTACTACGGATTTTCTGAAAATCACAAGTGCTACGCAACACGCTGTATTTATTCCCTTTTTGTAAGACATTTTCGCTCTTGCCCTGTCGGGAAGTGATCCTCGCAACATCAATCGACCGATCAGCATAGAAGGTGACCCAAGTTGACATTTTTCCCTGTAAGGAAGTGATCCTCGCAACATCTATTGATCGATCAGCATGCAAGGCGACCCAAGTTGACGTTTTTTTCTGTATGGAAGTGATCCTCGCAACATCTACTGACCGATCAGCATACAAGGCGACCCAAGTTGACGTTTTTTTTTTGTAAGGAAGTGATCCTCGCAACATCAATAAACCGATCAGCATACAAGGCGACCCAAGTTGGCGTTTTTTTCTGTAAGGAAGTGATCCTCGCAACATCTATTGATCGATCGGTATACAAGGTGACCCAAGTTGGCGTTTTTTTCTGTAAGGAAGTGATCCTCGCAACATCAATCGACCGATCAGCATACAAGGCGACCTAAGTTGACATTTTTCACTGTCAGAAAGGGATCCTCGCAACATCTACTGATCGATCAGCATACAAGGTGACCCAAGTTGGCGTTTTTTTCTGTAAGGAAGTGATCCTCGCAACATTAATCGACCGATTAGCATACAAGGCGACCTAAGTTGACATTTTTCACTGTCAGAAAGGGATCCTCGCAACATCTACTGACCGATCAGCATGCAAGGCGACCTAAGTTAACATTTTTCACTGTCAGAAAGGGATCCTCGCAACATCAACTGACCGATCAGCATACAAGGCGACCTAAGTTGACATTTTTCGCTTTTCCCCTGCCAGAAAGTGATCCTCGCAACATCTACTGATCGATCAGCATACAAGGTGACCCAAGTTGGGGTTTTTTTCTGTAAGGAAGTGATCCTCGCAACATCTATTGACCGATCAGCATACAGGGCGACTCAAGTTGAGGTTTTTTTCTGTAAGGAAGTGATCCTCGCAACATCTACTGATCGATCAGCATACAAGGTGACCCAAGTTGGCGTTGTTTTCTGTAAGGAAGTGATCCTCGCAACATCTATTGACCGATCAGCATACAGGGCGACTCAAGTTGAGGTTTTTTTCTGTAAGGAAGTGATCCTCGCAACATCAATCACCCGATCAGCATACAAGGCGACCCAAGTTGGGGTTTTTTTCTGTAAGGAAGTGATCCTCGCAACATCTATTGACCGATCAGCATACAGGGCGACTCAAGTTGAGGTTTTTTTCTGTAAGGAAGTGATCCTCGCAACATCTACTGATCGATCAGCATACAAGGTGACCCAAGTTGGCGTTGTTTTCTGTAAGGAAGTGATCCTCGCAACATCTATTGACCGATCAGCATACAGGGCGACCCAAGTTAACGTTTTTTTCTGTAAGGAAGTGATCCTCGCAACATCTATTGATCGATCGGTATACAAGGTGACCCAAGTTGGCGTTTTTTTCTGTAAGGAAGTGATCCTCGCAACATCAATCGACCGATTAGCATACAAGGCGACCCGAGTTGACGTTTTTTTCTGTAAGAAAGTGATCCTCGAAACATCCATCGACCGATCATCAATAAATATCACCTTAATTGAATAAAACAGAGAGGATAGCAACCACACTGAATTGTTTTGCTTTAAAATTTCGTGGGTTTCTCCAGTTTTTGGCATGTTTTTCTCTCATTTTGTCAAATGGTTACCGATAGATCGCTAAGAGGTGAGCCCAAGCAGCCAGCTGTGCCGTCCTTGTATAGAGAGTCTTTCAATTAACTGAACAATTATGTCCTGAAGGAGAAGGAAAATACTTCTCACGATGAAGCTGCCAATTCAAACGCTTTTGCTTCATGCAAATGAGCTGGGGCGGATTCCGTATATCAACGATCATCTAAACGATATCGTTGTTGCAACTTTGGTCACCAAAATAAGTCATATTCTGCTCGAATCTTTTTGACAAACGTCAGCTTTCATTATATTTGTGTAAAATCAACTGGATTAAGCTTCCACACTTGTAATTTTAGCACCAAGTTGCTTGTTTTGGACGTCTGAATCGTCTGAAAAGTTGCGTAATGAGTGCCCTGGTGGACATGATTTTTTTTAATTACATTTTAGGTAGCACCCCTAGAGGACTGCTCACCCGGATAGCTTTTTTAAAAATAATACAAGTCTTAAGAAAAAAGTTGTGAAGTCATTGCTCACAATTTCCAAAGTCGCTCTCCAACTGCAGCCTCACACAGCTGAAAATGTACTCTCTTCTCTGTCCTGCACAAAGGAGACTCCTTTTCGTCGGTGTTTTTCGACAGAACACCCGTCCAGTGATCGAATCAATTCCACCGTCACTGACGATGTTCTCTTTTCACATAAAAGCCATCCCATTCACCTCTTTCGGTGGATGACCCCTTGTCTCGTATTCTATAAAAAAAAAAACAGAATTCCACTCCCAGATAGTGTTACAATTGAATTATTCAGAGCGTTGAATTTCACTGCACACATCGCACATCCCTGATGGCTGCAGCATTCTCTGTGGCAGCCGAAGCACCTGTTTTTAGGACTCGCTTACACCTCCCAGTAATTCAATCCCTTACACTCTGTCGAGTGTAATCGCAATCTCGCCTTCAGCTGCACATGTACACGTATATCCCGGACATGCAGTGCTGCGGTTATGCCAGCCACTGCCGCCAGTACATCCACACAGCTACAACTACATGGCATTTGCATAAATAAGGAACTTGCGTGTAATTGTATACATGCGATATAAGAAATGACAACCTGCGCCACTTTGCCGACTGCCAGCATTCAGTTGGCATTTGGAGAAAGAGCACCTCCACCTATTTCATTTCTATCAGTTTATCTGTGTGTACTTAGCTCTGACATTTTATAATGGCAGCTCAGCTGTCAGCCTCTGCAGTAGGCATTCCCATTACCAACCGTCGTCGTCGTGCTGGAACAAATACGTTAGAAATGAAGATGCCAGCGATTTGTGAACACTTCGCGGTACTGCAATTCGAACTCAACCCGATGATCATCATTTTTATTCGACGACGATGATGCAATAGAAAATTTAATTATTGTTCGTCTTAAGTAATACATGCGCTGTAGCTGTCTCCACTCGAAAGGTCAGCGATGATGGTGATGCTCCCCCCCCCTTAAGCTGTCACTCACCATCTCCATCATTGTCGCGTCATTTTTCGATGAAGCGCAAACAACCGCCACACAATGGGAACGAGCATGAAGTGGGATTGTTGGCTCCCTTCTTAGGGTTCAATGGATCTCTGATTTTTTTTATTTTTTGTTTTGTTGCATTCGGCGGGATTCCTACTTTCACGATCTTGTCTGTTCATTGATTTGGTTTTCTCATAAATAATCAACGTCGGGAACTGGTTTGGCATTTGGGAATTGGATTGGAACTCCAGGTTGTCGGTTGTTTTGTTTTTTTATGCATTGTCCGCTTTGGAATTGATTCATGTGGGAGATAAAATTGGTTAACCGACCGGCTGTGTTTGGTTGAAAGAGTCACAATTCCGTTATAAACGAGAATTTCTTATGAGAGAGGCAACCGAACGATCTGCATTCACCTTTAGGTATTTTTTGGGAAGCCTGTCTGTCAAGTGAAAACCTGAACCTGGGTGACTTAAATTGTTTTAGTTAAAGTTTTTTTATTTACTCATATACTGTCAAAGTCGGAATGTCACCTTGAAAGGTGTT
The DNA here is from genome assembly GCA_948293265.1 of Cheilosia impressa. NCBI lineage: Eukaryota > Metazoa > Arthropoda > Insecta > Diptera > Syrphidae > Cheilosia > Cheilosia impressa. The sequence goes on along the minus strand of OX411884.1, from coordinate 52,116,954 downwards.
TTGCATACTTGTCACTTTGACAGATAGGTAACAAGTTTCGATTACGTACTTATTCCCATGCGCCGGGCTTTCTTTTTGGACAGAGAAGAACTGGTTTTCCTTTCCAAATATTCTAAGTTTGGCCTAATGACATCCAACACGTAAATAAATGTAAATGTCAAATTTGGGTGTCAATAGGCGAAGGGGCCAGTCACATTTTACTTTATACTGCAACGGGGGAATAGGACATTTTTTACCTTTATCTTTTCTGTTTTGACACTTGAGTTGGAAGGTCCATTAGGGCGAGACTTTTGATACTGTAGATGTATATGTGTAGTTGTAAATGTCAATGGTTTGCATGTGAGGAGGGAGACAAGTTGGGTGAGCGGGAGGTTATCCCATGAGTTTTTCTTTTCTTTCCTTTTCAACGAGAACTACTTAGGAACCTTTTGCATCGAGTGTTACTTAGGAACTTTTGGCAATTAAACGGTGGCAATAGTATATTGCCGAGTGAATGCATAACCGCACACTGTGACACTTATTGAAACTCCTTTGTGGGATGACACAGTTTAGTTTCGACTGTTCCGTATTTGAAAAGAAAGTATTTTTGGAGGACATACTGTGCCAGCACATTTTAATGGATTTCAACCATTTTTCTGCCACGCGGACCTCCAATTCTCAGCTACATACCTCGAAGATCAATTCTGAATACAAAATTGTCGAGAAATGCAGATGACAACAGTGAAAACTGCATCTAAATCCGTTTAGTGGTTCTCGTGATTAGCGCAGTCATTCGAGGTCATTCGGGGTAAAATAACAGCGCCACCTATCGGATTTTTTCCAAACTTCTCTCAAAATCTTGCAGGCACTGATAGGAAAAAACTTTTGACTTTTCAGAGAGTTTTTGAGTTTCTAACTACATAAGACTCATGTGAACTTCATTTCCTATTTAGATGGAACTAGCGTCTTTTGTATGGGAGGTGCCACGCCTCCTCATCCGAAAACAAAAAACGTGCTAAGAACACTCTCAAATGCCCCATGGATCTTCGACAGTTCATGGTTGTCAGATCGGATAAGGATTTTCGAGACAAACCGACATGTTGCATCCAGATTTTGTTTTTGACAATCCCAATGCGTCCGTTGTGTAACTTCTGAAGGACTCAACCGATTACGGTCATATTTACACTTCCCATTCCTTTTGTCGAGGCGACGGTTTATAGCCATGGAATAATCCGATAGGTGGCGCTTTGGTCGAAATAATAAAAAATTACATACACTGTAAAAAAAATTCAGACTCAATTCGGGATGAGCTCTTTACCATTTTCCAAAAAGGACCCTTCGGCCGTAAATAAATCTTGCAGCAAATCAGTCAACTGCTGTCAATTGCTGGAAATTTATTTACCCTCTTCAAGTCCGTAACTACCGTAACTACCCCATTAGCGCCCCCCAGTCTATCTGCCTATTTTATTTTCGTATTCACTTACCCAACTGGTCTGTCGAAATACCTTGTCAGTTGACTGGCATTTACACGAGATGACCTCTTGAACTTCTCGCCACAATCCAAACAAAAACTTTTGGAATATTGTTCTCTTTCTTATTATTCTGCTGGGGCTATACTTAGTGATTTTAAATGATTTATGCGATTTCTTCATCCGCCATACACTGATTAGCTAAGCGTTCCAATACTTATCCCGAAACTTTTGGCCGATACATTTCTGGCCAAAGTTAATGACATGAATGAGAATTGATAGCATAATTTGTGAGATTTTCTTTGTATTTTGTTGCAAAGAAAAACTTCTTCTTCGCCAAAAGAAAGACAAACAAACGGCGAAAAAAAAACGCAGCCGCCCAAACTTTTATGATTAATAACGTGCTTATCGATAAAAGAAAAAAAAAGGGAAAGCGCGATGCGATGATGATGATTGGCGAAATTAAGAAGAAATGTCTAAATGGAAATTTTGTCATTCCGCCTTTTCTTTTGCACGGCTAGCACTTGTGTGTAAGGTTTACAATGAAACTTGAAGATGCTCTCCGGAGGTGTAGGTGAACGAGCGTGTACTTGAACAACATTTAAGATTCAATGTGACTACTTTCACTCTTCGAAGAAATTCGACGTGAATAACGGTGAGTGCCTTATTTGTTTGGCCTTTTTATTGATTTTTCTGTTTTCCATTTTTATTCTATTTGCTGGGAGTTTATTTCTGGTAAATTGTTCAATTGTTGGGGGCTTATGTGAGCGGGATTATGGCATTTCGATGACGCAAAGTCGAACTCTGGCGCTTAGGTGTGACGTATCAGTTGGGGCTGTTTGGGGGACAGGTGGCTGTGCAGTGTTTGGGTGGGCCGGCTACTGGAGTTTGCTTAAATCACGTGCTGGTTCGTCTTATGACTGGAAAAATCTAAAAACTAACTAAGGCTGTCCTTCTAAAAGCGGAAGGTTGCTCTATGCATCATTTTAATCAACCTGCCACATGATGGCAGATGTAAGCTGGTTAGGATGGGGACTACCTACAAGGAGCTCCCCGGTTCGACCCCCAAAAAATGCAAATTAAATTCGTTTCGTCTTTTGCGCAATTCTAACAATTCTAGTAGGCATAGAATTGAAGGTTCCTCCCTTTCGCCCTTTAAAGTAAACCCCTTTCAGAAAGCAAAATTTGGGTCTATTGTGAATAATTTTGGTGGGGAACCAATTCTAATTGGGAAAATTCTGGTCAGCAAAGTACGCATCAGACTTTTAAGATGTCTGAGACATGTGGATCGAATGGCCAAAAAATCAAAGCTTCGGCCCGAAGAGTCTGCGATTCCAACCCGAAGCAACAACGCAGTAGAGGAAGACCTCGCTTTAGGGCGCCCAACATTAGAAGGGGACCTCAACAAGCTTGGAGTGCGCAACTGGAGGCAGTTAGCCAAAGATCACGCTAACTGGAGAGGTGCATTTTTTGCGGACCGCACTGTAGCGCCACCTAAATAAGTACATGTAAGTAATGGCCTCGTCTAAGATAATTAATTTGCTTTTGTTTTTGTAGCCACAACTCTGGCGAAATAATACCACAGATAGAACCATCAGAGGCTGCCAGAATTCATTCCAGTTTTAGGGCCGTTTTCAGAACGAAAAGTGAGACTGGGTCCTCTGTTCAGCCGCTTACACCTCGAATTTTGAACTCCTATAAATGGTGGAGGAATTTTTTATAGAACTGCTTATCGAACTTCCCGAGAAATGCAGACGAAAGCAGTGAAAACCGCATCCAAATCCGTTCACAGGTGGACAGACAAAAGAGGAAACACTTTAAAAAGAACAGCGCCACCTATCGGATTTAATTCAAAAAACACTCGAAGCACTATATGAATATTAAATGTTTTCACTATTTTAGTGTATTTAATGTGTACGTAAGTAATTAGAAAAATTTTTCACCTAATTCTAAAGGAGTCCTACGACCTTCGAGGTTGGAGTCTTTTATAAGGTCTTTACTACCTAAAACCGCCTCAAAGAAGCACCTGTCGAAGACCTTCAACCTGCTGAAAAGTGGCATACAGAAGGTGACGTAAATATTCTGTCTCTTCTACGTACCTTCTGTTTGTTCTTCCGTGGGGTTTATTCTGGTCATAAGTTTGGACCACTTTTAGTCGGAGTTTTCTGCGGGTTTCGCGAGCTCGTTTAACTCAGAGGCCCACATAAAATCTTCTGCGCAAGAGTACTCAGCGGAGTTTGCATGCACCTTTGATTCTTATCTCAAAGTTCGTCCTACAAATTAGTCGAGCGTCCGTCAGTGTTACCTCTGAACATTTTCAGAGAGAATCCAAAAAAAGAGTCCCGAATGATTTTTATTTTTAGTTGTAGTTCAAATTCAGTTAAAAACAAATTCTTCCGAATTCAACTAGGCTAAACAATTGTACTTTACTCAGCTCCTGTAACCCCTCGGGTCAACCACGCCTGCACGCCATTTTGTTCATACTTCTTCAACTCGTTTGAGCTGCCTCCAACTCATTCCCAGAGAGCTCGACAAACAATTTAAAATTTTAGCTAAAACGTTCTACATTTTTAAAACGAGTCCGAATTCACTGATTTTCAAAAAGACAGTCCGGAGCTCAGTTGTTCAGAAAATAGTCAAAACGACTCTAAAGCTTTCCGAAGGTAACCCTGGCGTGCACAACTCACTTCGAACTTTGTTAATGATTTTTCTTAATAACTTCTAAACTGCCCACGTCTGAATAATGAAGCTCACAACTTTGCTGAATATTTTGACACTTAAAAGTTAAAAATCAAAAATATAACGTCAACACCATCTAGGTAAACTCTACCTTGAGGCAGAGGATATACCTGACAGGCCCACTTAAAGATCTAATGGGATTCACGACCAAGCCCGCTCTTATTTGAGAGGCCCACTTACTTGCACCTCCTCCAAACCATCTAATCTAATATCCAAGAACAGGGAATTCTCTCTTGAAAAAAAACTACCACACTTATGTCTGTTTCATGAAGCATTTGAAGCATTGCCACATCATCCCGTAGTCATCAATAAATTCATCATAGGAGAGGCAGTGCATTCTTGCGTTGTCTGTTGAGAATGCAAAATCATGAATTCTTCCGACAACCTCCGTTCGAAACGTGACACTTGCAGTCGCCACAAGCTCAGGTAGCACTCCCTGTATAGAATTGTAGCTGCATTCACTTTGATTCTAGTTAAAGTCTCATACACTGGTTTGGGTCTTGATTTTGTTGCCGTCGCCATTAGGTGTCGATGTCATTATCCAAATAGGGTAGAGTATACTTGTACAGAAAGCTGTTTCTCAGCTGACTCGTGTAAAAACGTATCGGGTGACCTTTTCTAATTTGACGGGACGAAAGGCGTTACTAACTATGCATCGCAAGAAATAATGGGTTTTCCAATAAGAGGTGTTATTTTGGTATTCAAAGAAAAATGCCATTTTTTGAGATAAATGATCGGATGTTTATTTCATAATAAAGAGGAAGGTATGCCGTTAATAATGAAAAACAACATCAGCCAAATGGACACCACGAGCACGCATACAGGACCATATCCTTTTCATGAAATTTTCCATAACCGAATCGCAAAGTGGCTGCCCTATGTCCTCGATAGCCTCACGAATTTTATCTTTGAGGTCTTGAATCGATGCTGGGCTGTTGGCGTAGACCTTATCTTTCACGTGGCCCTAAAGGAAGAAGTCGCAAGGTGTCAAATCACAAGATCACCGAGGTGGAAATGGGCCTCATCAGTCAAGATGATTTTTCGATGGAATTCCGGATCATTTTCATGCATTTCAAGGACCGGATGGATTGTCCGGCTTGAGTTCTTGTGTTAACTGAACTTTATAAGCCTTAAGACCCAAGTCTTTGTGCAAAATACGGTGTAATGACGTTTGTGGAATGCGGAATGCCCTATTCCAAAGAACGACAAAACTGGGTTTTCTTCAACACATTGGGCTACAGCAGCAATATTCTCAGTTGTTCGGGTTTTATTCTTCACATCACTAACTTGTCCCAACAGCTCGAATTTTTCCACCAATTTCCGTATTGCGGTCCGACAAGGTGCTTCACGACGACCAAAAAATGCTTTAGTTTTGCGAACTGTGACTGCAAGATTTTCACCATTTTTGTAGCGAATTTTAATAATTTCAATGCGTTGTTGAAGCGTGTATCGTTCCATTTTTAGTAATGGCGGAGTTTCTACTTGTCAAATGTCAAAGAATAAAAGTTTCAAAAGTGACAGCTACCGAAATAGCGGGTCATTCACAATAACACCTCTCATTGGAAAACCCTTTATTTTATTAAAATAAATATTTTATTAAAATAAAGTAAATATTTTAATTTTAATTTAATTGAACTATTAAATTATTGTTATAATATTTTTTTTATTATTTATTCAAATTATGTCATTTACTACCCTAAAACGGGTTTTAAATTCCCCGTCCAACGTCCCATTTCACATGTCAGAATCACCCCCTCCAATCCATCGGCAAATACAAATTTCAAGTGACAAAAACACGCTGACAATCTGACACAATGTCACGCACAATTAAAACTCCAAACCACAGATCCACCATTTAATCAATCACACCACCTTTTCGAGTACAAAAAAGGAAAGGAAACCCTCACCTACACGAGTTAGATGTCAGATATCCATCTCCGATTAGCATGAGACAACTTGACCTTAAAATCCACGCAGCGCACTTTTTATTAATGAAAAAGTGAAAGAGCGATAAAAGTTTTATAAACTGCCGTTTAAATTAAAAACGTTACTTCTTTGAATAATTACGTTTACGTTCCACATTCATCTGGCTAGAGCTACATTCATATACCGCTTTGTCATTCTCGGTGAGACGAAGAATCACACACGAAAGACGAAAGTATCTTATTACCATAAAAGCGGTCCTAATTAAAATTCCACTCACAGGCAGGTATAGTTGGGCGAAACGCAGCAACCAGGGTGTCGTATAATGCCATTCGAGGAACCGCCGACATTAACGACAGTCGTATGCCGAAGATGCGATCAATGGAAAATGAAATTGGTGACATTAATTTGTTGGCGCGCTGTATCGAGGTGTCTGTAAACAATAAGGACAATAAAAGGAGAGCGGGGAATTTATTTCAAACAGTTTTATGGTGAACGCTTGTCGTTTATTGCGATCGACATGACGGACTGCAGGACATTTGATGGCCTGGCATTTTCATATCGAATTTATGAGGTAATCAGTCAAATTAAATGCGTTTTGTTTGCTGTATACTCGCAGCAAAGGCCAACAATTAAGGGGCAAATAGGTAATCAAATCGAAGCTGTGATGGAAGCATGTATCTTACTGGAAAAAGATAAATGATTGCCAATGGCAGGCGGTAATTATGCGATGGTGGATACTGAAATTGGAAGCGTATGCCCTAAAAATAGAGCCAGAGGGCGGCTGTGTGGTGGCAAATTAAGTTCAAGGATACTTTAATTTTTGCCCAGTGCGGGTATAAGGATATAAGGATATAAGTGGTATTGATGTATTATGCCCCAGGGGTCTGGTGGGCGGTCGTAGATATCAGTGACGGGTTCAAAAGAGTCACTTTTATGGGGCGAATTCCCCAGGATATGCAATTATTAATAAATAGCTCCGCCCGCGTGAAGTATAGGTCACTGTATGACTTGTAATAAATCACTCATTGAACCCTTTCCGGGCAAAATGTAAAATTAGGTTGATTTTCGAACAAATTCTCTCGAGGGCGGTGTTTACATTTTTTGCGAGGATATCCCAAGGGGCAACACTAAAATAGGGAAAACTCTTATTATTCATATAGTCCGGGGAAGTTTTTGAGTGTTTTTTGAATTAAATCCGATAGGTGGCGCTGTTCTTTTTAAAGTGTTTCCTCTTTTGTCTGTCCACCTGTGAACGGATTTGGATGCGGTTTTCACTGTTCTCGTCTGCATTTCTCGGGAAGTTTGATAAGCAATTCTATAAAAAATTCCTCCACCATTTATAGGAGTTCAAAATTCGAGGTGTAAGCGGCTGAACAGAGGACCCAGTCTCACTTTTCTTTCTGAAAACTGCGGCCCTAAAACTGAAATGAATTCTGGCAGCCTCTGATGCTCCTATCTGTGGTATTATTTCTCAAGAGTTGTGGCTACAAATCAAAAGCAAATTAATTATCTTAGACGAGGGCATTACTTAGATGTACTTATTTAGGTGGCGCTACAGTGCGGTCCGCGAAAAATGCACCTCTGCAGTTAGAGCGATCTTTGGCTAACTGCCTCCAGTTGCGCACTTCAAGTTTGTTGAGGTCTCCTTCCAATTACGGGTCTTACCTAAGGCAAGATCTTCCCCTACTGCGTTGGTTGGAATCGCAGACTCTTCGGGCCGGAGCTTTGATGTTTTGGCCATTCGCTCTACAGTTCCCAGCCATCTTAGACAACTGATATCACAAGGGACCTTATAGGGGTCTAAATCTGTCGACAGCTACTTCAAAATAGACGACTGATGCGACTTCGCTCTATAGCTCGTAGAGTTCGCTGTTAAGTCTCCTCCTCCAAAGACTGAAAATCACTCAAAGGAGATCTGCATTCGCCTTCGATAACGTCCATGATGGACGAGTGCGAGTGCCAATGAACACCAAGAGCTGTTCCAAATATTTCCCAATCACAAAGACAACTTTCTCGATGTCTAGATTGTCTATATTCGGGGAATCTTTGAAACAGCCCTCTGGCAACATTTTAAGCCTATCTTCCGCTCCTCCCTTTGTACCACTGTCCAAAAACTGATGAGATATTCCCAAATCGGCGCTTCCCCAGTCCAAGTTGAATGAAACTTCAAAAAAAGTACACCACCAAGTGGCTTATCGTGCACAGATTTTCCAACTTGCCAATCCGCCAAATGCGCCTTCCCAATTAGGTAGTCGGCGCGCGGTTGAAATAATCCGCCCAACCGAACTGTACTTGAGAGAACATCCCAAACAAAACTGCGACTGCGGGTGTCAAGTACCCCTTCATCTAACTCGCTGCCGTCTTCCATAAACAGATAAACGGTTGTGTCCCCAATACAATGGCACGCAGGCTCACTCGAAAATCACCATCAGTCGATCATTAAAAGTCGTCCAGCTCAATCCGATTTATCACCATCCGATGACTACCTACCTCATTCCAATGGCAGTTATGAAGAGAAAAGATCCAAGTACGAGTGCCTACCTACACACACGCATCTTAATTGACCGGTTTTCTTTATAATGACATAATAATGACATACTTTACGCAAGGCGACACACTTATTTCTGTGTCTTGTTGACATTAACTGGGATCGCGGCGGCGGCGCGGTCGCCTTTGCAGATACATTCCACAGATTCGCCAGCTACACGCACGTTGTCCCTCTCGCCGGCCGATTCGTAATCGTAATCGAAACGCATGAGCGTATGTCGTGTGCGCTGGCTGTGCACATTCACCGCTGTATTGACCCGGGATTTAATTTACGGTTTTAAAACATCTGCGGCATTTAATTGGCATCGGCCGAGTGGCACATCTCCTCCATACAACGCGCTTGTCCATTCGTACGAGTGTCTTCCTCGTCTTGGATCGAAATGTCAAGTGCTCCAAACTGAGTCATAAAGCATCGGCATCGGGCAAATATGCTGTTCGTGTGTGTGCGGCGTGCCGGCCAACGACTTACGAAAATGGAGATTCTGGGTCAATGACATTCGAGAGAGGGTATCCGTGGGTATATACACGCAGTTGTAATTTGTATGCCAGTTGGTGTAGTCCCATCTCCCATGATGATGATGGTGATGATAATTAAATTGGAATTTAAGTCGCCTGCCACTGGCGGCCGCTGGTGCTGACTATAAAACCGGAGAACTTCGTGCCAATTTGATTTTTAGATGAGATGACCGGAGCTGGACGCTGCCTATCCCCTGGACACCGTTGTAATTGCGCGTATGTTGCTGTCTGTGCTCGGTGTAACGGGGCGCGGGATGGAGTGTCTTTAATTACGGCAATGCTCATTAGGTCATCTTGATGCCGGGCAATAAAAGGTGAGACTTGGCGACGTAATGAGTTCAATGGTTGGACCTGCGTGCGTACTTAATTATGTGACACTCTTGTGTTGGCCAGTGAGTGTGCCATTTCCACGTGGTGGGGCTAATTTGGACTGTTTCGATGCGAACAGCGGTTATGATGGTGCAGAGAGATGTTGGCAGGAAGTGTTGGTAATAAAGTCTGTCAGGGTTGGACGATCCGAAAGCAATTTAGTTAAGATGGGCTTCTGGGTGGACACAATTTGTGTTAATTAGGATCTATACTGTGAAGCATAAGTTGGCTCTTTTTCGTCACGTCTACGGCGGGTGGTAAGGGAAGTCTTTGGCGAAGGCAATACTCCAGTGAAAGGAGGTAGAATCAGGGGCATGGGAGATTCGTTGACAGTGAATAGTGGGAGAGGAATCTATGCTGCTAGGGTTTGTGGATTTGTAGTTTGTTTTGTAGCTCTCTGCAGAGGGCGTTAGTCCCGAATGAATGTTTGCATACGCAGGGTGTTCTTAAAAATAGAATCAAAAGGCTGCGCTACAAAGCGTCGACTTACGAACTTTGGGCTGCATTGTTGTCTTGTAGTGTAATATTTATGTTGGAGCGTACCATTGCTGTATGTTGTCCCGCCAGCGAATGATACTTAAGCTACGACTACGACGACGACTACGACTACGACTACGACTACGACTACGACTACGACTACGACTACGACTACGACTACGACTACGACTACGACTACGACTACAACTACAACTACAACTACAACTACAACTACAACTAGAACTAGAACTACAACTACAACTAGAACTACAACTACAACTACAACTACAACTACAACTACAACACAACTACAACTACAACTACAACTGCAACTGCAACTGCAACTACAACTACAACTACAACTACAACTACAACTACAACTACAACTACAACTACAACTACAACTACAACTAGAACTACAACTACAACTACAACTACAACTACAACACAACTACAACACAACTACAACTACAACTACAACTGCAACTGCAACTACAACTACAACTACAACTACAACTACAACTACAACTACAACTACAACTACAACTACAACTACAACTACAACTACAACTACAACTACAACTACAACTACAACTACAACTACAACTACAACTACAACTACAACTACAACTACAACTACAACTACAACTACAACTACAACTACAACTACAACTACAACTACAACTACAACTACAACTACAACTACAACTACAACTACAACTACAACTACAACTACAACTACAACTACAACACAACTACAACTACAACTACAACTACAACTACAACTACAACACAACTACAACACAACTACAACTACAACTACAACTACAACTACAACTACAACTACAACTACAACTACAACTACAACTACAACTACAACTACAACTACAACTACAACTACAACTACAACTACAACTACAATTACAACTACAACAACTAAAATTGCGACCTCAAATATGTATAATCATTCAAGCGAATAGGTAGCTCCAAAAAAATTTTTTACATAATTCCTGTTTCTCCAGCATCAACTATCAGTCAAACGTCGTGTCATCATCTGACTACCTTGTTGAATTATATTTGCATAATTATCGTTGGGGACACATCACGATCTAAGACAATCCCACTTGCCAAGTCCGCCATTATATACGAGTACACACTGTACAGGTACACGTACAAAAATTTCAAAGCAAAAGCAACTTCTATCTTCAGTCATAAGTTCGCGAGAAATCTGTACAAAAAAAAAAACCTCTCCCCCCAAAACTTGACATGTACTTTTGTCCCAGTTGCCTTTTCCTTCATACAGCGTTTAGTCTGCCTCAAGAATTTATTTCAGTTCAGAACAAACGACCAAATAAATCCCCATTCAGATTTATTTGGTCGTAATATTTGTAAATATATTTCTTTCCAGAAAATCACAACTGGAGAGTTGCAGTTTCGTACGAACTTTAACCATACAAACGTAACTTACTAGGAAACTTGTGTTTCGCAAAGTTTCCGACCGTTTTTCTTAGGTATTTTCATCTAAATCACATGCACACGTATTTGCGCAGTAAAAAACCTCACTTGCCAACTTTTACCTTTGTCACAAAACTCTCGAGTCATGACATTCAATTCGTGTGGCAGAATAACCTTTCAATCACTCATGCTGCAGCGCCCCAAAAGCTCACATCGAAACGACGACGGTGATGGGGCAATAAGTCATCCACATCCCACCTCCGTCCATACGGAGTTTCATCACACCAAAGCCCGGTTTCGCCATCCACAGCATCAGTTGTTTTGCAACAGACCTCTACGTTGCATCTTAATTGACTAACAAATTAGAAAACGAAGATGACATCAACCCGCTGCGCGGTTCCACTTTATCATGCACACTGCGGTGCACATCAGGTTGCCCATTCGATGTGACAACTCGCGAACCCTCTTCGGTGGTGTTGCAACCGCTGGAAAAAAAATATCAAAATGCCAATGAAACCCCACGCCCAGGTGCGCGTCGTAACCAAGCACCCATGGAGGTATTTCCCTGAAATGGTACACCAACACGGAAGTGGTGTCGAGTTTTCAACCATCTACCCAGATAGACAGTCATCCTTCTTTCGCGGTCCACTGAATCGAAGTGAAATGTGCGCGCAGATCCAACCCAGAGCAGGTGCAGAGACTTGGCAATGCCGCCGCCACCAGCACTCACTGTCATCCGATACAAATCGCAGTTCAATAACTGTCATCATTCCAGATTTATGCAGCGCTAATCTTTATAAGTCTCATTCCCATCCATCTGTCATAATCGTCTGCCAAAGCGGATGAGTCGGCGAAGAGACTACCATAAGTAAGTGAGCACGATTATCGATTGGGAGCAGCATCCAGCACTCTCATCCGTGAAACGATTCACTGTGCAAATGCTTATTCATTAGGAGCAGTCGTGTCGCTTCGAATTCAGTGAAAGTACCAGAAATAAAGTTTAAGATACCGAAAACGCAAACACGCACAGAGAGGGAGAGACAGAGACGACTCCGACGACGATGATTTGTAATTGCGGTGTCATAAGACTCTGCCTACAGCTACCTGTGCCTACACAACACCAGAAAACGTAACAAGGCAACTTTTGACTCTTCGGTTACGAGGTGCGAAGTCATCTTCGAGGGGATCATTGGCAACTTGTTAATTGGGAAAGTTTTTCCCTCCGCCTTGGCCCATTGTCTTTGTGTACGGGGTACGCCTCCGAAAGGCTCATAAGTCAAGGGAGCTCTGTATAGAAGGTGATGATGATGATGATGCTGTGGAGGGCAGTTGAACTAGTCTTTAATTAGCAATTTCCCGAATGACTGGGCCGTGTAATTGTTGCGATCGAAATCACCTGTTTGGATGGGACAAACGCCGATGACATCCTCCGGTGCTGCGGAAGTGACAATTATTATTATTACTTGTCAAAGTGTGGGATGTCGGATGTTCCATGAACTCCGTATTAGGTTTGGGTTGATGTAGGGTAGGGGGTAGTAAAACTTGGAGAAAGATGGGGGTTGAGAGTGGGTCGATTACAATGTGAAAAATGCTACCGCAGTCGATTTGATTTGAGGCACTAGAAAGACAGTCACTTCTTCAATATTGACTTGTGTTTTGTCTCAAGGGGTGGGGACACCGAAGTTAAATATGGTTAATGTTGGTCCATAACCTTAGGCAAACCTCTTGGCAATCATTTGTCGGCGGAGCTTTATTTTTGGAACGTAATTTTTTTCTCTGGCAATTATTGAAGGGAGTGTGAATTTTATGATCCAGTATAAACGATATGGCAACTGTTTTACGACTTCTATCCATCAAAAGTTAAACGTTTCCCGACTGTCACTATTAAGTACAGGGTACTCACTTCGTAACTTTTTAGACGATTGTCTTAGAAACGATAGAAACTAAGTGCAAAAATGACGACTTTTAAGATCTTAATCCAGTTAATTTTCCACAACTGTAATGAAGGCTGACGATAGTTAAAAAAATTTGGCCAAAAAAAAACTTATTGTGGTCATCAAAGTTTTGAAAAAACGATATTCTCCGGACGATTATTGTTATACGGAATCTGCCACCAGAGTGAATGGAAGGTAGGTAGTTTGGCCAACAATTTCATGCTAAAAATGTGGGCGTGGCATTTGACTTTGTGAAAACATTCTTTTAATTTAAGTCTCTGAGACCTCTGACACTATACAGACTCATAAATAGTCGAAAGAATTGATACTAACTGCTCTAATTCAACTTGGCGAAAGTAAGTGTGAATTTTATGATCCAAGTTAAAGAAAAAATGCAAATCATCATTCATTTTATCCATGTTTAAAGAACTCACAGTTGTGAATACTTACAACCAACAATCGCATCAGTATTACATCCAAAATGTGGGCGTGGCGGCTTTCTTTCTATTTAATAAATCCGTATAGGTTCTGCGATTTCTTTTCATTTTCTGACCCCATTTTTTGTGGAATTGTAATTTTTTTACAATCGTCATTGCATGGACCTGCAAATATTAATATTAGCTGTTGTCACCACTGCTCAAGTAGGTAAGTGTGAATTTTATGATTCAAGTTAAGCAAAAATTGCAATTTACACGCAACGTATAGTCTATTCCATCCTAAGCTCGTTAGTTAAAGCGATTCAGGCTGTTTCATGTATTTATCGAGTGCACCTTTTAATAGACACATTTCACGCCCAAAATATGGGCGTGGCACGTGATAAAATGCGCAGTTATTTGCATGGTTAATGAATTCGGAGCTGCAACCATAAGTAACTTTAATCTGGGTATTGATAGACCGATGGGAAATCTTCCTTACGCCCACAATGTAGGCGTGGCCAATTCCATTGTGTCAAGGAAATCTTAATTCAATTTCCTGACAATATTTCCGACAGGACAATATTTTTAAAAGTATCACTTTGAGTAGTAGAAACTGACTTGTATAGCTTATTGAGTCCGGCTTTTTGATTTAAACTCGGCTTCGATCAGCAATGAGTCTTCCAAGTCAGCTGGGTCCGCAGTTGGGGTCTTCCAGTTGTTTATACCAAGACGATTGAGGTAAGTTTGTTCGTCTTCCTTCTGGATGAATGGATGGATAAGAATCGCCCATTTAGTCGATGTAGCTAGTCCAATGTAGTCGACTTGTTTTGGGTAAAGGGTTCCGTGATCTCGGCTCTAATAAAAATCACTATTAACTGGCAAACGGACAGCAGAGCAGGATCGACGTCGTAAAGTCTACAGGCAGGTTTTGTGATCTCCGTTTTATAAGAATCACCAATAACTTGCAAAGGGACATAAGAGTAGGTTTAAGGTTGTGCTCCTTCTCGCTGCTAAGGTCACTTGCTTTTAATTTCGACTCTAATAGGAATTGCAAATAACTGACGAACGGCCAGCCAAGATCGTCCTCGCTAGTGGTACTCCGTGTTCGTTGGGCATGCCACTGTGCCCTCAGGTTTTAACTTTTTCTATCAACAACAAGCCACTCTCATGCGTGCACCTCTGACAAATTTTCTTTTGTATCTTTTCAGGTAACTACCGACCTTTAATGCTCTTTCCAAAACCGTAAGTACCCTAAATTTAGTTACGCTCCTTCCCCTTTGCGTTGTTTCCAAATTTCAAAAGAAAAGCTACCCCCAATCGAGTTCAAATCCATATTGGACAGGTTAAGCTCATCATCATTGACAGCCCTCCATCAGCGCACCTACACCAAGTCGTTCACACAAACTCCAAGAGGGACAACTTCATTAATAATGCGCCATCCTTCCGCATCTGTTACAATTTCTTCACAAATTCTCGCCGCCTTCCCCAAATGTCTGATGCATATTATTATTTGATACAAACACAAAAAGGACATTTTCACCTGTACACACACAAAGCATTGTTTTCCATCCAATTTGCACACATTTCTCCGAGGACCTGGGCTATTACGAGAAATTATTTTCCCTTCAAATGTCTTGGCACATTTATTTCTCTCCCCAAAGTGGGGCCAACATTCCAACAAATTTGCCATTATATACGAGTATTTCAACCCTCTGGACAATTGCTGGATACACCAATGGTTGGGCATGGGCACCGCATACCTGGATCACTCCGCCGCCGCTCGCCGGCTCGCCCACCTCGTCTTGGAAATGAAGTTTGACCTGAATTTCAATTAGATTGTGTTGTCTTGGCATAGACTGTTGCAATTTCATTGGGTGCGGAGGCAGGATCAAATCCTGTTATATTGTGTTATTGTTCTGGTGATGCTGATGATGACGGTGAAGGGTTACCTTTACCGGCGAAGGTCCAACGGGGGTCAAACATCTATTGGAACAGAGCAAAATGATTTGTTATACCCCATTAGGCTGGGGGTGGGAGGAAAGCACACAAACAAACACTAAACTTACAGGATACACGGTGATGAATTGGAAAAGTTTATTTTTATTTTTAGTTCTTTCGTGCGCGCACCTGTGCGGAAACTCCAAAATCAATCCGACGTTAAGCTGGCCGAAGACCGATGCAATGGCGATGGGGACTTTCCAAGTCCAATAAAAACGGGAATGAAAATAAAAATCGAAAGCAGAAGGGAAAAGTTCCTTGCACTTGAGTTCAATTAGAGAAAAGCGCTCTGCTCTTGGGTTCTTCCGTTTCCCGTGGCTCGGTCGGCGGGTACAGGGTACAGGGTACAGGGAACTTTGGGGATTTAGTGCTAATTTTATGGGGTTCGGGGTTCTATTGGCGTCGCAGTCATTATTTGATGCAATAAAATTGCTACAGTTTCCGTTGGCTGATGGAGGGTTTTTGTTTTTTTTTTGTTTGTTTCCTTGCCATATACTCGTAGTCGTATAGTTTCCGGTTAGTGGCGGAAAGTTATTGGCGAGAGTGGTACGTGCAACTGGAGTGTGCACTTTGGAGTTGTGGTCCAACAGACGGTGGCGAACTTATTTGTGAATTCAAACAGAAGGAGGTTGTGCAAGCAGAAATTTGTTGTTTCGATGGGAATTTTAGCAAGTGAAAAGATTGAAAACACTATTGGAAAACTCCACGCGGAGTAGGGGGGACTGTCTCCTAAGCCATTTATTCTGTATAATTGTTACGTCATCAGTTTGACAAAGTCCGTCATATTGTGACGTGACTCTGTTCCCTGTTCGACAGAATTTGGACCTCGGAACGTAGAGTACCAATAGACGTCCAATCGTGTGGCTGTAATTAGCGAAGGCAGTTTTTTCTACGACCTCTATTTGTCGGATGAATAGAACTGCTATCCGAAGTGGCGTCTTTAGCACGGTTTTCAACGACAGTTGCATACTCGTCTGTCTTTGGCGAGATGGGGGAGCCCTAGAAAATGCCGTTCAGCGATTTTATGGCATTCGAATGTAAGCCTACATGAATAGAGAGATTTTAGAGAAAAATAATGGCTGCAGGTGGACCTTAAGTAAAATGCTCAAGGTCACAGCAGGAGAAGGAAAAGAGTTTGTTCTCACTGGCTCATCAACGCACAGGTCAAGTCAGCAATCGAATAGTCATATACGAGTAGTTTTGAAAACGTATTCCACTAGCAGTGAAGACGTGCGCCTTATACAATTTTTTATATGACCCCTCCTGCATTTTAGAGGGGGCCTCATCCTTAGTTGTTAAAAAAATCACGATCCATTTATTGTATTAACTCTAAGCCTTAGACGTTGGTAGAGACGTAGAAATTATAAAGAGCGCCTGTGGCCATTTTTCGATATGACCCCTTCTGTCCTTTAGAGGGGGCTTCTTTGTTTGTTTCTTAAAAATAAAACTAACCCACGATCGGTTTATTGTATTGACTCTAAGCCTTGCACGTTGGTAGATAGGTTGAAATTATAAGGCCACAAACACGGCCATTTCTCGATATGACCCCTAATAAAGGGGGCACTTTTTATTTTCTTATCGGTGACTAGAGCGATATATGCAATTTGAGGTAGTGATAGAAGATAGAAAATTTTTGGGCACGTATTTCATGATATTTTTAGTCTTCGCCCAGTAGTGAGTTTTATGGGCACCCCCCCAGGGGGTTCAAATATTTTTTTGGTTCGATTTTCTTCGATTTTCTCAAATCCAAATATTAAAAGACGCTGCCAATTATTTTCTATTATTTTCTAAAAGTTTCTAAAATTCTAAGGG
Source organism: Cheilosia impressa (assembly GCA_948293265.1). Lineage (NCBI taxonomy): Eukaryota > Metazoa > Arthropoda > Insecta > Diptera > Syrphidae > Cheilosia > Cheilosia impressa. The sequence continues at coordinate 52,099,317 of OX411884.1, read as the reverse complement.
CTTCAGGTCGCTGTAATCGTTTTAAGGATCCCTCTCACCAACCAGTGGAACTTATCAACTTGTGTATTACTTATCATAGAGTGTTCCTAATGATTCGGTGGACATTTGAATATATTTTTCAAAATGTCCCCTTTTTGGGGGCAGCCCTTTGTTCTTCCCTTAAATGTTATTGAGAAATAACCAATTATCATACGATTAAGCATGAAGAAAGAGAGAACAACAAGTTGTTTGACAGGTGATTCAGAAGATGCTAAGATTGGCCCAAAGCCCCCTTTTTTTGGGGGCAACCTATACAGTGGGGAATTAATTTCGTTGAAATTTAGTTACAGTGGTTTTCGGTACTAATTGTGAAAGACCTAGTCCTTATTTTTTACAAAATGCTATGCACAAGGAGTTGCGAGATCACTCCTGGAATTTTAGGGAGGCTGTGGTCCTTATTATATGTTTTTTAATTCGGGCAGTCCTATATATATATATCAAACATTCGTGGAAAACAATAAAAAATAGGTTTCGGACAATTTTTAAAATGACCCCCTTTGAGAGGGGCATACGCCGATTGCAGGGGAAGCGAACATTCTTATAAAAATCTTCGTAGATGTGGGACTAGTCTCAGGTCGGTAACAAAAATTAAGCCTGAGCGAAGCCGTGGGTGACTGGTAGCTGATTATTTATGAAAATAGCGCCAAGCTAAACCTTAGACCAACAATGTGACAGTTGACTAATCACCACCGAGGACTGATGTACACCAACAGCATCAGTACCCAACTGAAGTATAATTGAAAAAGCTTTAACCGATTATGCATAAACGGATCCCCAAAAAGGGACATAAAAACCGCTTAATCAAAAAAAACTTATTGACTTATTAGAGTAAGCTTGCTGAGCTGTCCCACAATTTTTTGAGATCTCTTTCAAAAAATCCACAGAAAACCCAACATTTGCCTCTCTCCAACGATAGCCCACGTGCTTCGTTATTCGTTTCTCGTTCACTCAACCTGAAACTAAAGCCCCTCAGGTCCTCCCCCATACAAAAAAAAAAAAAAATAAGGAAAAAGAAACCTCTCCCAACCTTATGTAAATTACGTCAGCAACCGAATCGATTGTCTGCTTCATTTCCTATCTCTTATCCTACTCGCATAAAAAATTGAAATGTTAAATAGTCCTTATAACAAAACCATCCCACGATTCCCATCCACCATCTTTTCAGCTTGCTCTCCTAAGGGAAAAATATATGCAAAGTCCTTTAAAAAAAAAGGAAACACAAGATGAAGATCAAATTACCAATTTGACGGGGGTTACGATGGGCACAGCGACCAACAAAAAAAAACCCATGCACCGGAAAATTTCAAAGCACACAAATGTCGAGCAGAGGGAGAAACCAACCAGAACTGTGGAAAATGAATAAAGCTCCTTCGCAGTGAATTAATTCCTCTTTTCGTCGTGCTTTGTACACATGACCAGGATACGGTTCTGTGGTCTGGTGGGTATCCATTTTTTTCCGTTGTCTCTTAAAACGGGACAATTAAAAAACAACATCAATTCTCCAAATGGAAGGTATAGACCAACAGCTTCTTCGCCTTATCCATATCATCTTGACTGGGGATGTGTCTATCTAATTTGTGTTGAAAAATCTCTATCCCGCGCGGGGTTAACAAACTCATACACTGGGATTGTGATTTTTGCGGGAAAACATTTAACTTTGTGCTGAAAGGGGGGTGGTTTCCTTTTTTCCACAATAGAAGTAAAAGTTTGCCGTACAACACACCCCGGGGGAGGCACGTGATCAAAGGGTGAACGCAGGTACCATTGTGCGAAGCATATTCATTAAAAAAGTGGCAGAAAGTAAGAACTTAGTTAATGTCCCTGTTTTGGATGGAGTGAACAGGGAGTGTCTTTAGAAAGTGCATCTACTGTTACATTACAACCGGAGCGATGCAAGTTACTGCCACATGTATTTTTACTATGTTAATAGGCTCGTTTGCGCTAAAAGGACTATTGTAGTGGCTTTGCTGTTTGCACTCACATGAACAAAGGACGAATTGAGGCTTCCGTATTAAAAGTTAGATGAGGAGGGTTCTTTTAAGTATAAGCAAAAGCAAGGAATATCCTTATTAGTCAATGGCTGAGGGAGTGCCTATAAATTTTTAATGGAAGCGAGGAAATGCGTCAGTTAGCAAAGGATCTGGGTGTGTACATAGTTATTTCGTCTATAACTCTGGAACAAAGAATTCTGTGGCCTTTTACTTGAAATAAATAGCACTTTGCACTACATCCTTGGGTAGTTTGAGACATTTCTTGCCTTGTTTAATGTTCCTCTTGATCCTTTTTAGTTCTAAAAATATAGTCCCCTACTTTACTAAAAGACGCGGCATATACTCCCTTCTGTTAAATTTAAATGCAATCGAATTGAAGATCAAACTGCTGGGAACTCACCTACGCGAAATCACCTTCCATTTGGAGCTAATTTTATAGAAATCGGTTTCGAAATAAGGCCGTAATCGGTACGACAAAAAAAATCGTGTCCTTTGTCACCCTTATATCAAAGATAAAGCGATGCAAGTCAACGCGATGCAACTAGAGACAGTCGACGTCAATTGCAGGCAACTTGATTCAGTATAATGGTCTTGAATCTCGCAACCAAAGGTCCTTTAAGGATCTGTACACTTGACGTTAGAGTGATAGCTTGCTGCAGCGACACTATGAGCTCGAAATTGTCTGAATTATGTACCCAAAACTGTTGAGCTCAATCCGTTTGAATTGCCTCTTCCTTACTACAGTCAAAGCCGCTTATAACGACCTCGATATAACGCAGCCTTTGGAAACGTCAATGTCTGTTAAGAAAGCTTTTGGTCAGCGGAATTGTAATGCAAAGAAATATTCTGTGCAATGAAAGTACGACGTGTTTTATGGGGCAGTTCCTTCCATTGAATACGTTAACGCGTTGACGCATTCGCTGACGCAACGGACATGACGGATTCAATGAATTGGGCACTTGGATGGAGGCCGACTCAGAATATGAAGTTACTCATTGACTCATACCCCGAAGCAACTTGTAAAGGGTGGGCCATCTAGTGGTTTCTTTTTAAATCATAGGTTACTTTGACACTGACAGCTGACAGAAAGTCGGTTTCATACAAATTGAGTCGCTTTACCATTGAACAACGTTGGGAAATATTGATATTGAACCTATTTCCAAAGTGAGTGTTGTGTAGCCCAAACAGTGGGTTTTTTGAAAAAAATTTATGAAGCACCTAAGGCGCCCGCTGTACACAAGTTTGTGCATAAAGTTCGTGAGACTGGTTTGCTAGTGGACAACACTTATGGTCCCCGTTGTCAAGAAGCCAATGCATCAACAGAGAGTGACAGTTTGATGCAGATTGTGGAGGAGTGGCATCATTGGACCATTTTTCTTCCAAAGTGAGGATGGGATCAACGTTTCGGTCAACGGTGGGCATTAGGGGGCCATGTTAACCGACTTGTTTTTAACTGAAATTAAAGACATGGATTTGGCTGACCTATGGTTCAAGCAGGATGGCGCGCCATGCCACACAACCCATGCTACACAGCCCATGCCACAATCGATCTTTTGCACACCAATCTCCTAAATCGTATTATCAGCCGTCTTGGCAATGTCAATTGGCCTCCTCGGAGCTGCGATTTGACAACTTTGGACTTTTTTTTGTGGGGATTGTGACGGACCGGTCTTATGCTAACAATTCGGAAACGATTCAAGCACTTAAGGTCAATATCATCCAAGCAATCCGTGAGCTACAGCCCGAAACCAATCAGCAAGGTCTTGGAAAATTGGAGTGACAGAATGGGCTTCTTTAAAGCCAGCCGAAGCAGCCAATTGAACGACGTTGCGACGTTGGCACACCCTGTATATTGACAGTCAAAGTACTCACAATTTTAAACCAAGTCACACACATATCACCTGCTCACCAGTGGATAACACGTTTCGTAATTTTTGTAGCCTCTGCGTCTTCTCTAACTAACCTCAGTGGATGTTATAAATATCCCGAAAGTTGCTCAGTTGGTGGACTTGAAAGTGCTGCTCTAGTGTGGCACCTACCTCTGTCTAAAATGTCTCCTCCGTTAATTTGTACTTGAAGTTTGCAATCGGCTCCAAGTTTGCCTTGATGTGCCTTGATTTAAAGTGATCTCTTGTGAGCCGCCTGCAGAAGTGTAAACCTCTTTTGCGGCATTTGTTTTACATGTCCATACCTATGTACAGCCCGTAGTAATACCAAGGAGGGTCCTTTCGCCACCCTCACTAGTCCAAGAAAAGAGTGACCAAAAATCACTTTCAGGCATGAAAGGTCGTCAACCCTCTGACTCTAAATTGACCCATCAGTCAAGTCGACATTTAAAGTGCCTCCGCGCCATGAGATAAAACGCTGATTGCTGCTTAAATTCGTTCCCAACCCCGCCTTAAATACAAACCGCTGATCAAAGGTGCCCATGTATTTAAAAATAGCCTACAAAAAAGCATACCTACCATCCCCAAAGTCGCTCCCTCTGTAATGACTATCATAACCAAATTAACCGAAATTGTTTCCACTTTGGGGGTGGATTTTTCATTTTCAAATCTACACCCACCTAAGGATACGCGAGTGCTATAATTCCTTTTCATGTTTACAAACTCAAACCCCCAGCCACATCACTCACAGAGAGAGGGAGCGAGATGGATGGAATATTTTATTAAAAATCTACGAAGATAAAAATATTTACAAAAGGGAATGAGTGTGCATCAAAAACTTTGTTAACGCCGCAAACCACATCAACGTTCTCTGTTTGCCGTAATGAGTTATTAAATATTTAATTTATTTACGGTACTTGTACTTGTACTCGTACTTGATGTTGCTTTTGAGAGGCAACCCACTGTTGGTCTTACAGACGATAACAATGCGGCACATTCTGAATATATACACACCCCCTAAGTGAATGTCAAAATTAATAACAACTTCGGCAACTGCAACTAATTTTAATTTTAATTTTTTACATTTTATGCATGTTTAATGTTTATGAAAATTTATGTAGAATTAAAATGAATTTTATTTGGAAACCTAATTAACTGCAAATGCATTCGGGGAATTGTTTATTTATACGGCCTATTACGTAGTTGGTTAAAAATGCAACCGGCTACCTGTTTCTTTTTTTTTTAAACGTCAAAACAATAAAGCCCAAAGGCTATACGCTGTCCCCGATGGATGCGCCAGCAGAATGCTAATTGGATATCTCTATCAGATGTGCATGGAGGTGCTTTAACAATACCAGCGCACCACTCGCTGTATGCCACGGTTGACTGAGTGCACGTTTGTGTCTCTTTGTTGAATTATGGGATATACTCGTATATGGGGAAAAACGTATGTGCAGGCTTAATGGCAACCGCGCGACCGCCTGGATACGTAATCAGAAATTCCTCGAGAATATTTCGAATTTGGTGTATTTTTCGTTTTTAATTTAAAAAAGAAAAAAAAAAAAAAACAAATTTAACTACCGCTGAGACAGAGCTGCGGGCGGTGAACTAATGTTGACGAGGATACATAAAAATTTTCGCAGAAGCAATCAGTCACTCATGTGTTGACAGCGGCATAGGGGGGCTCCGCTTTCGGTATCCCGTATTAAAAAACTCCGTCACGTACGTAGGTGGGTACTCGTATGTGCGAGTGGTACGCATCATCAGGTCAGTATGCAGATTTGATTTAGCTTACCATGGCATGGTTTTAATAAAGTCGCCCTCTATACAGCAGCGTAAATGTTTGCTCGCCCAAAATGATTTCAACCGCCGTGTTGTGCAGAATGAAATATGGTAGCAAATTGTTGACACTTTGATTTGAATTTTTGGTGGCTTACAGAAAACTCCTTCGCTACTTACTTCTTACAGTTAAGTCCATCATCTTGTCGGCATTTTTACATTGAAGACAGCTGAACCAGTGATACCAGACTTTTCGGACTGATTTTCAGACGACGATTACCAAAAATACACCAAAATTTCATTTTTGCCCATGCCGACGTTAAAAACAGCAAAATACGCTGAAAAAATGCCATTTTCGCCTCTTTAGCTTATTTTGAAAGGCAGAAACCCCACGATTTGGCATCACTGCGCTGCTACCAGTCAACCTCTTCCAATCTGAGAATTTAATATTGTATCCACGATTTTAGTTTTGGAAGCAGGCTTTTGATGGAAAAGTCGGTCTTTTAAGCAATAAAAAAACTTATTTTATATCAACCAACTTTCGGTTAAAATCTACAGAGAATTGCTGTTATTATAGCTCCTAGAAACATGTAACAGACTTACTCTGTGGAGTATAACCAACTGCTTGATACTTATCCAGAAACTTGGCTGATGACAATGGAAAAAGTGCGGGCTCTTTTTAACAATATTCATTTAAGCTGTGGAAAAATGTGTTAAAATTAACTATTTAGGTCTTTGTGGAAAAACAACAAGTATTCGTTGTTAGAAACTACCGAATTATGAAGTTTTAACAACGAATACTCGTTATTTTGCTATAGGGACCTAAATAGTTAATTTTAACCCAACGAGTACTATAACAACGTTTCTAACAGCGAATACTCGTTGTTTTTCTACATAATTCGGTAGTTTTTAATAAAGAATACTCGTTGTTTTTTCACAGGGACCGAATATTTAATTTTAACCCAACGAGTATTTTGTTAAAAACTACCGAATAAAGTAGTTTCTAACAACGAATACTCGTTATTTTTCTACAGACACCTAAATAGTTAATTTTAACCCACTTCTTTATAATAAGCAAAAATCAGACATGGGATCAGAAGGGGATTGCGTTGGATGCAAAAATTGGTTTGAGGAAGATTTATTTTTGAGCACAAGGAAGGATTTTTCATGCGGAAACCAAAAGAGTGTCGGTTCAATTAGTTTGAATTAAAAATCTCCGACAAAAACCACTGTCATCTAAACTACCATTCGATTGATTCTACCAAAATACAGTAAAATTCGCTTATAACGACCTCGACTTTCCTGCCATTTGGTCGGTTTCTTTTACATATTAGAAGTCATTCTAAAATCATTTTTAGTGTCCAGGCAACATTTTTCGAGCTCACAATTCCAAAATGTTTTCAATACAAAATTCCATATTGTGACCTAAAAAATATTTAGTGCAGAGTTTAAAAATGATTTTTAGTAAAGCCCATTATTTAAGTCAGTCAAGTCTTTCACACATCGATCGATCATTTTTTCTAAAGGAATGACACACTCGGGACACGTTTTAGAATCGAGGAAATGTTTGTAAACCTTCTGAATACATTTGCGCCCTAAAAAGTTAAAGTTTTAAAAATGAAACTTACTAACTTTTGTTTAAAAATGTCTACATCCTCACAAAAGTTGGGTTCCGTGTGCCGTATTTATGTGACTCATGTAACCAATTTTGAAGCCGGTTCACTTGTTCATGTAAATATCCTTCCTTTTGCTTTGTCCTGGAATATTTTTTAAAAGAATTTTGAAATTTTGTGAATTTTGTCATTTTTGTATGTGGATTTGTTCACGGATGACGTTTAAGCTACTTACTCGATCGATAGGATTTTTTGAAGCAAGCTTTAGGACTGTACATGTACATGGGGCAGCATTTAGTTTTATTATTATTTGCAATCAGTCGACTTATTCAGAAGACACATGACTCGTTCAAAAGACATATGACTCTTTCAGAAGACGTATGAATTTATAACTTTTTCGAAAGAAGCCAGATGATATTTCCAGTCGAAGATGTATGGTCCAAGCTTCCTTCAATCTACAATCTACTACAATCTTTTCAGTCAGCTCACAGATGTCTCGCATAAGAAAATATTGCCCCATACCTGCGTTTGTTACATCCTTTTGAACCTTCAAACGTGGTTGATAGGAAAGTATGAATGGAGCAATTGTCATCCGGGCAATGGTGCATATTTCAGTGGTACCAAGTCGCGAGCTCAGATAGTTTGACGTAAGTCTGGTCTCCTGACAAGCGGCACATCTTACCTGGGACTAGGAAGTTAAATCTATGGCCAATCAGCACTCGCAAGGCTTGGACAAACAGGCTGTGTACTGAAGTTTACGACTTCCTTACGGCTGCCTATGATCTACTACTTTTATCAGGCCAAATAAAAACTTATATAAAAAATAGGG